>JACGWL010000008.1:8594993-9296952 GCA_034509725.1 Sesamum angolense
TGCATTCTAGGTGGCAGCTCCACAACTCTCTCATTTGCTTTTCTTTTTTTTTTTTATTCTTTTTTATAATTACCCATACATCATACCTAATTTCTTAATTAATATAATTTGATCCAAAATATTATACGGAACTCCAATTTACTCCGTTCAAGTTTTAATATAATCAAAAATAAATATAGAATTTATGTACTAATTAACTAAATTTCGTAAATTTTTACCAATTAATTCCACAATTATGTATTAAAATTTTATGGATGTTACAGTTAACCTAGACTTTAGATATATGAAATAAACAAACCAACTATTACCACTGTATGATGCCAAAGGAATTGACTTAGTAGACACAACATCAACAGAATTCGGATTCTTTCCCCTCTTAGTGATAAACAAAAGGGATAAAGAATCTCATCAAGCGCATCCAAATAGAGCACCAATTCCATATCTTATCACCAGAATATTACATACCAGAGAAAATTCTAAGGAGGGGAATATATGGCCAAAAATAGAATCCAATTTCCCACTCCACTTGCAAAAGCGAATAATTCCTACATGTTTCAGCAGTTACATTTGGAGAAAATCGGAATCTTCAAGTGCAACAGGCATTTATGCACCAAATGTAAATTAAATTTAACTTATTCACGACTTACATAACTGTCCGTATCTGCAAAAGAAACCGTCAGTTGAATGAAGATCGTAAAAGAGCTACATCAAACTACCAAAAAACAAAATCATTACAAAATTCAACTTAATACATAAACACCCCAGTCTAAAACTCTAACAAAAATACAAGTTCGTACACCAAAAAAATCAAATTAACAACTAAAATCAACAAAAGCCTCACACAACACATCAAACGCAGATCAGTTCATACTGAAGTCAACGCAACTCAAACAACTAGGAAAAAACAAAGAAACTCACCACTGACCCCAAAAACCAAAGCTTCCACCGAAGATCTGCGAATTGATCATTTCCGTCACTCGCTCACCGATCCATTGCTCGGAGTAACAAAGAATAACAAATCAAATGGCCTGAACCAGACAAAAGTCTTCATTATACAGATTTTACAAGTGATGTACACATACAGGGGAGTGCTCTACGTGTATTGGGTAGGGAGAAGTGCAGAAAATTCGAGAGAAAGCGAAGGGAGGTTTGTTTTGTTGTGCAGTCAAGAGGAAATGTGTCTGTAGGGAGAGAGAGAAAGAGAGTGAGAGAGAAGGGGGAGGGTGGGGGGTGCGGTTTTGATATTGAAATGGTGATGAAATGGAAATGGAAAATGGAAATGGAAATGCAAATGAAATTATATTGAAATTGACGCGAAATGAGTAAGTGGGGCGGAGTGTCTGGGAGTGGGTCCATGAGGGGAAAGCAAAAGCTGGTTCGGAGCTTTGGACGGCGCCCGCCCACAAACCCATGTTCGGCTGCTAATACTACCGCTAAACCTTTGCCAATATTTTGATCAATGCCTTGTGAAAGATATTTGCTAGGGAAGTCCCTCGGACATAGGGTATTCGTAATAGCTTCCATTTATATAATAGAAATAAATTTTTAAAAAATTATAAATTTAGATAGTATGTGGATGAATTTTAGAAGTTTTTTGAAAATATTTTATAAAATATTTAATAGTTTATTTTTTATGGATGTTTTGGTGATTTTTTAGAAAAATAGTTTATTTTTAAAAAAATTAAGATGTTATGGGCTTATAAACTTTTTTTTATGGTAAAAGTTAAAAATTGCTAATTTATTTTTAAGCTTTTAATAAATTCCTTCAAATTAATTACAAAGTGGCATTAATAATATTTTATAAATTTTATAATTTTATTTTATTCAAACACTTCGTGAATTTATTTTTAAATAAGATCTAATGTCTTATATGCTTATAAATATCTGATAAGATATATGATTTTATGATATTTTAAATAAGCTTAGCAAGCACCCCTTAGTTGTAGTTAAAGTGATGAGTGCTTAAAAAAACAAAAAGTGAAAAGAAAAGAAATTGAAATTGGAGTATATGGAAAGTAATTTAATGTTGATAATTTTATCAATAAAATATAGAAGTTGGTAGGGAGTTGTCTATAATTTTTTGTTTAAACCAACTTGACACCCATAAAAATGGGATGGTTCAAAAAAGCCCAAACGATCCAAAAAGAATAAAGGTATACATGGCTCATTGTGCCCTTTAGGAGGCCCAGTTTGGGGGAGGACCCAAAAATGCCCTCAAGAAACCCAGTCTAATAGAGCCCCCAAGGAGTTAAGCAAGCGCCTTCAGAAAATAAGTTCAAACGGCTCAAATCTGATAGGGTCCCAATCCAAAAAGATCTCACAGGGTCACAAGGAAGCTTAAGGACTTGAAGCCTCTAGCCAAAGTCAAAATCCATCTCATATGGTGCCCACAGGTGGCCTAAGTACTATCTACGTAGGATTCGGGAGGCATACCTCACAAAAATCGGATCAAAACCAACATCCCCTCAGGGATACATGGCGCCTCCAGAGAGAAGTAGCCTAAACCCTAAAAGCTTGGATGATGGCTACAAGAGGGTGCTTTCTCAACCATCTCCTTGAAAATCTGAGAAGAAATCATTATCCTCCATAAGATACCTACAGCAAACTCCAATTTACTCACCAAATCCGAGGGGGACTCTAATTGCTGGAGACTCTACATTGAATTTGAGGGAGATTAAAACATCATCCACTGAATATGAGAAAAATTCAGCATGATCATAATTTTCTCCAACCACCTTATGTTTGTCTAGAAATAGAATGTCCCCCAATATAAGAGGACATGTTTTCACATATTTTTTTATGTCTTCTACACTTTGAGCTTAAAAAGTATAACTTTTACCTTTGTGTCATAACTTTAGCTTAAAAGAACCCTTGCATCATGTAGTCAGGGTGTTACTTCAATGCCAATATCTCTCTTATACACAAAAATTGAGCAAATAATACTCTTCTTTCCACTCATTTATACGTTTTTATCTTCTAGCAATGATTTTACTACTTTTCGTACCAAGTGGATAGAGCATCACTATTTTTGCTTGCATCATTGATGTCGTTTGTGGAACACAGAACTAATACGTGAGAGCGATGGAAGCTATCAACACCGGAGCTAACACTTCCTTGGATACTTCCTTCGGAGGATCGTCCCTCTCTACTGTAGGACCTCCAACAGATGATTACCTTCGTTTAAGGCTCAACTTTAGCAGTCCCACTAGTATCAAGAGGTAATTTGAAAAAAAAAAAAAAAAATCCGCCAGGGGGCATTTTACTAATTTCAAATAACACGGAAGAATAAATTGCATTTTGCCCACTCATAATAAGATCAAATCATATAAGAATTTCTTACTCAACTTGGAGTCAAATAAATTAAAAATAATTTTAATTTGAGATATTTGTTTGAATTTCTTGGACAAGACAAATTGGATATTGCCCCATCCATCTCAAAGAAAAAGGACTTCTATTTAGGGAAGTTTCTAGAACAAAACAAATTGAAAAGAATGGAATTTCAAATATCCTCTCATTATTATCTTCAACTGTAATAATTGAGATTTAATAATCTCATAAAATGGCAAGATTACTTTAATTCAATAGATAAGTTTAGGAATTCATTTACAGTTAATTTGGGCATGTGGATTTGGAGTTAAGAATTTTACTTAAATTCGTAATGAAAAATTACTACATTTGAATGTTTGGATTATCTCTAACTGCAATGAATTTAAATTCTTTAAGCCCATATGTTAAACTATTTTTGGAGTATGATAGATTTGAAAAACACTTAATATAGAAATATTTAAAAATTTATTTTCAGGTTACTCCTTCAAATTCTGAATTTTCCTATTTAAATGCAACTTTTGAATTATGTTCCGAGAGGGACATTTTTGGGTAGGGAAAATTGCAATTTTATTTCTGTAATCTAGGGGGCGGCATTTTAGTCCTGTATAGATTGATTTTCGCAATTTAGTCCTGCAACTTTATAATTTTGACAATTTTGGTCATTTTTCGGCCAATTTGACCAGGAAGTATAATTTATTTGTAATTTTAGTCCTATAAATAAGTTCATGAAGGACCAAAAATGCCAACTCTCCCAAGTTATAGGACTAAAAATTCCAGTGTCCCCTAAGTTACAGGACTAAAATTGCAGTTTAATTGGATCATGTGCAAGTCACATGATTTTCCGGCCAGGTTGGTCAGAAAATGATGAAAATTGCCAAAGTTTTAAAGTTATAGGACTAAATTACGAAGATTAATTTGTGCACGATCAAATTGCCACTCCATAAATTACATGACTAAAATTGTATATTTCCCTATTTGGGAACAAGAAATAAATTTGGAGATAAGAATTTATGTTGTGCCACTCAAATTCAATTATAATGGAAAAAAATAACTTGGTGTGGATACTTTGAAATTCATCAGAAAATGTGTTAAACAAATCTATATATTATATAATACGGCTCAAGGCCATAAAAAAAAAAAAAAGTATTTTTTACAGACAAGACGTGAATTGATTAAAATATTTTTACTTAAACTCATTTATTCCAAAAATAACCGTTTCTTGAAGTTTAGTTGTATTAATTATTTTTTAGTTGAATTTGTATTAATTAGTTGATGTATGGTTATAGTGTAATTTTCTGATTCCATAAAATTGAGCAAGAAAGAAAAACAAGGCTAAAAGAAACAAAGAATTACCCATCTCGATTTTGATGTTTATTACGTATTGAAGCCCAATAACATTACAACAGTCAAAAGATCTTTAAAAATTCTAAGATCAAAGGAGTACTAATTTGCAGAATAGCGGTTGGCACTCCAACATTTAAGATAGTAAATTCATATACCAAAAGTAAGTAGGAAAACACTTAAGAATATGTAAGCTATGGTGTAATAATCGATGCGAAGTGATATGGATTGCAAAACTGAGCAGGGAGCTATAAACTTGTTATTAATCGAGAGAAAGAAAGTGTGAGAGTGTGAATAGACCAAGTTAATACTACGACTATGTGGCTTGTATGTAAATATTTATTCTTTTATCCTTATAAATAAATGGATACCACCAATATATGGATTTTAGAAGTTTTAAAATATTGTAGGATGCATGCATTTATTGTGTGACTTGTATGTGAGTATTTGACTTTTTATCCTTATAAATAGATAGATATGACCAATATACACATCAATTCTCCATCCTGAAGCATCAGACACTTCTCAAGCAACCCCCATTAATTAAGACCATTAATTACGAGTGTCACGGCTTTTGATGTATAAAACGCAAGGAAAGGACGGCGGCGTAGACTAAGTGGGTGTTCGGCTAAACTTATAAACTCCTCAAAACATCTTATAAGATATTTGAGAGCTTATAAACTAAAAAAAAGTGTGTTGCTAATTTCTTTTTTAAAGAGCTTATAAGATCTCAAAATAAGATGTTTTGGATTTTATAATTTTTTTTCAAAAAAGTTATAAGATCTTATAAGCTATATAAAATTAACATGTCAAACAACTAAATATCACCATTCATACACTTAAACTCTATCTCACACACACCCACATACACTCTCCTCTCTCTCTCTCTCTCTCTCTCTCTCTCTCACACACACACTGTATCTTATAGGATTCAATTTTTTTTTGCTATTTAATTTTTTTAATATTCAAAAAAAATATTTTATTATTTAATAATAAATTATTATAGTTAAATAGAAATAAGATTGGTATTAATACTATATTTATTAAAAAATATAAATTTCAGACGTTATAAATTATACAACTAGAAATAATCGTTGGATTAACAAATATCAATCGTGTATTTACATAATATATTTGACTAGCATAAAATTACATATATATTATTTTATTCAAAAATTTAGGTAATAATTTTTTACTATTGTACAAAAATTATCTATATATTAAATTCTTATTGAAGTTAAACTAATATGTACTATTATAAAAACATTTTCAATTGATTTTAAAACAAAATATGTCAAATAAAATATTATTTGATTCTAATTGTGTACATGTCTATTTTAGTCATTTTATCAATTAAAAACCTTATTATGCCAAACATCCTAATATCTTATATACTTTAACATATTATTTTACCCAAACATTTTAGATGCTTATAAAAATAAGCTCCAATATCTTGTAAACTCCTAAAACGTCAATTAAGATGTAGGAGTTTATAAGATGTTTAAAAAACTTAACATGCTTGCTGATAGTGTGATTTTAATCTGTGTGTATCAAAATTAGAACCATCAAAAGCTCTAAAAAGCAAAAACCATTGACGATGACACTATTCAACTGGACGGTATCCAACAGTTCTTCACAAGTTCTCGGACCAAATTGGGCATAAATACAAAGGAAAACAATTAAAACACCCGCATGAGCCAGTATAGTTCACTCGTTCATTTTATCGACTGATTATATTACTCTAATATATAAATAGTCATTTTTACCCCTATTTACTAACGGTAAAAATTAAAAAACATAATCACTTCCTTTGTCTTTATATTGCAACACGCATCTCTCTTCTTTTGGAGTTTTTTATAAATTCTATATAGCTTCTACAAAAACATGTACTGTTTATTTAGTATTTTTTTTTCAAGCTTTTGGAGGTTTTTTCTATAAATTCTGTATAGCTTCTACAAAAACATGTACTGTTTATTTAGTATTTTTTTTTTCAAGTGGTTGCGCTACGCAAGCCCCGCTACCACAAATTATGACGTAGGCTCCACTATTTAGACAGGCCTTAGGTAAACACCCCTCCCAAGTTAATTACACTGCTAAGAGGATGGGAGTAATATGTTTCTTTATTAAAAGATTGGAAAAAAATTTTGTCCTTCTCTTTTTCAAAGGGGTTTTGTGCCTTTCTAATATTTCGTAGGGTAATTGGAGTTTATCTTAATTTTGTAATCATAGCAGATATTTTCAACCCATCTTTATAAATAACAAATAACAATCATTACAAAATGACAAATAATTACACAAATAAAACTAAAAACAAAGCAATTAAACAATTCGATCTCTTGCCAGTTCTCTTACAAACTTCGTCAAACTTCTCCTCCAAGAAGCAAAACAAGTGAAAAAATTAAAGCATCACTCACACGATAAGTATCAACATGTTGTACCAAACAAGAGAAGCGCGAAAAAGCAGCACAAAAAAGATCGAGTCAGCAATACACATTACATAGTGTGTAGCCGGAGTCAACGGTTCTTCTTGTTCTTCGCTTTCCCTTTAACGCATGATTTCACAAATTGCTTCAAACCCTTCTTCGGAGATGATTTCTCTGCCGATGCCGTTGAGTGTTCTTTGCTCCTCTCACCCTCTACTTCTTCTTCCCACTGTAGACATAGCTGACGACGAAAACAAGCCAACCACACAAACATAAGTCAACCTCAAACTTAACAAAAATTCAAGATTCACATATATGCCTGTGATATCGACAATCCCCCAGCATCATCGTCAAAGCCTAATCACACGGAAAAATTTCATCCTCATCCCTAAAGTTTAGATATATTATGAAAAGACGCTAAAAAGTTTCAAATTAACCAGAAACGATCATCATGTATCGCTTGTTATAGGCACCATCGTCATCTAATTTTATGTAAAGACCTCAAGAACACAATTATTTTCTGAAAAATAAAATCTCATGATACCACTGAAAAGATCGTGTAATATACTTATCTTCACTAAATCATAACCCCGTCTTTGAGTTTTTACCTTCAAGATACGATCCTCAGCGTGAACTAGTCTTTCAATCAACGTCCCCTTGCGCTCGACCTCCATGATCACCTCATCAACCGGGCGGCAATGCTTCTCAAGGCCCTCAGGCGAGAAATCAACCAATGAGAAGGTGTGGCCGTCGCTTGTGAGGGTTCCACTTGAGGTGGTGGATGCGTATGAACTCTTCGGAGAGTGGCCAGCACTCCGGATATCCTCCAGTTGTTTCAGCTGAATAACATCCAATACAGGCATAAGATTTTTCACATAAATAAGATATCAAGTTAAGCACTCAGATATGCCCTTTGCTTCAATTACCAAATGCAGCACGCCCACAAAATTTAGGTCCTTCCGAATCACTATAAAGAAAATGGTTCAAATAATTATGAAAAAAATTTGATGTTAAAATCAACCTCGCAAATTAGCAAATAAATTTTTTGCTGTTAATCTTCATTATTTAATATATATTTTAAATAATTTATTGCTAGTTTCATTAGTGAGTAATTTTTGTTGCTAAATCCGTCAACAAGTAATTTCGTTGCTAAATTCATCAACAAACAAATATTTTTATTAAACCATATAAATTAGCAACGAGAATTTTACTTATTAACTAGCGGGCACTGCTTTTTTTTTACTATTGATTTATTTTCTTGTGGTGCATTCATATATGGAAGGAGAAATTCTAATCCAATTTGAATTTAATCCAAGCTGAACAAATCAAAACAAGTATATAATACGTGCACCAATTAATATCGCCACAAGAAAAATAAAAAATCGATGATAAAATAAACATTAGTGATAATTTTAATATTGTCACCGATTATATATGCTGACAAAATATGGGGCAATTTATCCCATGTTCTATTAAAATAAAATAATTTACCTCATATCTATTTCAAAAAATACCATGGGATATATTTCTATTTCAAAAAATACCATGGAACAGAAAAATAGAGAACAGTAAGATTATACGTAAGAGATACAGGAGGTATAGCAAGCCATATATGGAAGCTATACTACAAACCATATATAAAAATACTGCATGTACATAAATACGTACGTATATGTAGACTTACGATGTTATCAAGTCGATTGAGCCTGGAGAGGATTGGTTCTTCCAACCCCGTCATTCTTTCACATGTGTTGATCATTTCCTTTGTGTTTTTTTGTCCTCCCGAAAACTAGTTATCAGACAGCAAAAGGGGCAGCAGACAACTGAAGTGATCTTCTTGCACGAATCGTCCGTAGTGGATTGTGTGTTCTTGGTGTTTGTTATATATGGAAGATGATGATGATGATGTAGATAAGTGAGAGAGAGAGAGAGAGAGAGAGAGAGTTCATGATGTCGGGAGTGGTGATACGTGTGGGGTGGTTCTGGGTGCTGTAGTAAGTGGTGAGACGACACGTTTGATAGGGCATATGGAGATGTATTGGAGGCCACCACGTGTGCGCCTCCCTAAGATTGGAACTTGCTCATTTGCAGGCATGTGTTTGTGTGTGTGTGGGTTTTTTATTTTTTTTTTATATTATGTAATTACATATAAATTTTTTATGATTTAAAAAATTGCATTAGGCATCTTTGGAATTTGTTTTCATTTAGCAAATAAAGAGGTTTCTTCATTGATCGAAATTCACCGAATTTGTTGATATTGACCAAAAAAATTAGAAAAAAATTTATATTTACCCTCAATTAACTTAATACTGATTTATAGCAGGTTAAAAAAAATTATGAACAAATTACCGTCATATGTCTTTACGCGTTGATGCATGTGAGGAAGTATATTTTTACCGTTATAAGAATAGTTTAGTTCGAAAAAAATTGTTTGACCAGCAATAAATAAGTTTTAAGTCAATCAAGGGTAAATATAAATTTTTATTCAATTTATTTGTTAATATCAACAAATTCTATGAATTTTGACTAACGATGGGACTTATTTGTTAGATGGAAACAAACCTCAGGAGTGTTAAATATAATTTTGAAACCACATGAGGTTTACATGTAATTACACCAAACATCAGGGAAGGAAAAATAAATATTATTGCTTTTTATAATAAAGGAATAATTACAGTCCTCCTCTAAAATTTGATGTAATTATGCATGAATTCTATGTGATTTGAAAATCGCATCTAGTGCTCCTGAGTTTTGCTTCTATTTAACAAATAAATCTTTCGTCGATCAAAATTCATCGAATTTGATAAAATTAACAAAAAAAAAAAATCAGATATTTTCGATGAACTTGTTACTGATTTATTACAAGTCAAATAAATATTTTATGATTAAGTTACCATTAGATATCTTCACACATCAATGCATGTAAAAAGGTATATCTTTATCGTTACAATGATAGTTTAGTCATAAAAGGTTTGTTCAACCTGTAATAAGTCAATCGATGGTATATATTGTATATTTTATTCAATCCTTTTGTTAATATTAACAAATTCAGTAAATTTTAATTAACATAAGAATCTATTTATTAGATGAAATCAAAATTCAAAGATATTAAATGTAATTTTTCTAACCATATAAATATATGAGTATTATGTCAAAAACCCCTGTAAGAGATCAAATACTATTTATCCTGCCAATGAGGCCTAGCTCGTGAGTTGATGAAGCTGAGGCCCATGATCTTAGAGGTTATAGGTTCGAACCCCGCCTTATGCATGAAATGTTATATTCACTGAATAATAAGTGTGTTGTTTCTACTGAATAATTAAGAATAACTGTAATCAATTTATTTCGATTAATAATATTTTATAAAAAATAGAAAAGAAAAGAGAAGACTATTATCCTATTATAAATGTTAGAGAGGTGTGGTTACTTGTCAGCATTGCAGATTGCTTTGAGGATGACATTGCAAGGCTTTTCCCATGGGCATGGAATTCTTCCTCAAAATTCATTGGGAATTTCAATGGACTCATCTAAATTGTAGAATTTTATAAAACAAACCTTGGAGGTTATATCTTACTCGATGTGCGTGTGAGATAGGATAAAAAATTATTTAATATTCATATAATTATATATATTTAATTTTTTTATATACTAAAATGTATTTTTTAATATAAATGTTGTTTTGTAATTTTAAATTAAATAATAAAGGTGGTGATTATCATGAATTGGATAATGTATTTACAAGAGTGGAAAATTTAGGACATAAAAGGCCTTATTTACTTTGCGTGTCGTGATTAAGATGAGATAGATAGTTGTATGATAAAATTTGGTTCGTGTAGTGATAGAATTTTGTGATATTTTGTTTACTTTGTTAAATTAAATATTGGATTATTGTGTAATAACTTTATTTTATATTTATTAGCAAGTTATTTATTTAGGATAAAATTATGAAATACCAAAATTACTCCAAAATAGACAAATTGGTCATTATTAAAGAAATAATCAGAAATATTTTTAATAGCAATTTTCGTAGATTTTTGCTATTTTTTTTACATTTTCCCAAATAGAAAGAAAGAAAATGGAAGATCGGTCTTCATCTTCCTCTCACCTTTTGTTACATTTTCAATTAGAAAAAGATGCAAGCAACCCCTTCTGATATTGCATATGAGCAAATTACTCACTAAAAAAAAAATTACCTTCCTGTATTTTTTAAAATGCAGTAATTTATCCCCCTATATTTTTATTTTTAAAATGAAGCAAATTTTTCTTCCTAGAATGTACATTGCTTCATTTTAAAAACATGTGGAGGTAAATTGCTAATTTATAATATCACAGAAGGGTAAATTGTTGTTCACCTTTTTTCAATTATCTCTTGTATTTTGGAGCTAAAATTGGGTCAAACGAGTCAAATTAAGTCTTTTATTTTTTTTTTTTTTTGTTAATTAAGGCAAAAGTAGGGACAAATTAGTAAAAACTTGGTTGTTGATGAGGATATTTCGGAGAGTAAAAAAACTAGAGATAATTACATTTACACTCCTTAATTTATGACATATTTACATAAATCACTCCAATCTTTAGATTATTACACCTACCAAAATATCATTGTCACTTATACAAACCACCATTTACTTTTTAAAAAAATTACGCACACATTCCCTAAAAATGTTACCATCATTATACAAACTATCCTTATTTTTATTGTCAATAGTAGTTTTGTAATTATACAAAATATAGGAATAGTTTGTATAAATAAATCATACGATCAAGATCAAGTGTGTAAATGTAATTTCCAAATTAAAAATTATTCTTACCAAGTGGACTGGGTTGAATTGGAATTCCATAGGTGGAATTTCAATCATGATAACTTATAAATTCACCACAATTCTGGACTGGAGCTATTTATATACCAACTGAATTTTGAAATAATTAATTTTGTAAGACAAAGTTTGACAAAAAAAACAATCCAAATTTTAGTTTATACGAAATTCATATTATCACAATTGAATTACCCAAATAATTATATCCTAAGTTATCAAACACTTCAAAAATCACAATTGATCAAAACTCAAAAGTAATTTGCCATCTAGGTTGTTAGATATCCTTATGAACTGGACAAGATAGGTGGTCTGTTAGCAAGAACACCTTGCACCTATGACTTTGATCATGACTTCGAGTAACTTGAAGGGTAGTTGAAAAACCAGCATTGATCCTCCTTAGAAATGAAGAAAATATATATGTATAATTATATATATATATATTATATATATATATATATATATATTTATGAACTACAGTTGAGTTCGACAAGGACGAATCTAGGTACGGGTGCAATTGCAATTGGATGAGGGAAAATCCGCCCCATTCGGGTATAATAAATGGGGTTCCGAACATGTCTCGGGTCCTAATCTTTAGGACTCGCTTAGGTCTGGGCAGAGCTCCATTCCATATAAATTCGCTTTGAAATGCCTCCCAATATATACTTAATTTAATTTTGTTAAATTTTATAGATCAATATGTAATTTACTAAATTTGACTTAATTCCTACCCTTCCCTTTCCCATTTCCTAGTTGTCCCCAAGCTCGCTCTCTCTTTCTCTCTCTCTCTCTCACTGTTGCTCTCTTTCTCTCCCCCTCTCCGTTCCCAGCCTCGTAGTTGCCCTTGCTGTCGCCGCTCTCCCTCACTCTGCTTCGCCCTTGTCGCCACTCAACCTCTTCTTCTCTACCTTTTCTTTATTATAAAAATAAAATAAAAAATCAAGTGTATTGCATTAGACGTAACCAGCAGATTTTGTAGCAAGGGGGCGGGATAAAGTCTAGAGTTGAGTGGGTCCTAGATCCATTCTGAAGTTGGAACATGTCTCTGGTCCACACCAACACCCCACCCCTCTACCCACCCAATTCCATCCCTAGATCTAAGGAAGCTAAGAGCAGATTGAATTTTCTATTTCAAGTCATATTGCATTTTTTATTCTATTTAACATATACACACGGCGCATATGAAAAGTACATTATTTATTTTACTTAAAAAAAATCTTATACACATGGTGTATATATATTAAATTAAATAGAAGAGAAAATCTAATCTAGACCTAAAGAGGCCAATCCCTCCAAACTTTTAATATTTCTTCTTATTTTTTGTTGTATATATTGCCCTCCAATTATTTTAATGCCTTCCCCCAATAAAATAAAACAACCCAATATATAAATATAAAAATATAAAATAAAAATAAGATTGTCCAACCCCTTCAAACTTTCACTTGTAAATCCATCTCCAAAATGATTCCCAAATTTCCAACCAACTAAACTCACCCTTCTCTAGTTTTTTTCTTTCTCTTCTTTGTTATTACATCAAATGCATTTCAAAGTTGGGAGTTTGTCACATCATATGAGTACATGTCCTAAACCGCGGCAAAACGCACACCAAGATATGTGAAATGAGTAAATACTCTTTTATAAAATTAATATTTTTCTCCGTATTTCAAAAAATAAAGCAAATTATTCAGTTATCAAAAGTTTAGTTAAGGGGGTCATTTGCTTCATTTTCTAAAACATAGGAGGTAATTTGTTATTTTATTTTTCACATGAGGTTTTTTGTTCATTTCTCATATCACAGAGGACAAATTACATTTTCCACCCTCGTTTTAATGACATAAATCACCTTGCTTAATTACAATCATCCTAATGACATAGATACTCTCCTACAATTAATTAAGACCAAAAACATGGGAAAATCTAAAACAACCTAACAAGACAAATCTCTGCCGTCAATCTGTGTCCTGATCAGATTTTGTGCTGTCATCGGACGGCCACACGATGGTCTCCAGAAGCCTATCTCTCATGAGCTTCAAGTTCTCCTTTGAGATTTCATTGTATATTTCACCGTGGTCGCATTTCTGCATAAATATTTACATCACAAATAAATTTTATATAATTAACCAGCGATTTGTGCACTACGTGAAGAAATAGTCTTCAAAGTCGAGGTATCGGAGATAATATATGTATTAGATATTATTCCATGTAAATTTACGCGGATAGGGATATATATATAATATATATATATATATATTATTTTTTTTTTTTTGGGAGGATACAAAATAAATATATTACACAATTTTTGGATTATTGTATTTGAATTGATATATTTGAAATTAGGAATTTTATATTCGTAATAACATACCGTTTAAACTTGTATGGATCATTATATGTTATAAAAGAACTTTAATTTTTTTGATGTTGACATCTAAATTGATGGACTTGAAGTTATAAATCTCAAATCATTAAATAACACATCCAAATTTGAAAAATTCTAAATATAATAGATTTTAAAGATTTTCAACCCTAAATCTGAACTGTGTTTTGTCAAAAATTTGAAGACCTTCGCCAAATTCTTTTGCTATAGAGTCATTTGAAATTTTTCTTCTTTTTTTTCAAATTATTCTCTCAAATTCAAATCCATCGATCAAAATATAGCTTGAACTCTTATTCTAAATAATTTTGTATAGCATTGTTATGAATTTCAAATCTATTTAATATATAATCATTTAAAATTATTTCTCTAATTTCTTCTATTTTTCGTTAATCACCCAAATATTATTTGTATTATATTAAACCTCAATGGGAGGTAGTTGTATTTTTTCCTGATTAACAATTATACATATAAATTCAAAAAATAGCGGGCAGATTGGGATTTGTATTTTTTCCTGATTAACAATTATACATATAAATTCAAAAATAGCGGGCAGATTGGGATTTTATCATATCGATAAAGTCCGTTCCAAGTGCACATTAACTGACAAATATTATTGAACATCACCGATATCTTGAACTATATATGTGCAGAAGCTAAGAAAGATTGGCAAATAATGATCAAGAATGCAAGCATTAGGCTACATTTTAATCTCCAAATTGTACGTCGGGGATTGTTATATCGATCATTGAAAATAAACTAATGAGAATGGTGAAATCAGCGTATATTTACCTTAATCCATCTTCCATAAAGGCTGAGGCGCGTTATCATCACTCGTTCAGCGAGTTCTCGCCGTTCCTGTAAAGTTTTAAACATCAAAGTAGATTGGTCAAAAACTAAAATAAGCGATCTTTGATTGCTTGAAGGCATAACTAAACTACCTTGACGAGGGTCTGGAGAAAGCGTTTACCATTGTTCGGTACGTTGTCCGCAACGAAGCTGTCATAGATGCAGAAAGTTGATTAATTACATCAAAAGACCTGCTAAGAATGTCATATATTGGAAATATGTTTGTATTATATAGTTTAGTTGGTAATATATGTACTTGTTGAACCATTTGTACTGTGGGGGATTCATCTCGTAGAGCTGTTCAAGAACGGTCCTTACAGCTTTGAATGTGAAGTAGTTGATGATTTCCTGCAAGTGTGGATGATGTTCAACTTCTTGTCTGAGAGAGCAAAACTAAATGAGACAATGGAATTTGAACATATGTTAAGGGTGTTCACATGACAACCAGAACAAGTGGATAAGTGAAAAACTAAGAAGAGAAAGGGAGTAACCTTAAACTAATTGTGAAATTTCTTGTAATTTTGAAATTCATTTATCAATGGGAAGCGATCGACCAAAACCCCCCACCTAGACACAGGTGGCATTAAAAAAAAAAAAAGTTTGTTTATGAAAAGACTATGAAGGCAGCTACATATGACAACCTGAATTGAATTCTGGGACCAACTCCTTTGAAGAGGGGAGTAACAGAACGTGACCAATCGGAGATTTTTCTGGTTCTAGTTCTCAAGAAATAAGTCCATTTGTAGAACTTTATTGATCTGTTAGTTAAACTTGAACTTTAAATTGAAATCCAACAGTTTTTAAATAAGGGCATAAATGTCATTTTAAACTAAAAAATAAAAAACCGCATGTGTAACTCTCCAAACGCATCAGTGTTTTTACTTCATTTTAAAAAACACAGAGAGGTAATTTGTTGCTTTTTCACATGAGGTTTTTTGTCCATTTTCTATATCACATGGGTGTAAATTGCATTTAACCCCTTTGAAAAATGCAACCGACTCTAGAAGTCTATTCAAGATTCTCTGATAAACCCAAGGAAAACTCTAGCCAAGAATGAGTTTGGCTATATTTGAACCAATCACATGGCAAGTATAATTATACTTGTTATGTGGTAGGTTAAGAATTTTTCAGCATGCACATTCACAAATAGAAACACCCTCCCCCTTCATCACGCTCCCTCCTAGAATCGACATTGAGGATGTAATAAGACACCTTAAAGAACAAAACGACGCGTAACTCATCCTAACTTGATTGAATATGTCCGGAGGCAAACAAGGAAACTCAACTCACCATTTTGACATCATTGAAGGTATCATCATACTGCCCTCCCAACTCATCTACAACAATGAGACCCCCCTGAGCCTGAGGTTGCTTCTGTCTCTTTCTTGAACTGTCACTCATGATGCAACTTGACAGCATTCTCGAAGACAACCGCCAATCGTGCCATGTATACAAGAAAGAGCTGTTCAAATCTGTCATCCTCAGCTTCGTCAACTGCCTTCGTCTCCCTGTACTTCTGTAAGAATGCGGCGTGATTTTTAGCCTAGTCGAAGACATGGAGTCCAGGCACAAAGACGGGCAAGATGAGAGACTGTCAGTGAAAGACTTCACTGATGTAGCTCCTGCCATGTGAATTACTACAACAAAATTATAACTGTTATTCCCTCTTCTTTGGGAAGAAGTTCTGATGACTCAAAAAGGAGGGCAACTGCAGTTTGTTGTAGTATATGTAAAAATCTTCTGTTTTTTATGATCAAGAATCTGAATTCTGTTTGTGATATTTTATGTGGTTTTTATCGTTGTTTTCACAAGTTTCTGAGGCCGCAATTGTTCCACACAATAGGAAACTAGACAGCCAATCTACTTGGGTGTTTTGTCATCCAATCATGGACAGGGGCACATGCTGCCAACTATTACCAATCTCTTATGGGTATGTAATTAGGTACAAGGATTCTGCATAGCCTGGAATGGGATGTTAGAATCATGTTGCTTTCAGGGCATAAAGAGCAGAGATTCCTCTGGTTGACTGCTAAGATTCTTGCAATTTGATGTGAAATTAGCACTAAAAACTCATAAATTACACTTCAGATTATTGTATTCATGTATGTGTGTAACATGCACATGCGAATACTGAACGACCAATATGATAGATATGATAAATTGTCTTCCAGACAACAAATCAAAGCTTAAGCAACTGTAGAAGATATTTAAACAAATAAATTATGAAATCTGGAATAAGGTATAAAACCTTAATAAAGATATTTCTACAAATAAATTAATACATTAGAATATGGATGACAAGAGTACTAATTAGTTACAAAAATACAATTCCTTGGAGACGCTTTCGGGCGAACTTAGTTAACTAATCCTACGACCATTAACACAAAAATATGTATAGCTTTCTTATCTCTACACAAAAGTTAATTTCACACGGACCAAAACATATACCAAGTTTGTGTGCGGATACACCGCGTAATTATCACACAACTAGCTCTTGAACTTTGAGTCCAAATTAGCAGTTAATTCCACACTGTTCCACATCTGGACCGGTGACTCTAGTGGTGAATGGATCGACTCGCACCCACAACAAAGAAAAGATAGAAGCAAGAAGGATGGACCATACGACCACAATAGTCGGTGTTCGGTTCTGGCGACCCATAAGACCTTTGAGGAAAGGATAAAGAATGAACAATCACCCAGAATGCAAAGAACAGTTTCCCAAAGAGGGGGCCCCATGATTGGTAACCGCTGTTGATGGCATAGGAAATTCCAGCAACGACACCCACCAAGTTTACAATGAGGAGAGTTGTTGGGGGTATCAGAAGCGTAGTCCATTTGAACATGTATAGCTCAGTAAAATCTCCATCTTCGTCTGAGGCCTTGGATGTAACGGTGAAGTTCGTGTCTATTCCAGCTAGCACTTTGAGCAACCCTTGGACGACGGCAAAGAGATGAGAAGAGACACCTCCAATGACCCAAAACTGCTCGTTCCTCCACCATTCATCAATTCCGACGCCACTCCACCTCATTTCCAGTATACCAGTTGCAAAGATGGAGAGAAAGAGGGATAGAAACCAGATACTTGCAAGGTTACTAATCTGCAATACAGAATATATAGTTCTTAATATTTAGTTTTCCTGAAAAATTATAGTGAAAGATGTGGATTTTGGGGCAGGAATCAAACCTGTGGGATAATGAACTTCCCAGTAAGCAAGCAGATAGCCGGCAGTGTACAATAACATAGAAGAGGAATGGCAGTCACTGGGTAAATTGTGGTATTCACATATGCAAATCTCTCCAGCCATTTTAACCTTCCACCATAACCATACCATATTGGACAATGCCTGCTAAATAAAATCTCCACAGATCCCAAGGCCCATCGAAGCACTTGGTTCAAACGATCAGAAAGATTAATTGGAGCTGATCCCTTGAAGGCTGGTCTTGGTGGCATACAGTAAATTGATCGCCAGCCACGTGCATGCATCTTAAATCCTGTAAGAATATCTTCTGTGACAGAACCATAAATCCATCCTATCTGCATACAGTGCAAAGAAAATAAATCTATTAATAATTAGAGTATTAGTCTTTTGAAGTTAACAGGTGAGGCAAAAGAAGCATATTACAGTGAAAGCATTTCATGTATTTGACTGCCATAATATTTGACTACTACAATAACTCCTATTGCCATTTAATTCAAATGCAAATATAAGAAAAACTATTCAAAATGGCAATTCCAAGACGTACCTATTCTTTGCAGGATATTAGCAAAGAATTGAAAAGAACAAAGATAAGCCCTAAAAGGTATAAAAAATATAAAATTATTCAAACATCATCTTTAAAGAGATCTTTTGCAACTTAATGCAGAACTGGCCCATGAAGATCACAAAGACTGCACTGGAAGAACCACCACAAAACACAGATATGCACACAGAGACAAACAGATAAAGAAGAAAAAAGGAAAAGCCTTCTACAGAAAGGCAAAGTTGGAGAGTTCGGGAAGGAGGAATATATAGTCATGAGCCAATTCTGCGTGAATGGAAGAAATGGCATAAAGAAAGTATGATTTGTTATGAGTCCTCAACCTAACTGCAAAAAATGTAATACAACTTCCCAGCACTATGTCAAAAAAATTCTTCGCTTTTCAATGAATGTGACACAACGCTAAACCCCTTAAAATATTTACAAACAAAGAGATTTGGCAATCTATGTTAGATTCTATTACCATATATCACAATAAATCCATTATTTAGGCATCTTACGATTCCAAGGAACTGCAGAATGGATAACAATTAAAGGATTTACCTCACTTCCCCATTCTGTCTTATCTTCATACCCACAACTAATAACATGAATGGCCTCTTTTAAAAGAGTGTCTGGTGTAGCAGACTGAGGAACACCCCCATTCTCCATTAGGGTAGATGCAACAAAAACTGCTGACTGACCAAATCTTTTCTCAAGGCTCATTTGGGACATGAGCAATGTCTTCTCATCATCAAACCCGGTACCTGATTCAGTCACCAAAGGTTGAAAGAATTAGCAACATGACAACAAGATAAAACAAATAGATTAACACACAGATGTTCCCTTAAAATTCCATTCCTGTTTCTCCTTGTAAAGCACAAGGAGTAAATATTATCAAGAAATAGCTGTGCAAGGGCATGTCAAATTAAGCAGAAGAATAAAGATGACTGGACGCAAAAGCACAAAATTTGGCGTGTCATTAATAATGCATTGCCAGTTTCAATAAAAGAACCATGACCCAGTGAAAGCATCTCAAAAGCAACAATTCTGCTGGAGATTTGATGGTTAATAACCCTGACAAATAATGAACCAGAGCTATTGATTTCAAGAGAAGCACACCTTCAACACCCTCCTCTATATCCTCCAAATTGAAGATAGGAACAGTGGGATCGACATGCTTGCTAGATTTCTTCTTATCTGATCCCTTCTTGCTTGATTTAGAACTTTTCTTACTTGATCGACCAAAGCAGGAAGAGAACAACCCAGGTTTCTTGTGCTTAGGTTTGTGAGGAGGCTCATAACCATATAAAGCCGTTCTGTTAAAGACACATCCAGTGCCCACGTATACAGGGCCTTGAATGCCATCTAAACCTCTCAAGTTGATCTGATGGGCGAAGGAAGGAACAAGTGCATATTAGTTGTCGACAACAATAAAGTACCGCGTATCAAGTCAATTAAGAAGTCATCAAATAGCAAAGACCCAAAAACAGTTAGAACAATGATGATAATAAACTCACATCAAAGAAGACAGTGTTGCGGTTGGCATATCGATCACTCCTATCTATACCATCAAACCTCTGCGGAAATTGAACATAGCACACATATTTCCCAAGATTTGGGTCCATTAGAAAGCACATAGCTTCACGCAAGGCCTTGCTGTTGTTTATATAGTGATCGCAATCAAGATTCAACAAGAAAGGTCCGTTGGTAAGAACTGCTGATACACGAACCTGCAAGGTGTTGCATTTAAAATGTCAAACTTGCGAGCAAGATAAAGGTAGTCGAAATTACATCCTTTGACCACTTACAAGTGCATTCATAGCACCAGCCTTCTTGTGATGCTGGAATCCTGGACGCTTCTCACGAGAAACATATACTAACCGTGGTAGCTCATTACCGTCACTGTCAAGACCTCCACTTTGGCCCAGGAAAACCTGCAAGCAAGAAATATAGATGATATATATTTGGAAGAAACCGTGAGAAAATTTAAGCAACTATATATAAATTCGAGGTAGAATATCTGCTCATAATATGAATAGCTCTTGCCAAAAACAAAAAGAATAGGAAAATGAGCATCTTCAGATTCTATCGCTTTTGATATATACACTTTGATGCAACCCATATATTATTCACACAAAAAGTAATTTATATTAAGGAATGTTAACACTTTGACAAGCTATAAGTTCAATCCACAGAAAGTAGTTACCTGGATCATTCCTGGATGATCCCTTGTATTATTTCCAGGCCATGGTGTACCATCTTGCATGATCCAACCTTCTTCAGGAACTTTTTGGGCCTTGGCAACAAGAGCATTGACGCGAATTTTGAATTCTTCATATTCTCTCTGCAAGGACAAAGAGGAGAACAACCATAAGATACTTGATCAAATGTGAAGATTCAACAGATTATTCCACAATGAAGAATTCTTACCTTCATAGCCCTACGGTCTTTTACAAAGGATGGCTGAACTTTATCTTTTAAGTAATCGATCTTCTGAGCAAAGTACCACTCTGGAGCCCGTGGTTCAATATTGTACTTTTTGCAGAAAGGAACCCACTTCCTTGCAAATTCAGATGTTTCTGATAAAGCTTCAAATGTCAACATGGCAGCACCATCATCAGAAACGTAGCACGAGACCTTGTCCACTGGATAGTCTACCGCAAGAATGGACAATACAGTATTAGCCGTAACAAGAGGAGGCTCCTTTAGAGGATCGACTGTACTGACAAATATGTCAACAGCAGCTAACTGGGATGGCTCTCCTTCACGATCATATCTGTTACACATAATTCATACAGTTCTAATAATCAGATGGGAAATAAATTTCATCTGTACATAGAACCAAAAGGAGAAGCCTTTGAAGAAAAGTGGCTTATGGTAATTTGAAAAGAAATAAAAAAAAAATAGGTAAAAATGATGTATTGTTCAGAAGCTAGACAAAGTGTCTGCATCATCTATCTATTACAGCATGAGTTCTAGGATAACAGTTAAAATGCTGCACAATGTATAGACACGTGTAGATGGAAATTCTCTCACCTAAGAGCAAGCCTGTCAAGGTACGTTTCACGGTTTACCGGAAGCCATTTTGGGAACTGATCCAGAATCCAGGATATAGCAAACCATATCTCACAGATAACAGAGATTAACCACAAAGCAAATGCATTGGGTACAGGATTGGTTATTCGATAGTGTAAGAAAATGCACAGAATCACCAGCCGCAATACAATAACCATCCTGTAGGGATTTATTTTTGATGATGGAATAGAAACCTTCCTTGATAGAGGTTGCCGTGCTTCATCATTCCTGCAGCAAGAAGAAAAGTAAACAAAATTATTGGTGTTGCAGACAAACATGCACCAGCTAAGGAGTAAGGTCTTCTATGAATTTCAACATTGAAAGAGTTTTTGCAAAATCAATAATCTGTACATATAGAAAACTTTGTAGACATAAACTAAAACTCACAGTAGAGAGTCATCCACAAGAACATCTGTGCTAGCATCAATATCTCCAGCTCCTCTTTCTGAAGGAGGATGGCTAGTAGTCATTGGAACAACAGGCTTTTCCTGCTTCATCTTCCAGCCATCAACTCTTTCTTTCCAGGCAACATTGCCTAAACCTGGGGATCCAAACTCCCTGACTGGATCTACAATCCTAGCTGCAATGAAGAAAAACTATCTTAAGACACTTAGGCACTATAAATCAGAGGCTCAGAGGGAAAAAAAAATGAAAGGAAGAAAGAAAGAATGTGATTTTTTAAAGACAAGCGAAAAGGACTAGAAGTTTACGTTTCCCACCACCACCAGGAGGAGGAGATGCCATTGAAAGGCGTCCGGGTGATGCTGCAGACAGTTCCCCAGAAACCTGCAAACAGGAAAACAGTGTTAGCCTTCGTATGATGCCAACTCCGCAGTATCTGCTGGAGAGTACAATATACACAAATAAAGCATAGAAACTTACATCTGTTCCATTTGTAAGCAAAGGAATGTGGTTGTGAGAGACCTCCTTATCATACTTTGGTGCGCCAACACCTTCTCGCCCATAATTCATATGCCAGCTCAACATGCGCTCTGAAATCTTCTGCTTGTCACCATGATTTTCAGAGTAATGGAGATCATCAGCAACACTATCCTCCTCTCCATCACCATGAATTGCAGGACTTCCTGTTTTCAAATAACAAATTCTTCTCAGGAAACCAGGTTTTGAGTGCAAGACACTACACAAAGCTCTATGTTAAGTATGTAACTGAATAATATCTATGATTGAAATATGGAACAGAGGCAAACAAAGGCAGCCAACAACTCCCCCACCCCACTGAAAAAAGTAAAGGGTTAAAAAAAAAAAAAAAAAAACAAGAAATGAAGAAAGAAAATCATGTGCTATGATTGGTAAAAGTTAGAATCCCCACCCCAACCCCAACTCATAAAAAGAAAGGGAAATGCGGTAACTAGTTTTGTCTATTTTGGGCATTACATATGGGTTCCATTCAGTTTCGTCCTCTCTGTTCTGGTTCTCACTTTTGATGTAAATCCTCTTTCACATCTCTGTAAGGGATCTTCAAGCTGTTATAATTGGTTTCTCATTGGGTTCCATGATCAGTTGCTTTCTCATTGTGGGCTAATATTAGCATGAAATCCACCTGAAGACTTACTTTTAATAAGCTCGGAAACTTTCCTCCTAATTCCAACTCAAGATTACCGTCCACAATCAATAGTCTAAATCACAATTATCTCATGCTAGCAGTACACTAAGAGCATGTCAATAGCTCCTCCAGATAGTGTGCTTTACGTTGAAAGAGAGTAGGAAGAGTCAAATTATGAAGCACTTCAATTGGCATTGAGTATACCTTTATGTCTCTTGTATCTAGTTTTGCACTGAGGGCAAGACTGATTGCCATCCTTTCTCTCATATTCATAGCAGGGCCTGCAAACTGGAAATGCACAGACATCGCAAGCAACAAATGGCTCACCATCAACAGTCAAGCCCACATTATCACCACAGATCTGACAGACCTGACTGCCCATGTTCTTCAAGGTCTTCCCTAGAAATCGAGTACAATAATTTACTCAAAAGACATTCAATACTCCGAATTCCAGAATCAACCAGAACCGCTTCATTACCAGATTTCATGTTGAACCCAACAGAAATCAAACTTGAAGCAAAAATAAAAGCTAAAAGACCAGCGTCCATCAACAATAAAATTAAAGGAATGAATGAAGAGTCAGAAACCAGATTAAATCATTAAAAACTCAAACTTCAAAAGTATATTAAGCATCAACACAAAGATTCCACATTCATCCAAAAATGAATTGACCAGCACTCTTCTACTAACCTTGGTTTCTCCTTCAGATTCCATTGTTGATTGACTGCCCGGGGGTGCAATGGATTCACAATCAGGCAGGAAGGAGCCTCACTCAGATTTTGACATCCCCAAAGCCGCTAAAACAGAAAGACCTGCAAATATGATTCCACGTCATTCTTTCATTAGAGAAGCAAAAGTCAGTCACTACACTTCCCTCAGTTCTCAGATCAGATCTACTAATCACATCAAAGAAAAACAGAAGAAGATACACATGCAAGTAAAGAAAAAATGTGCAACTCCCGATCACCCCTGCCAACAGTCAACAACACCAAATTTTTAGTATAAAATATAGAATAACGCCTCAGACATTAATTTGTTTGACTCCAAAATTAAGCAAATATTAAATTATCCCAAACAAGTTGAACCAAGCAACCCAGTACTCCGCTAAAGCTCACTTCACTAGAAAATCCCTCAAAAATGCACTAGACTCCACTGCACGAATTACAAAAACTGAACAAAAATCTATCAACACAACACCACACCGCACACACACACATACGTGCACATTGCATTCCACAGTGACTTCAACCAAACTAAACGACAACAGACGACTCACCTCGCGATCCAAACGCTACAGCAATCTCCGCCAAGTGAAGCACTAAATATCCCTTGCAACCAACTAAATTTCCGCCAACACTCGGTCGATTCTCACAGATCCAGACACAACCGAACAGCAGACAAACAGAGAGAACCTGAAATGAAAAACGAAACGACCACAGATAGAAATGCAGAAGGGCAAAAACGGAGGAGATGAGAGGAATGAAGGGGAAAGTGAGAAGAGCCACTGGCTGTCGGACTCTCTCTCTTATTTTTCTCTCTCTAGAGAGACATACAAGCGAGTGTATGTATTGCTAGCTGTTAATGAGCGGGTGCTCTGCCTCTGCTTGCTAATTATTATATTTTAGTGTGATCTGGCGTGCAAGAGGAGAAAATGACAGGGGGTGCTGCCGTGTGTCAGCTCATGGTTTGTAGAGAGACAGAAATAGGGGTAGACGCTTAGCCCACCGACGGTGCGCATATGAGGGTGGTACTCTCAAGAGCTTCGTTATTGCAGCGCTTCAAATGCTTGTACATCTCGGACCAATCTATCCTTGTCTCTTGTCGGAGACGGAAATTGACTGCAACTTATTCTTTAATTACGCATACACCCCAAAGTTCCAAACCATTCACGCAACAAATATACTCTTTGTTTGGATTTATGTTTTATTTTGATTTGGGCATTTTTCGGGATAAAATAAAAAATATTTAATATTTATTTTTTTATTTTTTATATTTTATCTGATTTTTTTTATTTTTGAAATTTTTATATATATAATATATATAAACACACTTATATATCTAAACATAATATAAAAGAAATAAGATTTGACAATAAATAGTGATTTTTGTATTAAAAAATACAAAATTAAACATACAATATTTATATATATATATATATATATATATATATATAACATGATTTAATAAGCAACGGTGATTTTTGTTTCTTAAATCCCAACATCAAACATACACCACTTATTTTAAATTATTTTATATTATCTCAAAACACAAATCCAAGCATACTATCTATCACAAACACACACTTATTTATCTTTATTTTTCCCTCTCTATCTCCAGAACACCAAAACAAATCACTCCAGAATCAAATACAAACACTATGATCTTATTTTAGTGTTTTTAAATTGTTTTAGCATAAATACATATATTACACACATGTATACATAAACATATATAAAAAACATAATTTGACAATGAGCAATGATTTTTATCTCTCAAAATATAATATTAAACATACACCCCTTATATACATATATTATATATATATATATATATAAAATACATGATTTGACAATTACAGTAATTTTTGTCTCCTAAAGTACAATTTATTTTAAATTATCTTAAAAAATAAATTCAAACATACACGATGTTTCTATATGACGACAAATATTTGGTATGTTTTCATTTTAAGTTATCTCCAAGACGAGTCAAAACATATCCAATGTTTGTTATCATACAGAAATATCTTATTTGAGTATTTTAAAATTGTTTTAGTATAAATACATACATATATATACACACATGTACATAAATACATATGAAAAATATAATTTGATAATGAATCGATAATGAATAGTGATTTCTGTTTTTCTAAAATTTCTTAATTATTCCATTGACGTAGAAAAATATGGAGTACAAAATATTACATAGTTAAAATGTATTTAAAAATTAAATACACACCGAACGAAAAAAATTGTATACATTTAAAATGTAAATCAAGCCCTCCAATTACTTTACTTCCAACAGAATACGCTCAACAGACTACTCTTACAATATTTTTCAATGAGCGAAGAATGAAAGTGTAAATCTCATACAAAGTTATAAATATTATATAGAGAAAGGAGGACAGTAAATAAGTACACTTCACAGGTAAAATAGTGATATATTTCAAAAGAGCATAATTAACTGTTGAAGTAACGTCCAATAGAGTAGAAAATTAAATACACATCCGACAAACGTCTTAGAAGAGTAGAAATCATACTAAAAAAATTATCCAATACCAAAAAGTGCACATGTTGTTGGCAGCAATAATTTAAGCGTAAAACAGTAGCCATCAATAATTGAATCCAACTTCAATTTTAAAAAACGAGGGGGGGGGGGGGGGGGGGGGGGGGGGGGCAATGGAGAATACAGGTATATTCACGGCATCTTCTAAGATCTTAGGCAAATCGCAATCAAAAACTAAAAAGATAGGTGGAGAAGCATCAGTCGCAATTCAATGAGAATCTGGTGTACAAAAATACTTCTTACTCAAATCGGCCGAGTTGACTCGAAACTCACTGCAACACGCCCATGACTCGGCCGAGCTATGCGTTGAGGAAGCCATCTCCGACGAAGAGTCGATGCTTGAATCCATTCGATGTGTGTTCATCATGAAGAGGCGCCCATATTGATGGTGGTCCACCGCTGAAAAGAGGATCACGGCGAACAAATGGGGTGGATACGGAACAAAAATGGACAATGGAATCTACCCATACAGTTGACAAAAATGGATGGGTGAGGGTCCGTTGGACTCGTTGGACGATGGGCAATTGATTGGTGGGGCATTAAGATGGCGCCAAATTGATGCTGAAATCGAGGCGGAGGAGATTTTCAAGGCTTCTAGATGACGTTGATGAAAATGGAATCCAACCAAACTCAAATATTCGCCATCGTGAGAGGAGTCCAACGATGTAGGTCTCGACCGGTGGGTCGTGTGAATGGTGTCGCAAGAGAGAAAACGGCGAGAGAACTCGTGGTGGTGGTGGCTGAAAAACGATAGACAAAATTGGACTTTAGGGCCTACACTTAATGTAGGCATTTTGAACCAAAAACAAATGAAGAGTTTACTATTTTAAAATACCTCAAAACACCTAAAAAACCCCCAAGACAAATCAGGCCAAATATTTACCATGTGTTCGAAACCAAACACCATTATGAATCTATTTCTAAAACATACTTATTAATAATTTTTTTATTTCAAGCACATACTAAAAAAGTAAATCCGAACACTGTCATATCACTGTGTTTAGATAATCTAAAATGTTTGAATTCATTTTTAAAGTGTTTTGTGGAGATAAAGAGAGAGAAAATATAGATAAATAAGTCTGTGTTGGAAATAGTTATATGGTTGAATTTATTTTTTGAGATAATTTAAAGTACGTGTTGTATATGTAATATTGTATTTTTTGAAACAAAAAGTAATGTTTATTGTCAAATCTTATATCTTCTATGTATGTTTATATATATGCATATATATATTGTATGTTTAATATTGAAAATTTTGCAAGATAAAAATAATTGTCATTGTCAAATCATGTTTATTTATATATATATATATATATTTATGTATGTGTGTATATATATATGTATATATATTTATGCCAAATTAGATAATAAATACCAAAATATGGTGTTCCTGTATGAGGACAAACATTAGGTATGTTGTGGCCCATCTCGAAGATTACTTAAAAATGAAATGAAAATATGTTTGGATTTATTTTTAAATATAATTTAAAATAGTTTAAAATAAATAGTGTACGTTTGATGTTGTATTTTGGAAGACAAAAGTCTTTGATAATTATCAAATCATGTATTATTTATATATATATATATATATATATATATATATATATATAAATGTGTGTGTGTGTGTGTGTGTGTGCGCGCCAAATAAGAGAAAAGGATCAAGATATGGTGTTTTTACATATGGCCAAACATTAGACATGTTTCGCCCATCTCTGAGATGGATCGAAAATGAAACTAAACAAATATTCTCATCAAATACCCAACAGTATTTTTGTTTGTGTTTTTTTTTTTAATAACTAGAACGTATCACATGCGTTGCATCTGAGAAAAATATATTGAGATATGAATATATCACTTATTAGCTAAAAAATATTAAGTTCATAATTTTATTTATATTGCTATCATTGAAATATCAATATATAATTATATTTTCAAATAATTGATAATAACTATTTTTAAAACCATTTAATTCTATTATTTGTAGCTCACTTCTAATTAATTTACTTGATGCTATTAAATAATAAAGATTCATCGAATAATTAAATTTTAATACGCAATTTCAATTTAAAAGAAAGATAATGCTTTTATTTGTTGATAACTACTTAAGACTTTTGTTAACCTTAAGTTATATTTTTATAAATTTCTTGTAAAAAAAATATATATCTCATTTGTTAGTATACAACTAAAATTTTAATCTACGACTAATATGTTAGTATATTGTTATTTCTAAAATCTTACTGTTAATTATTATCAATAT
The DNA here is from genome assembly GCA_034509725.1 of Sesamum angolense. Lineage (NCBI taxonomy): Eukaryota > Viridiplantae > Streptophyta > Magnoliopsida > Lamiales > Pedaliaceae > Sesamum > Sesamum angolense. Next base: position 8,624,038 of record JACGWL010000008.1, read on the forward strand.
TTGTTACTATTAAAAAGAAATCATTCAAATTGAATAAACCCATAGTTTCAAAATAATTATATTTTGTATCTTAGCCTAATAGTTATGTTAATTATATTTAATAGCAGCTGTTATAGATAGATTTTAAATTTTGGTTATTTAATATAATATTAGTTGTACTATTTATCATCCTCTAACTTCAACCATTTCAATTACATTTGTTCACTTTACCTCCATGGTATTTATGAAAAAGTAAACAAATGTAATTTTTTATATACTTTTATATTAGAGAAAGTACTTTATTAATATGTTCTATGCTTTAGAGAGCTAAAGAAATTATTTAAAAAATTAATACATAAATTACCTTAAAAGAATATTTGAAAAAAATATCCTCCTCAATTTTGCTTTTTTACATATATGTTGTAAAACTTTATATAATTTATAGACACTATAAAAAAATGCTTCGTTGGGACAGAAGTTCGTTGCAAATAACATTTTCAACAAATTTTTTGATGGTTTTGGGACAAAAGGAAGTGTGTCGGAAAATATTTTCGATAGAATTTCCCACGGATATTGCCGTTGGAATATGTGTATTAATGATTTTCCAACGGTCCGATTACAGCAGTATAAAAATCCATCCATAGGACGAAAAATTAATACTTAATTTGGGTTGAAATTTGGGACAAAAATAGAGGATTTTTTTATGGATTTTGTCCAATAAATTAATGCTAGATAATAGTGCTAATTTTTTCCTCTCGTCAGATATACTTTGCTTTAGTTCAGAATGTTCACTCATGCATTTCGTTATGATTTTTGTAAATTGTCATTTTTAATGGTAATCAAATTAAAAAATCATAAGTTAACATTTAAGGAAGATCAAAATAATATTCTAATCAAAGTTGGTACTCAATATAATTTTCATAATTTCTAATGAATAATATGGAATGAATGTTGTATAATTAAAGTAGGTTTTACTTATTATATTTAATAAATATTATAACTTCTCTAATATAAAATTCATAAATTAAATTAATGCACTTCAAGTTAAAAAATAATTAATTTATCTGAATTTAATGACAATTGTCTCCTTATAGAATTAATCAATAACCTGAGTCTTCTTCCCGTTTACTATCACTTTGTTTTATAACTTTTCAAATGACAATTTTATAAGTAAATATTAAATTAATATTTTAGTAAAATTTTGAATTCATATATTTGTAAGAAATGTTCCATTTGACCAACTCTCAACTCTAAAATATTATGAATTGATAAGATATCAATCTTTTTAAATTCAAAATTGTGACCAAGCTTTGAAAGGGAAATATCATCAATGATTTTAGAATTTTTATAAATATATATTATTCTTTTAGTAAAAGGTTAAATTTATATCTTTGTATGTACCAACGACAATTTATACTCTTTCTTAAATTATTTTTTTAATAATAAATAAAAGTTAGTTATAAAAATACAAAGTTAATTCTAATTAAAAGAAAAACTGTTTAGTAGTTCTAATTCATCTCCACTACTTAGATATAATTGTCATGATCTAAGTAGTTTAGAGATATTAGAACTATAGAATTATCTTTTTTTTTTTTTTTTTTTATGTATACTAGCCGTTGTAACACGCCGTCCCTGCATGCATATAGTAAATAATTTTCACACTTTAAAATATATTATATAAAAATAAAATATATAAACCAATATATTAAATTTAAAAAGAAAGAAAGAAAGAAAAGTAAAGAAAATAAATTATTTATCAGTTAAAATAAAATTTAAAAACTCGAATAAGTTAGTTATATTATTAGCTCAAGAGCATTTTTGACTTTATAATAAATTGGTACGACAGTGTAAACAATCGTCATTTGTGAGTAAAAATGGCCTTTCTTTTTTTTTTTTTTTATATAGTATAGATAGTATAAATATAAAATTTTATTATCCTATAACTAATTTCAATTTATTATTAAAAAATTACTTAAATACATGTACACAAAGCACCCTAAAGAAAAATATTTAAAAAATTAATTCATATTGAGTTCGTCTTCAATTATGCTTATGTGATACATTTTGAAATATTGTATAGAATTTATAGATTGTGGTTCTAATTTCCCTATCATCAAATATTATTAGTTTATTTTAGAATGTTCATTCGTATATTTCACTGTGACGTTTTGTAAATTGTCATTTTAATGATAATTAAATTAAAAACCATAAGTTAACAATGCAGGGGATTGAATAATGTATTGGTGGTTTATATATCTTATTTTTATTTATAATATATTTTAAAATATAAATAATTATTTATTATATACATGTAGAGACGACGTGTTATAATGACTAATTTATTATTAAAAAAATTATTTAAATAAGGGTACGAGCATTTTTTCATTATGGGGAATAAACAGTTAAAATATTCATGTTTTTTTATAAGTAGTATAGATATAGATAGATAGATTAGTATTTTAAAACTGAAAATAGAAAGAAAAAGAAAAACTGCCGTACATATTCCCCTGGTTGCAACTGCAGATTCCCATTGCTTCACCTCCACATAAAATGGGCAAAGCCCAAAAGCAACGGGTCGGGTCCCAATTTAGTTAAACCCTCCTCCATTTTCAAGTCCATCACTAGAACCTTCCAAGAGGTGGCCTTCCTTCTTCTCTCTTACCCTTTCCAAGTTAATTAGGGTTTCTCTAGGGTTTTACTTGGAATCCATTTCCTTCCATTTCTCAATCCGGGTCGTACAGTTGCAGAACCAAGATTCAATGGTCCGGTCCCACGGCATCCGCCTCGCCCGCCGCTCCCTTTCCTCCATTCTGCTCCACAATTCGCAGTCCTCTGTACACCTTCTCTCTCTTCTGTGTGTATATATGTGTGGGTGTTTCGCTGTTACAGTTGCAGTGATGGTTTCTTATTTTTCTTGTACTTGATGGCAGTTATGTGATTCGGTGTTGAAAGAGGGCTGCAGGAGCTTTAGCACTGCGTTGTGTAATCAATCTAGAGTTCCTTTTAGTTCCAATTTTGGAAATGGTACCTGATATTTTTGTAGTGATAATGTTTGTGAGCTTATTATTATTATTATTTTATTTGTTTATTTATTTTGGCTCAACTTATGTGGCTCTGATGCTCTCTGTTTAAATGAAATACAGTGGGTAATGAGAAGTACTGGATGAAGCTGGGATCATTTGGTGAAAATTTTGGCTCAGCACGGTCAATTCATAGCACTGGTAATTTTTACCTTGGAGTATTTTTCTTTCAGGTTCTTACTCCTATTAGTAGTTTTACACTTGTTATTTGAGAATTGGATAAGATGAATCGTACTTCTATAAATTACACATGATGGTAAAAATACATGATCAGATGGTGAATAGAGAATATATTTAGCACGTCAAGTGCTCTCTATGTCAAAATTGATTGTTGGCGAGGAACTATTAATGTAGTTCTGTTACATCTGCACAGTTCTGTAATCTGTAGAGCCTTGTCAAAAGTTACATGTTAGGTAATCAATGGTGTTATCTTTTCTCTTACCCCCTGTTTTATGGTCTTCCCTGGTTAGCACATTTGTCGAGAGATTATTACGATGTACTGGGCATCAGTAAAAACGCAACTGCTTCAGAAATTAAAAAAGCTTATTATGGGGTACGTTTCTGGCTCGTCACTTTTGGCATGTTGCTAATATATATGTTGGAATGGTTCCCAAGTCATTTTCATTTCTTATATCATTTACTTGATTCTGCAGCTAGCAAAGAAGTTACATCCAGATACAAATAAAGATGACCCAGAAGCTGAGAAGAAATTCCAAGAAGTTCAGAAGGCGTATGAGGTACATTGTGAAAGTCTTTTGGTTTTGCAGACCAGAACTCATAGATATTATTTATGCATGCTTTTTAATCTTGTTTTGTGGTTGCAATTTTTGTAGGTCTTGAAAGATGAAGAAAAGCGCCAGCAGTATGATCAGGTCTCGCACATATCTTTGCTAATTACATACCACTTGCTGTAGTCATTTGCAGATTTGGTTCCTAGAATGCGTCATAATTATTGCGTCCTCACATGGTTTCTAGATGTATATGCATGTACATATGGTTTGATATATAGGACAGTTTATTGAGATTTAATAATAATGTACATATAAATTACATAGTATATGATGCATAGATTTAGAAGTTTGCGCTGATTTTTCCCTGACATCTTACCATGCACAGATACTCTTTATGCTTTCTAAGTGAAAACTAAATGCAATTGAATCTTTTTTTACTTCGTATAGATATATAACACAAGTATATTACCTGGTGTATCCCTTGTGTAAAAAATAATTTGAAATCTTTAAGCCTACAAGTTGGTGGGAAAAAATATGCAAGCTGAATCTGCACTTATCAAAGTGCTTAGGGGCATTTTCCTGTGAAAATTTACTGTATATGGGTTATACATAGATTATTCACGTTAATTGTGGAGGAATACATTTTATTTCATTCATTCTTTTTGCTTTTATAATTAATTTTTCCATTTTCTGGGTGTAACTGTTTATGGCGTTTGTATTTCAACAGATTGGCCATGAAGCTTTTGAACGCGCTGGTAATGGCGAAGGTCCAGGATTTGATCCATTTGGAAGTGGCTTTAATCCTTTCCAGGACATATTTAGAAATGCTGATGTAAGTCTTTTGAAGAGGTTATCTCTTCTACCACTTCACTGCATATATGCTTTCATATTTTTCTCAGTCAACTAGACTCGAACTCTGCTAGTGCTGATCGTAAGACAAGATTTTAATATTCATAAAGTAGTTTATTGAGTACATTTCTAATGATTAATGTTGATGGGTGTATGTCAAAATGTATCAATTTATGCCACTCAATTAGGTAATTTGTACTGCAGTACCTATTTTTCGCAGTTGAAGGTTTTGAATGTATGCAATAATCTTGTAGCTGCTTTAGAATGGTGGTAATAAGAGATTGCAGGTGTATTAGTTGTTCAACTCCTAAATTGCTTTTCTAGATTGGAAACTAAAATAAAGAGCTTTTATTAAATGGGGATATATTTTCACTGTAGCCTCTCTTCATCTTTTATTCTTTGACTGCAAATGCTGGGCTCATCTGATCCCGCAGCTATTAAATGCTATCTAACTAATGCAAAAAAGTTGCAAGTGGTGATGTTAATCTGTGTGTCCAATCCTTATACTAATTGCAGATGCAACAACTATTAAAGTTCTAGTCAGACGGCTGATTGGCTTACTGCCTTAACATATTAATATTTGCTAAGTAGCATTATAATCTTGTCATTTTTCTCTCTGTACTGTTTATAACTTCTGTATTAATTTGTGACATCTAATGTATTCTGTTTTGGGCATTCTGGCATACTTGGTTGTGGAGATCAGATTTTTAACATCTTCAACAGGGACATGGGGGGCGAAGATGTCAAGGTTATGATCTGCGTTTAATGATAGCATTATGAAGTTAATGGTTTTCTTTATCCGAATTCTCACAAATTTCAGCTATTGACTGCAGGTTTCAGTTGAACTTTCCTTTATAGAAGCTGTCCAGGGATGCACCAAAACATTGTCAATCCTGACTGATTTGGCTTGCAATACTTGTGGTATTGCAATATGACTTTCCTTTAAGTAACTTAAATCAAATTCATTGAGTCCCTTGCTAAATCACTATTAAACCATTATGTTTGAATCTTTTAAGTTGGTTACTTGATTTAGTTATACATGGATGGAATTCCCCGTTTATAAATTCAGATTTTTATTGGTGATGCTTTCTTGTATATGGTTCTCAACCAATCTTGAATGGTTAGGTGGAACTGGCGTTCCTCCTGGGACCAGGCCCGAAACTTGTAAACGCTGTAGAGGCTCTGGCATGGTAAGTACCTTCACATCAATACCATATCACTCTGTTGTCATATTGATGAAGTCTACTAATATCTAGGTTTTCCTCTCAGACTATATCACAAAATGGTCCTTTCACACTTCAATCTACTTGTCCAAATTGCGGAGGAGCTGGAAAAATTGTATCGGTAAGCAATTTTTAGATATTCTGATAACATGTGTTTTCTCATGCTCAGTGTATCAGCCTGATTAGTTGTTGCTTGTCGCATATTTTAATGTGCCCGGTCTTCATGGGGGAGTTTAGTCTCCCTAGGTAGATTTTTCCATTTGCTAGGGACATCTTTCCATCTATGCGGTGAAAGCAAAAGTCGGTGGTGCTTTTTGTTAGGAACATGTTTTGACTTTTCAAGAAACAATCAAGAGCACAAAGAGAATAGTATCCTACTGCATGACTGGTGGTCCAGAGCACAAAAGAATGGACTTTGGTTTTGTGCTTGTCATGTTATAAGTTAGTTGTGTCTGCTCATCTCCACATTATGTTCTTTGGCATGTGAAAATCTGATTGAATTATTAGTTGATGAACTTGTTTTCATGGTTCTGATCAGATATAAAGCTTTAACTAAATGCTTGGAAGTTTTAAATTTGTGCTATAAAGAAAAGATCTTGCAGCCAACTCTCTTGATGTATTTTGTGGCTTGCATTATGCATACAAAACAACAAGGATATGCTTTTAGAATTGGATTTTGGGATATTTTTTATGGACTAAGAATAATGAAATTGGTGAATTAATAAAAATTATTTATTTTCTTTTGGCAACAGAGCTTCTGCAAGTCTTGCAAGGGTAAACGGGTGGTGAAAGGGACAAAAACAGTGAAGTTGAACGTCATGCCTGGTAATTTCATGGAAAGTTATTTCTCTTTGTCTATTTTGTTTCGTTTGCCTTCTTTAGAGTTCCGTACTGCATATTTGTTCAGCAGTTGGAAACTTTGATGTACATCATATTCAATAATCTGATTGTTCAAAGGGAGATTTGAAAATTATATGGCTCGTATTTTATTACTTATTTGTGTAGGGTCCATTAATAAGGAGCATTGTTTCTTGATTCTACACTATATGCAGGGGTGGACAACAATGAAACTATTAAGATCCCCAGAAGTGGTGGAGCTGACCCTGATGGAAATCATCCTGGTGATCTATATGTTATGATCAAGGTTGCTTGATTGGCCCCATTACTACCTCTATTATTTTTCTTTTCCGCGAGTGTGGTCTCTGTGTGGTTGCTGATATGCTCATAGTTGTGCTGGTTTATTTTCTACAGGTTAGAGAAGACCCAGTGTTCCGCAGAGAAGGGCTGATATCCATGTTGATGCAGTATTAAGCATCAGTCAGGTAATGCTTATGAAGTAATAATTTGTGAGATTTCAATTTTTTTTCTTTGAGAATAAACACAGATTGAGGCTTGTCTGTATTCTCTTTTTCATGCAAATATTCTTTATCTGGGTTGATATTCTTTTGTAGGCAATCCTGGGAGGAACAATCCAGGTGCCAACTCTGACTGGGGATGTTGTCGTTAAGGTCTGTCTAAAGTTACTTGACTTTTTTCTTGTAATTATATAAATAAACAATGTGGTAATGGAAATGTGAACATGGAGGGTCGACCTCTCCTTTCATCTTCAACATTCTCCTTTTGCATATGAACTTGCAATTACTTGTAGCTCTCTCCATTTTTTCCTTATCTTTTTGGGTTGGGGGTGGTTTTAGGGTCCATACTTTATGGTCCCAAAAGCATTTTGCTATAGAATACTTAACCATGAGCTATCATCACTGCTATTTATCTTCGGCTGGGGTTTCTCCTATGAAATTCACTATATATTTGTATATGTTGCAGGTGCGACCTGGCACTCAACCTGGCCAAAAGGTGGTGTTGAGGAAAAAAGGTAAAGTTTACCTGGATACCTTTTTATATGGGTCAATATCACTGATTGATATTCTAGAACTTGCTGTACCTGCATTTACATAGATGTGGAGATGCGTGTCATTAGTCTTGCTTGCAGGATGCAGTTACAAATAGGTTCACATTTTTTAGCAGATTTTGGTTATTTATTAGCTTTGATTAATGGATATCTCATTATGAACTTCATTAAGAAAGAATTTGTCTGGAAAACACATGTGAATGCTCCACTGACCTCGGAATGAGTTACCATAGCATTAGGCTTCGAGAGATAATAACATGATGATTGCTTCATCTGTGGTGTAGAACTTGTGAGTTTATGCATTTACATCATGCTGAATAATTAGTCTTGACTACAGCATTGAAAAAAGTTGTATTGTGTGCAAGACATCCCAAAAAAAGGAAACTAACTGTAATCGGAATTAATTGTGATGTTGCCTTTGGTGGATATATCCTGCCATGTTTGACTAATATTCCATTGCTGGATTTCTATTTTTTAAAGGAAGTGTGCAATAACAATCCTCTATATTTTTCGTGCAGGGATTAAAATCAGAAACTCTTTTTCGTTCGGCGATGAGTACGTGCACTTCAATGTCAGCATACCGACGTAAGAGCTAAATTGGGCTGGCTTTACTTCTTTCTTTTGTGCTTTTCTCGTGTAATTTCTTTTGTGTTCTCAGTACTTTCATAGCTTAACTACAGTATCTATTATAAGAGAACTGTGTGTGAACTTGAATTATGTTACATGGCCTCCTCTGAACATGTATTTTTCCATGTATGTGCTGAAGAGTAGATTTTATCCATCTGCTGGTGCAAAATTTAATGTTGACATGTTGAGACTCTATTGTTAATTGTTCTTTTACATGTCAACTCACTATTTCACTAATGTCTTCCTATTACCTCGTGTCAGAAACCTCACCCAGAGGCAGCGCCAATTGATTGAGGAGTTTGCCAAAGAAGAGCAAGGGGAAGATGATAAAGGGGCAGCTGCAAGCGCATCAGGTTGAACCCTGTAACAACTCTGTCGTGCATTAAGTTGGCAGTGCTGAAGAAAAAGAATCATAAATGGCCTTCATTTCCTGGAGGTGAAAGATTTTGGCCAAACAATTTTGAGTTAGGAGGTAGAAGATTACACTATTTTTGTACCTTCCCATTGTGGGGTAGGATATGTAATATTTCTTGGTATCCAAAACTAACCATAATAAACCTTAGAACATCAGAAAAAGAACGACGATTGTTATAGATAGCATTGTGCTGAAGATCGGGTTTGCCAGAAGTTAACAATTTTGTACATAAAATACATTACTTTTCAAGAAGATGCAGCCACTAGATGTTTGTTAGTTTCATTTAGTGACTTGCTATAGCAGCTCACAGCTCTCCGAGCTATCCGAGCTATATTGATCTTCCATATGCGAATATGAATTCCTTATGTTCATGCAGTAATGTAAGGTTTTCCAGTTATTAATATTCCACCATGAAAATTCCTGTAGTTGTGGACTAGAACTCAAGACTAAACAAAGCAAATTTCTGTATACTAACCAATACAGAGAAGCATGGTGAATCTTTGGTAATAGGTTGAGTCAATCGCAACCAGTTCTAAACCTTGATAGCATACCTCCCAAAGATCGTATGCTGTATCTTGTTGCAAATGGCATCACTTTTGGACTACTGCTATATCAAGGTATGCAGGTCCATATGGAATGGATTCCATCAACCGAGAAGCAAAAGCAATCGTTGAATGTGACGCCACATCAAAACAAATTACAGATTGTTAGGTGAGTTATAGTTGTGCAAGCATGTGATACCTAAAGGCTACAATTTCCAGTGGACCTTTATAAACTTGTATATAATGTTCAAATTCTTAATCGGGAGTGATCTTTAGATTTCTAATTTTGTTCATAACGTGATTGGTTCCAAAGAAGTCAGCCCTTCAGTTCGATTTCCTTTATTAGGCGACTATTTCAGACCAGAGATTGCAATCCTTCATAAGCTATTCACAACTCTAAACACACGCAAAATCACTTGGCAGTTGATTAATATTTCAGGCAGGCAATTTCCAGAAAATAAATTATAACTCACAATAGCCCAAACTGGAAAATGGAAAGGTACAAGTAGCATGCAAAGAACAGAATGGGCTTACAGGAGAATCTATGGATTCCATAAAAGCAAGAAGTCAAAACAGAAGATCTTCCCTGTGCTGGCTGCAACATGGAAAAGTACATACATTTCTCAGACAACCGCAGACAACCTCTCTCTCGAGCCAAATTCGCTTGATCATACCTATTGAAAGATCCTCTAAACAAATAAATGCAGATCACACACTTTTCATTCTTATGCTGAGTGCATGAATAATGCAATTAACTCAATTCTGAGTTTGAAACTTCAAACTTCAAACTACTCCTAAAAAGAAATAAAAGAAAAAGCATTATGGGCTTGGTTAGAAGTATCTTCGGAATTTCATGATGCAGCTTTAGCTTTCGTTTTCAGCTTCTTGGAATCCAAAGCAGCCAGGCCTGATCCTAATCCCATGGGAGCTTGAGCTTGTTGACCTGGTTTGGATTGGTCAACTTCCGGTTCTTGTACTCCATTTAAAGTTTGCTCGTCTGATTCTTTCTTTCCCTCATTGTTTGTCTCATTTGCAGCATCTGGTGTGACTCCTGAGTTTATTATGTTAAGGAGCTGTGTAAAAGGAGGTAAAGCCTGTACGGGAACACCATGTGAGCGTGTCAAAAGACCCCTTGCTGCTGCTTTTTTCCTTACTTCAGCAGCAGCTCTAGCGGCTCTTTCATCGACACCCCTTCCTCGGGGAAGGGCTTCACCAATGACCGGACTGTTGAATGATTTGTTTGCTGAGGAGCCAGAACCCCCGGCTACAGCAGCCGCTTGAAATGCTTGTATCAGGTCTGGATGAGCCTGCGGTGTATATAGAATTTAAATATAATGCATAAATATTTACTTATATAATTATACAACAAAGATAACATAACTTCACTTATTTAGGGCAACTTTGATGCTTGTATCAGGCAGCTTTAGTAAGGCTTCCAAAACCTCTATAGTTGAGACATCCTGAGTTGAGATTGAATTATGTGGAGATATTTATCCAACTACAGGATGTATGCTTTGATCTACTACCAGTATATATATTAGTCTTTGACATGTTAATAACACGAATGATGTGATCGATCTTTTCTCTCAAAAAGATAGAAGAATGAAAAAGAAAAAAGAACATTGTATCAGCTACCGATAGCCCAGGGGTGCACATGTTTAGATATAATCCATAAAAACTTATGCCTATTATTTGTTTCTCGAATTTACTTTTCAAAAGCAATCAAAAGAGCTGCTCAGACAGACATCACCACTGAATATCAAACCAGTATGAAATTTGCCAATTTAATCAAGGGCTGCAGGCAAGAGAGGTAGGGCGGCTCAGTTGTACACATTAAATCAGGCTGGGTCATTCCGTTCTTTCCTTTTATTTTGTTACCACGTACAAACAGATATGTGAAAACAAGGTGGAGAATGGATGTTGTAAAAACCTTTAATATATCAATAGCCTTTTGAGCAGAAGCAGAATTCAAAGCCTGACCTTTCTGCTTTTGTGCATTCATCTGTCAATACAAAGCATAGTTTATTTTCTTTCTCCAGCAAGTGCGTGGCCTTGGCAGGTAAGGATAGTAATTTGACTAATAGAAATGAAAAACATATATGAACACAAGAAAAAATGAATCATGAAGCGACTAGGATAGAAAATTACTTGCAACTCACGCATCTTAAACGTTTTCATCCAGTTCTGAGAATCCTTTGTCCTAGAGTCATCCTCACCAAGTTGTTTTACAAGAATATCATATGTTTTCTTCTCATGCTGCCATATCAAAGATCAACAATAACATGAAGGCACAATTATCAGTGAGTTTATAGAATTGATACCAAGCTTTCAGAACATACCTGGTGAGAAAGCTTGAAAGCTCCCATACAGTTAAATGCGATAGCCAAAGCATGATAGCACACAGCAGTTTGAATATGTTCCTCTCCTAGCAGTTTTTCATTCTTTTTCAAGGCTTCTTGTAAATATCTAAGGGCTGTATCCATCTTTCCCATATCTTGATACATCATTGCAACATTTATAAAAGTAGCAGCAACATCAGGGTGATCTGGGCCAGATGACAAACTTAACAAAAGCAATGCCCTTGACATATGACGTAATGCAAGCTCTGTCTGGTTAAGACCGTGGTAGAACAAAGCCATATTCCCGTAACTAAAAGAAATAATATGATTCAGTATTAATAATTTTAAGGGCACATAAAGTGACAAAAAAATCAAGAGCTACCACCAAAGCACTATAATATTTGCAGCAGGCATGCATCAAGAGACACGCACTCACAGCGACAGATAAGGGGCCCAAAGGTACCACCTTTTTTCGTCTCCCTTCTTTTCACCAAAGCAAAAATCAATATAACATGCTATTAGGTATGAGATCAGATCATAAAACTGGAGGCGGCTCCATAAAAATCAATCTATCCCGAGATCCATAAATACTTTAGTCAGCACCAAACTAACTGTATACTAGTGCAGATCCGTAGAAAAGAGTATTTGGCAAAGAAACTTATTATACTTGTTCATAGGAAATTCTGCAATGGCCTATAAATGGATAATATGAGAGGAACAGAGGAAGGGATTCATGCCTGTGAGCAGTGTCAGGGTGGTCCAGTCCAAGGCAGCGTTCATTTATGATGAGTTCCTTGTGCTGTTGCATTATTGCTCCAGCCATATCCCCAGCATGATACAAGACCATGGCCAAGTAGCTGTAACCAAAGGCCAATTTTCAGTAGCACCCAAAATATTGTTTTAAGAAACAAATCTGATGCCTGGAAGCCTGCTGTAATGCGTCAAATATCAAGAGCCAGTATCATACAAAATATTTAGAGAAGTACTATATGATCATGACAATGCATAAGCATGTTTTACGAGAAATACCGGCAACAATTTGCAACCTCTCGATGCATTGGACCAGTGACCTGCATTGATTGTAGGAACATTAACATCTGTCCTAAAAATTAGAAGTACCAAGAGATCATATAAGTATACATACCTGCTGGAGAATTGTGAAAGCTTCAGAAAATAGCGTGTAGGCCTCATTAAGCATTCCCTGAGAAAAGCAGTCGAGGAATTCCAATTTACAACCATAATATACACATAAAAGCTCTTTCACACAGCTGTGTTACAAAATTTAAAATATCCGGAGAGAAATGTCCGAACTGTGATTTCTTTCTCCTCCTAAATTGGAAAATAATCTGGAAGTTTGTTATTGTATTGGATAATGAAAAGAGAGAATGGCCTTTTACTAGCATAGTTTCCTTCCTTTAATAACATAAACCAATGAACTATTACTGAGTCTCTTTCTGTCACCAGCATTCACCTAAAAATTACTGTCCTCAAGAACAACATCAAATTCCACGACTACATATACTGCTTGCCAGGAAAAGCAACAGGAGATACATATAATTTGAATTTCCACACAACCGATCAAAGTAATACATACCTCTGCTAATTGAACTTTGCCAGTTTCAACCAGATCCTTGGCTTCGGAACAGACTGGAATTGAATGCTTCACTACTGGTTGGATATTCAATATATCTGAAACTTGGAAAGGTGCCGCAGCATCAAAGTCATACTTGCGAGCAGCAATGGCGATACCAACCTGTCCAAGGGACAATATATAGTCATGCAAATGATCTGGCATTGAAATGAGCTTCAGTTCCAAACCATACATGCATTCGGCAACAATTCTTCCTTTATTTGAGAATGAAGAACAATAATTCAATGCCAAAACTCTACCATATAAACAAATAAGAAAATAAATAAATTTACACAATGGTGCAGAATCACCAGCCTACATTGAAGTATGGTATTTCTATGTTATTTAGACCAGCAATATACGACTAATACATGCCAGAAAAGTAACTTATGATCACAAAGGACCTAGAACATCCTCAGAGAATTTCCAAAAATAAAGTAGATTTATCTTGAACAGCATAACCAATTTTTGCTGCAAAGTTTTCACCTAGAGAGCAAATCAATGCTAGTTTATTCCAACCCCCTCTAGGAAACCTACCTTGCATGCCCCATTACAAGATACCAAATTTTGTGGGTAATCAAAGTTATATGTAGCTATTCTTTTGGTATCAAGAAGGCCTCTCAGAGAAGAAAGCACCAGCTTCAATGGATATCTGAGAAATTTGTATATAGAAACTGTGCAAAGACAGAACACATCCTTCCACCAAACACATACTATTGCCTGTTAATTCTTGAGCATAAGAAGTCTGACTGCCTCATATAACAACAGAATAATAAGAAAAAGCAAGAAACTTGCTGCCATCTAGGAATGCAGAGCATCAATAGCAATTGCATTGCAGCAACTAAATTGAGTGCCTGGTGAACTGTTAGAAAGAAAAATATCACAAGGACATCTTTTGAGGAAATACAGAGAACAGTGGACTACGGCGGACACACGTCTATACCCCAGTAGTTACTAATCCACTTTGTGCCACCATATCATACAAGCATATACAGTGGACTAGAAGTATGCAGAGAAAGGAAATAATGGTGGTTTGAGTTTAAAATTTTTCATACTTTTTACTAATCCAGCCAATTCTACCACATTGTATATAGTATATACGGTGTATTTCTGCCCCCAAGTGAGTAGATGTGCAACCGAATTATGAGCCATTAGATGGGAATACAATGACGCCATAAAGTAAAGTGTCGCTACCACCATGCATGGTATAATGACCACTTATGCCACCATATCATACAATCATACATAGTGGAAAAGAAGTATGTGGAGAAAAGAAATAATGGTGGTTTGAATTTGAAAATTTTCATTCTTTAGATGACACGTGGTTACTAATCCAGCCTGTGCTACCACATTGTACACGGAGTATTTCTGCATCCAAGCGAGTAGATGCCCAACTGAACTGTGAGCCACTAGATGGGAATACAATGATGCCATAAAGTAAAGTGCCGCCACCACCATGCATGATATAATGACCACTTGGGTGGGAACAACATGAGCCCACAGACATATATGTTTATACTTGTTTAGTATTTTATTTACATATTACATTTGGAAATATGAATGTTATATATATGTATCCTTTAATATTTATACTAAATTCATTTACATATAATGACTATCTGGGCAAGCTTGTGGTGGTTGACCAAACCCATTTGCAGCCAGATCCAGAAAAAGATAACCGTAATGCATTCCATAACCTGTTTATAGACCAAATTCCACCCCATTCAGCAATGGTAACCTATTAAACTAGCCCTATTGCCATCCCAATATAAGTTGAAATGAAATGACAAATCAATGGAAACAACCACTCTTCGAGCCACTGCCACAGGACATGGCAATTGTTGCTGCCATAGTGTATACATATGCAATAACAGTTGGCATTTCTCAAGGAATAGAACTTTATTGTCTCATGGACAGGTAAAATTTTAAAATTAGAAATAAAGATAAAGAGGAAGAGAAAACAGCCCCTTTTACATAAAAATACACAATGAAAGTGTGTGCCAAATGGAATTATTTAAACGTATTCACAACTAACACTTTAGTTACATGATATGTTGAACCCCAAAAGAGAATAGCTTGTAAGAAGCACATTGTTCTCCAATTAGAAAGATAAGTTTCTTGGGAAGATATGTAAAAATGATTGACACTTTAGTAAGTTTACGAACTACAGTTTTGTCAAGGAAAAGTTACCTTTTGGCAAAGATTTCGTATAACTGAAATTTTCTTCACCTGATGCCTTGCGTCTTCTGGCAAGTCAAACTGCAGAACAGATAGTTCAACAAAATAAATATGCAATTCTACCAAGACACCGAGACACATAAAATAAAGTCAATTCAAGCTCCAGAACCTGGTATTTTAGTTTTGCAAATTCCTGAATGTCAGACCATAAACTTTCAGAGGTAATACTCGAATACAAGGACTGCTTCTTTCTCACAGATCCTCCATGTCGTGACTTAGCTTGTGCCTTTGACGACTTCCCTGAAGCATGATGTCCTGAATGAACCTGTAAAACATACTTGCAAGGATTCAGGATTAAAGATACTATATCACACACCCAAATACAAACACGGTGCAAACGGTTAGTAACAATATCGTGACTCATTTTAGATATCACATGCAAAAATACAAACAAGGTGCCAACTGTCAAGTAACAATCTAATGACAACATCATTATGAAATTTTGACATGATGAGAACACTATTCCCCATGATTTGCTGCATCTGTTTACAAACTACTTCCTCAATGCAATGCAGAGAAGCAAGTAATAAAAGCTTCCAGATGAAGAGAGCAGAATATCAGTAAATATCAGATATCAGAAAATAAACAACCTGTGACAACATTAATGGAGCACATAATATACCTTTTTCTGGTTTTTGGAATGTGCACTGTTCGTAGCACCTCTAGTAGAAAGAGCCTGAACTTTTCCTACGAAACAGTTGAAAAAATGTGAAATTGCATGCCCAAGATCATGATCTGCTGTATCTCTTAAAACGTCCTGCATGTTCAGAGATTGGCCAGAAATGAGGCAAACTTCATGTAAAACCCAATAAATTACATATAATATTGGAGATAGATTCTTTCACCAGAGAAATTTAAATCTTGGCCAATTAAAAAGGAATGAACCAACAAGCTAGCACCAAATATTTATTTGAGAAATACAAATGAAACCAACACAAGCAAGCTGCAGGTACAGCTTCAACTCCAATCCCATTTGTCACCATCGAGCAGAGTACCATATCTCAAAAACACCAAAAAAGTGTGAACAGTAAGTCTAGCATAGAAGGACTTCCCAAATATTACATGATTCATTGATGAAAACATCCTATCAAGTGCAAGTGAGAAAACTGGAGACAAGCACAACAAATTGGTCTGAAAGAAGGCAGTTTAAAAGGATCAAATAGAACAAATAAAAGGTCATAAAAAGACCAATACCGAACTCTCTTCTTAAGCACCCAGCAAGAGATTGCCAGACACATGTGAAGATAATATATAGAGACTAGATGTTATATGTACAGAAATATATTGCATTTTGGTAAGACCAGAAAGACAAAATCATTAAATAAGTTAACACCTCTCTCACATTGGATGCCAACCCCCACCATTGAGTTAAATGGTAAAGTTAATTTTAATGTGAACTCCAATTTCATTTCTGAATAAGTAAGTGAGCACAAACAAATGAGCCTAGAAAGTCTAGGAACCAAAATAGTATCTTGACAATGATCTTCAAACATAACCATTGATGGAAGAAAGGTTCCTAGTAGTAAATAACTTCAGGATTTGATACCCAAGATAGATTGAATAAATATGAAAATCCCAGCATTTGTAGTGGGCCATGATTGTCAACCTTGTCGACCAACATATTTCATACCATGAATATAACCAACAAAACTGACACTGCATTTCAGTAGATGACCACTCTGATACTATCATCATCATGTAATGTTTTCTTTTTTCTCTGTTATAGGTCACCCATTTATACAAGTTATAGTCTGACTGCAGCTAAGATGAAACCAATGCAAAGCTTATGCATTCAAGTTAAAACAACCATAAGAGTAAACAAACTGCCCTATCAGGAGCAAGCAAAATAATATTGTAAGCACATTTGAGAAAGAATTCCTAGTCACAGTCTTGACTGTAATGTTAATTACTAAGTTAGTACCTAAAATAGAACAAGAAAAATATAAAGTTTATGAAATAATTACCTTCTTCCTTTTTCAGCATTCACATATTCTTTACTATAAGGAAAAATGAAAATCTTGCGAATAACCTAGTCAAGGAAGCCTCCAGTTAAGTGTCCCTCTTAAAGTAGAATAGAGTCAGAACTTTGAGGTCTAAGCTAAAGTGCACCCACTCCTTAAATAAGATTAAGAATTAGAGAAACCCATAAAAGAATGTCAGACATGACAAAAGATTGCTAATGGCACATGGGGGAAAGTCAAGTCCCAATAGTGAAGCACAATTTATCTCCCAAATCAGCATTCCAGCTCCAAGAGTTCCACTGAAAAATAAATTGTGTTTGATTGACTTTCCTCCCCTTTCTAAAAAGACCCAACACATGCCAAAAAGCAAAAGAAACATATAATATTTCTGCAAACATCTTTCCCCGCATGTACAAAATAATTCTAATCTTTACTACACGTACAAATACATACATGAATTTTCCGGTTATTATATATTTGTATATATCTTTATACATAATTAAATCTCAACATCAATTGGCACCACTAATCACTTAGAAATATTTTCCGACAAAAACCAAAAGACAGATGAAATACTAACACATTGCCCAAGTTTTCTCAAAACACTCCTTTTCCTAGACAACCCAAACTGAATCATCACAAAAAGTGAACCTCACATTAGTTTTAGTATACTTTAGCCCATTCATATTTCTTGAAGTTAGCGCAATCTCTTAAGAAAACCTAAATTTCTGGGCATGAAGAAAGAAAAGATCCACATATTTATAAAATTAAGAGTTACTGAATTAGGCTTGGTCCACTTGGATATGATCAGCAGCAGCCCCACCAAACAGTCAAAACACTAGTTAATTATCATCAAGACTGCCTTCAAATGGTGGATAATTGAAGGGTAACCACCACATCCATAAGTCAGCTGAGAGAATCTAAAGTGCCTGACAAATTGTTAGTCACCTTGACGATGTGCTTAGCAGATCTGACAATAATCTCACTGGAACAAAGATCCCATATATGAGGCATATGTCTGGTCCCTTCAGCTACCTGTGGCACCAACAAAAATAGATGAGTACATCAAAATAGATAACAGAAGTAAGCCAGCCAGCCTCTTATTTGTTGCTCAAGAAACCTGAGTTTCCAATTCAAGCTAACATGAAAGGCAAGGCGACATATAATATGAGAAGAGGGATTACACCCATCAAGAGCTTGCTCTTACCTTTCCAATATATCGAACATTAATCCCATGAGCATGGAGTGCTTCAGTTAGAGTTTGTCCATCCATTGGTGAAACTTCAAGAGTGCTAAGATCATGTATGAATTTAGGCAGTACAACATCTTTAAGATATAGACTTGCTTTCCGCACATTTTCCTCATCTGCAGCTATCTCCTGATATCATGAAGATTTTAACAACATAACTTCATGGGATTATTGTGCAATGGAAAAGGTTTCGAAGATTATTCAGCTACCTCTGGATTCCCAGCTAGCTTAAATTCTGTAAAAACGTTAGGATTGAAAAGTATCTCTTTGCTTGTGTCTTCACTCTTTGAGTGAGAACAACATTCTTGAAACTTCTGCTTTTCACCATTCACAGCATTCTGTGGAGAACCATTTACAATCAAATGTGAGCAGAAACTAGGTGAAACATGAAAAATATGTTGTACGCCCATGCAACTATGACAGAGTATATGCCCATGCATACATCACAGACAACTAAAATCTTGGATCCTACAACCACAAATCCCTTGATAAATCAAGTAAGCTTCATAACAGAATGTGATAGGAATTTAGTCACACTGGAATTGAACATGAACCGTACATTTGAAAGAAAAATTTCAACTCTTAGTCCAAATTTGCAACTACTCAATGCAAAGAATTTGGTTCTAAGGTAAGTAAATACTAAATACACAGGCCAACTTACAGAAGTATCATAATATGAGCAAGTGCCAAGTGATTTCTGCTTCCTCTCAAACTTTATGGTTATTATTTATCTCCACATAGTATTATCCATCACTAAAATCGAGCATATTGAAACATGAGGGCAAAGTGTAACCTCTACTATCAATGACATAAGAAAGAACTAAACTTCAGTAGATATTATCTTTCCCACTCAAGCTATGGAGCAAACAGCATCAAATGTTGTCTTGCTTATAACATTAAAGAGTTTAACTGCATGGGCGAGCCAATGATACAATCCTGGTTAATTATTTAAACAGAAGAATAACTTGTGACAGTCAAGTTGCATAGGTCACCAGCAGCAAGTAGCATGCACTCGAGAAGGTTTTTAAATCCCAGATATCATTATGCAGGTCTTTCCTTGTCAATTTGTTCATTGTATCAAAGTTCTAGGATCACTTAGGTCCTTTGTGCATCTGAGTAGACTCACCAGGTGATAATTTAATGCAAGCTGCAAGTAGTCTGAGCTATGAAAAGAACTAACTTCTCGATATATGACTTTTTACTGGCATGATTTTGATAGAAATAATGCTAGTAGCATCGCTTTCTTTATAATTTGATGAGACAAAGGAGTACATGATGGACGAAAACCCCATTTCACAATTCAACTCCAGATCCATGAGAATCCTCAAAGAGGATATATGGCAGAAAAAGTCCTGCACTGTTGCATGTGCACATTGAGAATGCCAGCATCCAACTTGGTCTAGGTTGATATCCTCAAAGAAGAGATTAATGGTCTAGGTTGAAATCTCCAAGATGATATCAGTAAGCAACTAAAAATAGATTAAAGAACACCTGATACTTTTATGTCTGTGTATACAGAGTCATTGCATGCATAGCCTACATGATTATATTCATTTTCACCAGAGGATCCCAATCCCATACTTGCTATCTTCCATGTCAAAGCAAATAGAAATTATTCTCACAAAGATCACTAATACCTGTGACTCACTCGTTGATGCTGCATTTGCCTCCGCTTTCACCAGCTCGTCAGAATTACTGGTATCCAAAGAATCAGAAGCCACAGGATTCTCTCCTCCTGATTCACACCCAGACTTTGACCTCTCAGCTGCTTCAGCCTTTTCATGCATACGAAAGAAATTAGTATAAGAATACAAAATACCCAATATCATTTAGAAGGGCTAGATGGAAAGCTGAAACTTACATGGGAAAAGGCAGTTATAAGTTCAGGCCTCAAAATACAAAATCTCGAACCTGCTCCCGTATAGTTTGCATCACGAGGAGTGACTCTCATCAAGTCCAAAAGATAATGCCTGGATACCGAACAGCATAAACCGCATGAAACAAGAGACAGCACGAAAGAATGAGTCAAGAAAAGCTACAAAGTTCATTGGTTGCTGTAACAGCCAAGAAAAGGTTTCTGTATGTCGCTTGGAAAGTTTTTTTTTAGCAGTCGACAAGAAGATTAGAAGAAAATGTTTAAGATGGACAAAGAAGGTAATATAAGTACATAATGATTAATCTTGCCACAGACTTCCCACATTTCACATATAGCTGACACTTGACTAGTAGGGTGAACATGGTCAATTGGGGAATAGAGTGATCATGAAGGTTCTTGTAAACAACTTATCCTCCAATTGAAACCAAAAAGAAACAAGAAGATGTATTAAAAAAGGGCCTGATTAAGGAAATTGCCATTGTTATAATTGCAAAGGAACAGCAGACAATTCACCAAAGAAAGAAGATATTCAGATCGGTTAATGAAAGAATCTGATAAACAATCTGAAGCCAATCTCACCTGTCATCACTACCAACAATGCCCTTGCACTCAACTGGTGCAGCTAGCTTGAAAACATTACCAGATCCATCAAGGACAGTGTGCTCCTTCAGATGAAGACGTTTGGCTGCTTCCAGTACCTAAAAATAATCAGAGTAACCACCACCACTGGGGTTGTGATGAGTTGGCTAATAGATGTTGATATGCTAAGGAAATTATGACATATTATAAAACTGCTCCATATACCAAGACAGAGACAACAAAACTTTTTCACATGCAAAATGGCACAGTTGCGCTGATGAGAATTAGAAGCCAAATTGTAATTCCTTGCCTTTGTCATATGGAGTTTCAGCCTCATGCTTATAGAAAGACAAGGTAATAAGCAGAATGACCAGGCAACCTCAAAAGAAACAGAAAGCTAACTGCTTGGTTTAAGACATGATATATGAAATCAACCAAGCAAATGAAAACATCCTGGTGATAATGAATGTTTTAACTTCTTTATAATTTATTGCCAACCCCCTCGAGGTAGGAATACCACCACCTTTCTCCAAAAAGAAAAAGCAAAGCATGATCGTGATAGTCCTGATTACTACTCCCACTAAATGTATGACGCCTGAAGAAAGTGGCCTATACCATCCTTCCAGCAATAAAAATTTTAAGGAAAGAGACTCCTGCATTCATGACAAACAAATGCTGATGGCCCAATTCCAATCTCACTAGTCAGAAGATCTGCAGAATTGCATCAGCGGTCCTTCAATGTAAGAATTACTTTTTCCAGCTTCATAGATTTTTGTTAAGTAGGAAAGGCAAGAAATAAGTAAATAACAGATAATGCACACACATGTGACTCTGGGTAGTTTCGAACCAAACAGTAAGCCTAAATTCCTCCAGAAGTAATTAAGAGTGCAGAAGAATATGATGCAGTCATATGAGAATGCTAGAGGTATGCATATCAAAACCTTCTATGAGTTAAGTACTCTTGTTCCAATGATTTCAATGTGACAGGTGAGGCATAGAACCATGTAAATAAACAGATAGTAGAATGACTTAGCTTGTTTCTACCTTAGCGTGAAAAGCTTCATTCCAGCAAATTTTCTTGCCATTGTCAACAGAACCATATAGAAGGGAGTCTGATTTATCACCTTGAAGGATTCCAGGCAAGACACTCTGGCAGGAGGGAAGGAATTATATTCAATAAGCCAAAAATATGGCAATGTTTACTACCATCTTTAGATAAAATTGTTAGAATGAAAAACTTGAACAAGTCAAATCAGTAGCTGGTCATACAGAAAGGGGTGGGAATTGAAACAGGGGGATGGGGGGGAGATCTGATCTTGATGCGGGTAATGCAAAAGATGCAAGTTGTTCAAATGCAAAAGGATACTTTGGAACAAAATACCTACTGGTAGAAAGTTTCTGAGAGTGCACATATATAGATAAAGAAAATTATATTTTCCTCAAACATCTAGATGAAACTCTATCCTGATCAGTGCCATATCAGCATGTCTAAAGTTATAAAGAGACCAAACATTCTGTTGGAGATATGTGTGACTAGAGATGCACCTGTGCTACCACTCTGTGACCTCTGTAATCAATTATGGCCATAGCAAGATTGTACAATCCAGGAACATTAGCTTCCTGGCATGCCTTGGTGCCTTTTAAGTCATTGTTAGCACTTGCGTACGTGGCTTGCTCACTTTCAGCCAACTGAGTCTCCGCAGGCGCATCAGGGGACAATGTGTGAATGCCATTAATATTTTGTGTATCCAGAATAGAAGATTCATCCACACTGGAAATTCTAAAAGCTTCTTGTGACAGATTGTTGTCTGTCTTCTCAGGAGAAATGTGCAATGGGGCTGTGATCTCAACTTTGGAGAGCTCTCCTGATGCCTGTTTCTGGGGCAATTGCCCAAGGTCCGCATCAACAGCAAAACTGAAGAATATGTTGTTATGGACATACCTAAACCAAGCACAAAGAATTAGCAACATAACAGGGTCATACCAGGGGATGAGGGGCAGTGCAACTGAATGTGTAAGAGCTAGAGATACAATCACTAGAAGTTGCAAAAGAGGACTAAACAGAGATTGTGGTCTGCAGGGAAACTAAGTCTAGCTTTCCTTACGAATAAGTGGGAAATTCATGCTTAAATAAAGCTAAAGGAAATGAGAATCACGTATATGAAATGTAGATGAGCATACAAAGTTCAAGTGCCATAAAATATAAAAAACCCCTGGAATAATTAAACTAGAAGTGGTGAATTGGTCTGCATTGTCATTAGAAAAGTTGCAAATGCTGTTATAATTCTCCTGAACTCTAGCAAACATATGCAAACAAATTCCAAGAAAATAAACTGCATGAATTTCATTGGATAAAATAATCAATGATTAGGATAATGACCGTCATTGGACATCAAAGTACTGTACTTTTTTGTACCGCTTACTCACATATGGAAGCACTCTGGGTCAGTTGGATTAATAGGTAGAATACATCTGTTAATCACTCCAATAGCACCACTAGTTGCAGCATCAACAAAATCAGAAGTTACTTTGTAAAGAGCTCTATCTCTCAAGATCCTGCAGTAAAAGTATAATCAATAAGTAACAATATATGATGATCTTACACAGATTGTATAATAGCAAGCAAAGAATGTATAAAGATATATAAGGTACACCTTTCCTGATGCGTGGCATGTGGGAACTCCCGACAAGCCTGCAGTTCTTCATTCCAATCTCTCTGCATGCCAATCAGTTCACTTCCAAAAGAAAGTGTTAAAGAATTTTCTGCTCTGGATGCATCACGTTTGTGATCTGGAACCACCAGCATCCAAAGGCAGATATCAGAATACTTGGAGATTACATAAAGATGCAAGCACGGTGCAAGCACAAAATAGGAAAAAGAAGAAAAGGAACTAATCACATAGCAAGGCAAATAATGATCTAAAACAGCCCAAATTAATAATAAAAGCTACTTACCTAAAATGTTAGAGAGTAGCTATTTAGAAAAGTGTTAGTATATGTCAATTCTCCAGGCATCAGTGAAACAACTGAGAAGATGTCATGCAAATCCACAACACATAAAAACAAGAAAATAAATGACATATTAAGTGATTTGGCTTAATAAGCCTGTATCTACAAGTCAAGACGAGTAATAACTAGGAAAAAGATATGACGAACATTTCTTGTACATTTTGTCACAGAAACCCTTTGTACACATGCTCTCAATGCCTTCATTAGTATTGAGTTCTTGCCCATGATATAAGCCTATCCACAGCCTCTATAAATAGTCACCAGTTAAACTCTAGCTGGAAACCCAAGGGTCTTCGCCTGAGTTATCCTTTCTTCATTACATTAAATCAGGCAATTCTAGCCCAAATAGAAAGAGATATCAGCAGAATCATACTGAAAAGATGGTATGAATCAATTACTATTACATCTTAACCACAAATATAATATGAAATTCGAATATCTTTGCTAAAGGAAAGTTAAGATGAGGATCTTAAAGAAGATTAGAAATAATTTCACAGAAGTCTTATTCGCAAGTTTTTCAGAATTGGAATTTTCAGGACAGCTGATAGCTAAAGAGAAGGATAAATAGCTTTCCAATCATCTAACAAACTTGGAAAATGGGATTATTTCTTTCAGATTGGAAGCCTCCTCAGAGAATCTTAATCTGAAAAGCTGAGGAAATGAAACTTGCTATTAGAAACTTTGATAACATTAATTACCCAAACAAACATATTTTGTAAGGAAAAGAAATCATAATTATTATTACACTCACATGCCAATAAAACAACTCATCCAAACATACGCATAAAACTATTTTAATTTCCATAAACCTGCTTTTTCTCATTTTTTTCTCATAGGATTACTTTTGGGGAAAGAATCATGCATTTCAATTTCAGCATTAGATTCAATCTTCTATTTGACCTTTGAGAATCAAATAAACTGCAGAAACAGGACTTACCAGGAACAGGATACAAGCCAAGCCATGCATTTGGTGGCAACAGAGATGGAACATTCTCAAAGGGATGTGCAGAGGCCTTGCGCTCCAAAATTTCTCGAAAAGCTTGAAAATAAAATGAAAAGTGAGTGAGTCATAACAATTAAGATAATCGTAACATTTGAAATAAAAGTTATTAGGCTGGTGAGAAGTAGCAGTATTTTGTTACCTTTCTTTAACTTGGGACTAAGTTTTTGCAAAAGCCCGACAAGGGTTGTTGCTTCTAAAGCAGCTTTATTTGGCCTTGGATCAAGAATAGTCCCTGTGCTGGAGTTAACATAGAAAGACTTTGTTGTTCCAGTAACACAATATTGATTTCCTTCCAGTGTTACTACATCCAGATAAAGCAAGTCACCAGAAAGCCTGATGTAACCAGCAATATAGTAGGTTAACATGGATCTTCAGCAAACAAACAGAAAAGGAAGAGGAGAACGAGAGAAAGAAAGAAAGAGAGACAGGTGGCAAAAAGAATAAAAGAAAAGTAACAAAATCTAGTATTTAAACTTATGCAGATATTTGAGATTAGTACAACCTTCTGTGGCTTGGAGGAGGATTAAATGAAGAGAAAACAATGCTTTCGACACATTTGATCTCTTTAGAGGGTGATGACAACAAATTACTGAGTGAACTGGTAACATTCTCCATAAAACCCAGATTATTGAGTTCCGGCATTTCAGCTTTCACAGCATCTACATATAGAAATAGGAGAAAGGAATTATACATCTACTCCAAAGTGTTATCCAATTGGGGAAATAAGACAATGAATAGGCACCTTAAGAAAAGGGAAAACAGAGAGTGCAGATAACAACAAAGATGATAAGACAAATCACAGACCTAAATTAGCAGATGCATCTCGACCTGTTTCATGTTGTAGTGCCAGTGTTGTGGACAAAGAGGAATGCAATGTCAAAAGAGAAAGTAACTCTCTAGTTCGGTGAACATGGGCTCTGATGGATCGATCATCGTATAATGCTGCGAAAGATAGCCTTGAGTTAAAATCCATAAGCAGGGACAGCCAAAAAGCTAGAGAAAACAAGGATCCGTCCTCTTCATAGAAGACTATTTTCTGGACCACAAAATTAATTTAGGATATGCAGTAAAAATAAGTGAAAGGATAATTGAGAGATATAGAGTGATTACAAATTAATACTCAGTAATTGAGAACCTATCCCAGAAGCAACCAAGGAGTATTAAGCTTACCAGCAACCATTTCCAAAAGGCAGCTCCCAGAAGTAATATCAGCAACTTCCGAAATTTCATTGTAATCTTCTAAATGATGAGTAGAACCATCCTTTGTGTGCAGTAACAAATCATAGCAAGTAACAAAGCATGTTTCTGGTGCATCAAGAAGAAACTGCCTAACATCCATTACTGAATCTCCAGGACTCAACTGTTAAAGCCAATTTGTTCAAATCCATGAAAACATTCAGAAAAAAATGTCCATGTTGCAGGAAGAAAGCATCAGCCAGAAACCAAACAGAGAAGAGTAATCATAGACTTCAAGATCAGATTATTGATAGGATGATACAAATGAAAACAGACTGCTGCTGCGGCAAACAAGGCAAAGCACATATACATGAATATGACATCAGAAGTTTTCATTTTCGACTTCAACAATTAACTTAGCTTACTTGTAGCTCGAGCTTGTCTCCTCCTTGTGTTTTCACAGAAACAGGATAAAGATGAACATCAGCTGAAATGAGAAGGAAATATCAGTCATCCTGTGTATGATAACGTGTGGATGTTAGTGTATGCATATTCTTATGTACGAGCCGATTGTGCATTTGCAAGATCACATCTAAAAATTACTGTGGCATCAGTCAGAAAGAAAACAATGGAAGAGGGGGGAAACTTTGCTTGATCTAAATGCTTTGAATTGTTTTATCTTAATGAAGAAAGAAACTACTAAAAAATCAACCATTTTGGGCGGCAAGTCATAACGAGGCAATCAGAGGTATAGAGATCAGAAAACTGGAGAGCATGAGGATAGATTCTGAACTCATGTTTGACTGATTGCCATAAAATACAAAAAAAAGAAAACATGTAGAAGAGAAACGCCATCGTCAGTTGTACATAGACAAAACTGCTACTTGATCAAATGAACAATTCAAGGACGACTGATCTCTTCAGATAAACAGATCCATTATGAAAGTTACTCGTTCCAAGTAGTTCCTAAAACGTCAGACTACTGACACAGTAAATACTTGAATTCTTAATGTAGATGGTACATAATTGGTTCTCATTGTGCAAAGACCTTAGATATAAAAGGAGCATACCAAAAGGATCCCCCTAAGATGATCATTTTATGGCTATTCACTTGGAGGAGAAGGCATAAAATAACTAGTGCCATTTTCAACATGTGATGAATTAGAATCCAACTGAATCAGCTGACAAGATCAATCCTAAATCACTTAAAAATCAGAAATAATACAAAACAGTAAATCCTTCACATGTCATGTTTAGCATCAGCAAGCGTGATTTGCCCTTCTTCAGCAAGGCCACACTGCTTGAGTTAAAAACATTAGATCTATACCTTTAAGCATGATAATGCCAATATGTTAAAGCCGATGGATGCATGCCTATCTTGTGTGCTACTTTATTTTCTTGTAAATAGTTGTGTAGCAGTAAGACATGTTCCTCACCTTATATAGCTACTGCCATCACCAACTTTTCTTATATTTACCAATTAATTCAGGGGAATGAGTTGTTGAAGCCAGTTGTTGCGAGCCACACTATAATGTGAGTATGCATATAAGATAACCACATTCTTCTCAATCAATCATCAAGTAAAGACTAAGTCAGGAGAGTACTGATATCTCCCAATATCAAGTAGAAGACTACTGAGCTAAAGAAAATTGTTTGGAAGCAACTAACCAAGAAACATTGAAGCCTTGAATTGTTACTTAGCCTATGAAAGAACCTCTAAAAAAAGCGTAAAGACAAACATTGAGCATCTACATCATAAAACATGACTCCATCAGCCAATCAATAGCAAAAACAAATTCAAATTAGAATTTGTTGGTCCAATTAGCAGCTACTAGAGTTGCTAAAGACTGGGAGCAGCATAATATTGCACATCGAACATGAAATTGGAGCACAGCCAAGCAGGGACTTTAAATATCCTACTGATAATGATTGTATATTCAACTTAGTCACCCATGCAACTGGACATCGTCGGAAATGATTGTTACTTTCCAAGTTTCAACCAATGAGCAAGAATGAAATAATTTCACTAACAAGAAGATTTTCTCCAAGATATTTGTTTATTTAGTATAGCTATTGATAAAAAGAACTCGGCATGATTCATTACTGCACTAATGGATATATATCTGGTTGTCACCAATATAAGGACCAAACCATTGAATATCACTAACCCCACCTGGCTTTCCTGGATGCTGCTGGGATGCCTTATCGTGTTCCTTCACCACAGAATTTGTGTCAACTGATTCAGTCAAGGGCAGATCTCCATTAGCCTGTGAAGCAGTCGAACTATCATTCAAGGGTGCCTCAGAAGTGACAGCCTGCTCTAAAGAACTTGCAGCACTTTGCTGCAACCCTTTACGGTTCTTCCCCTTATTAGACTTTCCCGCCATATTTTGTTCCTTACATCAAGAAATACATACATTAGAAATTAGTTAAACAAACATCTGATGTCCCACTTATTAGCAATTCATACAGAACGAGAAAAACAGAAACACATAAATATGATCTTATATATGTGCACAGAAGACAAAAGAATGAACTAAAGATAAAAAGTCAAAACCTTTCCACTATATCCAAGATTCTTACTTAGCAGATTTCCCATTCAAAAAAATACATACTCAGCTAAAAAGGTTGCCAGCATTTCCGTTTCCATTTCCATATAGAGAAAAGACATTTCATATCCATAGCACAAGAAAAGAAGAATTAATCTCTTTAAATAAAGCCCATGAACAAGAATCTCATAAAATTAGCATAAATATTAAATCCCAGTAATTATATTGACTAAATAAAAGAAGCCATTTCAACATCATAGCTTAAAGCTAAATCTTTAACAGTAGGTACCCAAAAATCCAAAAGGGCGTCCTCTACGATCATATGCATACAGATACAACACGTGTAAATATGAAAATGCAGGACACACAAACTTATATACATTCACGTGATAAAATTCATCATTCCGGTACTACCAATTGAGCAAAGGTCGGAATCGCAGCTCAACCGTTTGATTAAATGTCAAACAAGAAACTTGTCAACAGTGAGTTCTTGACTGTGGGTTCTGGGGTTTTGGGTTTTTGGGGACTGAGGTTTTACGAATTTAGGGGAGGAGGAAGGAAGAGAGAGAGGAGTGGCCGAGAGACGGCGAATTCTTGGAGCCAATTTTATACTACTGTATTCTTTACTATTTTCTATAATTGGCACATGGACTTGGTATTCTATACAGTACATATGAATGTATACTACTAAAGACATACATACGGATTGGCTCAGAATCAAACCCCATTTGCTCCAATGGGCTTCGGCCTTTCTAAGAATGGCTTTTTACCCCTCTTTACCTGTAATTATATATAAATTTTACGTGGTTTGACAATTTATGTTTAGAATATCTGAAACTTGCTTTCATTTTAAATAGATTATTTGTTAGTCAAAATTTATAAAATTTATTGATATTAATAATAAAATTCATATTTACCTCTAGTTGACTTATTGAAGTAAAATAAAACTATCATGACTAAACTACACTTATATATTACATGTGATAAGGTATATTTTCACTCTTATAATAATAGTTTAACCAGCAAAAATTTGCTTGACATATAACAAGTCGATCATTTTGATTGAATTATGACACGTGTTTAGGTCATGACATACTTTGATATTTGAGTTTGAAACGAGACTCAATATATGTCGATGATGATAGGATTCAGATAAATTTATGTTATTAAATGAAATTCAAGATTAAGTAAGGAATTGTCTTACTTATGTATTTTATTCAAAGTTTTATATTAAATATGTCTGAATGTAGATATATGTAACATAATTATTTACCTTATATTACTCAACAATGAACAATGATTATATTCAAATCCTAAATGAGTTAAATAGCTATGAATATCTGAATTTACACAGTTGGGATTAACACATGAGGCATTTCAGATAAGTAGCAATTTTTTCAATTTGGGAATGCTTCTATATTGGGGGAAAAAGAGAGCAGATTTTGCTATCAATTTGGAGATTCATTTAGTGTTTTTAGTTTTGCGTAAAGGATTATTTCACTCTTCATATTCAAAATATACCATTTTTCAGTTTTAGTATCCCAAGTTTTTAAATCCTCGGACTTAGTACCAAAAGTTTTTAGTTTTCATCCACCTGAATACTCTTCGTGAAGTTAATCGTAAACTAAAGGTCAATCCAATTTTGGAAGAAAAATTAGGCGGGATCTTGTCTATGTAAAGGCATGTTTGGCTGCCATTTTATTTAACACTCCAAAAGTTTTTATTTTAATTTCAATTTATAATTGAAGACAATAATGTAAAAAAAAATTAAGCAAATTTATATTAAAAAATACTAATTCAAATCGTTATGGAAATACCAATTCAAATATTTTCTCCCAATTAAAATCATTATGGAAATAAAAATGCATGTTAAATGTGAAGTAATATAGCTACAGATAATCACCTAGTAATAATTTAAAAAAACTAACAGAGTCTTATATTCAATCACCAATAGCATTGTTCGCGAAAAATAGATAGAGAAAACTTAATAAGCTATTCAAAGGGTGTCAATGTACTTTTGAGTCAACCAAAATTGCACATCCGTACTTTGATATATTATACCGTTGTTTGTACACAAAATAAAAATACATTTCAATTATTATTTTTGGCTGAGATAATTTTATTTATAAATTTATTAAAAAAAATTATTTCACTGGCCACAAAAAGGCCAAAAAGAAACATTTATTAACATAATTAGAAGAAAAATATGAAAAATTAAGCATAAACCCTCGATAAATTGATTATGACAACATTTGCGTTGTTGCCAAGCAAAAGGAAAAAATAAAAAATAAAAATACTTTTTTCCAATGAAATTGGTTTTTTTTATTATAAAAATTGGATTAAATATGTATTTTTTAAATTATTATCCTTAATTATGAAATTAAAATCGAGAAGAACTAAAATATGATTTTTTTTTTTTTGTTGAATAAATTGAAAGCCAAACATACCCTTACATAGACAAATTCCCGCCTAATTTTTCCTCCAAAATTGCGTTCACCGTTAGTTTTAACGGTTAACTTAATGGAGGGTACTCAGGTGGATTTAAACTAAAAATTTTGGGTACTAGTCTAATAACTTGAAAATCAGGGGTACTAAAACTGAAAAAGGGGTATATTTTGAGTATAAAAAGTGAAACAATCCATTTTGCGTAAATTATATTTTGGGTAAATGCATAAAACCCCCTGTATTTTTATTTTTTTAGCTAAAAACCTCTGTGTTAATTTTATAGGCAAAAAACCCCCTGTGTTTTTCAAAATTATGCACACTCTCCCCCTCCGTTAGTCAAAATTAACGGCGTTAGAATTTTTAATAAGTTGACCGTTATACCCTTGTTATTGTAGCAATTGATTATTAATATCTTAAAATGAACGGTTCAGATTTAAAGTTATATATATTTTATATTAAATATATATTAATATATACAGTTATATATATGTGTATATTTATACATTTATACTATATATGTATATATATATATATATAATATATACAGGCGGCGACGGCGACGCCACTGTGGGCGGCGACCGTCGCCGCGGCCAAGACACTGGGCAACGGCGCAACGCTCGCCGTCGCCCTGCTCAAGAAAGAAGGGGCGACAGTGCCGTCGCCCCCGCAAAGGGGCGCGACTTCGCCGTCGCCCCCTTCTGAAAGGGCGGCCGCCCAGATCCGGAGCAACGCCGCTTCGGATCTGGGCGGCCGCAGGCGACCTCGCTTCGTTGTTGTCGTCTTGTCCGTCGCCGACGCTCGTTGCCCAGTCGTCTTGTCCGTCGGCGACGAGGCGGCCGATGGAGAAGAAAACGCCAAACTTTTTTTTTTAAAGAATAAATATTTATGTACAAATAATTTAATTTTTTAAAAATTAAAAATAATAATAAAATCAGTTTTTTAGTTTAGATGTTTCATTAATATATTTTTATAAATAAATAAAATAAATTTTTATGTTTAGTTAATACATTTTATGTATTTTTATATTTAGTTAATGTATTGCATAAATAAATAAAATTAATTAAAATAATATTATTAAATAATAAAGTCATTAATCAAAAATATATAATTTATTAAAATATATCTAAATAAAAATAGTGATTTTTTCATATATATCAAACAAAAGGGTATAATAGACCTTTGCAAATATAAATAATGTCAAAAGGTGCTAAAAAAGAAGCTCACTCTCATTTTGGGCGTGTGAAATGCACTCTCCGTTAGTTTCTAACGGAGAGAGTGTTTTTTGTTGTATTTTAGATAACACGGGGGTCGGGGGGTTTTTTGCCTATTAATATAACACAGGGGGATTTTACGTTATTTCCCTAAAACACAGGGGGGTGTTATGTAATTTAACCATATATTTACATTTCGAACTGTGTTCATTTTTACATTTTGACATCTAAACTTATTGAAAAAATTGCAAAATACCCCTCTGTGTTATACGAAAATTGCTAAAAACTTACATGTGTTAATTAAATAGCCAAAAAGACCCCCTATAATTATAAACCCTGCAAAAAAAAACCTATCCGTTAAAAAAACAGAGAGTTGATTACACTCATTAGAAATGATAGTGGTATAATATTTTTGATCTATTTTAACCTTTGACCTATTTGAATGGACAAAATTACCCTTATTCTATACAATTATCCACTCTTTTATTTTTTGGTTAATTCTTTACCTTCTGTTTATATTTCACTAAACAATTAATATTCATCAAATATTGATATGTAAAATTAATATTACATTATATTAAATTATTGTACATATCAAATATCACATTTTTAAATTAAAATGCATAATTTTATTTATAAATATTTTTAGTTAATTTGATTTTGTATTCAATATATTGAAATTTATTATTTATATAAATTAAATAAATAAATTTTAATATTTTCATATAATTATATTTAATTTTTAAAACTGTATAAAGTATCAAAATTTTAAAATTAAAAAGCATAATTTTATTTATAAATATTTTAGTTAATTTAATTTTGTGTGAATATATTGAAATTATATTATTAAAAAATATGTAATTCATTTAATTTATTATATTAAATTTTATAAAATTAAAAAAATACAACAAATAAAGACATAAATTTAAAAAGAAAAAGAAAAAAAAAAGTAAATTTAGAGACATCATCGTCTTCCCCAACACATTCCCACCGCCTCCACCTGCAACTTCTCCGGCACCTCTCCTCTCCTCTCCTTCGTCTCCGCGGCCACTTACCTGCCAGAATCGACGATGACACCCAAATCTGGACGTCGTCGCCCGCCTGATTTGGGCACGATGTCACCGCCCAGATCTGGGCAGCAGACGTCCTAATCGACGACGCCCGTCGCCAACCCTCTGGGTGGCGACGTTGTTGTCGCCTAGACGGTGAGCGCCGGTGGAGGTGGAGAGGTGGCCCTCCACCGGAATATATATACATACGATATAGAGTACTTATATATATATATATATATATATATATATATATTTGTTTTATAAATAATTGTACATATACATTTATAAACAGTATAGATACATGTATATATAATTATGAAATATATTTTTAAAAACATAAAATCTGGACCGTATAATTTTATTATTGAAGATCAAGGGTTATTAAAAATTAATTAGATCCTATGGTTCTGATGCAATCATAGAAGATCCAACGGTTATTATAATAACAATAATTTATATTACATAAGCGTATATGGGAAGTTCAAAAAAATTAACGCCGTTAAGTAGAAATAAACGGCAAGAGGAGCATGTGCAATATTTTAAAAAACACAGGGTTATTTTTGCCTAAATTTTTAACACATGAGGTTTTTAGCTGGATTTCTATAACACAGGGGGGTTTTATGCAATTTTCCCAAACCTTTTCCTTTGTGTCAATTTATCATTTCAACTTTGCGAATTTTGTGCTTTTGTCATATATGGTCGTCGTTTTGTTGATTTTCTGCTGGAAAAAAACATCACATTTAGTGCGTATGTAAAAATATTGCATTACATAACTTTAAATATCACATCTACATTGCATGTGATTTTTTTTTTTACCAAAACTTGGTGGAATAATAATTATAAATGTTAAAGTGTAAAATTATATAATTGAGATGGTATATTAACACAAAAAAATACAAAAGTATAGAAACGTCATAATTCGAATGGTAAGATATAAAACCTTTAGTTTTTTAAGTTTGTTACTCTTTTTGGCCATACTCTTGGCCATTAAGGTCAATGAGAAGTTTTATACTCGTATTATTTGAAGCCTTTTTGTACTTTCTGATCGGGTTTAATACAATTTATTTTATGTAATATTGTAAATATGCAAATTACACTCCTATGAAAAAATAGCAATTTACCCCCTATGCTTTTTAAAATGAAGCAATTTACCCCTAGATAATGGGGTAAATTGTTTCATTTTAAAAAATATAAAGGGATAATTTGCTGCTTTTTAAAAAATACAGGGGATGGATTGCTAATTTATTTTTTATAAGAGAGTAATTGTCACATTTATAATATCACAGATGAGTAAATTGCATTTTTTCCATTTCCCATCTAATGTATTAGGTTCTAACATATGGTTATTGTCTTGCATTTTTTGGTTGGATTTATTAGGTGTTTTGCTATTTTTCTTCCATGCCTGAAAATAACTTTATTTGTATCACGTTTTAAAATAAATGTGTTTTTTTTATAGTAGTAGTTTTTCTTTAAACCTCTGGCCGTTTTAATTTATGAAAGTATTCTATCAGTATACTCAATGTGCAATCATTTTAAAGTGGTATAATTTTTGAATTAGGATTATTAGAATAAAGCGAGTACAAATTTTGATCGATGTGCAGGAGATACTATCCAGATTATTATCACTTTAACTTATCATGTGTTCTTTATCGTTGAATGAAACGTAGAATCAAATTGTAATTTCCCTTCATTGTCGTAAGTCTTACTAGCTTAGTTCCCATTCAAGTGAGGCATTTGTGTGGCATAGATGAGATTAGTGACCCAAAATGTTTAAACAATCTTCACCTGAGCCGAAATGCTTTTGGTAGATTGTGTCATTTGTAAAAACGATTTGATGGATTAAAAGTTATGACACGTATCACTGTAGCGGAATAAGTTGAAATCTTTTTATCTGCATTATCCCACAACAAGAATAATTGTGTTGTAAAACATGAGTAGCATTTCAACACTGTTTTAAACTCTATAATAAAAGTGCATCATGTTTTTTTGGCTCGATCTGTACCCATATCACACGATTGTATTGACCCTCGATGACAATGGTTCAAGGTAAAGATAAACTTTGTCTAAATTTTATCAAACTCATTACTTATATCGTAGGGTTCATGACATGATTTGTTGTCACATTGCTTGGGAATATTTGGAAGCTCTTGACAGCCTTAGGTTCACACTAAAAGAGTACATACCAACTTTCCGTCAATTATTCTGTCCTAGGAATCTAAGGTGGTTCTCATAAATTTCATTACTTTTCTAGGACAGATAACTTCGTCGTCTTAGCAAATTATTCCAAACTATTTGTATGTAAATAAAGGGGTTAAATGCATTTTAACCCCTTGTAAAATTTTTTGATGTTAAAAAAATCCCCTTACAATAAAACAAATAGCAAAAATATCCATATAATTGCTACTTTTTTTATAGGAGAATAATTTGCTCGTTAGCAATATCATTACGGTAAATTACATTAAACCCATTGTTGTTTTTAGTTGATTTACAAAGTTTCATGGCAACAAAAAGGTTCTCTATTAATGAAACAGAATAATAAATAGGTGAACAATCAGTATTTTTCAAATGATAAATCCAGCTGTTCTTTAATGTAGAATGGACAGATGGAGATTACCCTCATTCTTTTCAAGGAAAAATGCAATTTTAGTTGTGTAGGTTAAAATTGACAATTTACTCCTATAATTTTAAATTATGACAATTTCAATCTTTTCCAAAAAAAAATTGCATCATCAATCATGTAAACACTTAAATTGAGAGCTTTCCATGAATTTGATAACGTGGTAGTCAAAGTTAAAATTTTTAATTGCAATTTTGGTTCTGTATATTTTAAGAGTTGGTAATTTTGGTCCTCTAACTTTGAATGTAGCGATTTGAATCCGTTGTCTTTCAAAATAGTAGCGATTTTGGTTTTTATGTCCAATTAGTGACCATTTTGATCTTTTATGATAACTGCTTAGTAGTCCCATTACATGCTGTTAATCAGGTCAACATGCTTTTTAAATAAAATCAAGCCTTCATAAACTTCATACCTTGGTTTGGCTACATGATTGAGTAGTTAATTCAATATGAATTGAAAAATTAAATAAGTTGTGTCAATGAAGGGCATTTTTTACATTATAATAGTACTAGCTGTTGTTGAACGATGTCCTTGCGTACATATATTATAAATAAAAATAAAGTATATAAATAAACAAATTCATTTTAAAAAGGAAACAAAAAAAAACCCAACTCAAAGTATTATGACACATAAAAAAGACCGGTGTAGTGGTGTTAGAATAACGTGGAGTCACTTTTACAAAAAAAAAAATAATTACAATTAATTTTTAAAATTATATAATCAGGCGTATAATTATCATATTAAATTTTTTTTCTTCTAAATTCTTTTTTCATTAATTAAATAAGTATAATAAAAATTTAAATTATGTAGCTGTTAGTATATAAATTATAAAAAATTAGAGGGTCAAATGTGTAATTCACGAATTTACACACCGAAAGCGGGAAATGGAGAAGCCAATCCCACCATAATATGAAAATTTCAAACGACTCCTAAATCCCACTCATCCTACGTGGACACATATCATTGGCTACATCACATGCTAAATGGATCACCAGCCAAAGTTTCCAATCTGCACCGTCCAACCCATTCCTAATCTACGGCCTGCCTCACCCTCCCGCTTCCACTCCTCTATTTAAACCCCCCACCACCATTCCCTCCCATTCATCACTCACACAACACACAGTCATCTATACGTACACTCTCCTGAGCGATTTCCTCTGCAGTTTCAATGGCTCGTACCAAGCAGACTGCACGCAAGTCCACCGGAGGCAAGGCCCCGAGGAAGCAGCTCGCAACCAAGGCCGCCAGGAAATCTGCCCCTGCGACCGGCGGAGTGAAGAAGCCTCACCGTTTCCGCCCCGGAACCGTTGCTCTGCGTGAGATCCGAAAGTACCAGAAATCCACCGAGCTCCTGATCCGCAAGCT
Source organism: Sesamum angolense (assembly GCA_034509725.1). NCBI lineage: Eukaryota > Viridiplantae > Streptophyta > Magnoliopsida > Lamiales > Pedaliaceae > Sesamum > Sesamum angolense. The sequence goes on from JACGWL010000008.1 coordinate 8,661,689, forward strand.
CCCGTTCCAGAGGCTGGTACGAGAAATCGCTCAGGATTTCAAGACGGATCTCAGGTTCCAGAGCTCCGCTGTGGCGGCACTGCAGGAGGCGGCTGAGGCTTATTTGGTTGGACTGTTTGAGGACACTAACCTCTGCGCTATTCACGCTAAGAGGGTGACTATTATGCCCAAGGACATTCAGCTTGCCAGGAGGATCAGGGGCGAGCGGGCTTAGATCGGGTTTGATGTTTGGATCCGCATTGGTGTATATTTTTTCCAGTGTAGGTTTATGGATTGTAAACCCTTGCTGTAGTTTGTTTATGCGTTCTCAGTTTCAATGAAATCTATCTTGGTAATTTTTGTGGTTTCTATATGAATTTTTCCTTTAGAGTTTTTGAGCCATTAATACACCAAATACTTTTCAATTTTTTGGTTTAAAGATATGGTTTGTTGATTTATTTGATACATTCAACTGTTAAATATTGGTGAAAATGTATTAATAACTAAATTAAAGAATATATTCAAAGAGAATGAATAAATAAAAAAGAGATCAGTTGTTCAAAGGGTCATTTGATATGAAAAATGAGAAAAAAATAGCTTTTTGTGAAAAATAAAATAATAAATTCTTTTTAATGTTTTGAAAAATGAAGTAAATTATATTTTTATCTAAATTATTGATAGGGATAATTTATTAATATTTTTTTGGCTAAAATGTATAAAATCCCCTTGTGTTTTAAAAAGTCCGCTGAAAACCCCCATCTGTTTTAAAAATAGGCTAAAAGCCCCCGTGTGTTTTCTTATATAACTCAATTGCCCCTTTCCATTAAATATAACTAACGGCGTCAACTTTTTTATAAAATGACCGTTATACCCTTATTTAATATATATTACCTCTTATTTTAGTAATCGTTGGATTTTTTTTGATCAAATAATGATCGTTAGATCTAATCAATTAATGTCAACCATTAGATTTTAAGAGAAATGAAAGGTTAAGATTTAGCAAATTATTTAACTAATATATTTAATTTAAATTATAAAAAAATTATTATTATTATATATAAAAAAAGTAAAAGAAAAACCTTACTACCCCCCACCCCCCACCCCGCCCCCCGCCCCTCGCCCTCGCCCCCACCCCCAACCCCCGCTGCCTACCCCCACTGCCACAACCGCCGCCTCCCTCCTCCTCCCGCCAACCCCGCCGGCCCCCCCCTCCCGCAGACAGGGGCGACGCCCGTCGCCCCCAAATCCGGGCGACGTCGCGTCGCCCAAATCAGATCTGGGCGACGCGACGTCGCCCAGAAAATTACTAAGACGCCGTCGCCCTGCTGTACGGGGCGCGCGACGTCGCCGTTGCCCCCTTTTTTATTATTTTTTCTTAATTAATTTTTTGTTAATTAATATTTTAGTTAATTAAGAATAATTTTTAATAATTAAATATATTTTTAATTAATTAAGATAATTTAAAATTATTATTGTACTTAAATTAATTTAAATATATATTTTGGTTAATTAAGAATAATTTTAAATATATAATTCATTTAAGGATAATTTTAAATAAATTTTTTAATTTCTAAATTTGAATTTTAAAATAACTAAAAAAATATATTAATTAAATTAAAAATAATTCATTGGAATACTTTTAAATTTAATTAAAGTGAAGTTTTAAATTTCAGTTTTAATAATTATAGAAATTATTTTAAATTTAAATATAAAAATAATATTTTTAATTAAATCATAATTTGAATTATTAATATTATATAATGGCAAAAAAAAAAAAAAAAAAAAGAAGCTTCACACTTGTTTTTGGGGAGAAATGAAAAAAAAACAACTAATAAGTCAAAATATCCTTATAAGGTTACATAGACTCATAAGGGGGTATTTAGTCCAAAAGAATAGAAAATATAGACTTAAACCGCAGAAAAACACGCCCAAACGCACCAACCGCGCGTTTCCCCCACTCTCCGTTAATTGTTAACAGAATGGGGGTTTTTTGCTGACTTTCACAAACACAATGGGGTTTTAGCCTATTTTCAAAACACAATGGGGTTTTTAGCTTTTTCAACAAAACACAGGGGGTAAAATGCATTTTAGCCATATTTTTTTCCAAAGGGTTTTTGTTCATTTCACATGTCATAAAATTAAATTACATTTAACTCTATTTTTACCTTTTTAGTGTAATATTAGGTGTAATTTGACAGATTTCTTAATATTGAGTGATTATATTGCCAGAAAGTTGATTTGTAACTTGTTTCTACAGTCAAATTAAAATAAATGTATAAACTAATACATTACATTAAAAAAATATAAAGGAAGAAAGAAAAGGATACTAATTTATTAATTAATAAAAAATTTTAAAAGTTAAATAAGTTAGTTATATTATCGGTTGAAGGGTATTTTTAATCTATACTATTATAAAGAAAAGAGCTCTTATAAATACAAAGTGGTAGTTATCATACCACTACACCAAAATTCTTAAATACCCAAAATACCCTTTCATTTATAAAATCGATTTAACTTTCCAACTTATATTGAATTAACTATTCAATCACATCCTTAAGAAAATTAATTCTACGTAATTGTTGCACTCAGAAATTAAATTTACTCACTTTTATTTACTTTTATTATTAATAAATTAAAAATATATTAGTGTTAAATTAAAGTTTCTATTTTTAATTTAATTCAAGTAAATATGTATTGACAATTAATGCATTAAAATTTTATCAACAACTTTTACAGGAATAAATTAATTATGAGTTTCGATAAAATAAAAATATTAATAAAGTTATGCGCACAGATACTGCGTGCCACAGTGTCTTTTTACAAAAAAAAAAAAAAAAGTTAGTTAATATATTAATTAAGTTAGCTAATGGTGTCACTAATAAGTTAGCTAATATATTAATTAATGAAAAATTTAAAAAGTTAAATAAATTAGTTATACTATAAGTATTTTTTAAGTTATTTTATTAGTTTGTATGTTAATCTCTTTGCAATTTCTATTTCTCTTTTTATCCTCACTCATTTATCAAATAACTTTTCATAAATTTCTTCTACTTTTTATTTATTTTTATTTATCCAACTAATATATATATATATATATATATATATATTATATATTTAAAACGATAAGCAATTCTTAAAATTTAAAACTAAATGTACACTAACATCTGAATAATTATCTAATGATAAATTTTTCCAACTAAAACAAGAAATAATTATACTCCCCTTCCATGAGGTTTGGTATCATTACACGTAGACCCAATGTAATTTGGAAATTACATCTAACACCCATAAGATTTACTTTCGTCTAGCAAATAAGTTTTTCCGTTAGTCAAAAAATTCACTGAGTTTGTTGCTATTAACTAAAAAACAAAAAAAATTTATATTTTACCCTCAATCGACTTATCACTGATTTATTACAAGTCAAATTCTTTTTATGACTAAATTACCTTCATACGCCTTCATGCATTAATGCATGCGAGGAGGTATATATTTACCATTATAAGGATAGTTTAACTAAAAACAAATTATTTGACCTGCAATATAAATCAGTAATAAATCAAGTGAGAGTAAATATCAATTTTCGTTTAGTTATTTTGTTAATATTAGTAAATTTAACGAATTTTGACTGACGGAAAGACTTATTTTCTAGACGAAAACAAACTTCACAGGTGCTAAATGTAATTTCCCAAACCACAAAAAATTTACGTGTAATTGCATCAAATTTTAAAAAGGGCGTAATTGTCCCATATTATTATCTAAGCTAACTATATAAGGGGCCAAATTACAATAAAAAGTAGAAAGTGAAACACAACATGAATGATGCATACCTAATTCCTTTAATGTATCAAAATTAGTTGAGCTTTGATGCATTCAACGTTAAAAGGACCAATAATCTTGGTACATGGGAAATAAAGTCCAATAGGTCTTAAAACTTGTTGAGCTTCGACATGATAAATAATGCACGTGTGGGCTACCACTTGTTCACCTATATTAATCATATCATAAAATGGAATAAAAATATTCACGATTGTAGTTGATCATATATTTTTTTATTCTTAGTACAGACTTAAACGTCAATTTTTCTCCAAATACTATTAGTCATGTTTTTTCTTGCTTCATTTTTTTTAGAAATGGCAATATTTCAACTCTTTAAGGCACATAGAAGGGTGTTAAATTCGTACATCATCTGATACTTATTGCTACATACGATGACGGATCCAAGCCCCAAGTGGGTCTAAAATGCATTTTACCCCCCTATATTTTTAAAACAGCTAAAAATCCTTATGTGTTTTAATAAATTCAGCAAAAAATCCTCATTCTATTAGAAACTAATGGAAGGTGGGATGCACGCGCCTGAAGTGCAATTGGGCTTGGTTTTTTTTTTTTTTTGGTATATATTGATATTTTTTTGGTCTTTAATTGATTAAAATACCCCTATATTGTATCTAAAATTACTATAGTAAAAAAGACTTTTAAACTTATCTTTTTTTGTATTTTTCTCTCCTCTAAAAATATAAATATTAATAATTTAAATTATTATTTAATTAAAAATTTTAAATAAATTTACTTAAATTTAAAATAATTTTTATAATTATTAAAACTAAAATCTAAAACTTTCCTTTAATTATATTTAAAAATATTGTAATGAATTACTGTTATAATTAATATGATTTTTAGTTATTTTAGAATTCAAAATTTAGAAATTAAAAAATTTATTTAAAATTATCCTTAATTAACTATATGTTTAAAATTCTTTTTAATTAAGTAAAATATATATATTTAAATAAATTTAAGTACAATAATAATTTAAAATTATTCTTAATTAATTATATATTTAAATTAATTTAAATATAGTTTAAATTATTCTTAATTAATTAAAATATATTTAATATATAATTAAATTAATTTAAAAAATTAAAAAAATTATCGCTGTCACCCCCATGTGCGGGGGCCGGCGCAATCGGGGGTGGAGCGGGTTGTGGGAGGCGGGGGGGAGGCGGGGAGGAGGGAGGCCGCAGGGTGGGGTGGGGGTGGGGGTTGAGTAGTTATTGTTTTTTCCTTTAATATATATATATATATATATATATATATATAATATAATAACTTTTTATAATTTTAAATTATTTATATATAATATAAATTAAATAATTTGTTGAATCCAAACCTTTCATTTTTTTTGAAATCTAATGATTGAGATTAATTCATTAGATCTAACGGTTATTATTTAATCAAAGAAGATCCAACGATTACTAAAATAAGAAATAATATATATTAAATAAGGGTATAACAGTCATTTTATAAAAAAATTGACACCGTTAGTTACATTTAACGAAAATGGGCAATTGAGCTACATTTAAAAAACACAGGGGGAGTTAAAACAGGGGGGGGGGGGTTTAGTTGATTTTTTAAAATACAGGGGGGTTTATGCATTTTAACCCCCATGTGGCTATATGATCCCAATGTCTTAAACATATTTTTTTCGACCCCTTCAAGCTTTCGTTTTTGGATCTGCCCCTGTCCGCGTACTGTGCAGTGTAAAAAATGAGGGGTGTATTAACTGTTTGACTGCCCGATGTGTTGTATACTGAGTGTAATATTTATGAGACTGGTGTAAGGGATATATAGGTGAATTCTAGTTCTCCAAAACCAGTAAACAAGTGGAAAGTTCATGAATGAAATCATGTCAACTTTTCACAAGTCCAGCAACAGATGGGCACTTACAACTGACATGAATCAACTGTGACACAGAGTTAGGACAGAAGCACCAAAAATCACACCCCCCCACCCCCATGCCACCCAGGATCCTTATATATCCAAATAAACAATCAAGATTCAAGATACAAACTCCTTACGACACGATCATGAAGCTTTCTGAATCGAAGACCTTGACGTTGCTGATGCTTGTGCTGGCGATGGCTGCTCTGGTGCAGGAAAGCAAGGGCCATCCCTGTGGTAGCACCTTCTTCGCCACCCTTGTTCAGCTCATACCTTGCCGGGCGGCAGTTGCCCCATTCAGCCCTGTCCCTCCAAACGAGGCTTGCTGTGCATCGATCAAAGCTCTGGGGCAGCCCTGTCTCTGTGTGCTCATCAACGGCCCCCCTATTTCTGGCGTTGATCGTAGCATGGCCATGCAGCTCCCCGATAAGTGCACTGCCAACTTTGAACCATGTAACATTACTCCCTACTTTAAGATCGTTCCATTTGTTTTCCAGGAACGATTATACAGAAATTAAGTATATAACAGAAAAACCTCTCAATTTTAAAAAATCCCAATGACAACTTTTCCAACAGTGCTGTATCAGAAGAAATTGAGGGCTGTTTATAATTCAAATATTTTGCATGTGCAGGTGAAATTGCAAAATAAGAAGCTTCAGAGCCTGGAACAAGTGCAAAAATAAGTCTGTGTAGGGCTACCTTGAGCCTGGGTGTAGTATGGGCAACTGCTTAGCTGTAATGTGGTTAAATAAGCATCTGAGGATATTGTAATAGTTTGATTTATCATGTTTAGAGTTTGTTCTAGTTATTGTTGTCTTCTTTTGTCATTCTTGCAGCCAAAATAGTTCCTATTCAGCAGTTCTGCTCTCAGCAGCAGCAGATGTTTCAAGCAACACCAATATACATGACTTGAATTACTGTCCTAATCATGTTTCAGACAATTAACTGATACATTTACCATACAAGATGTAAATTATGAGTAGTAGCTAAAGATCTTACCTGCATGGCTTGTTCTTGAAAGATAATAGGACTGCAGACTCACAGCCTTTTATGTATAGTTGGGCCATGTAAAATGAATATACATAAATAGTTGTGATTACTTCAACATCGACTTCGGAACAACTAGACCACCAGAGCACAAGAAGGCCCCAAAAGAAGAGATTTAATTTGGTAATGATGCTGAGCTTGGCAAATACCATTTCCATCTTGTACAATATTTTCGAGGTAATAAATTTTGTATTACCTTGAAACACAATAAGGCATTACACTAAGCACTTATATACACGAATTTATTCATAAAATTACTGACAAAATCGATTTAGATCATACACTATGGATTACACCGCGACTTTCCATCTTTTCTGCAAGAAAATTTCACGACTTATCTTGTTAAATGTGGCTTGTAGACGTGTCGACTTTGGCGGAAGCAAGCAATGAGCTTGTAAGACGAAAGGTATATATAGAGCAATAGTCTCCTCTACCGAACTTATAGTAGCTTTTCCAGGAACGACTATGTGGTACGACTTGTTTGTTGAGATTTGCTTGAACAGACGCACTTTGCCCTAGTGTCGGTTAGCGTCTACACAAGAAAGGAGCAAACATATAATTAAGGGAGTTGAGGTTGTTCAGAGGTTTCATGTGAATCCGAATCTTCTGGCGTTGAAAGAGATGGATCTATGTTATTACCTGGACTTGTTTCTGGAGGTTTTTGATGTACTCAACTGCCAAGTCTAACATTTCTGCTGTGTTTGTTTGCTGCCCAAATATGAATGACATCAGGATAAAGACTTTTGTTTAAAGAATGGGAATATAATTAAATATACACCCCTCAACAATCATCATGTTACAGAAACCACCCTACTGTTTGAGTAATTACACATGTGTGTCTGTGTATTATTCAAACAAGGATAATGTTTGTAATTTTGACCAGAATTCAGGAGGTGTTGGTGTAATTATCCAACAATAAAAATGAACTCCCAACATCGACTAGAGAAAGCACACGGGACTAGAAAACTTTACCTTATCCATATTCGGGAAAAGATCCTGCAATTTCTTCATTTTCTCACTAATTCGTGTTCTTCTCACCTGTAAATCAATCGCACAATCAAGTCACAATCTTGAGTTTCAAGTACCATATGTATATATATATATATATATGGGATATCTTGTTAATGGTGGGGAAAAACTTGTTTTTGGTCGAAAGCAAATTAACAACGAACGAAATCCCTGAGTTATGAACAAGAACTTTTACCCTTTCGGCGATACTTCGTGGATGAGTGGCACAGCCTCTCTTGGCTCGAACTTGACATCGAGCTGTCGTGTCTTGACCGAATTGTAGGTAATTTTCTGCAGCAACCATTTCTGAGGTCGTTCTTGGCAAGCTCAAATGGTGATAACCAGGGGACTTCTTTCTAGTTTCTCCATTCTGATAGAAAATGGACATCAGCAACAAAACTAAAGTTGCTACTAAAAATAGGTTGACAACACCAGAAACAACAAGTCAAATGAAAAGGTTGACACCTACCGGATCTTCCAATCCACTGAAATTGGAATACATCTTCGGATGGCCATCTCGGTCTCGTTTCAAGCTGTTGCTGAAGGAAGGATCGTTCCAGGAGTCGTGATGGAGGGAGGGCTCATGCTCGTATTCTCCGCCATTAGCACTATTACCATTTCTCAATCGGCCGTTTTCAGTGGTACATCTGCCAAAGCTCTCGTTTTCAGTTTCGGGTATACTAGGCATGAACATTGAGCTAGAAGATGGACAGGATGAGTAGTTCATGTGATTGCTCAAACCACTGGCTGACGAACCAGCTTCTGTTTGATTGTGGACTCTGTAGTTTCCTACCTCTCCCATTACACCAAATCCTGAGGTCCAAAAACAAGTTTTAACCAATACATTCTCAATATTACCAGAACCCACAAGAAACTAGGCTATGGTGCATGTACTTTTTATAAGAAACATCACAAAGAGAAGTTACAGAAATATACTAAAATGCAATATATTCAATCTACTCTGACAGGATATTGCAGATGAGGCGGCAACAAACCTGATTTTCTTGAACAAGTGATGAAATATAAAATCCTGGTACTACTAAAGTATTTCAATTGAACAGATTACTTAAGAAAAGACTAAAAGAACCCCATATCAAGAATACTCCTACAAACTATATACCTCTTCTCACCTAATTTTTGTTCTGCTTCTAAGGAGGTATTTGCAATAACTTTTATTTGGGGTTAAAATGAGCAAAAGCCGCGTGTGAAAAAAGAATTAGCAAAGTATTCAATATTTTAGAAAATAAAGTAATTATAAATATGGGTGCTTTGCTTTATTTTTCAACACACAGTAATTTGTTGCTCATTTATCGTGTCACTCTTGGTATCACAAGGAGTAAATTGCATTTTTTCCTTTTTATTTGAGAGAAAAAAAAGGCTGAAGCTGGGATATTTAGGAAAATATTAACTCAGCATTTACTATTTTACTAATAAATAAATCTGCTTAATTTAGGTGTTCAAAACGCTTAAATTGTAAATAAATAAAAAAATACTTGTCAACTAAAAGCTAAAACACCCTTTAAGTTCAAAGTCAACTCATCAACCAAAAGCAACAGACTTTTTCCCATCTAAACCAATCCCCAAAATCCATCAAATCTTTCCAAAACCAAACACCCATGCCAGCCAAAGAACCAAAGATTATAGAAAAATTCATGTCTAAACCTGATTAGTAGAATCAATCCAATCACAAGGTAAGTGATCACTTTTTTTAAATTGTAAACCAGTCGTATGGTTTAGGTTCGACCTAACTAAGTCCGACTAAGAATTTCCCGAGATTATAACGAGAAAAATTCAAGAAACACATAAGTAAAAGTACCATTGAAGAATCCAGCAGGAGAGCTGCTTTGCCTGACAAGATTGGAGCAATTACTCCTATTCCCATTTCCCACAGAATAAGATCCCACAACTGTACCTCCACCTCCACCTCCATCTCCATACCCCGCCATTTGCCCATTTTCTCCGGGTCGGGGCTCCGCCTCCAGGTCTGATCCGACTTCCTGCTTCATGGGAAACTGCATCTGATTCTCATTATTCTTCTGATTGGGGTCACCAGGTCCGTCCATCAAGGCTGAGAAAAAAGCGTCAGATTCATCACCGCTGCTGCTATTATCAGTAGTAGAATCCAAAAGGGCCGCGAGAAATGAACTTGGAGCCGATCGATATCGCGCTAATCCACCCTGATTTTGGTGATTCTGATACTGGTAAAACTCAGAGCCCATGGATTCCCTACTCTTGGAGAATTCCCCCACAGCTGAAACATGCTTGAAATTGCTCTGATTTCTGGGATCCGAGTGGAGAAAGCCTCCACTTCTCCTCATGTCCGCTGAGATTGCTTCTGAGCTAAACATAGTTAGGCAGAATCTTTCAAAAACAAAGGGGAAACAACTCTATATAGAAAAATCAGTACAGCCCATTAATGGACTCCAAGAATCGGTACACTCGAGACGGAAAATCTCGGATTTGAAAGTGTCAGTCAGGTAGAGCAGATGGAAGAATGCGGCAAACTTCCTCTTCAGCTTTTTCTTGGAAAAATAAAAAAAAAACGAGGTTCAGAAAACAAGGCGTGGGTTCAAGCTTTTGCAGTGCGAAATCTAGAGAGTGTGAAGAGACAGTTTCTCTGGAAAGAAGGAAAGAGATTATGGGGTATTTGTTTGAGCAAAACCAGAAATGGGAAAATCAGGGAAAGCCCATCTATTTATTGACAGGAATTTGCACACACTGCCCTCGGTTTTATCCATTTTTACGCATACATATCCGTTTCCGACGTTATTGGGTCCACATCTCATGATCACTCCAGCAATTCACGCTTAACTGCCGAAACTACCCTTGGCATAGGCACTTATTTTCAGATCATATCTATTACAGGATTTCGACCGCAGTGCGTTTGCAACAGTTAAAAACAAAATATTACGAGCTTTTATTCAAAAAAAATATTTTAAAGTTTTATAAATATTAAGATATTCTTTTTAAACAATTTGATTTGATTTTACTTTTTATTTTTGTATTCAAATATTTTCAATTTTGAGTACAATTATCATCTCACCCGGGTTCATATACTTTATGTTGTCAAGTGTATAAAGAAATAAAACGTCCACCTTACTAATAACTATAATTTTGGTTTAATTGCAAATATCATATTGAAGTAGAGAATTTAATCGTAATTTGAGCAAATTTAACTATTCTAGCAATAAAATATTATTGTAAATTTATGGCAACTATAAATAATAAATCAATTACAAATGAGTAAATAAAGTTGTTACTCTTTAAGATAAATTACAACGATCTCTTTGAGATTTGACATATTACGAATATCCCCTCATTGTTTGAAAAATTACAAATATCCCATAATATTTGATGAAATTATATAATTCTTGGATGGAGGTATACAATTGCCAACTTTGTCCTTCCAGTATATTTTTTTAAAAAAATTAAAAAACTATAAAAAAAATCAAACGTGGTAGATGAAAAAATTTTAAAAATTATAAAAAAAATTATCCATTCATTCCATAAAAAAATAATTTTTTAAATAAATAAATTTATAATTTTTAATCCACAAGGGTATTTTGATTAATTCATCACAAAAATGAATGAAAACCTAACAGATTAGGTTAATTGTTAGACGACCGTTAAAATCAAGGGTATTGGTAATTTTTCAAATAATAAGGGGGTATTCGTAAATCCCAAATATCAGGGGAGATTGTTGTAATTTACTCTATTTTATAAAAAAAATTATGCTATTGTTTCACGCAACGCTACAATTAAGTTAAATGATGATAATTGAATGTGACTACAAACAGTCAAGTCACTTAATAGTAATACTTTATTTTTGTAAAACATAAAATGTGGGGGGGGGGGGGGGGAGATTACAATCATTTCTGTCGGATATCAATCATTACAACAATCATACTATGATCGCTCTTACTTAAAAGAAAAAAAAGGAGGGAGTTGGATAACTAATATTGATCTCGAAAACGAGAAAAAAAAGAAGAAAAATTGAACGTAAGTTATTATGAATTGAGTTTGAATGTGTTTATGTATAATTTTTAGAATTTAATGCAATTTATCTCCTGTCTAGGAGGTAAATCGCTTCATTTTAAAAAGTACAAGGGATAAATTACTAATTTTTTTTTTTATAGAGGGATAATTATAGTAATTTACACATTTTCATTATCACATGAGATAAGTTGTATTTTTCCATAATTTTTATAGCAATACGATATTTGGGAATTCTTTAAACCCAGCTTTGTTTTTAATCTAAGCCCTAAAAATTTGACTTTGGGTTTCATTATTAAAATAATATGAAGATGATTTTAGACGAGACGTTTATTTTTTTATTTCTCAAAAAGAGGTGTGTGTATATATATATATGTGTGTGTGTGTGATGTATGCAAATATTTTATTGATCGTAAACAAGGAGTTTTGAATTATGCTCTGCTTTTCTCTCCAACAAAATATTTTTTCAAGACAAAATCGTGAGGTTCATACGCAATCAAAGTGTGACAATATTTCACAAAATTGGACATTGATCGAATAACAAACTACATCATTTGACGCATACGTGGGAACGAGGTCATGTGCATGTCCCACGTATGAGGGACTAAAAATATAGATAAACATTCCACTTAATTTACAATCGAGGAGTTTAAGTGTCTTGTAAAACCTAATACCTCTTCTTTGTAGCCAAACGTTTTTTCATGATAAAACGTGAAGCTCATCACAGTCAAAACAGACAATACTTCACGTAATAGAATGCCGATCGAGCTGCAAGTTATATATATATTTAATTCACACCCACATACACTTTGTGTCTTGTCCAATAAATTTGGGACCCAACAACCCAGTTATAAAATATTGAATTTGCATCTACTAGGATGTCGTCCCTTAAGAAGTATGTACATATGTATGTATATATACGAATAAGAAAAGGACACGAGAGGAAAACAGAAACCTAGTAAAACAACAAAACATTAAAATAAAATTCAGAGCCAAACAAGACAAGTCTCATTGGAACACCAATTAAAAATCCTTTTCCTCTGAAAGAGGATGTCTTGTCTTTATTAGTATTATTAAAAAAAAGAAAAGAAAAATATGAATCCGATGGAGTCCATGGTTTGGTGGGAGGGATGCATATATGGTTAATGGTTTTGCATTTGATGATGAGTTGAGTAGTTTTGGGGTGGGTCAACTTAACCTTATCTATACCTTTGAATAAGCATTCAACCCTTTACTTAACGGCATAAGTCCTCTTCGTTCTTTCCAAATTTGAGGGGCTGCCCTCTATCTCTTCAGTTCACCACAAATAAGGGTGGCAATGGGTTCGGATTTTTTTAGAGTTTGAATGAAAAATACTTGAGTTCAAACAAACAATAACGGGGTGAAAAAGGTCATAATGGGATGGGTTTTGAGTATGTGTTGGAGTTAGTGGGGTGGGTCCTACGTTCACTTGAACTGTTTTGTTGTCATTCCCAACCTGAATTGTAAAAATAAGAATAGATAAAACGATTTTTTTTTTTCAAAAGAAGTAAAAGTAATGTGAGTTGAAGTGTGTAGTCTGATCCAATATTATTTAAAGTTTAGCGATTATTAATTCAATTATGTGTTGAGTTGACAGGGGTTGCAGGGAGCTGGCTCCCCTACTTGAGTTGGGGGTTCAAGGGCTGTCCTTGAAATTTTTATTATTTTTTTTTGAGTTAAAATTTTTTGCTTCAAGGGGTAAATAGTTTTTTTTAGAGGATCAGGGGTAAATAGTTGGCGGATAAGATTTTGTTGTAAATAACTCAAAATTATTTTAGTGGAAAATAATTTTTTTTTTCTTTTTTGATAGGAGTGGAGAACATATTTGAACAATTATGGATGTATGAGAATTTTTCAAACTACGTAAATCTTGTGTCTCAAAATTATATTATTTTTATTTTTTTCCACACGCGTTCACAATCTGACCAAAGTGAATTCCTAACAATATGACCGTCTGAACTTTCAAGAAAAGGTAACGCGGTTCCTTGACACAGGGCGTCGTAATCTTTGTTTTTCAAAAGTTCAAGATGGTGTTATTATTATTATTACTTTTTTTTTTTTGGGGTGGGGGTGGGGGTGTTCCTTGACTGCTTGGGAAGTGAGAAGAGGCAAATGGGGGACTTTTGATAGCTGTAATTAGCCAATAATAGTGCTTATCATTTCATAATATAGAAAGAAAGACAATATAATCTTTGTTTTACTATAATAGTTTATTTTTTTAATAAGGTTAGTAGTGTCCTATATCTATATCCTTTGACCCATCCAAAAGACTACTAAGCCCCCCCCCCCCCCCCCCCCCCCAACCAAAAAAAATAGAAAAATTTTTTGAAGTGTAGACATATAATTTTTTTTTTTAAAAAAAACACACAACATACTTCTTTATCTTTTATTTGCTAGCTTTTGATAAAAAATAATTAATTTTGAGAAATAAAATAAAATAAAGAAATTGAGATCTTGGTAGCCTTTGGTGGAGTTGGAACTATATTATTTTAATTGAGATCTTACTAGAATAAAATATTTACTCCTCTTAATTAAAATATATAACACTTATTGTTGGTTGGACAAATTATTGTCAGGTCTTGAATAATTATATTATTCTTAATATAACTTTAGTATTTTTTGCACATTAAATCACCATCGAAACTATTTTCTAACAACTAAAAGGAATTTAAATTAAAAGTGGAATAATAAGTTAATATACACAACAAATATAATATCCCAACAACTCATATATAATTTTGAAAAGAAATTGATAATATACACATGCTTAACCAAAAGTTAAATATTTTTAGTAATGAATGAGTACAATAAATCCACAAAAAACTTTCGTCTAAAAGATTTTTTTTATTTTCTAATAAAATTAAATTACTAACTGTTTAATTTTTTAGATAAAAATGAGTAGCTACATATTCACTTTTAAATATATTTTCTTTAAAAAATATGATAAAAATATTTATTTATTTTTTCTAAAAGTATTCACTTTTGGTTAAGCAGGTTAAGCATACATATTATCCATTTGTTTTCAAAAGTGTATACGAGTTGTTGGGATATTATATTTGTTATATATATATATATATATATATATATAATTAACTTGCTACTCCACTTTTTAATTATTTTTTTTACCTATCAAAAATTCTTTTTTGTTAAAACAATTATTAACATGCAAAATACTAAAAATATATTGAGAATAATATAACTATTCCAGGCATGAGGCACGATTTTGTCCAATTAAAAGAATAAGTGTTATATTTATTAATTTAAAGGATAAATATTACATCAAAAATAGTTTTTTTTGGGAGGGGGGGGGGGGAAGTTTATTTAACCCTAAAATATATTAAATGACGATAATTTTAATTTTATCAAAGTATATTTTTCACAAACTAATAACATGCTTATAATAACAACATAGTGAAAAACAATTACAATATTGACAATCATATATATCTATTGTCATTTACATTAAGATCTTAGTATACATGTGCGATAATTATATGTATTAACAACTTTATGGCGCAATTTTTTCTTTCACTTATTATTTTTATTGACAAGTTGTCGCTATTTAAATGGTAAAAATATCATATTAGTAGAATAAAAAATTTATCACTTAATTTATATAATTAGTGATAATTTTAATATTATCAATTTTTTTTTTGGCTGTTGATATCCTTTTGATTTGCAATAGGAATAATTACATTCCGTTTCCCTGAGATTTGGTGTAATTACATGTAAACCCTCTGTGGTTTGAAAAAATTTACATCTAACACACCTGAGATTTGCTTCCATATAACAAATTAGTCCATTCCTAAGTCAAAATTCACTAATTTTGCTGATATTAACCGAAAAATTGAATGAAAATCGATATGATCGATATATACCATCGATTGACTTATTACTGACTTATTGTAGGTCAAATAATTTTTTTCAGACTAAAGCATCCTTATAACGGTGAAGATATACATCCTCATATGTATTATGGTAAAGACATATGAGAATAATTTTATCATAAAAAATCTATTTGACATGTAATAATTCAGTAATAAGTCAATTGTGAATAAATATAGATTTTTATTTATTTTTCTATTAGTATAAGCAAATTAAGTAAATTTTGACTAATAGAGAGCTTAATTTATTAGACGAAATCAAATCTCAAGGGTTTTAGATGTAATTTTTCAAACTACAGAAATCTATGTGTAATTATACCAAATTCCAATTCCTTTTCAATAAGGTAGAAGGGTTGACCATTTTTTTTTTTTTTTTTTAAATTTGACTATTTCCTGCAACTGGTTTCCTCTATCATAGACTTGAGGCATGAGCATAACTAACTCTACGGATTTCAGTAAAAGATATTTGGGTAAATTGCATAACACCCCCTATGTTTTAAGAAAATTGCGTAAAACCCCCTGTGTTATGTTTATAGGCAAAAAAATCCCTGTTTTATTTAAAAAGCAGCAAAATACCCCATATCCGTTAAAAATTAACGGAGAGTGCATTTCACTCGCCTAAATGAGAGTAAGTTTCTTTTTTAACACTTTTTTAGTAATATTTTATATTTACAAATGTCTATTTTACCCCTTGGTTTGATATATAAAAGAAAATCGCTATTTTGGTTTAAATATATTTTAATAAATTGTATATTACTGATTTATTTATTTATTATTTAGTTTGATGTATTTAATAAATTTTATTTATTTATAAAATATATTAATTAAAAATATTAAAATACTTAAAATATATCATTTTCAATTAAATTTTAATAACAAATCATAATACAAAGTTTAGTATACTAAAATTAACTTTTCAAGTTTAAATATTTATATGAAAATAAATAAAAGTTAATTTATAACAAATATATTAATAACAATATTAAATTACTATTTAATTTAAATATATTTTAATAAATTAATTTATTTATAATAAAATTTAATTACAATTACCATATTTTAAAATAAAATTTAATAGTTATTTTATTATTTTAAATATTGAAAAATTAAATTATTTTTACTTATTTTTCAAAAAATAAAAATTTCAAATTTAGATTATTTAATATTGTAAAGATTTATAAATAAATTTTATATAAAATAAAAAATTAAAAAAAAATGGGGTAGTCGTCTGCCCTTCCGACCAACGAGGGCCTCCCCCCTCGCCAACGCGTCGCCCGTTTTTTTTGCAGAAGGGCGACGACGAGGTCGCCAGCTCTGGGCGATGCCTCGCCGTCACCCCTTTTTTTTGCAGAAGGGCGACGGCGGCGTCGCCGCCCACAGTGGCGGCGGCAACGTTTAGTATATATAATATATATATATATTATGTATAATATATCTATATAATATATACATATATATAAATTAGCATATATATAAATGTGTGCATATATATACATAATTATATATATAGTATAAAAATATATATTTAAAATAAACTAAAATCTGGACCACCCATTTCTATCTATTGAAGATCAATGGCTATCACTACAAGGGTATGACGGTCAATTTTTTAAAAAATTTAACGCTGTTAACACTAATTAACGGAGGGGGAAAGTATGCATTATTTTAAAAAACACAGGGTTTTTTTTTGCCTATAAAATTAACACAGGGGGTTTTTAGCTAAAAAATTAAAACACAGGGGGGTTTTATGCAATTTACCCAAGATATTTTATCGCACATGCGTATTGTCTTATAATATCATATCTATAGATGTATTGTACGCAGTTTTATTTTTACATAATAATTTAATTAATTTATTTTTTTAATTTAAAAAAAGGGTAAATTACATTCCTATAGTTTGCCATAGTTACCGATACCACTCTATTGTTTTAAAAATTACCAATACCCCTAAATTAAAAATAATTATGTAATCAATTGATAATTCTAGAAAATGCCAATATTACCCTTAGCGGTAAATTACATCCACCTCCCTATAGTTTGCCATAATTATCTATACCACTCTATTGTTTAAAAAAATTATCAATACCCCTGAAACTAACAGTTGTCTAATATGAGACCCCTTCAATCAGAATTTTGCATTGTATTACCAAAATTGACCTTGGCATTGCTGGAAATTGAATTTTAGTATTTTTTTTTATCTTTTTTAGGACAAAAATGTCCTTATAGATTAAAATATAAGAATTTTAATGTGTTATGTATGTAAATGTTGAGTTTGTACCTTTTTTTTAATACCACCCTATAAAATATTATTTTATATATAAATATAATTATATTAATATTTTAATACAAGATTATTAAAAATATAATTAAATTAATACGCCGC
Source organism: Sesamum angolense (assembly GCA_034509725.1). NCBI lineage: Eukaryota > Viridiplantae > Streptophyta > Magnoliopsida > Lamiales > Pedaliaceae > Sesamum > Sesamum angolense. The sequence goes on from JACGWL010000008.1 coordinate 8,679,719, forward strand.
TGCTGTAGGAGAGGGCGCGGCCGTGCGCTCTATCGCCCAACAGCGAGGGTGATCGCCGTTGCCCTGGATTTCGGGTGACCACGTCGGCGTTGCTCGCTACTGCCCCTCTGCGGGGGAAGGGGGGGCTTGGGGGAGGGGGTAGGCGGGGGCAGGCGGGGATGAGGAGCAGCAGGGGCGGGGGTGGGGGTAGGTCGCCCAAAAGTCCGTCGCCCATTGTGCCGTGGCCCTTGCGGCGGTGGGCGACGACGATCGCCCTCACTGCTGGGCGATCGCCTTTGCCCAGGAGTGAGGGAATGACAGAGGGCACGTCCGCGCCCTTCCCTACAGCAGCGGCTTTGCTATCGCTGGTTTTTTTTTCTTTTTCTACAAAAAAACTAATTAATTTAATTATTTTTAATAATATTATATTAAAATATTAATATAATTATATTTACATATAAAATAATATTTTATAGGATGGTATTAAGAAAAAAGTACAAACTCAATATTTATATACATAACACATTAAAATTCTTATATTTTAATCTATATGGGCATTTTTGTCCATAAAAATAAGATAAAAAATACTAAAATTCAATTTTCAACAATGTCAATGTCAATTTGGGCAATTCACTACAAAATTCTGATGGAAAGACGTCTCATGTTAGACAAACTGTTAGTTTTGGGGGGTATTGGTAATTTTTGAAACAATAGAGTGGTATAAATAATTATGAAACTATATAGGGTGGGTGGATGTAACTTACCGCTAAGGATAATATTGGTATTTTCTACAATTATCAATTGATTACATAATTATTTTTAATTATAGGGGGTATTGGTAATTTTTGAAACAATAGGATGATGTCGATAATTATGATAAATTATAGAAAGGATGAATGTAATTTACGCTTTAAAAAATATATATATCAATTATTCATTGATATGACATCAACGTGTAACAGAAGATCCACGGCACCAAATTTCACCTTTTGTAGTAGAAAATATTTAGACATAATAAATTGGCTAAAAGTCAAAGTAGCTCCAAACTCAAAGGTTTGTTTGGACTTTTGATTTTTTCTTATCAAAGCTTTGAATTGCAAAGTCAACTTTTGAGGGTCAATTATCTCTATTTCCATGTTTTATAAACTTATTCATCTAAGTTCTTTTAGTGCCTTTTTTTGCTTGTTTTAGAGCTTATGGGATAGTTTTATGCTATATTAATGCAATGATTCAAGAGTAAGGTGTAGGAAAAGTTAGTATTAAGGCGTGTTTGGTTGACAAATATCGAGACAAGAGTTGAATTCTTTATTTTTAAATAAAACTATTAGCAACAATGATTATTACATCTAATATTTTTGAAATTTATTTTTGTATAATAAATAGATCCATCGTTAATAAAAATTCACTGAATTTATTAATATTAATAAAAAAATTGATATTTACCATCGATTGGCTTATTGTTGACTTATTGCAGGTCAAACAAATATTTTGTAACTAACTACCCTTATAACATTGACAATATACCTTCTCAATGCATTAACGTGTGAAGACATATCAAGGTAATTTGGTTATAAAAAGATTTATTTGACCTGCTATAAATCAATTGGTGGTAAATATGAATTTTTATACGATTTTTTTTGTCAATACCATTAAATTCGGTAAATTTTAACTAACGAAGGGAATTTTTTTGTTAGATAGAAGCAAGCCTCAGGGATACCGGATGTAGTTTTCTAAATTACAGCAGATCTACGTATAATTAGATCAAACCTCAAAGATGTGAGTATAATTATCCCTTTTTTTAATATACGAATATTTTTTTTTTCAAAATTACAATTGATGTTGCTACACTAAGCCAATTGACTCAAAAAGGATAATTTTTGCAAATTATGTTTTAGCTCAGTGGCTAAAATTGAGCTCTCATGAATAAATTTAAAATTATGGGTTCGAATCTCATCGAATGTGTGAGTTTATGTCTCATATTATATGATCTTATTATAATTTATTTTACAATTTCTTATTTTATTAATTTATTGATCAAATCGACATATTATTTTTATTAAAAAAAAAAAGGAACAATTCTTGTGTAAAATATGTTGACTTAAAATAGTTTCATACTTACTAAATGAAATCCACTTAAACTATTAGTCAGAGAAAATCAACAAAATCAAATACAAAGAGACAAAATGAAGGTAATTATTAAAATTTCTTGACTGGAATAACTGTTTCCCTGCTCTATCTGACTTTGAATTGTAGGATTGATAATTGCTAGTTAATAATGGTAATTAGCTTGCTTAGTTCTACCGTTTAATTTTTTTATGGTTTAATCTTAATTAATTAGGATAATTAAGTGGTCCTTAATAATGGTCAACTCTGTCAATTAGCCTTTAAAAGTCAAATGATGTATTGAAAATTATTTTTTTTAGTGAATCGATTCTGACTATCACATGATTTTAATTACTAATAGTTATAACAATATCAATATGTTGATAATTAATACCAAATATTAATATGTATCTATAAAAATAATTATAATGAAAGTAGACCAATAACTAATATTAAAATAGAATAATATCCACGTATTAATAAAATTTAAACTCGTGATTTTATAATCAATGAATTTTAATTTCATCAATTAAATTATTCGTCACGACACATTGAAAATCAATGTCTGAATGTGGAATCCAGGACAAATAGGACTATGGCTCACTGGATTCTTTACCGAGAAGGGTTTGCATTTTTTTTTAGGTAAGAGCGATAGATTTTTATTAATTGAAATAAATCGAGTACAAGTACAATCATTCCTATCGACTTCAATATCTAATAAAGATATCATATCCTACTCAATAACACCTACTATTACAGTAGACAACAACTCCTACTATACAACAGACAACATCCCATGCACCTGGCAGGGTTGAACCCATGACCTCCAAGATTATGGGACCTCAGTTTCGCCAACTGAGCTAGGCCCCGTTGGCTCAAGAAGGGTTTGTATTTGACAATGAAATAAATCCAACCTTTTGGTCTCTTTTTAACATAAATCCTTTAAATAACTAATTATATAAAATTATGGACAATTTGTCAAACATCTCCTTCATAACATTAGCAGATATTTATTATACTTTGGCAGATTCTGATTTATAAATACTTGATTAAGTAAGCATAATTTTTACTAGGTTGGTGGAGCTATAATGATCAAATTGAGCAACGTCCTAATGAATTAGTAATTTCGCAGTGTTTGGCTTATAAATATTTGATTAACTAAAAATTGGCTTGAATTTTAGTATGTTGATAGGGTTACGATAATCAAACTGAGTAATGTCCTAATTAATTATTGTAATTTGCCGATGTCTGGCTTATAAATATTTGACGCAGTACAAAATGGCCTAACTTTTAGTATGTTGGTGGAGTTACAACGATCAAATTAAGCAATGTCCTGACGAATTATTATAATATGGCAGCGCCTAGCTTATAAAATACTTGACACAGTAAACATTGGCTTAACTTTAAGTATGTCGGTGGGATTATTGTGATCAAATTGAGCAATATCCTATTGAGTAATTTGGCAGTGTTTGACTTATAAATACTTGATGCAGTAAAAATTGGATTAACTTTTCGTATATGTTGGGGGGTTGCGGTGATCAAATTGAGCAATGTCCTAACGAATTATTATAGCTTATCAATACTTGGCGCAGTAAAAATTGACTTAAAATTTAGTATGATGAGGTCTCAGTGTTCAAATTGAGTACTATCCTAAAGAATTATTATATTATCGATGTTTGAATCATAAACACTTGATTCAATAACAACTACCTTAAGCTAATTTAGTATGTTGACGGGATTACAATGATCAAAATGAGCAATGCTCCGAGGAATTATTATAGTTTGGCAGTGCTTGACTTATAAATACTTGACATGGTAAAAATTGTCTTAATTTTAGTACGTTGGTGAGGCTAAGATGTTCAAATTCAGTACCATCCTAATAAATTATTCTAATTTGGCGATGTTTGGATCATAAACATTTGCTTCGGTAAAAATTAGCTTAATTTTTTAGTATGCTGGTGGGATTATAATTATCAAATTGAGCAATTTATGAGAAATTCTTGGCGAAAAAAATACTTCAGGTGGTTAAAATTTTAATTCGACTTAATATATTTTATTTTATTAAAAAATATATATGTTTATTAAAATTGTATGCCCTTTGTGCTAAAAAAAGAAGAAAATATTAGTTTTTGCTTATTGAGTAAGTTAATAAATATATTCAGCAATTCCAAAAAAAATAAAATAAAATGAGAGAGAATAAAGCTGAATGGTTGACCAAGAATCTTAGACAAAATTGAAAATGAAAGATCATTACAAAGTAGCCACCAAAAAATAAAATGAATAATTGTTCCTTTGTAGGATGAGAGAATAGAATATTGGAATATTTATGTCTTAGATTTGGAGAATGGTTCCTCTACCTAATAATATTATTGTTTTAAGATTGTATATATGTCCATTATTATTTGGCTACCATTTTTTATTATTATATTAAGGGATAATTACACAATTCTCATAATTTAAAAAATTATTTTTAATATCTATGATATTCATTTATGTCTAATAGATAGATCTTTTCGTTAGTCAAAATTAATTGAATTTATTGATATTAGCAAAAAGAATTAATGAAAATTCATATTGATCCCCACTTGATTTATTGAAGGTTAAATAAATTTTTTCTAATCAAACTAGCCTTGTATATCTTCACACATTAATGCATGTACGGAGGTATATCTCACTTTTGTAAAGGTAGTTTGGTCAGAAAAATATTTGTTTGACCTATAATAAGTTAATATAAGTCGATCGAGAAATATGTATGACTTTTCATTCAATTTTTTTTCTTTTTTGATAATATCAGCAAATTTTGATTGATGGAGAGATCTATTTGTTAGACGCAAATAAATATCATGGGTACTAATGTAATTTAATTTTTTAAATCATAAAAAAATTATGTATAATTACACCAAATCTTAAGGGAGAGCAACATAATTATGCTTTAGGTTAATTTGACTACATGGAATCTTAACAACACTGAATCATATATAAATAAGGTAAATTATATTTTACCTTTGAGGGTAATTCTAAATATACAAACACCCCTCGCCCTTGGCTAAATTACAAGTACACCAATAGAAAAAATGAAAAAGATGAATCTGCAACATTAAAATTAGGGTAAATTATTTTCGACACCGCCCGTAAGATTAGGTCTAATAATACAAACATTCCAATATTTTTGCAAAATTACAAATTCAGTCCTCAATATTGTAGTTGGTCACAAATATACCCTCTATAAGTTACAAAACATTATAAATACAGTTATATAGATATTAAGATAAATTACAACGACACTCTATAAGAGGGTGTATTTGTAATTTTATAAAAGTCGAGTGAACGTACCTAATTTTAAAGGTTGTCGATTTAATCTGTCCTAAAAATTACCTAAAAAATCAGTAATATAAAACAATCAAAAGCATAAATTCTCAAATAATACATAATTGATTTTATATTTTCAAGAAAAGGGCATCAAAATATGATTGGACAGCAGCATGAGATTAATTTTCTTCTTTATCTTTTTGGTACCTTATTGGGTTCTCCTTATTCTCACACTTCACTTCATTCACACATATGCTTATTCTCTTCATTTCTCATATAAAAAGTTAAGTAATATTATTTAATTTGTTAATTACTCCTAGACCCTCCTCAAAATGAAAAATTACAACTTCACTCCCTCCTAAATTGTTTTTTACAATTATACCTTTTTGTGAGGATTTGAATGAAAAATATCGACATCGGCAAAAAAATTACATAAACATCTAATTTAGCCCTCATTCAACATTTTATATAATCTGTTGACGACGATACCATAGTAATATATTTATACCTATAAAGGGTAAATATAATATATAAAAGGGTGTGATTATAATAAATATTAATTTTGAATTATTCTTGTTAAATAAATAATAGCCATTGATGACCGAAAAAAGCTAGTTAGTAAGTAATTTGTCCGGAATGTTGAATTAAAATTGTAAAATTAAAAGTTTATGTACTTTTTTTTTTTTTTATTGAGGTCAACATCTTTCGTACAAATCCTAAATATAGTTTCAAATGTTTTTTTATGAAACATAATTTTATTTTTAAAAGGATATAAGTCTAAATAACTCTTATTTAATAGTTTTATTTTTATTTCTGATAAAAAAAAGGTTAAGAGATATTAATTAATATTTCTCTATTTCTTTGAAGATAGAAATTAATAGTATTAAAATTTCGGTAGCAAAAGATAAGGTTAATGCAATTATAAAAATAAATTTTAAAATAGAAAAGATATTTTCTTGTTTCCTTTTTGGGAGCCAACTATATAGATATACATTTAATAAAATACGGCTCATTAGAATATTGATAAATTACATCAACAAATTCAAATTGAAAAATATGTTCCACAAAAACATAAAAAAAATAAAAAATTACTGTGTAGGTAAACATGTACTCATATTTATAGGATTTATAAATATACAAATATTTTTAATTGTAAATGTACAACCTGCGTTGAGCTCATCAGCTGTGGCCGGGTCATGGGGCATTGGAAGAATGTGCAAGTGTGTTATCATATGCATCATTATCCACTTCATACGTTACTGCTTCACACCGACCATCTTTGAATCTGTGGTGGACCGGTGCCGATGTCCTCTATGATGTTTTGACAAAAGATATGTGGACTTCTGAGCCCAGACCCTTGTAAGAATCACTGATTGTCATGATCCACAGTTGTCCCTCCCTTTGGGCCATGGAGCTTGATGAAGAAGTAGGATCACGCCCATCGGCGGCTGCCTGTGCCTCTTGGTCTTTGAAAGCTCTCCTGAAATAACAAATTTTAATTAATAAAAATATAAATATTAATTAAATTATTTTTATTTTGATGTACTTACCGTCACCTGCTCCAATTGTCGTATGCCTTCTTCTTGTAGCATTTAAAGAAGAGCGTCATCTATTTTGGCAGACTGCCAAACTGTGACTCTTCGGGAACAAATGAAAATCATAAATATGGTATAATTTAATAATTGAACTATATTTATTAATTATTTAAAAAGAAAAAAGACTTACCAGCTTTCTTTTGTGCATCCCAATAAAGGATGTGCCCACGGTACATACTGGAAGTGGATGTTTCGTTGAGCACCCGAGTGACCTTATTCTTCGCGGCCTCCTCTTGAAACTTACGGAGGCTCAATACTCCTACAACTGGCTCCAAATCCAATTGGCCAGCTACATTGGAAGAGTTGGGAATTTCATGGTTGCATCAAGAGTAAGTTGTATATATTTTTTGGTGAAGATTTTGAAAACTTTGAACGTCTCGTTGTTGGTGCAGTTTCCAATGGTACCTCTGCAGAAAGATAGAGGGGCATAAAAACTTGTTAGTCGTCAATAATATATTTTTAAATATGTAAGAAAAAATAATTAATTATCTCAATTGTTGGAACTAAAAGTCCTGGTGGTCCATGAGATGGCATATATCTAGGCCACGACTGGGGAAAGTGGTCATGTATCAAAGCTTCGTTGGTGCTGTGGAAACACCGATTCGACTTGCAATATAATTAATTAGTATCTAAGAAAAAAATCTATTTTTTGAACATGTTTAAATTAATTTAATTTCCTAACCTTGCATGGAATAAGCTGATGTACTTACACATGGTTGGTGGTGGTGGTCGACGACCCAACATGCGATGTGCTAGGCATCACGACTGATGGACCCACGAAGTTGGGAGGGGCCGTGTTGATACTTTCGCACCACGGGGAGCATTAGAATCACGGCCACATTCCAAAAGAGCTCAGGATCATGAGTCATCTATAATTAAAGGACAAAAAAAATTATTAGAGTTGTAGATTTTATAATATTATATGTTATTATGATATATTATAATCGTGAGTCATCTATGGAGGTGTTTTTAGATGAAACCAGAGGTGGGGGACGAGTGCCTGCCTCAAAACCCGTCTCAAAATTTGGAATGTACTATTCCGACCCAAAATCCCCTGCAAATCCGTCTTAAATTTTTCCCCTTTCTTTTATAACTTGTGTCCTAAACTTTGATTATCATGACGGGTTTGAGGACAATATTTGCAACGGGTATTGAAATTTTATTTCCCACCGACTTTTGAAGTTTTGTCCTAAAATGTTTTCATTTGAAACGAGTTCTGGGTTGGGATAGACATTTTAAATCATCCATTTTAACTTTTAAATTTTCTCCCAAATTCTGAATTTCCCGCCAAAACTATTTTCTTTCCAAACAAATTTTGGGACAGATATTTTAAAATTTGTTGTCTCAATTTTGTAATTTCCTCCATTTTAGACTAGTTTTGTAGTGGACTTCCCATATTGTCCGTGGAGAACTAGCCGCTACAATTTCGGATAGATTTTGGGATGGATTTACAACAATCATTTCAAATTTGAGACAGATCACCTCCCTCGTTGATTAACCATCCCAAAATGTAGGATGCTGACACTTTTTGGGATGATTTCGGACACAATGTGACGAACCTCATTCTGCAACAGGTTTTGAGATGGTTGTGCCATCTCAAAACCTGTCAACTAGTTCTGAATGATGTGATGATGTCATCCGTTGCAAAACCGTTGCAATAACGGCCCCCAAATCAACGAATTGCTTCTGTAGCAAAATATTCATCCCAAGAAATAGCTTTCTTTGTAGGCTGTTGAGGATGAGGGCTAGCCAAAATGCTCTTCACAATAAACCTGGAAATCAATCTCTTATAAAACAATGTAGTAATGTGGTTAACTTTACAAAACATGAAACAATCTTCCTCAAAACACAGGATAGGAATGGACAAATCATTCCTTTCCCATTACTAGAGGTTGAATTTTATTTTAGAATAATTACAGTCATCTCTTGAGATTTGGTGTAATTACACGTAAACCACATATGGTTTGAGAAATTACATCTAGCGCTCTTGAGATTTGCTTCCGTCCCAACAAATAAGTCCCTACGTTAGTCAAAATTTACTAAATTTGCTAATATTAACAAAAAAAAAATAATCTATATTTACCCCTGATTGATTTATTATTGACTTATAGTAGGTCAAATAATTTTTTTCATGATCAAATTATCCTCGTACGTCGTGTTAATACATGTGAAGAGGTATATCTTCACCATTATAAGGGTAGTTTACACCCCAAAAGAAATATTTGACCTGCAATAAGTCAGTAATAAGTTAATCGAGGGAAATATAAATTTTTATTTAGTTTATTTTATTAATATTAGCAAATTTAATGAATTTTGATTAACAGGGGGGCTTATTTGATAGATGAAAGCAAAGTTCAAAAATACTAGATGTAATTTTTCAAATCACCATGGATGTACATGTAATTACACCAAACTTCATGAATGGGGAGTATAATTATCCCTTTTATTTTTCAAAGATAAATTGACAATATTTTGGACCAAAACATCTACACACGAGATGAGAATATACGGAGATAATGGGTCCCCTTGTCTTAAGTCTCGCCTTAGATGTGAAAGGTTGAGAAACTAGTCATTAATAAAGTAATAGAAATTAATGTAATGTATGACATTATTTGCTGGATAATAAAATCTGGGAGCTCATATATTTTTATAAAAATTTACTTCAATAAATATTCATTTGAATTTATCATAAGCTTTTTCTAAATTGAATTTGAGAGCCACGAAACATTTTTTGGATATGTTATTTTTCTTGTTCATCATAAAATGAAGATTTCGTGTGCAATTAAAAGGTTATTTTTAATATTGATATTTGGTATATAATTTTATAAACCACATTACTTAGACTAATTGATCTGAAACCTTAAGGTTTTGTGGGTTTTCATTTTTTATGTATAAAAATGATTGTAGTTTGGGTTTAAGAGGGTTCATAGTTCTTGAATGAAAAAATACCTTTACAAGATCAATAAGTAGGGAGCAATTATTTTGATTTTTGTTTCTACCTCTAAAAGAGATAAATGAAATGAGGCATACGTTCTTGTTTGCATTCTATATATAATCCAATATAATTGAATTGCTAAATTAAACGAACTTTTATGAGATTTGGTATAATTACAATTATTCTCTCGTTGCTTGAAAAGTTACTAATATCTCCCGATGTTTGATGACATCATGTAATTTTTGAATGGATGTATGAAATTGTTAACTTTGCTCTTGATGTTTTTTTTTTTTTTAAAGAATTGAATAATTATGAACGAGGTGGATGGAAAAATTTGAAAACTTTGTTAAAAGAGTTGTTCAATTAGTCGATAAAAATTTTCAAAAAAATAAAATTAAACTTATAGTCACAAGGGAATTTTGATCTGTTCACCACAAAAATGGATAGAAAACTAACGGATTGAGCTAATTGATACAATTGTTTCAAGGGAGTATTTGTAATTATGCTAAAACTTAGATAAAGTTGTAATTTATCCTAATTGAAAAACGTCCTTTTGATATCTTCAATCATTTTGGTCTGTCATTTTTTAATTTTCTAAACTATTTAATTAATCTTGATTTCAGTTTCCAGCTTCCTCTCTTGTCAACTTCTCCATCCCTTTTCTTTTCATATTCTTTTTTCCCCCCCAATAATTTCATCTATTTTTAAAAATAATAATTAATTTTAAATTTAAAAATAATTATGCACGTTTATTCTACTACCACTATGATGATCACATAACTTTTTACTTGTTCAAATTTCACATAAAACGTAAAATTTATGCGGATGTATTATACCATAAACAGTCTTGTCTTTGATTCAGTGCATTTATCAAGTAATAATTACCAAGACAGATATGTTCCAAACGAAAGAAACATTACGCAACACTTTAATCCAACCTAACCCTTAAAAAATAATAATAATAATAATAATAATAATAATAATGATGATGATGATGATGATGATGATGATGATGATGATGATTAATTACACATAGGCCCCATCTGAAAATATGAAATTACACTTTCCCCCCAAAAAATTGAAACTACACTTACACCCCTCTCCTCCCCAAAAGATTCTCCATCTACACATGACCCCTTCTGTTAAGGTTTGGATGAAAAATGCAAATGTTAACAAAAGAAATTATATAATTTTTAATTTTGTTCCTCATTTAAACATTTCTGTGTATATTTTGTACTTATAAGAAAATAAATATAATATCTATATATGAAGTGAGGTTAACATCATTACACTTTTCTCTTTATAAATACAAAATTATTACACTTGAGTGTTAAATGAGTAAAATTAAAAATATATGTAATTATTTGCTAAGATTAGCAATTTTCATTCAAATCTTAACAAAAAAAGGATCAAGTATAAATAATTGATTTTTTGAGGGGCTATAAATATAATTTTAAGGTTTTAAAGAAAAAATATAATTTCGTATTTTCAAAGAGTTTAAGTTTAATTATCCCTAATAACAATAGAGGAAGTCCACAACCTTCTCTATGATGTAATAATTGGTGCATCTTTTCCGAATACTCTTTGAGAAATTTGTCAATTGATATGAGACTGAACCATTGGATGGAGAATTGATATAGGCATCAACATCTTTTTACTCTATTCTTTCTACGTCTATTATTGGTGAGAATTTGTTTGAGTTCAACCCTTTCTTCTCTTTATTTCCAGAAATAACAAGAATATGCGCATTTTCATAAATTATGCCTTTCCTAGGGTGGAGTCTGAAAATAATATTAAAAAGAGTAGGGTGAATCACATCAACACCCCCTGCAATCATGTTTAATTTACACAAACACCACCGTACCCTTTAAAATATTATACGTACACCCCTTGAGGTTGTAATTGTATGTAGAAATTATAACAGAGTCAATGAGAAAAATAACATCGACACCCCCTTAAGGGATGTAGTTACAGTTTTGCAAAGATCAAAAGATGTTTGTGTGATTAAACTTAACCTGTACTCAGTAATTTTGCAAAGAGTAGTGGGTGTTTGGTAATTAGTGTATTCACTTGATCTTTAACCTTTGTATGAAAAGAAGCAAAGGGTTAAGTTTTAAAGAACAGAAAGCAGCACCTCAGAGACAGGTTGAAATAAGTAGCATTAATTTGTGAAGAGAATGAATAGCCCAATACTCAAAATGGAAATAAATAAAAATACCATTTAATTGACACAAAGTTGAATTGAATTCAGCAGTTTCAATACTTGGAGAACATAACTACACTTGCTATCTTAATAAGAGGTACCACAAAGCAAACAGCTTCTACTACAAGGAAGTCTGATTATTCTCCAGCAACTTCTTGATCAGTAATATGCTTTTCTTGGATTGTTCTGCAAAGATTTATTATATATTCAGAGAGAGAGGGAGGGAATAATTCAGCGGCAGATAAAGTATGTCGTGGCTTCTTAAGGGTACATACAATCAGGGAAAATATTGATAACAAAGTTAACTGCATGCCAGATGTTGATAACTATACGAGAAGTATGAAAACCATACCAAAGGATTTGGCCTGTGACGATAACCAAGCATCATCCGCTTCTTATACTGCTCATAGATGTCATCTTCGGGAGTAACCTCGCCTGGAGCGTGTGCGCCGACACCCAAGTTATCCTTTTTAACATCTCCTGCCATAATTGGGGTTGCAATTCCACTTCTCGAGGTCCCTAGGCCCTCACCTGCAATTTTTACATTCTGGTTAATGAAACCAGAATTCATTCACTAGTTCTTCAGTCTATTCATATGTAAATGCAATCCAATACTGAATCCATCTGCGGAGACCACAATCACCCACTAGCTAGCAGTTAAAAGGTGAGAGGAGATGTTTTTGCCAGGACTGATTCCTGGAAAGGCAGCAGCTAACACCTCTCAAATGTAAATTCTTATTTAGTATTTTATGATCATGTTTTTCAACCAAAGGAATTTGCCATCTCCAGAACTTTGACAAACGATATCACCTTGACAATAATCATCCTGTTCAACAAAACCAAACTTGAACAATCGCTCCTCGATAAAAGCATCATCGATATAGTTAAACCACTAATGTCGTCATATCCTTTGGCCACAACATGCTTTATATACCGAAGCACCTTCATTCTTGGACAACTTTAACACATTTAGTAATGGATCTTCACCTACCAGCACTCGCATAGATAAGCTATTGACTATTATCAGGTAGTGTTCAAAAAAGAATCAAAAGAGATCCTTCCCAATAGGATACCTTAAAGAACAATCAGCAAAAGGTAAAAGGAGAAACAAAAAGTCCAAGAAAATACAAGCACTAAAGGAAGATTTCAGTTATGTTGCTTAACATAACCAGCTCTCTTACCTTCCTTCCACCCCATCTTAGATAAAAGTCTGTGACCGACATTATCAGCCTGAATTTTAGCTTTATCTGCAGCCTCCTGCGCAACTTTCTGTGCAGACACGTCATTACAGGTAGCCAAGAACTTCTCAAGCTCTTCAGGAGGAATATAATCGCCCATATGATGCCCTTTCTTCATAGGAACTGTGTAAAGTATTATGCAAAAAAAATCACTTGTATAAATATGAGAAACAGTGATATTCTAGATAATATCAAGCATATCAAGGGCTCCAAAGAAAGAACAATTGCAAATAGGAAAAATTAAATACACTCATTAAAATCCGTGTCAACCTTGGAGGGAAGCAGGCGGGGGCATCTCGTCCTTTGAGGGTTTAGGCGGCCTCAGCTTCTCTTCTTCTGCAGCCTTCTTCATGTAATATTCCATCATAGCTATAGGGTCTGAACCAGTTGTGGCACTTGATTCACCTATAACCAATTGGCACAACTAGGATGAGTTAAAGACAAAGCCATTCAGGGACTCGTCCTAGCCCAGTAGGCATAAAAAAGGAGAAAAACATTCAGGGACTTGTTCTATCCCAGTAGGCATAACAAAGTATGCCATGTACATCTCCGAAAAATGAAAAACGACCGCCGGGGGGGTGGGGGGGGGGGGGGGGGGGTGAAAATCCCACCACATATATGCACTAAAAAAAGGATAAAATCCTTTTAGCCTGAATACCAGCCATACCTAAAGAATGGAAAAAACAATACTATAAACTACATTTTCAGACTTTCAGTACTCATACTAGAGATACAAACACAACTTGACCCTAGGAAATTCCTAGATGATTTATACACATGAACCATGCACAGGAGCCTGGATGAGTCCACCTCCTGAAGGCCCAACATGTTGGACTGTCATAAACAGCATGTTTGTTTCCAGGTTTACAGTTTTTCTTAGAGGGGAGAAGGACCAAAAAATTTCTGTAGGTATTGTATAATCCTATTTCCAATAAATCCCTAAACTGAGGGAGGGTTTGCTACTGTAACCATGCATCCATAAAAATAGAACAAAAACCATAACTTGATCACAGGAAAGGAGGCGGGAAGCAGGACGATGAGGATTTGAGCATTGTTAAGTTCTCTCCTTTTGATGCAATGAATGTATAAAAATGCACCCAGTTGGGGCTGGGGGTGAGTGGTTCGCAAGAAGTACCATGTCTTCCTGTTGTTTGTGATGATGCATGGGAAGATCCTACGTTCTCTGTGGCCTCATATAGAGCTGAGGCAGGAGTTTGATATTTCAAGTGCTGATGCTGGGCCCTCTGATAACCAGCTGCTGAATTAGGAGTTGTAATGCCTAAACCACCAGCAGATTCAACAGGTCCGTATTAATTAAACAACAAATCAGAAAAGAATGGCAACGAATGCAAAGCTCAGTTCTTGCCAACTTAGTTGTTATTTCTGTAACAACTGTGACAACATGGTCCCTTCATAAAACATGACAATGACCAATCAGGATAAAAGTGATTAGAAACAAAACAATATTCACTAATGTTTTAATATAACAAAGAGAACTCCTGGTTTTCTATGTCCAATATTTTTAAATTGAGTTAGTCATGCAACAATATAACTTGCAAAATGCAGCTATAGCCAGGAATGGAGCAGAGGTGAAGGTGAAGGGCAAGATTTTACTCAGCCAAATTTTTGTGCTATCTGATTTTCGTATATAATCAATCCAATTTGTTCTGAAAGAAAGCATTGTTGACTGCTACAATCCGAGGAATAAAAGAGCGATGCAATTGGTCTTCACTTTAGTCCCTCTGACAGGTCACTTAGTTTTTAATCTCGACATGGTCCTCGATACAGCAGAGCGCGGTGCAACAGACCCACATTTCACATAACTAATACCATATAAGTAGGTGACATTAGGGGCTGAGGTAATTTTGATTGCAGAATTGCATGATACAAACAGCTCATATACAACATCATGGAACAAGTAGAATATCAGTGCAATGCAATATACTGCCAAAATGTCTTCCCAAAAACTACGCACAAAAAATTCATAATTTTCTGCACAATATAGAATTGGTCATATTCACTGGGATACTTCTCCGCTCAAAGAACTTCAATGTTTTTAAAGAAACTTCTGAATCAATACACTGACCACTTTGTGACACTTGGGAATCCCTGGTTTGGGACAAAGCCTTCTGTTCTTCATTAAGTCGATATTCATAATACTTGTAATCTGAACAACTTTCATCAAATAAAAACCTGCAGAAAATGAAATTGTTTCAAACCATGGACAATAAAAATCAAGCAGAGTTACAGACAGTTTATTGAAACTTTAAGAACATATAGCACACAATATTGCTTAGCATATAAGTTGTCATACCCAGAAATAAACAAAATCACAAAAGAAGGCTATTGCATAGTAAGCTCGAACTTCTTGGGGTGATCCAGAAGTAATACAAAATATTTACATACTTGAAACCACAATGTTTGTGCTAAACCACTTTATCATCACAATATATAGTGGTCCCATAATTAAACAATGATCTCAAACCATTAGCCTGCATAAACATAACCATGAAGAAGGAAAAAGATTAAGTTGAAAAGGACCAAAAAATCTGCCGCTAAAATTTAGAGCTTGCAATTAACGAAAGAGAAAAAGAAGAAACTGAGAAATGGGCTAGAAAACATTTGTGGGAAATAATATTAAGTGCAACGCAAATTCTAAGTAAAGAAAATTAAAAAGAGAACAAAATACAATATTAGCAAAATGAGAGAAAGAAAAAGTTTGTCAACAGCTGGTGTACATGGCCATTATCATTCTGAAAACCTTGAAACAAGTCAGAAACCTAAAACAGAGAAAGGAAAAATCAGAGACCCATAAAATCTTTTTGCGACAACATTGGCTCAATCGGATAGAAGGGGCATGAAACTGTGAAGAATGCAGAGCAAGTTACGTTCTCAAGGTGACAGAGGCCAGATCTCATTCTACAGTTTATTCTGGCATGTCTAGTGCCTTAATACTCATATGAGGCACAAAAAGGTTTCAGAACCGGTACTTCACCAACATAAGGAATCCAGAAGTTGGACATTTGCGTAACAACTACCACAACAATAAAGATCCACGTGGCTTTAATTAAATAACATTACACGAATGGAGCAATGGTAATCATGTTTAAAAAGTAGTTTTTCCTAATCATGCCAAAAAGAAAAATCTAATTCCAGAAAGAGCTGCTCTGGAGTACATATCTTGGTTTATATTTGACATATCTGGCTTCCATAGTTTAAAGTGGAAAAACGAGTGATTTACTGAATCCAGTAGTAGATATGCTGGTAATCTAGAAATTCATCATTCTGACAACATCATCATGTCTATGGTCTCATATTAGAGGAAGAGAAGACTCTATGATGCTTTTTCTTTTGGATAAAGTAATAAAAATTATGTATACACATGACTTTGGAACAGAGTTCATCAAATGGCATAATTGGATTCCATTTGTCGGGGGTCCATCTACCAAACAAGCATATGTACCTCTCTCTAGAAACAGCAGACATTAATCAACACTACGCACTATTGCTGACATCATGTTGAACATGCTGAAAACCCAAAATTAATAAAAAGGAAAAAAAGTTTATGCTCTTTACTCTACAAGGGGAGTACTGGTTCCTAGAAAAATAATTCAACATAACAAGAAGATAGTAGAATGAATGAATATACTGGGGGCAAAATATAATATCTGCTTCTGCCTATAATTCTGACAAGCACGGTAAGAACTAAATGACTTCTACATAAATAAAGAGACATAAAAAATGAACTCTACATACTTGAAGGGGGTATCACCAGGATTTTTCTGTCTTGTTACATGCTCAAACTGCCTCCCATTCTTGGCCACAAAACTTGCTAATTTGTCAGCAACATTCCTCACTGTAGGATCACTTGGGGAAGGCGGTGCTGCATGTCACTTAAAGAACTGATTAAATTACGGACACCATGAAGAAGTGAGTGTTAATTACTCTTGTAGCAGGCCTGCCACATATTCAAATCTTTCAGTGAACATCTCTTTGACTATTTTGATAGGTGGTTAAGTAGAAGCTGCATTCATCGGGTAAAAGTAAATCAAGAATGTTTTGCCCTAGTTATCTGCCAATCAGACAAAAGAACCCCCAAGACAGTGCCTCAGAAGCCATGTGTATTGCATCACTAGAAATTTTAGCAAAATAACCTAGCAAATAATGATCTAACTAATTGGCTTAGGCAAGTTAGGCTTACAGGGACCTAGTATCAGTGCTCAGACCAGCAGTGTAAAAAAAATACAGGGATGTGGGATGAAAGAAAAAATCACATTAATGTGAACTGAGGAACAAAGATAAGTTATATAACTAAGAGAAGTAACTCCAGGCAATGCACTGAATTAAACTGTGCACGACGAATGCACGATGCGTCTCAAAGACAGAATAGCATCAGTAGATTTATGAGCATAATTCATCGGACTAAAATATGTGGCTCATGAAAACCAACAGGCTCTGAATGGTATGTCAATCTGCAACCAATTAGTAGACCACCCAAGACAGGAAGAGTAACAACGGAAACAGTAGCTGCTTTCCTCATTTCAAAGAAACAAAGCCAAATGTATAAAATTTAAAGTGGACATAGCATTATAGATGAGGCCATAGCCTCAGGTATGTCAGAGTCAAATGCTCCAAGCTTATTATAAGCATGATCCTGCAAATTCTTCCCGGTGTACAAATAAAGAATATATAAAAGTGATCCAGTTATCTTCACTCCCAATGAGCATATAAGAATAGATTAGCAAAAGAAGTAATTACCAACATCAGCTAGTCTGGATGACTGATCAGAGGCATCAAGCTGGGACAACTTTGGTCGCTTGACTGACCCACGACCTGGAGAATTTCCAGCATCTCCTTCGTCTTCATCTTCATCCTCATCTTCGCATAACTTAATAGGGGGTGCAACAAGTTTTGACTTTTGTTTCAAGCTGAATGCAAATTTTCCATTTGAAGGAGCTTGTACTGTTTTCTGGGAGCCATTTGGCCTAAAGTTGATCGTTGTTTTACTAATGACAGTCTTTGGGCTCGAACTTACAAACGTACTTGGGCCTGACCTAGGTTTCTCCAACAGTTCAACCTTCTTTCTTTTCTCCTGTTGAAGCTGTTTGAACCTCTCCATGAATGATCCATCATTAACAAATAACCCAGGATCTTTTGCTTTATCCATAGCCTAAAACCAGGTGCGTTCACTGCTTACAATCAGCCACTGAATAGTTAGTCACACAACTGAATCCAAATAAGTGGCATTCGCAAGTATCAAGCTAAAATATTCTTATCCTGAATTACAACAAAATCCTAGGCGTCAAATGTACATATGTATAACTTGGCCAGTGAGCAATGAAAGTAGGAAATAGAAAACATAAAACTTGCATCAAGGAAACAGCTTTTTAAGTACCTATCTGACACTTTCCAGTGACCTGTAACTGCAGATGTACATACACATATCATTGTTTTAAATACACATGATCTTCTAAATATCAGGAAAAAAACATACAACCATCAAAGAAAGTGAAGGAAAAAGGAAAGCCAGTACTACTCCTCAAGACGCCACTTCAAACCTTCGCTATTGTAATGAAGATGAATTATTTCTTAATCTAATGAAGACGCATTCGTTCTTGTGAGAGCGTAATATGTTCCATAAAAGCCAATTTTTCAACCAAATAAGATACCACTGTCAAATCTAAAGAAACAGCCATGCACAAATATATATTCCCAATGACTCTTCCCTATATGTGTAATAAACAAGAAAATAGATAAATAGAAGAATGCAGTTGAGAATAAAAAAACTTAGCTATACTAAAAGTAAGGAAGGGAAAGAGTCTCCACGGAAACAAGGATTTCAATCCAATGGATTGACATTCAACCAAGCATACATGCCCTGGGTACACTTCTTAGAACATATGCGTTTCAACAACAGAGACCCAAGAAAAAATTACAAGAAATATCAATTCTAGGTTTAAACCCCTTAAAATCACTAATCGTATCAACACTCCATCCAATCATACACCAAGCCAAAAGATAAGCTTAATCAAACCCCTTACTCAACTTAATTGATAGTTTCAATCTATGCATGACAAAATCAGATCAACTAAGATTGATTCATTTAAAAATGCCAACAGATTCCCGAACAGTATTACCAAAATCACAAAAACAATGTACCCAAAAGAATACAATCTAAACCCCAAATTTGGAAACCAAAACTGATTCATTAGCATCGGCAAGCCTCGGTTACCTGATTAAAGGTGAACCGAATCGATCAATTGCCAGTGCGCGATTGATGAACGGAGAAAATAATCGGAACCCTAATCGAGTATAAGAGAGCAACAAATGTATACGTATTGCTTTTATGTACAATAGTAATATTTGGAGAAATTTCTGTCAGTCGCACAAATTAGGGCAAGCGTTCTTTCGTGAAGTAAATGTTTGAGGAATGGAGAAAAACAACATTGGACTTGGCTCATCATATATTTTAACGAAAATTACTTCGATTGGAAACGGGTGGGCTATCAAGTCTCCAGATCCGACCCGTACATATTATTTTTAAATTCGGGGAATCGGGTTACGACTGATTGAATTCGTTACTCTATAATTCTTTTTAAATAATTAAATAATATATTTTAAAAAATAATACCATCTTAATTTTATAATAGAAAAAATATTATTAAAATATTATTTTTTATAAACTTTTATTTGTCTATTTCAAACTTTTAAAATATATATTACTTATGTAAATGTTAAAACTTCAAACTAGTTTTAAATTATTATTTTTATAATAATATTATTTTTATGCATTACATTTAAGTATAAACAAAATACACATACATATTTTATATATATATATATATATATATATACATAATACATTTCACATATATGCCGAAAAATATCAAAATCTATATTTGCCCTCTTAATGCTTGTTGGTTCAATTGATAAAGATAGATCACTCACAATCATATGATTGAGTTCAATTCAGTCCGTCACCTTGAGAACTATGTTGTCAAGTAATGTGTATGTATTTTCTATAGCAATCTATGATTTTAATAATACAGACATGCCCATCGACCTTTTCCCCCCAAACAAATGGGCCATTAAGACTTGTTTACTCGGTTGGATTGATTGAATTCCTATCTAATATAACATTATAGTTTTTAACATAATTTGACCCGCCATATTTGTACAACTAACAGATTAAATCCCACATAATTTGGTGGGATTACAAATCTTTTTGATTTGCCACAGTTAAATTAAATTCCTCTTACCCCTGTTATCCCAAATCATATCATGCTATTTGAAATGAATATCATCCCATGGATCCTACGTGGAATGAGGTGGATAAATTATTTTGGAAAATTTTATCCGAATTAAATTTGAATGAATTAATTAATTATTATAGAACAAGTTTATCACAATTGTTATGTGAT
Organism: Sesamum angolense; assembly: GCA_034509725.1. Lineage (NCBI taxonomy): Eukaryota > Viridiplantae > Streptophyta > Magnoliopsida > Lamiales > Pedaliaceae > Sesamum > Sesamum angolense. Next base: position 8,700,502 of record JACGWL010000008.1, read on the forward strand.
AGTTAATTTTTTCTTTAACTATATACTGATTACATGATATGTATATTGTATTTATCATATAATTGATTAATTTTAATCGAGTTTGACTCGATGTAGAATTTCCCAATTACTTATTGCTCATACTTTTTGAAGGTAAGCGCGATAAATTATTATTAATTTAAATAAATCACTTATAAGTAAAATCATTATTGTCGACATCAATATATTATTACAATAATTACATTCTACTCAATAATACCTCATATTATACTAAACAACAACTCTTATTACAAGGTAAACTAACTTTTACTTTACAAAACACAACATTCAACGTGCGGTTGGAACACAGGATCTCCAACATATTTGCCTATGTACATATGTTTCGCAACAAAAGTGAACTGAAATCCAGATAACAAAACAATAGCGGGCCGCTTCATTTGCTTGGAGAAATGGACGCAACGGGCCTGAGAGCCCTAAACGCGATAACCTCGGCATCTCTGCTGCACTTCTGCTCCAGAGCTTCTCCGCCTCTCCGCCACCCGTTTTTCTCAGTTCAATGCAAACCCAATACGTCCACTTTCCTCGTTCCCTTTCCTCTTCGCGCTTCTCCGCGCTATGTCTCTATGTATATCTGCATCCTTTTCACTTTGAAGCAATTTGAATTGGCAAAAATGACGTGTATTTCTCTCAATTGATGTTTGCTTGGGCAATTGCAGCTGAAAGGTGTCGAGCGGATGCATCGTCAAATGGGTTTGGTTGGGGCGCCAAGCGAAGTTCCTAAGAGCAGAGAGTTTCTTCACGTGGTGCTAGTGTCGCCTCAGGTATGCTGCGTTGATATGCGTGCTTGTGATAGTGAGTGGTTTTCGAGTTAACTTCGACAGAGTTCATTCTTCATGTACCATTTTGGTGTTACTGTGTGTTTGTCAGTTGATTGACTTACATGTTGTTGCGAAGTGGCAGCATCTGATGGGCGTGTGTTGCAGTACGTGTGTTAGGTTGATTCGGTGAATTGGTTGGGTGATTTTGTTTGAGAAGAAGATGAAGTGAAAAGTCACTTCTTTTAGTTAATGTTGTTAACAGAGTCCGAATTGCCTCTCCTCGCCAATCTTCGTTTGCTGTTGCAATGGGGTGTGGATGTGGCAGGAGAAAGGAATCAAAACTTTGTGGGGGGGGGGGGGGGGGTATAGATGATAGATAATGTGTTATTTCCTAAATGGTACAGTTACTGAATGGATGCTGAAATAGCCTTGAGCAAAATTGAGAAAAATAAAAGTTCTGGTAATGTTAACAAGGGGAAGAAAGAGTATAGATGGGTGTTTCCCCCTTGTTCTTTTTCCGGTTATTGATGTGAGAAGGTGAACTAAACATCTTCCACACTTGGCTGAAGAGATTGAGGTAATTTAGGATTTGAAGCATTTGTCACACCAAACATGCAGTAATATTTCTATTAAGGAACCATGATTGATTATGTTAACACTTCAAAAGTGAAAAGAAAATAAGTCGTAAAGAAAAAGAAGTGGAATATACAAAAAGATGTACTTCGTTCATTCTGTACTGAAGATTGACTACTATCCATATGATTTTCTAATGTTCTTTTGACATATTAGACATAATATTTTGTTACTGGTTGTTTCTTAACGTTTGTATCGAAAAGAGACAAACAGGGAATTAGATCAAGTTAACATGCCATGTATGTTATGCTTTTGTTCCTTAATTTATCCTTTTAATATATTATGATATATCAAGTGAATTGTTGAATAAACGTCATATATCTTTTAGCTCTATGATATTTGATTGCATTCCTGTGAGAAATTTTACGTGTACGGTAGTATTAGTTGGTCTTCTAAAATTCAAAGTTGATGCCTTCTTTTGAACTGGAGACACTTAAAAATCTGAAGACTGGGTTTTGGATGTGTCTTGTTCTTGATAGATTCCTGGAAACACAGGATGTATTGCCCGAACATGTGCTGCATCAGCTGTCAAATTACACTTAGTTGAGGTAATTATTTCTGAACTCCTATCAGTTTTTATTGATGGATGTGGACCTAGACAAAATTATTTAAAAGATATTTTTTATACCTCTTACTACCTGCATGCACTTTTCTACTAAGCTTGGCTTATTTCACCTCTTTGCTGCTTCAGCCTTTGGGGTTTCAGGTTGATGATGCAAAGTTAAAGCGTGCTGGACTTGATTACTGGCCGTATCCTTTTGAATTTGGATATTAGCAAATAAGTGTGTATTTTACAACTATTGAAGTGAATGCTCCCAGATACGAGGATCCTCAAGAATTATGGTTGTTGAGGATAATGAAGTCACACTTGAATTAATGCAGTGCACAACTTCAATAAATTCTGTAGATTTTGAAGTTCATGATTCAAGAGTATGTCAAATGATTTAACCCTTTACATTAGATATGTTGTTGTAAAGGTGCACAGTTCATGGTCAGAGTTCAGTGAATACTTCAGGAAACAGGTTTCTCTTTATCTTTTCTCAATAGCAATTAATACGATATGCTGTTCCTCTTACTGAATGCATAAATTCCTTCTTGATCATATAGGATGGGGAGAAGAGGTTACTAGCATTTACAAAGAGAGGGACGAATATTCACTCAGTAAGTTTTTCACACATTATTTCATTGTTCTGGTTTCAAGCCTTTTCTCTTAAAAGTTCTTGAAACCAACAGTTAAAGATGCACTAATGGCGGTGTTTGGTCTGAGAAAGGAGATGGGAATGAAATCAACTAGAGGAATACAACACACTCTCATTTTAGGCATAATGATTTTCTCTAGAGCATCCATACACTGGAAAGTCTTGAATTCTGAGAACTTGATATTGGTCATTCCCTCACATCATTGTTTGGCACTTACCACATTTGAATAATACTGTTTTGAAGTATTATGCCATTTTGAGAAATAGCAAGGTACTGTATCTTTGCCCCTACACTCCGTCACAACCACTATCTACCGGTTGGAAGCTTTGCCACCCACTGGAATTTCCTCTATTACCCTACCCCCCAATTTTATCGAGCCTGGAGTTAACCACCTTTTAACCTCTTCCTGCTGCCCGAATCAGTCCTAGTCTTGACCGTGCCACTTAAGTTTGCTCTCTTAGCTATATCCAGCATTCTTCTGACCCTCGCAACCATCCCTTAGCCTCTGGCCTGGTCGTTCGCCTCCTCCGACCATTGAAACCTCTCCTCTGTCTTACCTGTCCCTGTCTCTTTTTCACTAATGTTTCGTACCATCTTGAAATTGCTACTGCCCATCCCTCCTGCCGAGTTTGAGAAAACCCACTAGTGCTTACACATTCCTCCTTTATGGTAAAAAAAAATTGATTTCTTAAAAACATGATTCGCGCCATGCAGGAGTTCACCTACAAGAAGGGTGATTGGCTTGTATTTGGCTCAGAAACAAGTGGCCTACCACCTGAAGCCCTACTTGATTGTAAGAGCAAATTGCTGGGTGGCGGTACCATTCGAATTCCCATGGTTGAAACATATGTTAGATGTCTGAATCTATCTGTGAGTGTTGGCATTGCTTTATATGAAGCTTCTAGACAGCTCAACTATGAGCAGCTGCAAAATCCATCTGAACCTTGTATCAACAGTGAACACCTTTTTTAACTGAAGACATTTTTGCCTAGTTTTGCTATATCAGAATCAGATTGTGTAACTGCAAGTTGATTAAGTTTTTAATTTTTGTTGGGCTTACACTCCCAGAACCATAACTTTAGGTAATGAATTTGGGAAAAAGTTCTACATAGGATAAGCATAACTGGTGTGAGGCTATGTGTGGCTTCATACTTGAACATCAAAACAATGAGTCTTTGTCCCTTGTATGGACCTTTTGCTCTCTCTTCAAAGGCAGTTCAGTTTGTACTTAGCTAATTTGAGGGTGCAAGTACTTTCTATCTTTGCTTGTTTCCTTTCTTCTTTCTCTCTTACGGATAAATTCCGGCAATAACAGGGAAGGACGATGTGTTTACAACAGGTGGAACACAACACAATCGTGTACATAACCTTTGATTCCCCTGCTCTGCAACCCCCCCCCCCCCCCCCCAAACCACACACACCAAAACAGATGGAGAATAGAAATACCGTACACTGAACTACTTGTGAAATAACACAGCAAGGGACGTTTTGGCTCAATCTGCATCTTCTAATGGTATTATCGATGTTTTTTATTATCAATCTCCGCAGTTTTTAACATATTTTGTGATAAAACAATTACGTCCTACGTTCTGGTTCTTGTTCTTGAAAAAGAACATGGTAAGTAATTCCTGTGCAATCTCAAAAGAACGAAGTTGGGTGCTGTAAAGTAAACTTCTATTTGACAATTTTTTACGGAGTTGGGACCAAATGCTGCAAGTTTGGCGGTTGGTTTTGTGATGTATTTGATTCGATGGAATTGAATTTGAGAAAAGAATTTCAAACGATTCTATTTAAAATCCATCAATGTTCAATAATTTTTAATTAAAAATGAAAATTTTGAAATTCTTTAAATTATTCAAATAAATTCAAATGATTTGTAATAAATTTAAAAATGATAATTTCAAATCTGTAGGGAGATATGCAATCAAAATTATTATTTTGTTTTGATGGTGTGAGTATGAGTTCCAAAAAATTGAAGGCAAAGCACATGCACCATATTCACAGGGCGTATATGATAACACCACCTAAAAGAAGTGGTCTTTATCATGACAGGCGGAATACCTTTTTTCTTCACTTTTCGTGTATCTTTTTATACTATTTATTATGATGGAGACTCCTTCAATAACTATCTATCTAAAATCCTTTTATTTTTTTTTTTAACAAATGACCATCTTTTTTATTAATTCATTTAATTAATAATTTCTCATTCATACACATTTAAAGTTATTTTTTTATATCAATTTTGATTGATTATTAATTTTATCTATTTTTATTTTTTATTTAATTAAATAAGTATAATAAAAATTTAAAGCATCCGCGCATCGCGTGTGCTTTACTTGCTAGTATTCATTGTGGTGCATACCATTTTTCTCATTCCAAAGGGTATTTTGGTCTTACACTAACAATTGAAATGTTCAACTTTTTTCTCTTTTTATCTATTTGAAAACTTTGATGATGACACAATTTTTTACTTGTTCCATTACATTTTTAGTTGTAGTTTTTAATTTTTTTGGGACAGTAATTAAAATAAAAATATATTTATTTATGCATATTTTAAAAATATTATTTTTATCATTCTCCTTTCAATCATTATCTTTTTATATACGTATATATAGCCTTTTTTAATCATTAATTACACAAACTAATAATATTTTTCATAAAATTTTGACATGTCATCGTTAACAATTCTAAATCAATAAAAAAAAAAACAATCAATTTCATTTAAAGAAAAAATGTCTTAGTTAGACACACTTATAATAAAAATAAATAAATCTATCATCTTTATCAGATAAAAAAAATATCGAGTTGGCTCCACTAACAACAACATATAATCTCATGATTCTTATTAATTGGATCGAAAAGCGAATCGATTAAGTTCCAGATCACTGATCTAATCGGTCGAATTGAATTAAAAAAATCGATTGATCCGAAATTTATTTTATATATGTATATATATACATTATATATCAATTGATTAAGCAAAAAGAAGAGAAAAATAAAAAATAAACCTAAAATAAATATACAATCCAATTCAACATATCAAATGCATAATCTAAATATAAATGTTGACTGAATAAATAAATAAATAAAAATAATCAAATATACTACAATTAATCAATTCAATTTCAATCATTTTTGTTCTCATTATTACTATAACAAGTACTTTTAATTTAACGAACAAATTGCTCAACATCAACTTTTTGGTGTCTCTCTTGTTTTCTCTCTCTTCAACTCTTTTTTCCCCATACTAATCGCTGTGGTGTACGATCCTTGTGTGCATATAATAAATAATTTTTCATATTTTAAAATATATTATATAAGAGCAAAATATAACAATCAATATATTGAATTTAGAAAAAGAAAGAAAGAAAAAAATTAATTTATCAGTTAAAATAAGATTTAAAAACTTGAATAAGTTAGTTATATTATTAGTTCAAGGGTATTTTTAACTCTCTTCAACTCTTTTTTTCCCATACTAATCGCTGTGGTGTACGATCCTTGTGTGCATATAATAAATAATTTTTCATATTTTAAAATATATTATATAAGAGCAAAATATAACAATCAATATATTGAATTTAGAAAAAGAAAGAAAGAAAAAAATTAATTTATCAGTTAAAATAAGATTTAAAAACTTGAATAAGTTAGTTATATTATTAGTTCAAGGGTATTTTTAACTTTATAAATTAGTGCAACGGTGTAAGTAACCGTTGCTTGTGAGTAAAAATGGTGTTTCCTTTTTTTTATAGTATAGAAGTATAGATAAATGTCAAAACCTGATTTTGGCCGATTTTCAAGTGGACCGCTTTTGACACATCTGCATCGATTTTTACACTAGCGATTTATAAATATGAATCAGACTGGCCATATGATTGATTTTCGATCGAATCAGCCAGTCCAGTCTGAATCATATTATTGTATGGAAAAAATGATCTGAACCATGGAAATTTTGTGTCTTCCAACTATCTTCCTCTTTCATATGTTCTACACACATTTTCACAATATCACTAAAACAAATTCCTAACCACTGAAATTTATGTTCTCTATTTTTATGTTATTTGTAGTTGTAATTCAAATAGAATAACAATAAAAGATATTATGAATCTTAACTAAAACTTAAATTAATATTAAGAAAAAAAAATAAAAACTCTAGCAAGAAAGTGTGCAATATCAAACCAAAAAAAAACCCACTCCGAAAAAGACTGAGAAGAAAAAAAGATTCATTGTCAAAGAAAATAGGGTAAATTACAATAACCTCCCTTAAAGTTTAGCATAATATGCAGACTTATTCATTGTCTGAAAAATTATCAATACCTTCTTGATTTTAACGGTCGTCTAACATTAGTTTTAATCCGTTAGGTTTTCATCCATTTTTTTGTGGTGAATTGACCAAAATATTTTTGTAGACTAAGAACTATAAATTTTATTTATTTCTTAAATTTTAAGTTTTTTATGAATTAAGTGAATAATTTTTTTAAAATTTTTTAATTTTTTCTACCCACCCCGTCCAATTTCTTTATATATTTTATATTTTTTTAAAAAAATAAATAAGATAAAAGTTGATAGTATTGTACATCTATTAAAAAATTACATAATTTCATCAAATATTAGAGAGAAATATTTGTAATTTTTGAAATAATGAGGAGTATTTATAAATATATCAAATTTTAAGGAAGATCGTTATAATTTACCCAATAAAATATATGTACCAAAAAAAAATTCATTATACGGAAAGTTAATTGCAGATGGATCGAAATGAGACAATTTACGTACCCCTAATTTTCTATTTACTTTTACGAATTTGGAGTCAAATGAGATGTCAAAGGTAGTTGTTAGGTTACGAGAAGAATGCTGCAGAACCCCCGGGAAAAAGGAAAAAGGAAGAGGGGGGGGGGGTTAATTATAGTTAGTTTTAGGAAAATTCTAGCTCGAATTTAGGGTTGAAACTAAACAAATTATATAATAAATGTAACATATTTATTGTTTGATTGGTGCACAATTTAAATAAAGTAACCAATCATACAATAATTTGAAATTTGACATATAACTACTTTAGCTGAGATTTGGTATAATTATGAACATCTTATCGTTATTTAAAAAATTATAAATATTTCTTTTAAATGAAAAAATAATTATGTAACCCCTAAAAGGTAAGGTGGAAATTATTAGTTACCCTTGTTGATTTTTTCTTTTTTAAAATATGTTTGAAAAAATGTCAAAAATAATGCATAAAGCATATTATTCCATAAAAGTATTTTAAACAACTAAAAATATATAAAAATATTATTCATAATCTAACATGGCATTTTGGGCAATTTACCATAATATTTGATGGAATCTAACATAAGCTAATAAATTAATGATCTATTTGTTAGATGGGTTTTAAAATCAGAGAGGGTATTGTAATTTTTCAGACAACGGTAAGATATTTATAATTATGTCAAATTTCTGGTGAGATAGTTGTAATTTACCCAAAGAAAGAAAAAAACATAATAAGACTTAAACCTTAGGGTAGGCACGCATTCACGACGGATTTTGATCCCCTTTTTTTTTATAGTATGCAATTTATTATATTACTTAATATTTAAATTAAAAAATTAATTCAATATATTAATAATTAAAAAAACAATATATTAATAAACTACTATACTATAAAAATAGACATATATCCACATTTATAAGACTCGAACTCGTAATATTTTGGTCATGAGTAACAATTAATACATAATTGCAGCAAAAGGGAGGAGAGTGGAGTCAATCTTGAGACCTTAAAAATGCATAGAATGTGGTAGTTTTTCAGACATAATTTTCTAAGTTAGCTTTACAAAGAAGCAATTCTCACACATATCTTGCAGCAAACACTCAGTGTAATCTGGCTAATTGTTTTGTCACTTGTCAACATTTATTTTTGTCAAGTTGTCAAGGATGCCATTTATTGAATTAATTCAAATTTTATCAGGAAAAACAAAAAAAGGTGGTGGGACCTTCTATCACATTTTAATGTCACACTGTCTTAACAATATGTGGTTAATATTGTCTCTCTCATGATAACTAATATATATAATTAGATTAAACTGTAATTTTAACATGATGATGCACAATATACACGCATTGCATAACACCAGTGTTTATCACTAAAATGAGATAGAAGATCCTTCGTCATGTGAACTTAGCTAGCAATTTAAGGTTGGTAAGTTGCAATTTGATCTACTATGAGGATTATAAAAATAGTAGGGATAATTACACTCCCTTCTTTGAAATTTTGTGTAATTACACATAAACTCCACATAGTTTGGAAAATTATATCTAGCACCCATCGAGTTTGTTTTCGTCTAACAAATAAGTCCATTCGTTAGTCAAAATTCACTGAATTTATACATATTAACGAAAAAATTGAATGAAAAATAATATTTTACTCTCGATTGACTTATTACTAACTTATTGTAGGTCAAATGCTTTTTCCGGATTGAACTTCTCTTATAACAGTGAAGATATACTTTTTCACATGCATTATTGCGTCAAAACGTATAAGGGTAATTTGATCATAAAATGATTTATTTGATTTGTAGTAAGTCAGTAATAAATCAATCAAGGGTAAGTATAGTGTTTTTTTTGTAGTTAATATCAGCAATTTCGATGAAATTTGACTAATATAATGACTTATATGTTAGACGAAAGCAAACTCAAAAGTGCTAAATATAATTTTTCAAACCACAAAAAATTTAAATGTAATTATTCCAAAATAGTAAGATTGAGTCTTCTAAACGTGAGTATATAAATATCTACTTTTATAATATTTTAGTTTAAAATTTTTATGTATTTTAAAATTTGAAGTTATTTATGTATTTATCCGTTGTAAAGTTATAAGTTCACATATGTAGAATAGTAAATAATTCGAGTCAAGGCGAATATATTATTATTCAAATTTGTTTGCTTAAAGATTTATGTTTGAACTTGGTTTGATTATTGATCTAATCGAATTCAAACGAATAATTAATTTGATCAAACATGAGTCGAGTTTGAATAATTAATATTTAAAAGATATTTGATTACTTTTGCCAATAATAGAATCGAGCTTGAAAGCTTATCGAACAAAAAGCTTTATTGAAATTTGACTGCTGTATAATAAGAATTGATCTACTGTATAATATGTTTGTTGTCTACTATAATAGTATGTATTATTGTGCATGATATGATTATTGTAATAGTATTGGTTAGTTATTGATGTCGACAGAAATTATTGTACTTATAATTAATTCATTTAAATTAATAATAATTTTATCGCTCTTACCTCAAATTTTTTTATTAAATTTAATAAATTAAATTCAAATGAATTTTTATTGATACTTGAATAATTTAATTTATTTTTCAACTCCGACAGCTCCAAGGGCATTTCCGTCCCATAATCACTTATATAACGTTGTAAACACTTGCGCTACTGCAAACTCATCCTCCTTTCATTATCCTCGAGAACACACCAAAAACCTCACACTCTCACACACACACCCAACGTGTAACATACAGATATATACAGAAGACATGAGACTGACCGGAGTTCTCCTGGTCACCGCACTGACGCTGCTGCTGGCCGTTGGTTCACCCGTGAGTGGCTGCCCGCCGTCCGAGCGGGCAGCATTGCTGGCATTCAAGGCCGCCTTGAACGAGCCATACTTGGGCATTTTCAACTCATGGTCCGGCTCCGACTGCTGCACTAACTGGTACGGCGTCAGCTGCGACCCGGAAACCAAACGGGTCGCCGACATTATCCTCCGGGGTGAGTCCGAGGACCCCATCTTCGAAAAAGCCGGCCGGTCTGGTTACATGACCGGCTCCATCTCTCCTTCCCTCTGCCAACTCGACCGCCTTACCACCCTCGTCGTTGCCGACTGGAAAGACATCTCCGGCGATATCCCGCCGTGCCTAGCCTCCCTCCCCCACCTAAGAATCCTCGACCTCATCGGGAACAAATTATCTGGCGAAATTCCGGCCGATATCGGTAAACTGAGCCGACTCACTGTTTTGAACCTTGCCGACAACCAAATCTCCGGTTCAATCCCCGCCTCCATTGTTAACCTTAAAAGCTTAATGCACTTAGACCTCAGCAACAACAAACTCTGCGGACAAATCCCATCAGACATCGGGAAGTTATCAATGATGAGCCGCGCCTTACTGAGCCGGAACCAACTCACCGGCCCAATCCCAGGCTCTCTCGCCAACATCTACAGACTGGCGGATTTGGATCTATCACTGAACCAAATCACTGGGTCTATCCCGGGTCAGCTCGGGTCAATGCCGGTCCTCTCAACTCTAAATTTGGACAGCAATCGGCTCTCCGGCGCGATTCCGACAAGTCTACTCAGCAACACAGGCTTAAACATCCTGAATCTGGGTCGAAATTCCTTGGAAGGCAACGTGCCCGACGTCTTTGGCCCGAAAACTTACTTCACGTTGCTCGATTTGTCGTATAACAATTTGAAGGGTTCGATTCCGAAATCGTTGTCCGTTGCTAAGTACATCGGACACTTGGACTTGAGCCACAACCACCTGTGCGGGGCGATCCCGGTTGGGTCGCCGTTCGATCATCTTGAGGCGTCGTCGTTTGCTAACAACGATTGCTTATGTGGTACGCCGTTGCGTACTTGTTGATTGATCTCTGTTGTTTTTTGTTGGTTTCTGAAATGTTAAGGGGTTGGTGGTGGTGTAATGATGGTAATTATGGGGTGTGTTTTGTTTGAATTTGTTGGGTTTAATGTTGTAGTGGAGCAAAGTGAGAGAATCAAGTGTGTTATGATGAGCAAAGATTGTGTGCTCTATTGTGTACCGTTGTATCTATGTGCTTTTTGATCCACTATGATTATTCTTCGGAACTTAGGATTGTTCTCCATGATTGAAAGTCACAAACGCTATGGGCTAGAATTCAAAAATAAAATGTTGTAATCTTTGAAAACAAGACTATTTTCTAATGGGATGATTACACTCCCCGCCCCCGAAATTGACATAATTTCATATAAATTCTTTGTGGTTTGAGAAATTACATTTAACATCTTTGAGATTTGCTTTATCTAACAAATAAGTCATTTCGATAGTCAAAATTCGCCAAATTAACTGATATTAACAAAAGAATCATAAAAAAAAAAATCTATATTAACCTTTCATTGACTTATTACTGATTTATTGCAGGTTAAATAAATTTTTTTATGACCAAATTACTCTCATACGTCTTCACGCGTTAATGTATCTGATGACGTATATCTTCACCATTATAAGGGTAATTTAATCCAAAAAATTTATTCAACATGCATAAGTCAGTAATAAGTCAATTAATGGTTAATATAGATTTATTTCTAAATTTTTGTTAATATCAATCAATTTGGTGAATTTTGATTAACGGATGGGACTTATTTGTTAAATATAGGCAAACCTCAAGGGTGGTAGGTATAATTTCTCAAACCACAGGGGGTCTACGTGTAATTACACCAAATCTAAAAAAAGTAGAGTGTAATTGTCCTTTTCTAATTTTTCAAAATGAACTGTGGTTCAAAGGTCTGGAGTTTCTTCTTAAATGTGGATACGTGATCTTCTCTAAATTTAGGAAAACAAATTATGGGTTGTGTTGGGATGTGGTGTAAGTCTTCGAAATTTTGATGCTAAGTAAGATGTAAAAAATTCCGTGGTTATAGAATTTTGTGGTGACAAAGAGTTGTAAGCTTGAATTTATTGTATATATGTGTTGTGAAGTACATATGATGTTGTGTTTTTCAGCACCTTTTTATATACATGAGCTAGGGTTTTGGCTTGCAATTCACTTATGTTGAATTTGAATACTATAATAGTCTTTGATGTGGATCATTTAATTTTCTTGATGGCCGTTTTTAGACATTTCTTGGTTAAATATCTAACATAAAAAAAAATATATTTTATATTTATTTTGAATCAATCTATCAAAATGTATAAGTTTCAGATTTAGTATGAACTCACTATGATTTTACTATCTTAAAAATATGTAAAACTCAAATATGTCATATGTACCATAATTTAGAATCCAATTATTAGTAAATTTGTCTGAGTTTTTAATATATATTATTATTTTGATGTCAATAGTGATATCAAATCAACCATATAGTAAGTGTAATAATTTTATATGATTGATCATTTTTAATGAACTGATCACCAATTATGTAATAAGTACATTATATTTACTATGTGATTGGTTCAAATTTTGGTCAGACCCAATCTTGATGAGAATTTTTGTCCCACTTATATTTAAGTTTTCATCCAAATTAAATTTGATTGGATTATATTAATCACACAACAAGTATAATTATATTAATCTTGTGATTTATGACCTCTCCATAAATTGTATATCAATTACAGTAAAATATATCACATTTATAGTGTAATTAATTTAATTTGACCAATATAAACAATAATTTAATTGCTTGCATGAAGAATTATTATATATGGTATAGATATTATTGGAATATTGCCCAAGTTTTATGCAATTGCTATCAATAGATTAATTAAAAGGGTTGATAATCTGAAGATTAGATTGTCAAAAGAAGCATATTAGTATTATTCAATTTTGTTTGATTACATATACTTAGAATAATTATATCCTAAAAATATCAAAAATAGGGTGTTTTATTTTTGGATTATAAATGATACAAAATGGTAAAATGTCTTGAATATCCTTCAAAAGTTACTTTACCATCTAATATGTGAGGGACAAATTGGTCAAAAGATTAAATTAAATAAATAAAAAATTATTCATGGGCTTATATATAATGCAAGAAAGAACAAAAAAATTAAATTGATTTACAAAATTATTATTTAAAAGAATAAGAACAAAAAAGCAAATGGGGCCTAAATGTATTAAATATCTTGTACATAATTAGGTGAAATGGCAATGCCCTTACTATTTTTTACATTCAAATATAAAATAAAAAATAAAAAATAGGAGGGAGGGCCTCTTATTTCTCAATAAAGTGTCCTTGGTTGGTATTCTCATTAAAGACATGGATATAGAGCTGTCAAGTGTCAATGCATGTTGGTAAATTCAGTGCCGATTACGTAAATTTGTATTCACATAAATTATAAATTGTTGAATTAACACATTACGATAATATCATACACGATCTAACAATTGATGGCTTATGTAGGTACAGAACGCGGGCGACATCACCAAGTCCGTACATGCCGCAACTATTAGTCCTTGAAGCAACGAGAGATCTTCTATCATGCTTTGATGATATGTTTTGGTGTTATGTTAATGCATGGTCGGTATGCATCCTGTATTTTTGGATTAAAAATTAATTTAATTATTTTTTTCATTAATTTTAGAAAGAGACACGTGTTGATATGATATTAATGTGTAACACCAAAGTGTGATAGAAGATCCCCAGCTGTCGTTTCAGAATTGTCAAGTGTAGTAACTAACACTAATTGTTCCGTGAGTAAAAGTCTTCATACATATAATTATACTGGATGGAGTTATTATGGGACCACCATTTTTTATTTTCATTTTAAAAAAAAACAAGAGTAGAAATTTATTGTGATAAACTTATTGAATATTGAATGAGAAACACAAATATATGATCTAGGGGAAAAAATAGATACCCTTGTGGCATGGGGTCCAGAACATCATTAAATTTAAAAGGACCAAAATGCCCTTAACGATCAAGAAAATTACGGAAGAACCATAAGGTTTCTGTACTTTTATCCGGGCCGGATCAACCCGAATGACATGACAAGTAACTTGCAGTTATATGATTATTGGCATAATGTTTGGATTTGTATTTTAGATATTTTATTTTGGTGTTTTTAAGATAGAGAGAGAAAAATAGAGATAAATAAGTGTGTGTTTGAAATAGATGGTATGTTTGGATTTGTGTTTTGAAATAATATAAAATAGTTTAAAATAAATGGTGTATGTTTGATGTTGGGATTTGAGACACAAATGTTACTGTTGATTGTCAAATCATGTCTTTTATATATATAAATATGTATATATATATTTTTTTATGTTTAATGTTGCATTTTTTGTTGACAAAAAATACTGTTCATTGTCAAATCATATCTTTTATAATTATATTTATATATATAAGTGTGTGTATATATATTATACATAAAAAATTCAAAAACAAAAAAAACACCCAGATAAGGTGTAAAAATAGAAAAACAAACATTGAATGTATTTTGTTTTGTCTCGAAAAATGCCCAAAATAAAACAAAACACAAAAACAAACAAAGCCTGGGTGTTTGACTAGAGGGTGTTTTTCTCAACTTTTCTAAAACATCTTATAATCTCTAATATTTTATAAGGTTTTTATTGGTAAAATAATTAAAATGGGCATGATACTATTATAATTAAATAACTTATCATTTCTTGACGTATTTTGTTTTAAAATTTTAAAACGCTTTTAAATAGTACACATGAATTTAATTCCAAATAAAAATTTAACGGATAATCTTTTTACAATAAAAAATGGCAAACTATTATCTAATTTTTGAATAAAAATAATATATATCTGCATTCATGCTAATCGAATATTAATGCAGATACATAATTTATATATATATATATATTTTAATGCAATGATGATTTCCAATTATATAATTTAGAATGTTATGAATTTATATTTTTTAGTAAATATAATATCAATACCAATTTTATTTTTATTTATCTATAATAATTGAGTATTTACTCTTTTTCGAATGTTAGAAAAATTAAATAGTAAAAAGAATTTAAATCCTAGGTAGAGAAGAATGTACATGTGTGTTTTTGTGTCGTGTGTGTGTGTGTGCGAGAGAGAGAGAGAGAGAGAGTGAGGAGAGTGTGTGGGTATATGAATGAGGATATTTTTGTCGTATAACATATTAATTTTATATAGCTTATAAGATCTAATAAAAAAAAGTTAAGAAAGTTAATATTTTTTTAAAGAGCTTATAAGATTCAAAACATCTTATTTTGATATCTTATAAGCCCTTTAAAAAAAAATTGCCGAATACTTTATTGGAGCTTATAAGCTTAGCTAAACACCATCTAAGTTCTAAATAAAAAATAAATAAAAAAATACCTAACCTCTAAGTTTATTTAAAATATCTTATAATATGTTCTTAGGCCACATTTACTTGGAGTGATGTGATTAAAATGAGATATATTAAATTGTGATTACTATCATGAAAAAATCACATCATCTACCAAGCTTGAAGCACTAATCACAAGCTAATAAAAAATAAAGTAAACAAAAAATAAAGGGTGATTAGCCATGATATCATGGCTAATCACCCAAATTAAAGGTGCCCTTAGAGTATAAAATATATCATATTTTATTTAATAATACTTTAATGAAGTGTTTAAATAAAATAAGATTATGGAGCTTATAAAATATTAATATGGTACATTTATGAAGGAATTTGTTAAGATCTTATAATAAATTAACATTTCGTAATTTTATGTTTTTTTTTTTTTAAATAAAAATTTATAAGCTCGTAGCATCTTATTTAAGGGATTAAATGCAGACACACCTTTCAATGTATGTTGTCATTTGCACTTTGCCCCCAACCGTTTTTTTTTTCCTTCACAAATCACCTCATAACCTTTGTAATTTTTGCAGATTACTATTTTCATGGTAGAATTAGTGTATTTTCCGGCCATTTGAAATTTTGAATTACACGCTGATAGAGCCAATTTTTTAAAGAATAAATTTGTACTTTTCACCTCCATTAAAATTTATAAATACTTTTTAGCATCTTATAAATTCTCAAATTTTATAAGCCGTTTTAAAGAGCTTATAGGCTAATCCAAACATCCTCTAAACCTACATCGGCCGTGGTCAATTATACAAATTATATTGATGTAATTAGTCCTAGTGCATCGATCCATACTATGAATTTCACAATTGATTCGTTCAAAACAACCTCACTAACTTGAGCATTGAAAAATCACAATGGTAGAACTCCGAGAACTAATATGAGGTTGTAATAAGCATTTCTTTTTTTTAATTTCAAATCCTATCCGATTTAATATATAGTTACCATGTCCATAAAGATTACACTATTCAATCTTTTTGGTCCTTCGCTTTCTAGAATTTTTAAGATGGTCCCAAATTTGAAAAGGCTCAACACATTTAGTCTTATATTTATAAAATTTTCAAAATAGTCTCAACTTTGGAAAAACTTGCCACACTTAATCTTATACATTCCGTAAAATGGATGACTAAATGTGTTGATTTTTCTCAATTTTGAGATCATTTGAAAATTTCATAAAATAGAAAGTTAAAAATCTGTAGTTTTTTTTATAAAAAAAATTAGGATCATTTTAAAAATTTCGTAAAACCAAGAACTGAAAGTGTTGAACTCGACTAAAATATATTTTATGGTATTTTATTTAAAAGTATTTATACACATAATGTGTATATTATTAAAAAAAAAAAAACAGAATAGAAAAATATGTAATTAGTGCAGTGAGGTGATTGGGTGGGAAAGGAAAGGATGCAGATGAAACAAATGCATGTTGGATTGGAGCAATGTTATGACCCCATCTGACCTGTCTCTGTCTCCACATGAAATTCAATAATGTGGGCCTCACACCACCCATTTCCCACGGATATGCCATGCCATTGCCCCCAGCCCAGCCCTATAATTTACTGGAAAAGGTCTTTGTAATGATTTTTATTTATACTGTTGTAAGTTAACTAATAATAAAGTTTGAAATTTGAAAAAGAAAATTAAAAGTGAATAGAAAACTTAAAATTACAATTACATTCTTTAAGGTTTAATATAACTATGAATCTCTTTATATTTGAAAAATTATTGATACCCTCATATTTTGAAACAATGATAAAATATGTATAATTACATCAAACATAAAAAGAGATAGTTGAAATTTATAATAGTATAAATAAGATATCGTATTTTATTTTAAAATAAGTCGTTAAATTATTTAGATAAAATAAGAAAAAGGAGGTTATAAAAGAAAATTTTATACAAAATTAAAAAATACATATTTTCACAAAAAACTGAAGATAAAGACACAAATGCCCTTACTTCATGGCTTATGGGAGATGTTTACCTGTTAATATTTTCACAAGAAACTTGTTGCATTTAACCCAAAATTTTCTACGTGAAGAAAATCTTCATTACTTTAACCCGTAAATTATCAAACAAATTAACTCAATTTTGTGCGGCATTTGGATGATTTTGAGTAGAAGAGGAGATTAATTGAGACATAATGGTTATCAAACAAATTAACTCCCACATAACACAAATACCAAGATAAGGCTCATAAACAATGAGGCTGCGCTTTGCCCCAAACTCATATCCCCCATAATCCCAAGAACTCTAGGAATGAGACTAGTAGATGATAAAATGTCACTCAAGAAACTGTATAAACAGTGCTCGCAACGCATTTAGAAGATCCAGCAGGACATGCACGTTAGTAGAAGATCAAATCTGTCCATAACAAGCACATAAAACTGTGGCACTTCACAAAGACAAGCTACAAAATAAAGCAAATTTCGTTATGAGAATACTTGTCTCAAACCGGGTAGAATTGCATTAGCAAGTCTCTAAACATAGATGACCAGAGGAAATGCAAAATTTTAACTTAGTAAATGATTCAAAACAGAAAAGTTTCATTCTTCCTCTTCTATGACTTGGGTGCCCAATCCCTTCAACCCTCCATCTGGAATTTCGGCAACAGTTACCAAAGAGTAAAGCTCCTCCTTGGCATCTTCGTCATAATTTCTCTTTCGTGCAATGCGAACACGGATTCTTCGTGGTACGCTTCGAATTCCACGGCTCCAAATGTGTTGTTCAATTTGACGTCAACTCTGACATCAGTTGTTCCCATTGCCTTCTGGGCAAACTTTCTTATTTCCTTTATAGCTTTTGGTGCCTTCTTCTTGAAGGTGCTGCAATACAGATGATTATACAGTCATTTTTATGAGTCATACTAGAAGTACCAAATAATGAGGGATCAGAACATCTTTAAGCAGACCAAAAATAGAACCACATGAATCATTAAAGCCAAACTCTTGGAAAAAAACACTACAGCACCGCATACGAACGAAATTCAGTGATTGTGTATAATGATTAAATTTAGCAATTCATCTGGAAATGAGTCCAAAATGATCACTAAGACGAATCCCTCATTAGCTTTTAAACAAACTTTGATGATACAAATTAGAAGGGACAACCAGATCACATGTTAAACAAATAGATCTCAAGAAGGTATCAGATTATTTGCAACCATATCAAGACAATATGCCAAAGTCCTTACTGCCTAAACCCATATGAAATATTGCAAAGCAATCCTGTGCCACCAGCAAGCAGCACTAGGAGCTCCATGGTATCACTCGGGGAAAACAAAATCAACATAGACTGATGATTAAGTGCAATTAACCATAGTTGTCAAACATCCATTTAAAACTGCATAATCAGTCCACTCCATTTTCAAGGCAACAAAAAGGTTTGTCCCAGTAACGTACATCTAGAAACAGAAAACATTTTTAAAAGATTAAAATATGAGGATACTTTTGCTAATACAAAGTTCTACACTTTACAAATTTTATTTTGGAAAATTGACAAATCTTTACAAGTAAACTCTCCCTGTAACATATAGAAATAAAAAATATCTACTACATATAACAACCTCGTGCTAATTTTTTATATGATAATCACAATGGCAGAAATTAAACCACCCGTAACAATGATGTATTACAGAAACAACATTATAGAAGTTTAACAAGGGATCCATAGTTAGAAAACGCATTTGCACCACCAACCCAACCCCAGTTAAGCAATTAATCTATAAGTATATATTTTTTATAATTATATATATACACACACAATTTCAAAAACTGGGCAACAAATTAGTAGCTCCAGACATACATCTTCCTTGGATTTACACTACAAACTCTGTTCATGCCATTTATGTTGTATCTCAGGTCCAAGACCTGTTTAAATTGAGCAATTAATAACCTTGCTCATAATAACATATCAATTTTAATCCAGGATTTCAGCACTATTGATGATTCCGAGTACTCCAATGCAAAGCTGAAGTTCACAACTGACAATACCATTCCGCTAACAGGAATCATCCATAAAAATCCTCATTCATTCCGATTCACTTTCCACCCAAAAAAAGTCCTCACTTCACATGTACAAACAAACTAGAAGACGAAAAATAAACCGACTCCCCAGAAAAATGAAATTCATAATACCACATTTCCCAACTAATGAACATCTAAACTATGCAGACAAACACACAACACACACACATATATATATATATATATATATATATATATATATATATATATATAGAGAGAGAGAGAGAGAGACAAGGTATACCATCCATGGAGGCGCTTTGTGCAGATTCATGGTGTATTCTCTGGTGACAACCTCCTCCTTCCTGGGCTTACCCTTCTCCACCATTTTTGCGGCTGCTGCTATCAAATCCCACCACCTCTTACTTCCCTGGAGATTTTGTGCCGATGGGAAGAAAAACCCTACTTCCGAGGTCCATATATAAGTTTTGCTACTTTTACGTGAATTGCCCTTGACTTTCTCTAGAATCACGAGATTACCCCTGACCTGTTGAATAAAGCCCTAGAGTTTTTTGGGCCAATTGTTTAGTTGGCGTAAGCCCAGCCCAACTCTGACGCAGGCTTCAGTTGGGCTGTAATACAAAAAATAAACAAATCATTTAAATTAGAGAAAGGAAAAATAAAAATTGCTAAGAGAGGAAAAAGTGAAAGTTTGGTGAGATCATATGAAAAATAATAATAATAACAACATATTAAAGTAGTTGGAGATACTTTGGGTTAATAAAACATATTTGGTAAAAGTCCATTATTTTTTACTTGTAAAAATGCAATAATTGTCCGTTTAGTCCTATCATTGACCAAGTCAAATCTATGTTCTAAGTATAAGAGCAATTCATATTTGGATCCCTTTTGAGAATAATTACTATTGATGTTAAAATATTTTGTAATAAATTATCAAGTAAAACTAAAATAAATTGATGAATGATTGTGTTTCAAAATAGAAGGCCATAGTAAATTTGAGCTTTTCTATTTTTAAGACTATGAATTCATAGGCTCATACCTACTTCGGATCTTATGTGTTTTTATATTTCTTTTATTTTGGATTGGCTAAATTAGACAATATTCATGTTCAAATATAATCTGTCAAGAAACTAGCTTACGTCAAAGCTCATAGTGTTCAAGTCCAATCTGCTTAAGTCATTACTCACATCTATAAAAAGGGGGTATTCACCTGTCACAAGTCATTACATAAAATATAGTAAATCCACAACAAGAGCAAGTCCAAATCTTTTTGTCACGACGAAACTCTGCAATATCAAAGCTTTAATACAATATTTCAATGCAGCACGCGATTGTCTTCAACAAATTAGAAGGAAATTGCACGCCCGATTCAAAAATAATTACAATCTACTAATTCAAAAATAATCTACTAATTCAAAATTAGGTGATTATTTTGAATTAGTAGATTGTAAACCACATTTATTTAAATAAATAAATCTCATTTAATCTATATTATTTAGTGTCTTGTAATTACTTTTTGCAAACACGAAATTTGTCCAGCTAGACAATCTTTCCCCTCATCCCTTCCTCCTATGCCATAATTCAAAACAACTATGTAACCATGAACAAGAAGAACGTGATCAACGTCACTACTGGTTAATCCTCCACCAAGAGCAAGATAATTGCACCACTCCTTCGGAGGATCCGAACTTGGCAACCCTACTAAGATCAACTCAAAGTCTACTCCTATTTCAACTCTCCCCACCATGATGATTGAAGCCACATTGATAGAGGAACAAGTTGGTTAGATGGTCCCATCATAGCCAACCTTTAAAAGATTATGGAAAACAAAGACCTCTAAACCGCTCAATTAATGAACAGATCCTAGCCCACAAATAATATAGAATCAAGCCACCATCATTCATCCCCTCAAAACATGTTAGAAAAGAGAAGCAAACAAACGAGGAGCTATGAATATAAGAGTCTATTAAAAAAATCAGGTCATTTCGCGGCCTCCGTTGTTGCATCGTCTATCTAACAATTGTAGGAGATGACCGCCAATACTATCAAGACCCAATATCACGGATCTGCCCAACACTTGCCTACTCAAAGCCATACATCAAACGAATTGACACCTTGAGAATGCTGATGGGCTACCAACCACAAAAGCTACAATGATAGAAAATGCAACCTAATGCAGCATATCGCCCACTTCATTGAAATATGCAACCATGTCGTATACTGATGGTGACCTCTTAGTGACGCAATTCATTCGGCCACTCAAAGTTAATACTTTTGATTGGTATTTGGACTTAGAGCCCGAGTCAATTGATAGTTGGGATGAGATGCAAAGAGAATTTCTAAACTGTTTTTATAACACTCGACACACGGTGAGCATGATTGAATTCACCTATACAAGACACTAGAAAGATGAGGCGGTTGTCGACTATATCAACTGCTAGAGCTCCTTGAGCTAGAATTGCAAGGACAAACTCTTATAGGCATCTGGCATAGAAATGTGCATCCAAAGATTGCACTGGGGGCTCCTCTACATTTTACAAGGGATCAAGTCTAGAAACTTCAATCAGTTAACTTTTCGTGCCCGTGACATGAAATTGAAACACAAAACCGCCTTCTCGATTGACTATCAAAGAAAAGATAAAAAAAACTCAAAGAAGTGAGAAATGCACAAAGTCCAACGTCCAAGGGTCCATGACCATCAAAACGACTCTTGTTGAAATTTCTTCCAATCATAGGAAGAAGTTGAAAAGCTTGAAAACCATCATATGACAAATGATAGATATTGGCCTATATTGAAAGAGACTCAATAAAGGAAAGATCCATTCCCCAATTATAACATGCCTTATATTTTCAAGGAACCGTTAGAGAGAAAGTTGGTGGAATTACCAAAGCGTTTGAATGAAGCTGAAAGGGTGAATGACCCCAACAACTGAAAGTAATATTGGGTGGTTAGTCGGCCCACCGAAACGGTGTTTCGTATTTTGAAGAAAATGAACTTGTCACTTACACAAAAAATCATTTAAGTAATTTTTTGTAGCAATGATTATACTAATATCTCAATAAGTTGAGCAATAAACCAGATCGATCAATCCATCAATATAGTAAAAAATAATTAAATTTAATTATAATATGTTATTATAAAGAGAGAAAAATATTCACATGTCTTATGGTAAATATTGCAGTGGGGCCGGATTAGCCGAGAAGATTTGGGCCCCAAAAAAGAGTAAACCCGGACAGATATTAAATGGACCCAAACGTAGAAAACAAGCCCACTGGAAATGTGGGCCATTTGCGTTTAAAGAGGCCCAATTTCATCCCTGGGAGCTGAACTCTCGAAGTGAATCAGAGAGCGGGAAAAAGGAAATTAGGGCAGAATTAGGGCACAATTCTCTTCTGCTTTTCCCTTTTTTCACTTCCACGGGAATCGTAAGTCACATTTTCCCCTCCTAATTTACTTGTAACTAAGCATAAATCACCATTTTCTTTACCATTTCTGTTTTGTTCAGAGACTCCCGACGATTTCAGTATAATCTCTTCGTAGACCGAAGCTACCAGTGATTTGAGCAACTTTGGCAGTCGATCGAAGCTTCAAATGGTATCTCTTGTGGGCGTTTTGTATGTATATTTTTATCTATATATGGGCCTCCGTGATTACAAGTTCCGAGAGTAGCTTGATTTTAATACGCATCCAAATGATTTATGTTCTGTAGTTTTTTCTTTGTTTCAGTCGGGAAGAAAGGAAACAGTCTTGGATTTAGCGAAATTCGTGGACAAGGGTGTCCAAGTCAAACTAACTGGTGGAAGACAAGGTGTGCGGCTTGCGAATTTGGCTTTTTACTGAAAGTTTCGGGCTTTGCAATTTATTACACATGTTCATACGTTTCTACTTCGATTATGAGTTTTGTTTTTCTAAAACTGTTCGTGGCTTATACTTATCTTATTACGTTCTATCTTTTGTTCTAATTGAGTGACAACAAGATCATAAAAGCTGAAGATAGAAAAATAATTTTTAAGAATTATTTTGATCTTATTTTGCATGCTTGTCATATTAATCTTCAAATTGTTAATGATAATGAAGAGAAATGGAGGTCTTATTTTGATGAAGTTTTTGTGATACCAAACTAAGATACCTTCTCGATATTTGGGGAGAAGAATTTGGTTCAGACATTTTCTGCTTGATTGGCAATTTCTTCTTTCTTCTTCTACACATTCAACTATATGCCAATCAAATGAATAATGTGATAACCAGTCATCTTCTTGATTTCAAGAATTTGCTGTAAGAAGTTCATTGTATATATACTTAGAGAATAAATTTTCATAATATTTCTTTTATTATTTATAGGCTGCCTGATTAACTTTTAGATAGTTTTGGATTTTAGGAATTATTTTATTCAAATGATTGCATTTTAGAGTCAAAATTTTACTATAGTAACTTAGAGGTTTTAAGAGTCCAAATGTTTTTCATAATTTTATAATTTGATGTTGATTTTTCAAAATTCATTGAATTAAAGGGGCTCAGACACAATTTGCAGTTTGGGGTGGGGGTTGTAGAGTGTTGGGTTAGAGTACCGGGTGGTAATGTAGAATTTACCCTTTCACTCAGATTCTGTACACCCATTAAAGTTATTTTAAACTTCTATATGTAAAAGTACATTTCCTCCGACCTCCAAGTCCCTCATCCTCCACCTTCACCATATTTCCGGCCAACAGGGCGACCACCCTCTCTCATGATCAACATTTAAGAGCCTTTGCTTAGATCTTCAACCTTCCGGCATCCAATTTTATGGTTATTGGTTCTGATTTGTGTGGATAAACTAGTCTGCGTGAAGGTCTTGATACTTTAGGATTTTCTTTGTTATCGTACATTGGGTTTCAGGAATATAGGTTACATTAGTGTTTGATGTTTCTTCTGATATGTTTAACAGACCTTCCATCTTTTCCCAAGAAAACTAGGTATTTGCACAAATATGCATCTGTATTCCTCCTCCCTATGCTTTGTTCTTTTCAGCAATTGCTTCGGCTTGTGAAATTAGTTAAATCTAATTGAAATTTCCCAAGTTCCTGGAAAAGATAGAAGTTGAAGCCCTGATTTTTGGATTTTGTTGCTAAAAGTTTTGGTCATACTTTTATACATTGCACCTGTAAGTGAGTGATGAGGTAGCTAAGGCAGCTTATGTTCAGGACCAAGTTATCCCCGTTATCTTCTGCTTTTATGCTTTGGTTGAACCTCATGCTTGATAATTTCTGGTTACACTTGATTTATTGGTACCAGATGCCTGAATTACTACAGCTTAATACCTGATTCTTCCTTTCAGTGACTGGAACTCTGAAAGGGTATGACCAATTGCTGAATCTTGTTCTGGATGAAGCAATAGAATTTCTTAGAGGTAAGTGTATTAGTCTCTGCAGAAGCAGGCAGTAAATAATGCATTACACCCACAGTTCAAGCTGCTTATAATAACTTCTATGCCTCTTTTAGATTAAAAAAAAGTTAACCTGCTTGCTCAGCCACTGTTACTATGAAAGAATTCTTTATGTTAGTTTCTTCTGAATAAAGATTGGTTAAATTCCATTCATGGCATTGGTTTATTTACTCTTCTATCAAATGATGATTAGCAGGATCTCTTGTTTGTTTTAGATCAATTAAAGATGCAATCTGCAAATTATTTGTTCAGTTGGTACATTTATGTATATCCTTCATGTCTCACTTTGAACTATCTAGAAGGATATTCAAGTGCGGTAGATTTCCCTTTTATATTTGCAAATAGGAAAAGTTGCTGCATATTGTAACATGCGTCTGGCTACCCTTCACGTGCACTTATATTTACTCTGTCTACAGATCCAGAAGACCCGCTGAAGACTACTGACCAGACTCGTCGCCTTGGCCTCATAGTATGTCTTGTCATTGTGCATGCGTAATTGTGGGTCGTCTTTTATGTATAAATAAGTAGCAGAAGTTGTATTTGAATCTGTCTATTAACCTTCATATTTGCATCTGAGCCATCTTTATTCATTAATTTACTTGACTTTATCCTGAGCCATGCTATAATTGCTTCAATAATATACAGCATGACGTTCCTTCAGAAGTGCTACTAAATTACTAATTTTTGTTCCTCACACAACTCTTTGTCCATTCTACTTCAGGTTTGCCGTGGAACTGCTGTGATGCTTGTTTCCCCAACAGATGGCACAGATGAAATCGCCAATCCATTTGTCCAGCCTGACGGCGCTTAGAACTTTTCTCTAACATAGTTACTTGCAATGCCCCAGCTTGTCGGCATGGTTAAAATCACGACTTTAGCAATCATTATTTACAAGGATCATTCATGTCTTAAACCACTTGACCTACCTATGAAGTAGATCCTATGGCAGTGATTAAAAACATCATCAATTATGTTAACTTTCTCTCTATGAATTTTATGTCTGGATGTTTATGAGGGAACTAGGTTAAAGTTGTGTTTGGAGAAAGCCCTAAAGCACCTCAAAACGCAAAAGAAAAATATCATACTTTGCAAACATATTTTCGGTTTGAAAAACTTCTTACCATCAGCCCTCCTAATCCAGCTGTTGAAATCAAATGTTGTCAACAAGATACGGTTTTGAATTTTGTTAAGGCATTTGGGAGTATATCTTGGCGGGTTAATTATTATTAGGAGTGACAATTGCATTCGTATTGGATCGATGGATTTGAATATCTGAATAAATCCACAGTTCAACCAAAAGATATATCTGAATCAATTCTTGGTTGTCAACTGTTACATCAATAATTGTAAATCTGGAGCCAACCAGTCAATATTGTATCTGAATTGATGGATTGAAATTTTAAATTATTAATAACAAATTCTTTTAACCGTATTGAATAATTTTACATTATATATAACTTCAAATCTTTCAAACTTCATTTTGAATTACGCTCGCTCAGTGAAAGATTGATGTATTCTTTTTTTTTGGTTTTAATATAGAGCCATTCAATTTTCTTTTTAAAAAAGTTCTTCCTTTAAATTCAAATTATTTCATTAAATTTACTTTTTTATACAGAATAACATTAAAAAAAGTTACATTCTAATGCCGGTAAGACGAAGACGAGGTCTACCAACTTACCAAAATTTTTATAAAGGTATAACATTAATAAAATAAGAGAAATAATATAAAATATTGATACGATTAAAAAAATAAAAAAATGGTTATCCCAATTCAAACAGAAAATGAGCTCCAGAACTGTCTAAAGATGAAGTTTCCATGGAAATTGTTGTCTACATATTTCATTTCATGCAAGACGTTAAATACACAACACAACAAAAGATCCATTGACAAGTGTCGTCATTTCTACTTGACCTTGACCACTTGTGTTCCTAAGCCAAGTGGGCTTCCCAGCAGCTTTAGTGGGCCTCCTACTTGGCCCAATCGCATTGATGGCTTCTTCTGCTTCAAAGGGCCCAATGGGATGTGTATCAAATATCTTCATTTATTCATAAGGATTAAAGACAAGTTGGAGAAATAGGAAAATGTTGGTACAGCTTTTTCCCCATGATAGATACATCGTTTCTATCCAAACGTGGCATATATACTTACTCTCGTCTTTGATATATCCAAAATTCCTCAGGTTTTTCTTTCTTTTGGTATGATAAAATTAGCCCTTCTGCTGCACAATATTTGTATTCGTATAATAAATAATTTTTTATATTTTTAAATATATATTATAAATAAGAATTAAATATATAAATTCATAAATTATATTTTAAAAAAATAAAGAAAGAAACTCAACATAAAGTATTATCAACACAACACTAAGAATTAGTGTGATGGTGTTAAAGGGCAAAATATTTTTTAGTCCCATAAAATAAGGGTAAAATGATTTTTGGTACCATAATTATGATAGGCAACACTTTTAGTCCCAAAAATGCAATTTTGGGCCTTTTTACTCTCAAAACCACGGCATACATGATTTTTTAAAACTAAAAATACGTAATTATGAGTTTTATAGGACTAAAAGTGACATCTACCATAATTATAATCAAATCAAATTATGTTATTATTTTATGAAACTAAAAAAATATTTTGCCCTAGTGTAGGCATATAAGCTCTTAGGCACATAAGCCGTATTCCTAGCAAACACTCTAAGCCCTCTTTTCGTGGAGTGTCACAAGCCCTGCTCTGTGCAAGTACTTAAGCCTTCCTCCAGGGAGACACCAAAACCCTGTTCCGAACAGGCACCCAACGCCCTCCTCTAGGAAGACACATGTGTCATGTTCCGGGCAGATATCTAAACCCTCCTCCATGGAGGCACACAAGCCTTGCTTCGAGTAGGCACCCTCAAACAGGCCTTTCTCCTTGAAAGCACACAAGCCCTCCCAAGTAGGGATCAATTTTCACATTCAAACATTCACGGAGGGACTATCGAGGAATATCCTACCTGACACAATCTCCGATTTTACAATTTATTTCACAATAAAATCACATATATTCAAAATTTTCCTCTTCATTGAATATGTTACTGACTTAAATATTGCGATATTAATTATTATTCTGTAATTTAATCCCCCAACAATATTAAAATTTTTTAAAAGATCTTTGGATCTTTGTACAATTGCCGGACACACATCAATAATAAATTACATCAATTTCACCATGCAATAGTAATTATGATTTAAACTAAATATTCCTTCATTAAAATAATCATTAACCCTTTTTAAAAATGTAGAGCATTGACGGGACATTGTCTAATTTTCATAGGGAGTGGGAGGGCAGCAAAGAACAACCCTACGGGCCAATAGAGAACCGAAACGACACCATCAAGACACCGTGAAATGACATATTTACGCTTCTCTTTCTCCTCCAAGAACATTACTGCTAAAACATACAAAAAATCCAATCCAATAATCATATTCAATCTTTTATCAAACTGAAGCACAAACCTTCATCTTATAATCACCTGGGAAAATACATTAAAATTTAAGAAGAAAAAAAGAAGAAATTCCGAATCAGAAAAATGAAAAATCACACAAAAGGAGGGAGATCTCCGTAGTTTCTTTCTTTTCTTTATAGTAAAAGTTATTTTAAGAAAAGGGAAATAAGTATCGCCTGAACTCTCCACCTTCTCCTCTTCAGCTTCACCTCCTCCATCTGGAGAAGACCCGTCTCGACAAGTGCAGCAATACTACATATATTTTTTGAGCCACGGTATTCAAATCTTCGTTTCTTGATCTTGATTGCTTCTGGGTATGGAGAATTTCATTTGCTTTGTCTGCATATGTAGGTTGGTTTACGTCCGTTCTTTCCGCGTTCAAATTTTGACTATCTTCGCGGCTTTGACCACTGGGTTCTCCCTAGCGATCGCCTCCCGGCCGGCGGTTTTGTAATCGTAGCTGCAATCGTGGCGATCGGAGTACCGATGATCGGCGCAGAAGAGCTCGCCGCAGCGGCATCTAAACCCAGACAGACCTACCTTCCTCCTACAACCGGAGCACCGGTTGACCTCCCTCTTCGCAGGCGGCGCAACATCGGCCGTTTCCGATGCCTCTTTCTTCAGATCTCCACTCGTTTCAGACAGGTTCAAGCTCCTTTCCGGAGAAGACCTCGTGGATGAGCTAGATCTGAAGGATTTCTCCACAAACACATGGTTTTTAGGCTTCGCTCCGCCTGCTGACGCCGCAGGCGTACCGACGGCGGAGGTGGACGCCGCTGCTGGGGTGCTGTAACACGTCTGGCATAAATTATTGGTGGCGGAATTCCCCGCGACGCCGCATTTGACGCACAGCGTGATGGTCTCCGGTACGACCTTGAACTCCGTCTCTTCTTTCTCCGTTCTCTGTGCCATTAACGCGAAAATTCTTGCCAAGAAAACACAACCCAAAAAAAAAATATTGCCGACAGAAAAAAAGAGGAAGAAAACCGGTAAAAATCAAGAAGAAAAGAATTGAAATCGTATTTCTTAATCGTGTATCGATCTCCAGAGAGAAGAAAAACAGGAAATATTGTAGAGAGAGAAAGAAGGTGGAGAGAGGGTAGCAGGTGGGTTGGAAGGCGAGGAAGGGGGGGTGGTGGGGCGCTGGAATTTGAAGGGCGTGGAGTCGGCAATGGTGCAGGAATTATAGCCTCATAGGGACGCGTTTGAGGTGAGTCGGGGGTCTGAAAGGACGAAAATACCCTTGTGACTTTTACGGAATGGCCAAGTGGGTGTTTCTAGATCAGGCTGACGTGGCATTACGGGCACGATCGTCACTCTTTGTGGATATTTTGATTTTGATATTATTTTATTTATTTAGCCAATATTAGAAAAGTTACTTGGAATATGTTGATTTCTTGTTTGGACTTTGGTGTTGGTTACATTCCCAACCTTCAATTTTCAATATTTCTAAGTTTGTTTTTATTTTTATTTTTATGAAATTTGTATGTGAAATGAAAATATATTTGAATTTATATTTTTTGTAAGATTTTTTATAATTTGATAAAATAAAAATGTATTTAGGTTATAATATTTTGTAAGAAAAGACGCGATAGAATGAATTTTTTCATATTTATAAAAGAAGCCCCAATCAAACATGATTTCGTACAAAATTAGGATTGAGATTTCAAAAATGAAACCAAATAAGACCAATTGTGTAATTACACCTAAACTCACTATGCTTTGAAAGATTACGTCAAATACTTTTGAGGTTTGTTTCTATCTAACAAATAAGTTCCAACATTAGTCAAAACTCATCAAATTTGTTGATATTAACAAAAATAATCAAAGTTCATATCTACCATCGATTGACTTATTACTAATTTATTATAAGTTAAATAAATATTTTTTTATGATCATATTACCCTTATACATCTTAACACGTTAATAGTTAATACATGTAAGAATGTATATTTTTACTGGTAGTTTAGCTAGGAAAAAATTATTTGATCTGCAATAAGTTAATTGATGATAAATATCATTTTTTGTTCATTTTTTTTTTTGTTGCTAATATCAATAAATTCAATGAATTGAATTTTGACTAACGGATGTACCTATCTGTTATACAAAACAAACCCCAGAGATACTAGATATAATTTTTCAAATCATATGGAGTCATTTACGTGTAATTACACAAAACCTTAAAAGAGAAGAATGTAATTATCCCTAAGAATTATAATTTAATAGCAATTATGAATTGGAGAATATTGTTTGGGGACTAAATTTATAATTTCTTCTTATAAATGTAAAAGAAATAATTCAGATCTATAAAAAAAAATTAGATTTTCTTCTAGAATAATTAATGAACTTTTTAAATTCTAGTTTGGAGTGTATAAGCCCTTTTCTATTTTGTTATTTATTTATTTTTTGTGTGTGTAAACTATCTATTGTATTACTTATCAAATAAAAAATCAATATATGAAATCGATTCCTAGGTTATCAAGTTATCAAAACTCAATGAAGTTGTCCAGTTCAATCAGTCAGAGAGTTCAAACCCAATCAGTACATAACCAGCAAGTCAAAGGCGCATAGAGTTGGAGGAGCAAAATACTATTTCCAACCCACTTAAAAATGTTGGCGAGATCGAGTCAAGTCAAATTTACTTACAATTTGCTAGTGGCAAAAATCACTTCAGGTGAAATGTCAACATTGCTTTTCATATTGGATGACATATCAACTCAAAGATATGTTAACACTTAATAGGATTCACTGCACTAATTGAAAACTTTGGTTAAGGTTGGGCTGACCCCTAGTAGGTAACAATTTCTTGCTAAATAGAGTTTTTTCTCGTTGATGTGAAAATTTTTCAATTCCAGCTCGTAAGGGACATGAATGTTGTGGTATCAATTGGACCAATGTAATCGGACGATATTAGTCCTCCCCTAGAATTTGATGATATGAAGATCATGCTCAACTGATTCGAGAACTGAGATCCTATAAATAGGAGTTTAGGGACAAAGGAGGAAACTTTAACAATTTAGACTTATTTGAACCACACTTAATCGATCCAATGAATTCACTAATCTATCAATTCTCTCATTTCTAGCACACCATACATCATTTATGCATTCTCTCACTTTAGCCCACTGATTCTTACGGATTTTTCATATATTTGTTTCGAAAATCATTATTAACTTAAATATTGGTAGTCTCTCTTTTGCATGTTAGTCCCCAAAATATTTTAGGATTCTCAAATGATTCGTCGATATTTTATGGTGTTGTTGGACTCCATCAAGTATCAAATATTGATACAATAATGTCTAAATCAAAGCAGGAACCAAACAGAAATATTTCTATTAAAATGGATTAACATGTGTGTTGTGACTTGATCTCACAACCTCATAAAATTATACCATAACATTGCAAATTTTATTGTATTCGTAGTATGATTTATTCACAATTAAACAAGAATGATCGCTTATATAACAAATGTACACTCACAATGTAATTCATCTGAAGCATCTAAACTTGATTTCGAATAAAATTTTCCCACCTATTAGTTGTGAGATAAAAAATCAAACACAAAAACATTTAGTATATATATCTATGTATGATATCCCCTCTATATTTTTTTTATCGATCCAAGGCATACTCATCAGTCTAACTAGTCTCAAATCGATTGGTTTGTGAGCAGGTATGTAAAACCTAAAAAATCAAATCCTTATCTTTACTAACTGGCAAGAAAAATCAGCAAGCCCATTATCAGTCGGGCATGTCATCAAACAGCTAGCGGGATGTCATCGAACAGCTAGCGAGACATGTCATACTGGTGTTCAACAAATTAGGACACATCATCAAAAAATATCTCCAATAAATTCCTAGTAATTTTTGGTGGCAACCTAGCTAATAACCAACAAGTAATAGATTTTCGGAAGATTGGACAAGATTCAGTCAAAAGACCATAACTTCTTCAAAATAAGTCTAAATCCTGAAATTCTTTTTCTGTTATGTAGCTAACACATGTAGCTATCCGACGACACTAGATTCACCCTAACTAATCTTAGGATCTTGCTCCACGTAGGCCTATAAACAGAGGCATCATGCAGTCATTTGATAACATAAATCCTCACACTTTTACACTCTTCCCCCCTCTCGATTCTAACATTGTTTTGAGCTTATTTTGTGCACTTTACATGAATTATCACACCATACACTCATATCTCCTTGTCCTCACTCATTTTCAAGTTCTCTTTTACTTTATGAGCATTACTGACTTAAACATTAGGCTGTTAATCTCTCTTTGCAGGTTAATTCCCCTCAATCATAGAATCTTCGCTATACCACTGAACTCAGGTGCGTATCAAAACCGAAATACGACCATTATTAAAATATATATATATATATATATTGATTCAAAAATAAAAAAATCTCATAATAAATGCACATGCAAATTATAATATATTTTAATATTCATTAATTATTACGTAACAAACAAAAAGAGCGATCCCAATACACAATACCAACTCATTAGCAAACATGTCTAAACTTGTAATCTAAATGCAACACTCAATTTTTGTGTCTGAATTCATCTTATTCAACTTATTCATCCTACTTTTCCTAACTTTTAAATTTTACTTCACATATTTTTGTCTTTGATTATTTTTCAAGAGAATCTTCTTGACATTATTTTTGAAGTCGGGGATCAAATAAATCCAAATAGAGGCGACGACTGATATTGGATTTTTCAATTTCAAGTGTTTATTGTATTTTCTATTTTCTTTAAGAAAATATTATATACTATATAACTATAATATAATTTAAAATAAAATAATATACGGGAGATGTTGAAAGCCTATAGTTGGCCCTTTGAGACTGGAGTACTTACGAGAAGATAAAACACATCCTGCTCATTCCCAACACCTTCTAATAGTTAAATCTGCTAAATACAGTTCAAGTATGTACACATAATCTCTTCTGAATTTGTTCAATCACAACTATCTTTTCTAATGTTTGACATAATTATAAATATTTTTCGTTATTTAAAAATTACAAAATGCCCCCTAATGTATAAAATTAGATAGATGTATGAAATTATCAATTTTTTTCTTATTATATTTTTCTCTCTTTTTAAAAATATAAAAAAAAATCAGACGGGCTGAATGAAAATTTTTAAAAAATTATTCACTTAATCAATAAAAAATTAAAAAATAAATAAAATTATAATTTTTAATTAATATATATATATATAGCCCCTATTTGCTCCTGCAAATTGAGAAATAATCCAAACATGCATTTGGAGGACAAATGCAATTTCTTGTGTTGTTCTCAATAATGACTTTTCGATTAACCCTATCCAAATCATGATAAATTTAGCTACGAATTATGAAATTTGATTTCACCCCAATTAATTATTATTCAATTATCCATAATGCTAATTAAATAAATTTTAAAAGTTTCTTGTTAATCCTAAGAACAAGGTTAATTTTGAAATTCAGTTACAGTATATATAGTCATAATTAGTTAAAAATTTGTGAAATCCAAATATTGTACTCCTTGTAAAATTAATTTCATAATTAAATTATTTGATAATCAGTTGCGTCGTCGTGAATTGAATGCCAAGATGAAGTAAAATAAAAGGGTAAAATTTATTTTGGTACCTAAATCTATGGGTAAAATTGACTACTACATAAAAAATAAAAAATTAAAAAAAATTAGATAGCAAAATAATATTAAATATTAATTGAGTTATGTATACCTATTTAGATATTAAATAACATTAATAATAAAACTCGAATTTCAAAATAAATTTTAATTTGCCATGGAAACCGTTGAAAGGGCAAAAGAGAGAATTCACAGCACCTCGTAACCCCACAGGCCACTGCGCTGGCTGGTGTTGTACTCAGCCGCCCGCTCTGACCGCCTCTTTCCTTTTCACCCACTTTCCGCGTGGCGCACACGTGCCTGTTGAACGCGTCACCATCCATTTCACCACATGGGATTATGTCATTGGATTTCCCGGGAAGCCGTTTTTGTCGTTTCCCGGTAATCCGGGTTCCTCCTCCCGGACCCACCTTGAACTGACATTTCTTCTGACACGTGTCGGTCATGTAAGGTAAGGTGTATGAAGTGGTTCTGCCGTCACCCGTAGTCAATTGCTCTCTATGGTCAACTCCTTCCCTTTTTTGTTTAAACTTTCATTTTTTTTAATAAATAAGATATAGAAATATTAGAACATAAATAAATGAATTTAAAATAGTAATTTGTCATTAGGTATATGTTAGTAGATCAAAATTAAACTGAACATTTAATTTTTTATAAAAATAAAATATTGTTCATTATTTAAATTTTTCGTTTTAAGTTTTTAACTTTTATCTGTTCATTCAACGAACCACTCTACAAAAATCGTCTATTTAAAATCCGTAACCCATTTTTCATTTAGTGGGATTTTCTATTACAATTTAATTTCACACGTCAATGTCATATCAATGTGATATTGATGCGTATTTTTTTAAATAAAAAATTAAAATTAAATTAACCTGTAGTTTAAGAGTAATCCATATACAATAGATGTGTGAGCGTGATATCAATACGAAATACTAAAATGGGATAGAACGTCTTTCACCCTTTTTCTAGCATGGTCATATGGCTCCGTATATTACTCTTGGTACATTGAAGTGTAATCTAAACTTCTGAACTTTTATCGATCGTTCAAATTTTTTTATTTTATGCTGATAAATAATTTGATAAAAATTCTTAACATTATAAGAATATTATATGCTGACATAATCAGTATTGGAAAATTATGAAAATGCTTGAAATAATAATGATAATCTATATTTATACTTGCAACGTGTGTTAACGTGTCTCGTTTATATATATTAGATGTGAAAATATTAAATAGATGGGATACTTATATAGTAGTATAATATAAATCTCACTGCTAAAAATATATAAGTATTTTAAAACTAAGGATCATACTTCCTTTATAACTCTTCTTTAAAACTCCTAATTATTTGAAATAATTAAGAAAAATAATGAAGAATATATATATCATACTTGGTATGTGATTGATTTGATTCGACCAACCTAATTTTCTCCTAATTTTAGTAAAAAGAAAAAAAAGGAGTGTTCCGGAGGAAATTAGATAATCTTGAAACTGCCATCAATTTTTATTTTCTTAAAAAAAAATGAAAAGCTTTTTATAGTTTCGACGAAAATGTATGAAATTTTAAATCATGATCATACGAACTAATAATTTTCTCAATAATAGTTATTTTTTAACAAAAATAATAAATATAATCTTAATTATTGAATTGAGAGTATATTATTATTAAAAAAATATATAATGAAAAACATATGTGGGGTGGTTAAATTAAAGGTGCATAAATCAATAAATAAATAATATGATGAATTTAGAATGTTTATTAGGAATAGGAAGAGTGAGTGAAATGAAAAGAAAAGAAATAGTATTATAGTAAAGCAAAAGGAGAGAGAGAATTAGGGGAATGGGGAACCACCAATAGTGTTGGTAGTTGGAGTAGCCAATGAGCAATGGTTCATGTGGAAGTAGTGATTGGCCCAACTGCCCTATCATTCCTCCTTCCATAATCACCTTTCCCTCTTTCTTGTTTTTCCAGAGTCCGCAGGTGATTGATATGTAGGAATGAAATATGAATAATATAAGTATTTTAAGAGATAATTATACCTTTTTTTTTTTTAGATTTAGTATAATTATATATAGATTTTTTATGGATTGAAAAATTAGATCTAACATTTTTTGGAGTTTGTTTTTGTCTAACAAATAAGTTCATTCATTAGTTAAGATTCATCGAATTTGTTGATATTAACAAAACAATAAAAAAAAACTATATTTTCTCTGAATTGACTTATAGCAAATTAAATAAATTTTTTTATGACCAAATTACCTTCATACGTCTTAAAACGTTAATGCATGTAAGTAGGTATACCTTCACCATTATATAGTATCTTAGTCAGAAAATTTTTTTTGACATGCAATAAGTCAGTTTTAAGTCAATTATGGGTAAATATCAATTTTCATTCAGTTGTTTTGTTAAATCAGCAAATTCAATGAATTTTCACTAACAAAAGGATTTATTAGAATGAAGCAAACCTCAAGAGTGTTAGATGTAATTTCTTAAACCATAAGAGGTATATGTGTAATTCTATCAAACTTCAGAGGGAAGGAGTATACTTATCCCATATTTTAATTAGTATATATATATATATATGTGATTGATATAATTTAGTATTAAGAATACTTATTTTTGTAGAAATTTCTTATTTTGTAAGATAAGGAATTAGTCATTTTTCTGTCCCCACATGTGTATTATCAATCGAATGACAAAATGTAATTAACCCTTTTAAAAATAGTTCCAAATTTGGTTAAATTTTGCAGAACGAGGACCATTTGATTGCACAATTAGTCATGTTTCATTACCCGCTATTAAAACATAACGACGCATGTCAATTAGACCCTCTTTCAGCCATTCTCAAGATTATAACAAGTTAATTAAACAAATTTAATAAAAATCTACAGTTTGCACAAGTATCGAACGTGTTTTTACTGCTAGTATAAATAATTACACCTAACAAATTATTTAACATATCGAAACAATGAATACATTGGATACTTTATGCATGGAGTGCAACATTAAGATGTCAAATTGGCTTGAGTAGACCACACTACAACTTGAATTAATCAAACCCTAGATAGAGATGTTTGTATTAAGAAGTGATTTGAGTTGATCTTTATCTTAATCTAACATTAATTATGCATAAAAATAAGTCAAACACAGGTTTAAATATAATTTATTTACCTATGATAGATGAAAATAATATTAAAAGAAATAGAGACTTTTTTTTATTTTTATAGCAAACAATAATATTTTTCATTGACTTGTATGCGAGGTAACAAACAAATGAAAACCTTAAATCATGAAGAACAAAGTAAATTACATTTAAACTTTTTTTTTTTCGATCGTTTCAAAGCCACTACAAACCCTACCCCCTAGGGGTGCTCACGGTGCGGTTTCGATTTTTTAATGGCTATTTTCAAATTGCATTGTTCTTTGCGGTTTTATAAAATAATTTTTTAAATTGTTACTTCTAAAACCAAAATCAAAGGTGCGGTTTCGGTGTGGTTTGGCGGTTTGAATACTTACAACAAAAAATAAAAAAACTAACAAAAATCAAGAAATAAAATAAGTATTTTTAGGTAGCAAGCTAAATTTAAGTTATGGACATATTAAATACATTGTCAAGAAAGCAAATGAAAACCTTAAACTATGAAGAACAAAGTAAATTACATTTAAACTTCTTTTTTTTCCGACCGTTTTGAAGCCACTACAGACCCTACCCCCCATCTCCCTACCCTCTCTTTATGCTAGGAACGATGCTCGAGGAGGGCCAAAATATACAAACACATCCTGCTCTTTGCAAAATGACAATTATACTCCCTGAAGTTATAATTGTAATTGCAACTATACCCTATTAAAATGCAAAACTTACACAAATACCCCTAAAAAATATTACATTAACACCCATCAAGGGGTAGCTATAATTTTATAAAAAATAAGAAAATATTGTGTAATTTGACATAACCTTAAGAGATGTTAAAGTAATTTACCCTAAAAATTAAATAGGTTTTCATTTCTTTTAAGCGTCATCAGAGGTTTTCTGCACCTCATTTTATTTCGAATCTAATTATTCTTGTATATTACTATTTGGTCATAAATAATAAACAAATCTATTAATTCTTTAACTTGGCTTTTTTTATTAAAAAAAAAAAACTTTCAATTTTAATTCACCCAAAATTGTGTGTGTTTTCTTATATTTTTCTCAAAAGATCTCTTCCTAAGTACTTTTATGTGTGTGATTGCAGCTTACAAGTGTGAAGTGATCCCATAAATAACAAAACATGTTGGTGTTGTATCACCAACTTGTCATGACAATGACACTCACTTCAAATTAGATTCAAATACGACACAGTTTTGTGCATCTGAAATGATGTGATTTGTCTAACCATTTGCTGTGATTTGATTGATGTGAAGTCTTCTTTACACTCTAATCATCACCCAATTTCAACAAACTCAACTCAATTAAAGTAATTATATTCTCTTCTTCTAAAATTTAATATAATTATTCATAAATTTTATATTGTTTGAGAAATTATAAATAATACTTTTAATATTTATTTTTGTCTCATAAATAAGTTTTTTTGTTAGTTAAAATTCATTGAATTTGCTGATATTAATAAAAAAATTGAATGAATATTGATATTTACCATTGATTGACTTAAAACTGACTTATTGCAGGTCAAATAATTTTTTTTTCAAAATTAGCTACCCTTATAATTGTGAATATATACCTCATTGCATGCATTAACGTGAATACATATGAGAGTAATTTGATTATAAAAGTATTTATTTGGTCTGCTATAAGCTTAAATAAGTCAATTGAGGGCAAATATATGTATTATATTTCTTTTTGTTAATATCAACAAATTCAGTGATTTTGCGTAACGAAGAGATTCATTTATTAGAAATAAACAAACATCAGGAGTGTTAAGTGCAATTTCTCAAATTACAAAAAATTTATATGTAATTACATCAAGTCGTAGGAGAGAGGAGTGTAATTCTCCAATTTCAACAAACTCAACTAAAATAAATGGCACAACATTCATTAGTAAATTTCTCAAGAGTTAGTGGCAAGTTTGAATGTTTTCATTTCTTCTTAAATTAGTGAAAATCTTTATTTTGAGTATTAAAATTAAATGAACTTTTTTCAATTATATCCTTTTTTCTTTATATATTCATTATTAGAAACAAGCTTTCAGATGAGATTAAAACTATCGAGGAATTAATCTAACGAAACTTAACACTTTATTTTTTGTGATCTCAATTTCCATCCACTGACTGAAGTAGTCTATTGCAACATGCATGTGGAAAATGGTCCACTATATTCATTCCCACTTGGCGAATAAATAAGCGGCTAAGATAGTTTCGAAAGGCTCAATCGATACATACATAAATGGTGTATCGTTCAGCATTGATCACATTATTTTACCTAATTTGTTGCATCTTTCTGGAGAGTTGGCTAGAAGTACCTTGCCAATGTGTATGGAATCTTTCTCCTAAGCTAACATAGTCTTAAATGTGTGCGCGGATCGCACCCCATAAATAATATTTGTAATAATTGATTATATTTTTTTAATTAATAAAGTCGTAGATGCTAGCCACAAATCTAATTATTATTTTATTTTTGAAAAAAATAACAAGTCTTGGGTGCCCTAAAATTGTTAATGAAATAATTTTTTTTTTATTAAAATAAATAAGCCTGTGTGCATATATATGTTCCTGTTGAGGAGAGCATAAAATTCCTACAAAAAGAGTGTTTGTAAAAACTTTTATTTTTAGAAAAGTTTTTTTTCTGTAAAAAAAAAAAAGTTGAAAGTTATATTAAAAAAATATTTAATTTAGTAATGCTCCCACTAAATAATATAATTATTAATTCAAACACAATAATATAATACAAACTTGCATGATTGCAAAAAAAATATTTTATTAATTAATCAAATAATAATATATAAACGAAAAATATAATTAGATGATATAGCACATAAAATATAAAAAAATTAAATTTTTAAATACGTGAAGTGTAAATTTAATTATTGTTTAAAACTCATATTATTTGAAAACTCCGATATCAATTTTAAATATACCATTTTAAAAAATAAATAAATAATAATAAAATTGAATTAAGATTATATATAAAGGTAAAATAGTAAAAAATAAAGTTGAATTTATTTATAAAAAAATCAAAACAGTTAAAAGCATCCTCCAGGGAAAGTTGTGAGACATAAACTGCAATTTTCTATATTATTCAATCAAACATTGGTTAAATTAACCATCAAGAACCTAACGGAAAATGGGAATGAAACGTAAATTACAATTTCTTTTTACACTTATGGGACTAAATATGGTAAGAAGTAAAATAATGGGACCAAAATCACAAACGGTATAAATTGTAGAACATAAATGGCAATTTTCCCCATTGTCATCTCTATACTTTGCTACTAATATCAACTTATTATGACCATTTGTATCATTGCTAGCACTTTGAAACGCATCAGATTCTGCAGTAAGATGTTGCGGAGCTGCATATGCGATGCAGCAATTGAACCTTCTCACAGCAAAATTTGACATGAAGAAACTACATATATTATTACTAGATCTAAAAGCCACACTAGAAGAAAGTCCAAAGACATCAGCAATGATTAATAACCATCAGACCACAACTCAAACAAGCACTAGATGGAGGATCATAAGATTATATTCTTGTTTTAAACAAGAATATTACAGTTTGCTTGGTTGCAAAGATGCCCCTGCATTGCGTTCTCTACCCACAGGCCACAGCCAAAGGGCAACCTTAAGCAGCACTACAAGCCAATTCTTCCACATCTGACAGATGAGAATAACACGGAGTGTCAATAACCCCAACCTTGTTTTCTATATCTTGTCAAGCTTTTCTGCCTTGACAATTGGGTTGGCTTTGGCTATAGCTTCCTGACCCACAGTACGGTAATCGAAGGGGCAGTCGTGTTTGTCAGAGTAACGATGAATGGCACAGAAAATACTGCCACACCGACAATTAAACCCTGTCAAACCAACACGC
This sequence comes from Sesamum angolense, assembly GCA_034509725.1. Classification (NCBI taxonomy): domain Eukaryota; kingdom Viridiplantae; phylum Streptophyta; class Magnoliopsida; order Lamiales; family Pedaliaceae; genus Sesamum; species Sesamum angolense. The sequence continues at coordinate 8,741,781 of JACGWL010000008.1, forward strand.
TTCCTGCAAGTGCCGCACCTTTTTGGGCCATCTTTAACTTCCTCACTTCTGTCACTTGCCGCTGATGCAGAAGATGTTTGTATTGTAGCCACCGTGACCTCTGATGAAGCAGCCTGTGCTTCCTTAACAACAGCAACATTTGTTCCTCCAGTGCTGGAGCCCCCATTCACAATACTTTGAATGGATGAAGCAGCAAGTTTCGCCTGTTCTTGCTTCATAACAAGGTCTTTGTAACACTTGGAACACATGTTCATGGTTGCTGCTGTTCCAAAGAACCCACAGTTGTTGACACAGAGGATGGGAGCTTGAGGAGTTTGGCATCCCGTCTCATTTTGTTCCATTTTGGTTTTTTCCTGCAACAAAGTGTCTCATAAATATAGTCAGCCTGCTTTTCCAGAATAGCATAACATATCAATGCAGCCAATTGGGATTCTACAATTGCTTTACAAGCAAACATGCTGAGCATATAAAAGTCATACCATAAATTCCTCACCCCATAAACTTAAGACATGTGCGATTCAATAGCACGTATATGTGTTCATTCGACAGATACAGCCATTCAAGTTAACCCCAGCACCAACATTCAGAGAACTAAAATCCCATTTGCAAGCACAGATGCCAAAAAGTGTTGATTTGCAAGTCGTTGGTGATACATGAAAAGCATCCCTCTCTTGTTCAAGAGAGAACGAAATCAAAAGAAGGTAGTCAAAGACTAAAAGGAGGAAAGGAAGGCCTGCCATCCGAGATAAGGAAAAAGATAAAGACACGAAGAGTGGAACAAAGCAGATAACAAGACATGACAGACCAGCAGGTTTACTAGACAACTTTTCTACATGACCTAAATGATGTAACGGGATCCACGAAGAGCATCCTTTCATGCATCCTTTAATTCAAATTTGTCAAAGATCTTAGACAATGGTGAATGAAAGAGTATTTCTAGCAACTGAACTCCCCAACTGCATCCTTGCATTCAAGCAAATGGAATAAGAAACCAAGTACTAATTTACGAGCTCTGCTCTCCAGTAACTGGTAGGATAATGAATTCAAAGAACATACATGAATATTAAAATAACCAAATCCCAAGAGTCAAAAGTTAATATTGAGATTCAATTGGCTCTTACAGGGTCAAAACTTTTCATGTATGATAATATGAAAATGATCATAAGAGATGCTAAAGAATCACAAAGCCACAGAAACCCTCGTCCCAAAACTATATAATGCAGTACAAGATCTATTCTCAACTCAAGAAATGAAATCTCCAAACAAAACTCATTATAAGTCTAAATGAAAATGACATAAACAATCTATCAAGAGAGATTTGAAGTATTATACAGCAACAATCTTAAGAAACCTTCAAAGCAATTATGACAAGTGTTGGTTATTACCATATTTCAACATCTGAAATTCATACAATGACATAGTTTTCAACAATTCATCTAAGAGCAAAATGATGCGAGAAGCTAGTTGCATCTGAACGCACTATATAAACACAGCATGAGAAACAATAGCATTCAATGTATTCTGCAGCCAATTACAATATTCCTAATTAAGTAAACCCCTACTAAAGCAAGCACTTGGGTGCTTAGAGAATGAAGTTTCTGTAGCCATACTTTTGGTCTTCTCATAAGAAGAAGTGTGTAAACCACTAGCCAGCAGGAGTCCAATGCTAAACACTACAATTCGTCCCAAATCAAATGCAAGTAAACATACCAACTGATAGAAGCAGGCGCCAGCAAGGTGACCATGCCAATCAAGACTCGTATTCATAATTACCTAATTTACAATATCATCTTCCTAATAGTGTTAGAATTGTGACCCTTCCCTTTCATCATGATGCCACCTCTCTTTCAGCTCTGGAGTTATTTATCAGTTAAAGACAACTTGTAGGTTTTTGATGGACATTCTTGCAATCATTTCACAGGTCGTAATACATACAGAGAGAGGGAGAGGGAGAGAGAACATGCAAAATATGTGTCTTTTGGCACAGAGTTGTATAACGCTTGTCCCTCCCCTACTCCCTTCTGTCGTGCTTTATCCTAATTTCTCTTCCTCTTTTTCACCTAATATTTCATTAATGTGGTCCATATTCTCTTCTTTTTCCTATTGCTCCTCTTCCACCAATCCGACCTCACTTTAGCTACTACTCCGGAATTTGATGAACACAACAGGTAACTCAATTGGATTGAATTTCTACCACGCAGTATTATTGTCACTGCATTTGATGAACATGGAAAGATATAGGATAGAATATGTTCAATATGAGTTATTACTGAAACTAACATTACAAATTTAAACATGTGGATTTATCCAGGGATTACTTATTTTTCCATAATTTGCGTCGAAGATATTGTATATCCTCTAAATCCATAACAAAGGCTGCATTGCACTTGTGATGTGCACTTCACTCAACCAAATGTCTTGCTCTCCCTACACATTGAAACTATTGCTATAGAATAATTTCTCTTCACCATCCAGAGGTATTGGAAGCGACAACTTCTTCTACTTTGAGATCCTGTTTGAAGCTCCAACCTAAATATCTAAGCCAAATACTGGTAATCAAATGGACAACACAACAAAAAGTGAAACAATTCCTCCTACTCATCAAATCTTACTAAACAGTCATGCAAACACTATCTGAAGATTTTGGCCACGTAATCAAATTATTACAGTATCAAAATTGCAGTAAATGATCACATAGAGAACTTCTTCATTAATTGACCTTCCCCAACAAAAAATCAACAATTTGCAAAATAAATAATAATACATAGATACAATAATAGGACTAAAACACAACAAAATAATACAGGGAAAAAAAAAAAAGCAAGTAACGGAGAGAAACTGACCTGTTCGCCGAGGAGACAGAAGAGAATAATTTGTCAGAGTTTCCCCTTCTAATCCCCTGTTAATCAACCACAGAACAAATCAAACCCACCAAAAAAAAAATCAAGAGCGAATATTATAATGGCAAGTCAAACAGTTTATTCCTCAATACAATTACATCTAAACTATTAAACAAATTGAGAGACTAACCCTAGAATCGAACAGGAAATGATGTGAGAGAAAGAAGAGAGAGAGACAGAGAAGTTTGAAACACAGGGTACTCATAAATGAGAAATGAGCTGGTTATCTACTTTCTGTCTACCTGATCTTGTGCCACGTTTCGCGTAGTCACTGGTGGTCACTGTATTATTACGCATGCAGCCATTTGGAAGCGGGGTTGCATTAAATAGTGGTGGAAGGAGGGGCATGGGATTATTATGGGGGGCTCATTATTTTTTAAAACTCATTAATAATATTAATATTTTATATAGCAAAGATTATGAGCAGATTCACATGATACGTGGCAGTAGTTGGCTGACTATGTTGTTTCATTTTTTTGGATAAATTGCAGTTCACTCCCTCAGTTATCATTTTTTTTTTATAGAATAAACCCCTAAAAACACGAAACCTAGAATACACCACTTGAAAATATAATTGACACGTACTGAAGTTTAGTATTACCACACAGATCGAAAGATCTTTCGTGTGTCATGAAACAATTGAAGAACTAATTTGTAAAACAACAGTTAACACTCAAAATCTCCAATACTTAAATTAGTATGGGTTTTGAGAAAAATAGAGTAGGAAACTTTGAGTAAAAACGTAAATTTTAGCAAGTTTAATGTATCATAATCGTATGAAGAATGTTGGATATTAAAGAGAGGGCTAAAGCTTGTGCGTGGAGAGCGGAAATACAACACACTTGTTGAATGAATGTGTTACCTCTCTGACCTATATGGACCCTTATTTATGAAAATAAATTTCTTTTGGAGGATCTTTTGCATAGCAGGAATACTTTTTCACACGAGCCTTGTATTATTGGAGTGTGAGGGGAGTGATCATGCTCGCGCAAATATTTTTCCTTTCAAGCCCAAAGTTAATAAGATGGGTCCTTATTGATCAACCCAATATGCCTGACTTATTGGTCCATGAGTAAGGTATCATGCCCGTAGTCCATCTATTTACACTTATCTGTCAGGCCAAAAAACAAGCTCAATCTAGTAGGATGACTCAACATACAGCAAAGACGACACGTTACCTATACGAACGGCTTTATAAGACACATCATACTGAAAAGTTTCTAATCGGCTGGAGTTAACTTATCAAGTACCAAGCAACGGATTCACAAATTCCTGGGTTGACTAGGCAAGACTAGTTCAAAATGTGATATATTCTTTCAAATAAGTCAAAATCTCAAATCAATTCTTTTGTTAGTTAGCTAACACGTGCAATTTTTCAATGGTATATGATTTTTTTTAACTACCTCCTAGATCCTACGCTATAATTGTATATACATAGAGGCCCTCGTGCATTCATTTTGGGGCAAGTATCCTACACTCTCACATTCAATTCTCTCTCGATTTTTATCTACTTTCCAGCATATTCATTGCAATTCACAATACTTCTATCACTTTGGCATCATATTTGACTATTATTATCACAATATTTCAATTTTTTTATTTATTTATATTTAGTCAAAATCATTATTAACTTAAAATATTGGAGTGATAACCCCCTATTTCACAGGTTAAATTTCTGTTAAACTTAAAAAATTGTTGAAGACATTTCGATTCCTGTGGTGTGGCTGAATCTCAATACATGTAAAATACTATATATATATATATATATATTATTTTTAATTATATGTGTTTTGTATTTTATATCAATTCAAAAAGTCAAAGATATTTGATATCATATAACTAAGATATATTTTATTGATTAAAAATACTTTGCAGCTATGCATAATTATGTATGAATATCTATTGTATTATATTAACATAATTTTTTCGTGATGCATATATCAAATATAGGGATAACTATACTTTCTTCTCTCGTAAAATTTGATATAATTACACATAAATTTTATATGATTTAAAACATTACATATAGTACCTATAAAATTTGCTTCTATTTAATAAATAAGACCCCTCGTTAGTCAAAATTCATCGAATTTGATAATATTTACCTTCAATTAAATTATTACTAATTTATTACAGGTTAAAAAATAATTTTTTTAATGATTTACTTACTCTTATACATCTCATTTTCATGCATGTGAGGATGTTTTTACCATTATAAGAGCAGTTTAGTCAAAAAATATTTATTTAACCTGCAATAAGTTCGTAATTAGTCAATCAAAGATAAATATTAATTTTTATTCAATTTATTTTGTTAAGATTAACAAATTCAATAAAATTTGGTAACGAAATTACCTATTTATTAGATAAAAAAATAACCTAAAAAATATTAAATATAATTTTTTAAATTATGAAAAATATACATATAATTACACAACATATATATAATATATAAAAGATTTTACTTTTGGTATGTGCACATGTGTGTGTATATATGTGGACGGATGCATGTCAATTACAGTTACTGACATCTCTAAAATACCAACAATCATCTCACAGAGACACAATGACGTAGGGATCGAAGTTCATTTCCTCACTGCGCGCTGCTGCTCTTCCCTCGCGGGAAAAGCTTCCGCCCAAAATGGAACTTCCTTCCCGAAGTTTTCCTACAAAATACTCTTTAATCATACTGGAGATTGGATAGTTCGCATCCTTTTCCTCCTTAATTTTTTCCTAAAATCAATTCGTCTGATACTTTCATGTACTTGTTCTTGTGAAAAAGTGTGGTGATATTCATATATTGTTGCTTATTATACAAATTTAATCGAATTGCCGTGTTACCTTCTTTGTGTTTTTATGTTATTTGGGAGACCCGATTGAGCATTGAAGTAAATGGTTGAAGGGCAATCGGCGGAATTGCTGTTTTAGGGTTTTAGGGGGACACGCTGTGATTTGCGGAGTGCAGTGATGGAGGGAGATGACCGCACATTTAGGGTTGATTTCTCAAGTGAAGGAGTATTGAGGCTTCGCGAGGTTGTTAAGGAGAAGCTCAAGGAATTCATGGGTGACTACACGGACGATACTCTTGTGGTATGAAATGGGGATTGGAGAGTCCATAAGTAATTTAATTCACTTTTTCTGAAACAGAATTTTATGGAGAACTATGTGTCAGTTGGGAGTATCCATGCGAATTCTTTACTGCGGTTTGCTTCTGTAGTAGTTATTATTATCAAGAATCCTTATACTGCAGTTGCTATTTGTAGTTGAACTCGGTCTGAGAATGTGCCATAAATGGCTTATTGATCTGTCTTTTGAATCATTTGGCTACTTTGGTGGAGACAAGGTATTGGGAGAAATATATCTGAAAAGCAGGGGTTTTCGGCACTTTGGACAAAATGTAGGAGAGATATAACTGCATGATAGCTTATACCTGATTAGCATGCCAAATAAGTAATCATCACCCACTCAGAGATTGTCACAACACTCAAAATCTAGTTCAAAGGCTTGGTTGCTGCTCAGAGCTCGTTCAGTTGTGTAGAAATTATGGTTTCTGTGCACTGTTACTCAGAGATCCGCTGCAGCAAAGTGCTGAATCTCAATGTTTTGGATGTGATGCAAACAGAGTGAGCTGTTCATGACAGCTGTCCGTATGAATTAGAAACATGACCAAAATTGAAATTTTTTTCCATCTCAATTGATAACATGCCAAGTATTGGTGGTGCAAACTTGTTCTGGGCACGCGATGCATCTGGGAATTGTGTTGATGCTGTTTGTAATATTATGAACGGAGTGAAGACATTTGGGAATATCCAAGTGTTTTGATTAATGTTATTCATCTACTTGCTTCCTTGAAATTATGTGTTGCATTTTACCCTAAAATACATTAGAAAAAACTCATATGGGAATCACAGCCTACTTGTTTTCTTCTTCATGCTTAATCTCCTTCAAACTTTGTTGCTTGAGGTGTTAGGCTTTGTTGTTTTCCAACTTAAGAATGGCTTAAGTTTATCAAGATTTTCCACTGAATATCTTGGGTAATTTTTACAAGGGATTTAATTTTCTTCTTAGCCTACTGTGTGCCTATCTTTGAATGTTAGTAAAGAGTTAGAAAGACTGATCAGTTTAGGTTGGATTCGAAAGGGATATTCTAAATACTGTTGTTAGTGATTACTGCTTCTTATTGCTACCTGATTTAATGACATTGTTAAAAATATTCACTGTCAGTTTCATATTATAATTTACTGTAGTTACATTTCGTCAGGAGCTCTTTGTTGCTTTTTAAATGAATGAGTTTGTCATAAAACTTTTGCGAATTCTAATGGATTTATTCTCCAAGTCCTTATCTTAAACACAATTCTGGTGCTTATGACCTGATTTTTCTGTTGGTTGCTTCACGTTTTCTTTTGCATCCTCTTTCCAATTTCTGACCTTAGGTTGTAGTGCTCTGCAACTCAATACTTTAATGATGAGCGAATAATTTATTTCATAGTATGAATTACTTATTAACAAGTTGAGCATTTCACAATCTCAATTCTGGTTGGCGATTGCATTTTTCTTGCTCTGATGTTAATGCCTGTTAGGTTGTGCTAATGTTGGTGTGTCACTGTAATTTGTTGATCCCTTTTCTCCAGTGGATTTGGGATAAGTACCTTCACTGTGAACTTGGGTTGGGGTTGTTGCAAATTATTTTCCTCCTACATCCGGCCGCTTCCATACTTCTTTGCCCAATCTTGATCTACTGAATTCACTTAGGGTGTATTTGGATTGATGGATTTAGATTTGAAGAAATGATTTGAAATGACTCAATTTGGAAGGAATTTGAAATCCATTCATATTTATCAAAATTTAGTTCAAAATTAAAATAGAAGGATTTGAAATCCTTTATATTTATAATTGTCCAAACATATTCAAAGAATTTGTTATGAAGAATTTGAAATCTTTGATTTCAAATCCTCAATCCAAATACAACCTTAGGTTAGTTGTGTTTGGATTTATGGTTTTGGATTTGAATGAAGGATTTGGAGGAATGATTTCAACTGATTCCATTTGAAAGGAATTTGACATCCATCTATATTAATCAAACTTAGTTCAAAATTAAAATCAAAGGATTTGAAATCCTTTACATTTCAAATTATCCAAACATATCCAAAGGATTTGATATGAAGAATTTGAAATCTATGATTTCAAATCCTTCAATCCAAATGCAACCTTAGGTTTGCTGGATTTTCCAATCATCCAGTTAGTTTTTTTACCTTGTGGTGATTGTTTTGTGTTCATGGAGATTTGAAGTTGCCTGTACTCTTGCTAAGTTTGATTACATTTTCTGTTAGGCAGATTTGGCCTCTCTGTCTTTACAATTGCTGATTTTCTGTAATTTGTCTCTAGGAATATGTGATAGTACTGCTAAAAAATGGTAGGCGTAAGGATGAAGCAAAAAGTGAGTTAATTGTCTTTTTGGGGGATGACAGCGGCTCATTTGTAACTTGGTGAGGTTACTCCCTGTTTGCAGTATCGTATTATGCACATAAGTCTTAAAATAGGTTCATGCTCTCTGACCATAACTGTTCTGCACAGGCTCTGGGACCATTTAGGATCTAATTTAAGTCTATACATGCAACCACAAGAGCTTCAGCCAGATGGAGCCTCAGGAAGAAAATCTACAGCAGGGGAGCAGGCTGGAAAAACTGATGCTCATCAGATTGAATCTGAGGCTGAGAAAGCAGATTCTAATAAAACATCTGGACACAATCAAAATCGGGACCACAAAGTATCAGTGAGAAATGGGGATGAAAATGGAGGCCCCCTTCCTAACAACCTTGTGTCTGACAATGTAAATTCCCAGGATGAACCTCATGGGAAAGTTGGTCAAACCAAACCATCTCTTTCTCCTCGGTCAACAATTCAGAAGAAAAGAAGGCGAACTGAGGAGAAACACCTGAGGAAGGTGATATTTTATCTGCTCCAAGTTCATTTGTAGCAAGCACCTCTTCAATTCAGTAATTTACTGTCATTTAGATATGGGTAAAAGGATTTCAAATAGCAAAATTCTTGATGTCTTAGACTTTGGTTTCTTGAGTGTTGAAATCATTGGTTTCACCACTTGTAATTTTTCTTAACTTCAGTTTCTAAGTTTGCTCGGTAGCTTGTTGACTTTAGACATATTTGTTAACCTGCCTAGTTTGCAAATTTCACCCTTCTTTGACTATCCTTTTATGATTGCTGTGTTCAATGCTGGCACACCTTTACTGCCAAGCTATTAACCCATGTTATTTTATGAATTACATTCATCTGCCAAATACATAACACTGTACTTATGTTCATGTTTGCTCCATCTTGATGCCCACTCAATGATCTTTTCTTGTAGAAAGGAAAAAGAAAATAGATTTTGGATATAGACATTCCAAATTTATCTTATCTTGGCCCTATCTTTCTTCTTGATTTTTCTCTTGCAAACCACATCATTGCTCTCCTCTGAATTCAACAACGCTATTCAAGTATATGCAACGGAAGAATCTCATGTTCTCAATGCAGAAGGTTGAAATCTAGGTTTAGAAATTTCACATAATACAATAAGTGTAGATCAGGAAAAAGGAAGAAGGAAGTTGACACATACTTTAAGATCAGTCAACATGAACGATAATTCATGCAAAGCTCATAGGATTTGATTGATTTTGGGATGAGAGCGAGTTTAATTGTGTAAGCCTACATATGAAAGACTGCAATTTGTGGAAGAAATTGTACTAGAAACTTAAAGTAAGCCGCAGTTTGAAAAATGTTGTTGTGTGCGTGTTGTTGTTTAAGGGACTCCTAAATACAGTATGGCCTTTCAGATATCCCTGTATAATGCAAGCAGGCAGGATACAAATGAATGCAATGTATGTATAATTCTTGTAGCAGTTTTATGTTAGGCTAAAAAAAAAAGCATTAACATATGAATATTGCTTTGTGCTAAACAAAACTGTATATGCGGGAGGCAATTGATTTCGTGTGCCACTGAAAGCAAGAAAGAAACATGCAACCTATATAGATTAAGATTATTTGAAGTTCACAAACTTATGATAATTGAAAAAGGTTCCAAAGAACCTAAGGCTAGAAGGGGTGAATATTGGTATGCAATGAGTAACTAATGGGAGTATAAATTCTTTCTCTTTTTCATAAACTACGGGAAATGTAATGACTTTTTTCATAGTTTTAACTTCTCTCAAAAGTTTGTTGTGCTGATGCTTATTACAAGGTCGGCAAAGAGATATAAAGAATATGCATATTATGGGAAAGATTGACGCAGCTAATTGAAGGTAGTTCGATATGGCTATGGTTATAGGAAGTCAAATTATCTGTATGATCTATTTTACTAGTCTACCTTGGTTGTTTGCAAGACCCCAATGAGGAAATTAAAATGGGAAAAATAGCTCAGCTGCACCAATCCTTCTCCTTTTTGTGATTATATACTACCATGGAAGGGGAACTTTTACAATAAAGCTTGGATTTTCTATGACGTGCCTGGTGCGTATTATATTATGATGGACCCTTGCCTATTTGGAGCGCCTAAGATCATATTAAAATGATAGTTGATTGTGGAAATAAATAATATGTTTTGATGTGATTTTTGAACACGAATGTATAATGTGTTATGTGAACAAGTTGTTCCTTGATGCTGTTTCATAACCAATATAAACCTCAGACATTATGTTAATTCAATGTTTTCCTACACTTTATCTTGGGTTCAATATTCTTGGTTTTTTTAATCTTTGTGGTTTCTGGGAACCTATCTACTGAGATGAGTGACAGGGTGTATTTCACTATTTAGTCTTACACCTTTCTAAGTCTTCGGGCAACTGTACTGAATCAAGCCTAACCCTGCCCTGCCAACTGACAAGTGGGCTTGTTTTTGTGTTTCAGTATGGTCAGCTGTTTCTAAAATATTATGGTAGTGATAGCTCTGTGGCAGTGGGCCTGATATTTGATGCTAAGTTTTGCAAGAAACTGTTTGGCTGAGTTTTGAGAAGTCAACTGCTTTGGGTGCACATATAGAAAACTTCTCTGCAGGACTGAGATAAGGTCTTGTTTGAATAAAACAAAATTTGGTCTTATGCCTGATGGCTTTCTTTCCTGCTGGTAATTATTAGTTTTGTTTAGAATCATAGTTGATATTATATTTGGAGAAAAACATAATCATTATTCATGTTGTCATTGAGGAATGGTCATATCTTTGTTTTTGTTGGTTGATAAGACCTGAAGTTCATATATTGCTTTCTTTCTCTTTTGTTTGTTCTTAAATTTGGCAGAGGGAATTTTCTGAGTCAACCGTCAGTGCACCAAGAAGGCTACTGCAATTTGCTGTACGGGATGCTGTTGCTACTTCTAGACTGTCCAATTCAACAGCAGAGCCTTCACTCAAACGTTTGCGATCTGTGGTTTCTGCATCAACATGGGATTCATCCCTGGAAGAGCGGACCCAGAGAATTCAACATACTTCCATGTCTGCTGCTATTAAAGGTATCACAGACACTGTCAAGGATGTGAGCGAAGCTAGACCTTCACGCAATGTGTTTGATAGGCTTGGTCGTGCTACTGATGTTGCACACACTACCACTTCCCAAGAATATGGAGTTCTTGCTGAAGATGTGGGTGGTGGAGTTCTTGATGGCGATATGGAGAACTTTCACTCGGCTTATCATTCACGAAATTATAGCAGTGTGGTGCAAGAAAAGCATATGCTATCTTTTCATGACTTTACCATGGATTCTAACTTGGGATATGCTGGAGAAGGTTATGATGATGTTGATGTAAGGGTACAAGAAGCTAAAGATGTATCTCAGTCAGGCACTACTGGTGGGAAATGGGTAGAGAACTCCCTAATCTTCCAGTATGGTGCTGATGGTGATGCTAATGAAAGACTAAATGGACAACATAAATATTTGGGTCAACCTGCAACTGTGCCTAATGCATCACTTAGAATTGCTTCCTCTATAGGCATGAATACCAGGAAACATTCCCAGTATCAGGAGGATAGTGAGGGATATGAGATGGAATACCGCAAAATTGTGCAAGGTAGTGATGGTGTGGCAGGTAATTCTAAAGTATGGTTGATGAAGGAGAACAACAATCCTGCAGTAGCTTCTAATGAAAATGTAAGACATCCAAGTAAGATCGTGCATGTTTATCTTTCCATGTCTCTTGTTTATCTGTAGTGATTTGTTCTATGTATTATGATTCCTTTATCACCCATTTCTTCCACTTGCATTGTCATAGGCGAATCCTGATAAAGTTCCTCGACAATCCCAAAAGACAGAGAAACCAACCGGTAAGCTTTATGTTCTTTCTTATCTGTGCTTGCTTGTTACTGAATAGATGCATGAGAGCATTATGTGTTGTCTACCTCGTTTATGTTATGTTGATTTCAGGCAAATCTAATTCCATCCAATGGATGTCCCCAAATTCTCCTTTCAATATTTAACCAACTTGAAATTGTTTGCGTTTCTGACTTGTAATGTTGATCCTTTATTAAACACTTGGTGCGTACAGGTTCACATAATACTGGTCTACCAAGAGAAGATGCTGATTCCAGGACCATCTTTGTTAGCAATGTAATTTCTTGTATCTTGAACTTAAACCTTCTATTGATGGATTGAGACTTTGTCTTTTTTGTTGCTTTCTCCTTTCTTCTTCACTGACTCTATTCGATGTATTAGGTTCATTTTGCTGCCACCAAGGATAGCCTTTCACTACATTTTAACAAGTTTGGAGAAGTCCTGAAAGTTATTATTTTAAGTGATTCAACTACTGGGCAACCAAAAGGGTAAGGTGTTTTAGATGCTTGCTTCTCCTTCACCAAGCTATTTTAAATGTTGTTCTGAAATGCATTGCTTACTCAGGTCAGCCTATATAGAATTCATGAGAAAAGATGCAGCTGAACTTGCTTTATCTTTGGATGGCACCTCCTTTATGTCCCGCATTCTCAAGGTATATGATTAAGGATAAATAACATAACTGTGTGGGTTGACTGTATGTGCCACTGAGATTTGTGTTTGCTTCTCTGGTTTTTGCGATATTAATTCATTGCACACAGGTCCTTTCGGTTGTTTTGTGAGCCCTAGACAGATTTAGTTTCCTTTCCTCTCTCGCACTTTTTTGTGTATGTGTGTGCGCTTGGGGCCAGGGGCACGGGGGGGGCATGTCAGTGGGTCATATTTTTCATTTTCTTTTATACGTGAAACCCCCACCCCACCCATCCATTGGATGTTACCCACTGATTGCTTCAATTCCTGTAACTAGTCCTGTAGACTGAAGTGAATAAAGTGTTGTCTTAATTTGTAGATTGTCTGACCTCCAAAGATGAGTTTCTTGTTGCTAAATTTCTGAGAGAAGTTATCTGTCCTCGTCAAAGATTCAGATAGAAATATAGTAATTATTTGTGAGTTCTAATGATCCAAAAGCAGTCAGCCTGACAGAGAGTTTCCTGTTGGCTGAGGCACTTGAGATAAGGAAAAGAAGCTTTAAAAAAATGAAGCTTTCTGAATTCACTTAAAAAGATTCGGAATTTACTTGACCAAAAGAAATCCAGAATAGTGGAAATCTTTTTATGTTTCACCATAAATTCATTGATTAGAAGATGTCCGAATAGAGCAGAATCTGCTTTATACTGTTGAATGGTTGATGTATTGTCTTTAGTCTACATAAGTTGATTGTCTAAGTTTCTAACTCTGAACCGGTTAAAACATGATCTCCTCAATTCATTAGGTGCTCTTTTGACGTTTCTTTTTTCTTTATTTAGTATGAATTGAGACCTAATAACGGGTAGCTTATGCGCAGATTGTAAGAAAAAGCTCTGCTCAACCTGAAGCTGCATCTGTCATGACATGGCCTCGTATTGCTCGAGCATCTCCTTTTGATGTTCCAAGATTTAGCAGAGTACCTTTTGCTAGAGGTATACCCAGTTTATACAGGGCTCGCATGCCCATCAAGCCTGGTGGGAGGAGTTTCCAGTGGAAGCGGGAGTGCGGCTCCACTGTGACTGAGGCCTCAGGTCAGACTTTCAACACTACTGCTACTCCACCAACTATTCGCAGTCTCACATATGTTCGAACAGAACTCAAGACAAATGGAAGTTCTGGCACTGCTTAGTCAAATTATTTTTTCATCTGAAGCCCGAGTACCATGCAGGGAAATTCTAATTTCCAGGGTGCTAACCACTTTGATGAGCTATACTGCAATTATTGTCCGATATTGTTTTAGCTTGGTTGGATGTATTGGCCAAGTCTGGAGATGCACAACTTGAGTGATACATTTCCTTATTTTGCTTCATTTAGTAGAGACCTAAGATTGGGGGTCCGGCGCTTCATTAAGGGAACGTGCCGTAGTTAGTCTCTTTTGTGCAGCATACAAAGTAAAATTATTGCCAGTTTTCGCTATTTGTCAATAGAGAATGGATGGGCTATAGCCGTTATCCCCTTCGGCTTTGTTTTTGCTTTATTCCATGAATCTGAAAGTTTGGAAAGAGAAAAATGAAAGGGTAAGATATATTACTGCCTTTATATTGTTGTGTGATCACTTTCAGCCATACATTTGAGAGATTCTAGTCTCAAGTACTCGAGACATCATGAATTTGGTAATGTTTATTCTGAATATCTGGTATCTGTCGAATGGATTTTGTGTTGCACTAAAGTTTTCCAATATTGTACTTGTTATTTTGAATAGTTGTTCTTCCATCTTTCCTGTCATAGGTTGAGTTAAAAACAACAAATTGTTGACATTTTCAACTTAAACATAATTGCTTTAGGAATCTATGAAATTTGACTAGAGCAAATCTTGTGGTTTTTGTGACTAATATCCCAACAGAACAAGTGACTGCTTCAGTCATTTGTGTGTGATCTGATTCAAAGAAAAACTTAAGTAGCCATGCAACCTACCTACTCATCTTTCTACAATAACACTCCAATCCCTATCTTGGTTCAAAGGATACAAATTCCTCACAAGAATATCATAACTCATCATCAAGGATACATCACTCCACAAACTCCGCTTTTAAACCATGCATCAAGCAAAAACCCTCTACCAAAATCCAATCAAACAGAAGCCAAGCCATGTGCGTATTCTTCAAAATCAGAACAAAAATACATCTCTCTTAGTTTAGGCTTTACTACTAAACACGAATTGAAATCATCTAGACAGGGCGATGAATATCAAACCAACTGAAGCCCCAGCGAAGCACAAATACGAAACCCCACGAACCCGCACAAACAACGTATTCAAATTCTTGGCAACCTGAAGGGTGAGAGTCAGTATCTGCAATCTCCCTTGCTCCTCCATTTTCTTGAAGAAGTACATCGGCTTCAACGCCCGTCTCAGCATGAAAGCCAACGAGAAGGGCAGCCCAAAAGCCAGCAGACTCTGAATCGACGCCTCTGGAATCGGGGAATTCTGCGTATTGTACGATATCCAAGCTCCCAAACCAAGATGAACAAGCCCCAAACCAGCCAAAACCTTGCTTAAACTATAAACAGTCTTCATCATCGTCTCGAGGACTACCCGGGTCTCGTTCGCTAATGCCGATAAATCTCGTTCCACGGTTGGTCCTGTGATTTCTTGGTGCTTGAACTCTTGATTCTGGCTGGGGTACTCAACTGGGTTCTGGGGGATCTCATTGCTTGACTTGGATTGGTTTGGATCTGAGGTGGATAAAAACCTAGCATTCCCGTACAATGCATATGGGTTTTTGGAATTTTGAGGGTATAGCACTGATTTGGGGCTTGAATTTGCCAGGCGATTGACCAAAACTTGACTATAATCAGACGACGCTTGATGGGTTATGAGATTTTTCAGCGTTTTCTCAAGAAATCTGGGATGATGAACCTGAATATGGGATGTAAAAGTGGGTTTTTGGTTCAGAGATGGATCAAAGGCGGATAATTGTTCAGGGGCGGTAAAGATTGGAGAAGAACAGTGATCTTTGGAGAAGATTCCGGGGCGTGAAAGGAGAGGGTTTTGATGAGAGAGATTGGTTGAGGAAATGAAAGGAAAGCTTGCGAGAAATTGTCGAAGCCATGTTCATGGAGATGGAGATGGAGATGGAGAGAAGACGATTAGCCTTGGCCTTTTCTGTCGGGTAAAATATAACACTTAAGCCCTTTAAGTAGGACAAATAGCTCTCTGCTTCTTCTAGCTTTTAATTTTTCCACTTCGATCCTTAAAACATGTATCTATACATGTGTACTAGTTATTTCTATTTGTTGGATTTGATTCTCAAACCATTAATTTTTTTGGTATTTTTGAATTCTTCATTAATAAAACTGTTAAAACTTTTTGTTCGAAGCGGTCCAGAAAAATTCTCCTACCCGGTAATTCCTTCCTTGGGATCCTTAATTTAACGCCTTTTTGGTACATTAATATAACTGTTAAAATAAACCCCATTGGGCGAAAAGACTTCATTTCCTAACATGGCCTTAAGATGAATTTTAATAAATTTTCGGTGAGAATAATAAATTTTAATCTAATAATTATAAAGATCTTGAGAGTTTAATCCAGTAACGGAAGGGAGGAGTGTAATTATTTCTCAAATTATAAAAGATCTGTGTAATTATACCAAACTTCAAGGGAGGCGAGTGTAATTATCCTATAATATACTATAACCTACACAATTGATTTGTAAAAGTTTGAGAGTATCTTAATCTACAGTCTATACATGTATTGACAACCCAAAATATTTATATAAAGTCCCTGGATTAATTTAAGGATAAATTGCATAACACCCCTCTGTGTTTTGGTGAAATAGCGTGAAATTCCCCTATGTTAATTTAATAGGCAAAAAACCCCCTGTGTTTTATAAAATACAACGAAAAAATCCCTCTCCGTTAAAACAAACGGAGAGTGGCTTACACTCGCCTTTTGTGCTAGCGGGCTTCAATTTTTACTTTTTTGATGATTACTTTAAGTATTTCTTTCCTATCTAATTATATTTTCAATTGATTTACTTAATATATTTAATTAATTTAAATTATTTATTGAATTCAAATATATTAAAATAAAGTATATTTATTATGAGATATATTAACTTAAATATAAACAACTAAACATTCTTTAAAATATTTAATTTAAAAAACACAATACAATGTAATATACCAAAATTATTTTTGAATTAATACGAAATAATTAAAAATCACTTATAATAATTATATATTATTAATTAAATTAAATTATTGTTAATTGAAACATATTTTAATACATTTTATTTGTTTTTAAATATACTAATTAATATAATTAATATCAATAAATTATATCAATTATTTTTAAATTATATTATTTACTATATATTTTATTTAAAAAAAAATATTTTGAAAACTTATATTTTTTGGTTCTACGTGACCGGCGACGGCGCCTGGTGATGGGTGGGGCGTCGCCCAAATCTAGGGTGTCGCTGCCCCTTCTAGAAGGGGGCGGCGAAACAAGGGTGACCTTGTAGGGCGACCTTAGCATCGCCCTCTGTGCCAGAGATGGCGCCGGGTGATTGGGGAGGCATCACCCTGGATTTGGGCGACGCCCCCATAGATTTGTCCACCGCCCCTTCCAGAAGGGGGCGGCGGAACGGGGGAGACGCTAGGTCTCCCCGTTTTTGTAGGCAACCTCAGCGTCGCCCACTTTTCGGGAGACGGCGACGTCGCCGTCGCGCAGTTTGGGCTGCGGCCGTCGCCACCAAATACATATATATATTAATTATATTATATATATAGTAGTGCATAAATATTATATATATTGTACATATAAATAAAAATATATATTTAAATTACTTAAAATTTGGACCGTTCATTTTTTACATTCAAAGATTAATGGTTGTTATTAGAAGGGTATAACGATCAATTATGTAAAAGTTTAACGGCGTTAGGGTTTATGTAACCGAGGGGGAGAGTATGCAATATTTTTAAAAACATAGGGAGATTTTTACTTATTTGTTTAACATAGAGGATTTTTAGCTAAAATTTAAAAATATAAGGGGATTTTATGCAATTTACCCTTAATTTAATAGTATAGATATAATGGAGGCTATAATTATTTCCCAATATCTCGATCAAGACTTTGGTTACAAGCAAATTACAAATAACCATAAAATAATAAATCAATGAAAGCTTACAAACTCACTTAGGAAACACAAGTAATCAATTAACCATAAAAATAAGAAATAAATACAATTTACAATCATATAAAAGTGGGATAAATATGTTGGACTCAAACCCATAATTTCATCCTTGTCCGTGAACCTCAATTTTAACAACTTAGTAGGAGCCTCGTCTGGTTATTAAGCTAATAAAATTGAAGTGAATAAGCAAAAGCTTATGAGCAGATAAAGTTTCTGAGGCTCCAAGAAGCTAGTTTCCCTGTCAGTTTGATTAACCTGAACACGATTCATACATTTACAACAAAACTGAAATACCCAAGTTCTGAAACAAACTACAACAACAGTGAGCTACTTAAGCCCAAGCAAATTCCCTTGCACGTCGGAAGACAGTATAAACCTAGTATTCCCAGCAATATACAGAAAACCTCAAGAGTGATGAGCGTGTATCAAAGAGTAAGATCTTTTCACCAAGAAAATAGCATGTCAATAGATGTAACGACCAATTATGCGCCTCTCCTCATTCTTTTGATTCTCTCCAGGGCACCTAGATGGCCATCATTGTCTTTGCTTTCTGTAACAGTTGATTTACCGTTTTCCACATCTTCATCCGTCTCATCTCTTTTCCGCACCAAACCTCCAAATACTGCTGTTGGAACATCTTTCTGTGCTATCTCGACCTTTTCATCATCTTCAGAGTCACTATCTTCGGGAAGCTCAATATCCTCCTTGTTTGCCGTGGTCTCCCCTCCGTTCTGCAACCCAGCACTCACAAATCCTAGCCGTCTACCAGTATCATTCGCTGTGGTTTCATTTGCAGTGGGGATTAACTGCCTTTCAAGGGCAGCCATTTCATCATCAGCCACACCAGCTTTCTTAAGAACATCCTTAGCTTCCTCAAGGGTCTGCATCTGATCCTTCTGCATTAAATACTCTGGAAGGATAAAATGCGTCTGCAGGAGAGAGAACAAATCAGAAATGTAGCTAGAAAGAGAGACGCATTGGGAGCAATGTGCAAATTAAACACTAATCCCAAAAGACGAAGTAAAACTTTACCTGGCTATAACTAGCAGAGACACTTCTCTTCACTCGGAGCATCTCTCTGAAGGTATCCTCATTTCCATGCTGCACCTCAAACTCATGCCATTTGTTCCAGAAGTCGGGATCAGTTCTAGGGTCAGCAAACTGCGAAGCGTGTTTATACAACGCGCGACTGCGGTCAATTTCACCGAGGCTCTTTTCAAGTTCAGCATACTTTAGACACATGACCTTCACATCCTTGTCTGGCAGGCCCGATTCTATAGCTTGCTCGTAAATCTCTCTAGTTTTTGGTACACCAAATATTTCAGCTGCCCGGGCAATGTAAATTTCATACATGCCCAATTTCTCATTAGCTGGGACAGCCTTGGTTGCTTGATCATATACCCTCATTGCTCTTTTAGCCAGACCATAGTCTTCCTCTAGCTTAGCATATTGAAGATATAGAGGTTTCACAGATTCTGCAGGGGCCTGATCAAAGTAAAAAATGGTTTTTTAAGTTAGCATCTTTTGTGAATGATTATACACCAAAAGTTGCATTTATGATAGCATTATGGTTTCTTCATACAAATGGCACCGGACAAACATAAGCTAGGGCATAGTTGTTAATAACGTATGGAGCGCCATGGCACACGGGGCGGCACGCGCATTTTTATAGCATGGCGCACATGTACAGAAATAAATTATATATTTCATACATCAATATATATTCACATCAATAATGCACAAAATAAGTACCATAAAAGAAATTTGCAAAATAATAAGTTTTAGGAAAAACAAAAGAGTTCAAAACATGCAAGATAATTAAACAAATCCTACATAATCATTATAAAACAAACACAAATATATAATATCCATCAATCAAAATCCAAATCCTCCCTAATTTCTAATTTCACTCGTTTTTGCAAGATATTTTGATTGTTTTTATATATTTTCTAATAAATTAACTGAAATAAAGGCTGGGCTTTTTCCGTTATTTACACTGCAAACACTGGGCATCACCCAGTTTTTTTTAAGCCCCAGCCCAAAATGGCTGGGGCTTCATAGAGGCGTGCCATGGTGTCGCCGTAAGCAACTCAGCACCATTTTTGTAAAAGGGTGCTGAGCCTGCGCCATGGCGAGCCATTTATAACTATGAGCTAGGGCTGTCCATAGATACATCAATGGCTAAGGGGAAGGAGGACACTCAGTGTGTTCCAACTTATGCACAATGATAAGCCGACAATAACAATAGTACGTAACAAATTCAGAGGCTTGACACTCATTCTTCAAAACTCTCAATGTTAATCAACCCACTACATAGTGAAGACATTCAGAGCATGTATGACTTTTTGCTTGAACAATAGAGCAGGGTAAGACAGAACAGCAGGTGTCTTACAAGAAAATATTAGTTCACCAAGGTCGTCTTTTAATAAAACAAAGTAATAGATTATCAATCCAAAATTCCCTGCTAGCGTCAACTTATGATGAATTGCGCGTTTTCACATGAACATTTTTTACTTCAAACCATAAGCACAGTATAAAACTCCCTTAAAGTTTGTTAGTACAGTTATGTAACTTGCAAGTCCTTTATTAGAGCGGTCACTTCCACTAAATTCATAGCTCAAGCTTCTTCGTACCAAAGAGATTACAGGATGGGTTTGTATCAACATATCACACAGTATCTGATGCAGATGCAAGGTTAAGCGTGGCAAATATGGTTCAATACATCATAAAGATTCATAAATGAAAAAATAAAAAGAAAGAAAACAACCAGGAAAATCCCCACATAAGACACCTTGAACCCTTCAGACAAAATTCTTACTGGTTACAAGTATTAAAAAAAAACTGAAAGCATGTAAATAATTCATAAAAATAGTGAAAGGAATAAGCATACCATTTCAACTGCATGCTCAAATAACTCCCGAGCTCGTTCCAATTTTGACTTCCCATATCTCTTGACAAACTTGGAAAGATAAGTGACCCAGATATCTTTCACATGCGGGTATTTAAATATCTTGACGCCTCTCTCATAAACTTTAAATGCATCTTCAAAGTATTTGTTATCCTGGACAAATCAAAGAAAATAGTTCATTTCTCAGTCAACCCAAATTTGGAGAAAGGAGGGTGAAGAAGCAAGGAAAGAATGCTGCCACCATATCCCCTACTTACTTCTAAAAGCATGGCATAGTTTATTATAATTTGGGGAGTGGCTATTCTCAAATCCAATATTCTCTCATAAACTGCACGAGTTGACTCCAGGCTACCCAGGCTTTCCTCCAAATCAACATAAAATGTCCAGAGCCTAAGGGATTTATGAAGCTTAATCTGCACTGGTTCATTGCCATCAGCAGCCACTGCAGAAAAGTGCAAATATTCTAGCTTTAATTATATGAATAAACTTGGACAAGAAAGCTTAATACTTTCTTATATCACTTAGCTCCCACAGCATTCATGTAGTGATACTACAAGACAAACATGTAAATTCTCACACAAGTAATTAGAATAGTAATTATCTTT
The DNA here is from genome assembly GCA_034509725.1 of Sesamum angolense. Lineage (NCBI taxonomy): Eukaryota > Viridiplantae > Streptophyta > Magnoliopsida > Lamiales > Pedaliaceae > Sesamum > Sesamum angolense. Next base: position 8,763,321 of record JACGWL010000008.1, read on the forward strand.
GAACACCCTGTCCCAGAATCCAAGTATGATGCTTTTTGCCATGTTCATGTGCATCAGGTAAAAAAATTGTGATTCCAAATAGCATGTAAACTGCAATCTGATGCTGGAAGAGAAACTTCAGAAAAATGGCACGGACAGACTAATGACAAGAGATAACTTACAACCAGATTTCAAGTTGAACAAACCAGCTTACAGTGTCGAATTGGCAAAAGCATGCTCATGCCCAATTGGCACTAGAAGAGACATTACTTTCAAGATTCCACCAGAGGCTCTAGCCTTTCAGTTGGTATCCTAACACTATGTTATTCGCAAGTGAAGATACTTACATGAATCTACACCATCAGAGACAGAAATCATCTTTTTTAGGTTCATTACGGAAAGGAAATTATTAGTTCCCAGCTTTGCCGGCAGAGCAGACAACTGCTATCAAATCATATTCACACAATATCAAGGGGCAATAACCCATACTCATAAATACAAATGGAAATCTAAAGAATAAGAAAGTAGTGCTGCTAACAGAACTGTCTTTCTACATACATAGTATCACATACATCCGAAATACAAGATGTTAATGCCAACTTATGTTTTTTAAGCAAGATGTTGCATATTTTGTTAAATAAATGCTGAGACATGGATATGTTTTACGTCTACTAAATGAAAAAGTAAATCCCTAAAAGTAAAATAATGCATATCAGTAATATAAAAGACCTACTTAGATCACGGTGATAATGCAAGAAACATTCTAGCCATTTGATTTTGCTGCAATTGAGTTAGTTTTTGCTAGGACAAGGTAATTTTGTTATTCTTAAAGAAGATACCAGGTTGGTGCAATTCACCAAAAGTACATATGGCAGTTTTTCTGGGAAGTTTGAAAAAGAAGAAAACCAAAATCCAGAACATTCATTTTTTGTATCATCCAACTCACTACTTCAATTAATAACCATCCTCCAACAACACAATAAAAGAAATAACAGACCAATAAGACTTGGAGTAAACAAGAATACAAAAAGAGCAGGGGAAAAGACTGAAAGAAAGGGTGTGAACAGTTACCTCTCCTCTTGACCTCAGTAGCACGGCGCATCAGTTCCAATGCACCCTTAAAATTTTTGTGTCTGAGCTCCATCTCTGCCCATTCACACCAAACACTGGCTAGATGGTCCACAGTCTTATAATTGACCTGCACTGCCTTATCAAAAATCACCCGAGCATTGGAAACATCTTTATGGCTCTCATATAACTTAGCAAATGCAACCCACAGAGTATGTGGTTTTCCGACAGCCTTCATTGGGTCCACTGTCCTCACTGCCTCTGTGTAAGTCAAAATTTGCTTTGTGGGATTTCCCTCAAATAGCTTAATCCTCCTATGCCATTGTTCTACATTGTGAGGATTCTGCCTCAAGAGCACACTGTTAGCCAACTCTGGCCTCCTGTCCATCAGATACTCCAATCTTGCCAACCTCAAATCCACATCCTTGTCATCCTTCAACCAAAACTTGTCAATCCTCTTCCTCAACTTCTCAATATCCAACCTATCATCCTCTTCTTCTTCCTCCTCCTCCTCTCCATTCTCCTCATTATCCTCATCGTCACTATCATCCAAAGTTTCCATTTTGATGGACAGCATACTCTCCTCAAACTGTGAATATGCATCAAATATACACTAAAATCCCTCACAGTAATCACTGTTGTCATTCCTTCCTCAAAAATATCCCTGGCCTTCTCCAGCAAACCCCTCCTGATATAATAGTCCGCCAAAGATGTCCACAACCGTCCAACCTCATCCGTAAACTTCCTAATCCCTCCTCTAATTATTGCGTCCACATTCAATCCTGATATCTCACTCGCATGTTGTGTCAACAGATCACACAATTCCAACCACAACCTATGCTTTGTCTTCCCCTTTATTGAGAAAAACTGATCGTCATTCAAAACCCCTGCCAGCCTCTCCGCTGCCTCCTGCCACAACTCCGAATTAATCAAAAACTCGATAAAATCCTCAATATGACTAGGGTCATACTTCAAATACCTCCTGTACACTCAAAGGTCTCTATCGGAACGCCCTTCTGCGACACGAAAATCAAATAATATTCCCAAATCCTATCATGCTGAGTAACTGGAAGCGCGCACAATGCTCGATCAAAAGTGCGCCGCGTCTTGGTAATCAACTTCTGCTGTGTCAGTGACTGCAGGTACATGATCCAAATACGCGGCATCTTGTGCATCGTGGCGAGAGCTCGTTCGAAGGTGTTGTTTAGGGTTTGATATTGAGAGTGTGTAATGGGCAAGTTCCTAACAATCTCGAGGCGCTCGCGGAGATAAGCGTGCCATAGCTTGTAGCTTCCGGGCAAAGCTTTCAGGGCACGCTCGTAAATAATTGCGCGTTTCTTGAAAGGGGCTTCGCTGCGGGCGATTAAGTATCGCCACCATAGCTTAAGGCTGTTTGGGTTGCGGAGAACCTCTTCCTCGTACAGATAATCCTCTTCACTTGGGTACAGGTCTTGCGAGATTGACATTGTCGTGGATGTCGCGAGGAGGATTTCTCGAGGGTGGATGCAAAATTATATATATATAGGGTTCCGATTTGGGAATTCTGGAGTTAGTGGGGTTTACACATGGTAGAGATATGGAGATGGGATTTGTCAATCTATAAACCCTAGACCTCAGATTCAAGTAAGTGAAACGAAGGAAGACTTGTTAAAGCAAAATGGGAAAATCAATGAAGAGAATTTCGGAACAGAAGCGCTCCTGCAGAAACCCCAATTTGGTAACAAGAAGAAATCGCTACTCAAGAACCAATAATCGTTACAAGCCTTCCTGTGTGACCGTACTAACAACCACGACTTTAGATAGAGAAGAAAATTGCATAAAGTTCCCCCTACTTTATTTGATTTATTTTAAAAATAGAAAAATTAAAGAAATATATTTTTGGAAAAAAAAAATAGAGGACTTAATGTGAACTTTATAAAACTAGTTATAAATAAACAAAAATATATTATTAGGTTTTGAACTAATGATTAAGGTTAGTGATTAAGAGTTTGAACCAAAGAAATATAGACCAACGCCGAGGGAAGATGAAGAACTCGGAAGAGCGAGGGCTAGTGGTGCAACAGGGGAGGGGGTTGGGTTGAGGAAGACGACTGGGAGAGATGATTTTTAATCTTTTTGTATTTTTTTTTTTAGAGTTTGATAAATAAAATAACAGAGAAAAAACTTATATTTGAAAGCCTAAAATGGTATTTTTTTTTTTTTTAAAAACGTCTAAAATGGTAATTGAAAAAAAAAGTAGAATTTTTTTATTTTTTTTAATTTTACAATTATTTGTTTTATTATATGGTAATTTTTGTAATAAACAAATGATAAAATCATCATACAATAATTCAATACTTGATATGTTAAAGGATACAAAAAATTATAAAATCTTACTATTACCATCCTAAATTTTATCACTTGTAAATGAGTAAATAAAATATAAAATCCATAACTCCAAGTAAATGAGTCTCATAATACAGTAGGTCAAAATTTTGATTTATGATTAAATAAAATAAAATTACTGCAATATACCAAAAATAATTATTTAGAAAAACAAATCATAGTTTTGTTAATATTTCACATATCCAACAAAAAAGTGGAAATATTTTATTACTTAGATTTTTCCCTTTTTTTTCATGCAGACAACTATTTATTTATTTATCTTTTACTCATAATTAATGAAGAACCTATCTTTAGATGAAAGAAAGATATGGCTTGTTTGATAATTTAATAAAGTGTAAATTAAATTTTATCATTCGAATTATATTTATTTTTAATATTTATTTTCCTAATGTGTGTGTGTCAACTTACCATCTCTACTTTGCGAAATTTGCACTTTGTCATATATGACTATTTTTTTGTGATTTTTATGTCAGAAAAACAACACATACTGTGCATATATAAAAAGTATCACATCACATAATCCTTAAATATCACATGTGCACTGCATATGATAGTTTTTCGACAAAAAATTTGAGAAAAATAGTTACTGATGCCAAAGTGCAAAATTTAGTAAAATTGAGTTGAAAATTTGACCAAAAAAAATTTAAATACCAAAATGTATAAATAGACATAGTTCGAAAACAAATTATAATTAATCCTTTCATAATATAATATTATTATATTTATATCTCTGTAGTGTATATATTTTGTATTTATCGTTCAATTATAAATCGAGTCTGATGGATACTTAACCAATGCGAATGATAGAAAATATAACGACAAATATGAATTATACTTGAATTATTTTAAAATATTATCAATTACAAATTTAAGTTAAATCAACACATTTTTCATAAATTCAAAATTAAACTAGTTTTTCCAAACACTGTCTAAAAAAACTTTTTCCCACATTATATATTCAATCTACCCTGATTTTTTAAGAAGAAAATAATAAACAATCAAATACTTTATTATATAAAAATATTAATACTTATATTCCTGATTTAAAACTCACCACAGACCAGCCCCTTATATAAAGACTATAAGGTGGAGGGAAAAATATAACAAATATCAAGTTATGCCTAAATTGCTTCTTCTCTTCTCCTACTTCTGGTTGCTTTTTCTTCTTCCTACTTGCAAGGTGGGACTCTATTATAAATAGTTGAATCGTATAAAATTCCTCTGTATTTTAAAAATTCAACTAAAAATCGTCTCTATAAAAAATATAGGCCAAAGTCCTTATATTTTCATAAATATTGCTGATTTGTCCCTCTCCATCAAACATATCTAACAACGTTATATTTTATGTTAATTGACTGTTATACTTATTATTCTGTATGATTTGTTATTTTAAGGTTTGTTGAATCTTCTTGATTGTATAAAACATGTAGGATCTGATCAATTATTATCAAGTCCGTTAGATCTTAATTTTTGAGAAAATGGAGGATCTAGATTTCACAAATTCTTAAATATATATTATTATATAAATTATATTAAATAAAATTATTATTTTGTAATATAAATGAAAAAACCCCTCACATCCACCCCACCCCCAACCTGTGCTACCCACCTGATCACAAAAAAAAAAAAAAAAAAGAACAACCACCTGATTTGGCAACGAGAATGCCAGTCAGGCGAGTCATCGCACCTTAATTTGGACAAAGAGGCGACGCATCGTCACCACTTGATTTAGTGTAGTCGTCCTGATTTATGCGATGCATCCCTCCCACAATTTTTTTTTTAATTTTTTGTTTAGATTAAGAAAATAATAATTTTCTTTTATATAATATAATTCTAATATACATATCAATATATTATTTATCCTATTTTTGTATAATTTATATCATATAATTTCTATTTAATATGCTCAATAATTCTTTTTATAGAAACATGTCCGTTCTTATTAACTGAACCAACGCGTGCCAACTATTATAACAATATTGTGACTATTGTATTTTACCCCACAGTATTAATTGAGGCTTGAGGGTAGAATAGTCTTTCGGATAATATATTAATCGAGCAATTCCAGAAAGTTCACGCATCAATTTGACAAATACTTAGAAGTTTATGTACCAAATTGTAATTATGGTGTGGAGTGTGAACTTGTGAGTATTTGCAGGGAAGCCCTTCATGGTGCGTTGCAAAACGTAGAGTTGAAAATTTGAAGTTGAGCGCATTTGTAAGGTCCACGTGCAGAAAGAACCCGAATGGCTGTCGGATCATCCTACCCGGAGGTCTATGTTTTGATGCGTATTCGAATATGGTTACGAGGACCCGGTCACAAGCTTCTTTTCTACTTCATAGAATCTACAGTGAAACCAAAAGTTGCAAAAGGAGTTGGGAGAAATAATATATCATTATCCACGTAAGTAATTGATTTTTAATTATTTTTTAATAAATATGATTAGTTGCATCACTCAATCATTCAAATATAACCAGATGGGTTTAAAGCAATATATTTATGTGATATTATAAATGAACAAATGATTCCCTTACGATAAAAAAAATTAGCAATTTATCTCTTATATTTTTTAAAATGAAGAAATTTACCTTTTTAAAAAAACACAGGAGGGGTAAATTGCCATTCTTTTTTATATGGGAGTAATTTGCTCATTTGTGATATCACAAGAAAAAAACTTTTTTCTAATAAAAAGACATTTAATATATAGGGATAATTACACTCCCATCCGATAATTACACTTCTCATCACTTATTTATTTAGTTTATGAAAAATGTATTTGACAAAATAGTGATATTTGCACTTTAATCTGATTTTATTTAATGGGGAAAATTACAAGCAATTTTATGTGATATTGCAAATGAGCAAATTATCACTCTATAAAAAAAAAACAAAAATTTATCCCCTTTTGTTTTTTAAAATACAGTAATTTACCCCCTATATTTTTTTTCTAAAAATGAAGCTACCGCCTTAGACAAGGAGGGAAATTGCTTCATTTTAAAAAAGACATGATGGGTAAATTGTGTTCTTTCATAAGGGGGTAACTTGCTCATTTGTAATATCACATGGGATAAATTTGTTCATTTGCAATATCACAGGGGCTAAATTGCATTAAACTCTTTTATTTATTAATTGTCAAAAATACACATAATTTAGTCGGATCACTATTTAATTTTTTATGAGATAAATATAGTGTGAATAGCAATTTACTCCCATGTGATATTAAAAATGGGCAAATTACCCGTATAGAAAATAATAGCATTTACCCTCCTGTGTTTTAAAAAATGAAGTAATTTACCTCCCTACATTAGGTGGTAAATTACTTCAATTTTAAAAACACAGGGAGGCAAATTGCTATATTTTAAAAAACATAGGGAGGTGAACTATTATTTTATTTTTCATAAGGGGACTATTTGTCTATTTTTCAAAATACAGATAAGTAGATTGCAATTTACCCGATAAAAATACTTTGATAATCGATTTGCTTTTTCCTACTTAATGGTAATAAAGAGTAAGATAACCGTGGAAATACGTTTAGGATTTATATTGTTTGGACGAGACACTAAACTCATATATGAACATTAAGAATATTAATAATTTCCCATAATTATAAAATAAATAATTATATCATATTAATAGTCACCATACAAAATTAATAATTTCACATGATTACATATAATTATGATGCTTTTATTTATTTATATGTCTCTGTGCTATGATTTAGAATAGTTCATTGAAAAATGTTCACAATATATATTGTGCATGTCACTTTGATATTGAAATTATATTTTAACAATGTCCGATTACTAAAATAAAATAAAATTATGTACTAACGAGAGATAATTTAATTGATAAAATTGAAGCCCTATAAATAAAAAATTTTGTGTTTAAATTTCATCAATCACGTGAGTTGTTGTTAAATTATTTGTCTACTTTAATAGTAGAAGTTGATTAGTTATAAATATTGCTACTGATTAGTTATAGTTACCCTCCTGAATTATTCCTGGTGTAACATTTACCTCCATAATAACAAATGTGACACTGATCTCATATAATTAAATTTTGGACTATATATAATGCCTCGTATTATGTATATATGTATTTAGTTCCAAGGATTTCTTTTCTAACAATTTTGTGTTTAAGTTTAATTAAATATTTATAAATTGGAAAAAAATATATTTTAATTTTAATTAAGTAAAATATAATTAGTAAGTTAAATAATTCATATTTTATATAATTTTACTGACTCAAATTTAAAGTAATAAATATATAAATACACAACAAAGTTTCATGTTGAAGGTCTTATAAATTTGATAAATAAAATTAAGTTATTAAAATTTATTTTTTTAGAAAATGAGTAATTACGTATCCAATTTTTTATTTTTTTAAATATGATGAAATATATATATTTTTTTTCTACAAGTGTTTAACTTTTTATTAACCATATATATCTTTTTAGTTTTCCATAAATTTTTACTCAACATTTAATTTAAATCCCTCACTTATTAAAATTCTTTTTTTAGTAAGAAAATTAATCGAGATGATTTATATGCAAAATAAATATGGAATAAAAAATATAATTTTTTAAGGCATGAAAGGCTATTGTTTCCATCGGGAAGTATGTAAGTGTTATTTATTTTAGTTTAAGAGGGTAAATTTTACGTCGAAAATCAAGGGGGCAAAGTGTAAATTAAAGCAAAAATAATACATGACATTGTGAAGATTAGTTATAATAGGGTAAATTATAGCTACCTCTTGAGATTTGACATAATTACAAATACTTTCTTATTGTTTGAAAAAATTATAAATACTTCCTCAAATGAAAAATAATTATGAAGCCCCTAGATGGTGAGGTGAGTATTACCACTTTACCCTTGCTGGAATTTTAAAAAAAAATTCGGATGGGTAAATAATAATTTTATAAGGAATACTATTCCGTAAAAATATTTTAGAAAACTCTAAAAATATATAAAATTATAATTCATAATCTAAAATGACATTTTTATCAGTTCACCAAAAAAAAATGGAAACCTAGCAGATGTAATGAAATGGTTTCATTGTTAGACGAGCGTTAAAATCATGAGAATATTATAATTTCTCAAATAACAAGAATGTATTTATAATTCTACAAATTTTAAAAAAGGTTGTTAATTTACTCTTAATTAAAATGAACGATAAAACATTCAGCACGAATTCTTCAGGATGAATTTGTCTTAATAAACTTATAATACGAATACATTTTGTGTGAAATATGGTTGTAATTGTTATTTCGTATTTGTCAAATGAGAAAAAAAAAATATTTCATTTTATATATAAACACATATTACTTTCATTATTATTTTTATTATTATTATTATTATTATTATTTCATCGTCTTACCTACTTAATCAATATAAATCAAGGGGAAACAATTCCTAATTTATTTGTATATTTATTGTTTTTGCAGCTCGCACAACCATTGGACGAATATCTTTCAGCTTTCTATGCTTCGCTCCAGTCACTTCTGAGAGCTACTCGCAAATAATTCTATAGGCTTTTACTTGTTCAAGCTTTTTTTTTTAAATTATAAAGGGTTTTTCTGATATTTGTTAATTATAAATATTTTTTTATTTTTTAAATAATTATAAATACTTTTTTGAAATTTAAAATATTCTAATAATTATCATTCTACAATGAGCTGTCACAAGGGGGTATTTGCTAGAGTATTTGTGACTTTAAGAGGTATTTATAATTTTTAAATAATGAGGGATTATTATAATTATGACAAATTTCAGGAGAGCCGTTTGTAATTTATCCTTATTAACAAAATAAAACTTAAAAATATACTTAGAAAATTTGGTAAAAGCGGAAGTTGCTAAATGTTAAACAATAATTTAATTTGATTAATTTCTATCGTCATGTGTAAATATTCAATAATAATCATATCCCCTAGATTTTATTTAATTTTTGCACACACTTCGTTGAATTTTGACGAGATAATTTTGTCATAAATTTGCGATTTTGATGAATTAATCAGTAATTTTGGAAGTAAGAATTAAAAAATAAAATAAAAGAGAGAGAGATAAGCCAGTGATGCAACTGAAAATACGAAATTACACCTCCTAATTTTTTCTCAAAAAATTACACTTACACCCCTCCATAAATTCATTGTTTACATCTGCTCCTCTTTTGTTATTGTTCGGACAAAAATTGGTGATGTTAACAAAAAATTATATAAATTTTCAATTTTACATCTCATTTAACATATCCGTTTAATAATTTTGCACTTATAAGTGAACATATAGTGATGTTAATTTCACTCCATCATCGATATAGATATTACATTTATCTCTTTATAGATAAAAAAAATATATGAGAATATTTAAACGAGAAGCGAAATAAAAAATTATATATAATTTATTTTGCTAGCGTTAACATTTTCATTCAAACTCTAATGAAAGAGGTCAAATGTGAACAGAGAACTTTTTGAAGGGATATAAATATAATTTAAAATTATTTTGAAAAAAGTGTAATGTCGCAGCTTTAGAGGGTTTACGTGTAATTAATTAACCCTAATATTAATATAGGAAAAAGGATCATTCTAATTAGACCCCATCAATTTTCTGGCCATTTAATCATACCTTGATTACATATTTTGTTTATTGATTCCTCGAAAAGTACTTAATTTTATTTTTAAATATTTGAAAAATGCACTTAAATGACTATATATCTATATTATTAAAATAAAATCTTTTATCGTACCAAGTTTTGAATATTTAAATTTACTCTTAAATTCATTTTAATTATCTCATAATTTTATATATATTTTTTCTCTCACCTACTATGTACTCTGTTTCTCTCTGCAAACTCTCCATGTTTGTTTTTGTCACAGAATCATACATTTTTAATAAACTTTCAATTACAATATATTTTTTCTCTGTCATCTCGCCCCATATTTTTTTTTTTCTCACAGATTTTTTTTTCTCTCCATCTCACGTCATAATTATTTTTTATATATTCTCGGAACTGTGTGCAACAATGACTAATTTAATAAAAGTGCGAGAAAGAAAAATTCAAAATGCAAAAGCATACTATATTAACGTATATAAGTATACACTCGCCGTATGACCCATTCTCGACTAAAAGTTTATTTAAAATAAATTTCCAAGCAACTTTCTTTTTCCAAAAAATATAAAATAAAAAATAAAAACTTATGAGCTGAAACTCACACTAGCAAATCTTCGTTCCGCTATTCTTAATGCATGTAGAGGGCAAAGAAGGATACGATGGCGTCCCACGAAGGACCCACGGCCGGCAAGGAAACAACGCATTGCTGATCGGGACAGGCGTCGGTGCCTCAGAGATGGTGGTAGCAACGGCAGCGCTCATGGAGGCGACGGCCACGACGACAGCAGCGCATGCAATTTTCTTCATTTCCATAGTGGTGAAAATTGCCAAAGGGGATTGATCACAACAATCGCCGATGGAGTCCTGCCGGTTTGGGTTTGCTCGTGTGCGTTTGCTTTTGTTGTGATCATGAAAAGGGTGGTATTTGAAGGGTTTTTATTGGGGTATACATCTAATTTTAGGAATAATTAAGAGTAAATATCTACCACTAATTTTTGTATTACTAATATTAGAATATTTTTCAATATTGGTCCTTCAATATAGGGATATATAATATTTAAGGATATATTTAGAAATATCGTACTTAAATATATATATATATATATATATATTGTATTTCTTGTATCAAAATGATGACATAAATTTAATATATTAGTTTAATACTTTAATTATATATGAACTGATCAATATTTCATATAACATATATCACTATAAAAAAATTGAGTTTTCGCTACACTGTAAATGATTATAGCTTAAAACTTTTGGAAACACAATACAATTAACCGCGGTTAGATAAACCAAAGCAAAAATTTAAATTTTTTACCACGATTAATCGACATTCGTTATGATTTTTAGTCATAGCTAAAACGTTTGCCATGATTTTGACCATGGCTAATGTTTTGGATGCACTTACAAAAACAACGACAAAATAGTCGTTGCGAAGCCGTAATTAATTTTTATTTGCCACGATTTTTTTCTTTTCGCTATAATAATTTAACTGTAAAAAAATTATATTTTTCTAACGTATGTTTCAAAAACTAAAATATGCACATCTTGAACAAAACTCAATGTTTCATTATAAATATTTACATGTTTCTTCATCTATAAAATAAATCTTAAATGGGAAAATAATGCACCCAAATGATTATTATTATTATTTTTCATAATATAATTGCAGGTTTGGACCATATTATTGTACACTTTTCGCATATTATTGTCTTAACTTTGAAATTATGGTTAAATAATGTGAGGTTGCTAGAAAAAATTATTAAAAAAGTGTTAAGGTATGATATTGTGATGATGTAATCAATTAAAAAGGAATTAACTCAACTTTGTCCTAATAAAATTGTACCAATACATTTCGTGTGAATTATGGTCATAATGCTAATTGTCAAATGAAAAAAAAAGGAATATTTTATTCATTTCTAGAATATGTGTTTTTTTCTGAAAATGTCTTATTCAAGTATTTCATTTTATATTTCAAAGAATAGATACAATAATACTGTACACCTTACCCCGTATATCAGAAGTAAAAAAGATACGGAAAATTGATTAGTTTTTTCATTCACAAACAGTTACTTTTATTCAGTGACTATAACTTGAGAATAATATTTTATTATAATTACATCATTCTGACTTTATTATATTATTAGGATAGCTCGCACGTATATAAGTTTTTGTTAGATTTTCATCCAATTTTTTATGCTGAAGTTGAACTAACCAAATACCTTTTTGGATTATGAATTATAATTTTATATATTTTTTAGAGTTTCTAATACACTTATATGAGCTAATATCCCCCGTAGCTTATTTACTTAACCCACCCTCATATATATATTTTTTAAATACTTTTTGTTAATAATTTCAATAAGTGTAAATCAGTAATTTTTACCCATCATGTGGGACTATATAATTATGTTTATTTGATCGAATATTTATAATCTCTAAAATAATGAGAAAGTATTCGTAATTATACAATATAAAAAACGATTGCACTGATTTATTCATTTTTTAAATACACAATTATATCTTACCAGTACTACTTTTTCATTCACCTAAAACTTTGACAAAAGAACTTTCAAAACCCAGTAGATTAAATATATTGGGAAATAAAAGGATTGATGAATATATTGTTTATCTCTTTTTTAATTCTTCCGACATGCTAATTAGTTTATCATATTAAATAATATAATAAATATAAAATAATAATAATAATAATAATAATATATAATAATAATAATAATAATAATATAATAATAAAAATTTGAGAAAAAAATTCAAAAAGAAAAAATAAACACTTAACTAGATTTTTTTTTTGTGCTCAAATTGTATGATCACGCAAAACTAGTCCCATCAATATTTCTATTTATTAAAAAAATATATATCAATTACATTGCATGTATAAACACTTGTCATATAGTTACACTAAAAGAATATAATATTTAATTACAATTAATTACTATGGTTAATATCAAATAATCGTAGCAAATTATTGTTGATCACGGCCCATGCAACGATTGTTGGGCGTTGTTTTTGCGAGGGTGGCTAAAATATTTGACATGGTTAAAACTTTTGACTATGACTCTTAGTCATGACAAATAATTTTTTCAATATGAAAAAACTAGTTTTGTATATCAGTTTTATTTAATCGTAGTTAATTAATAATAATTATTTATCATAATTTTTAGTATAACCACTGATATTATAGCTAATAATAATTTTTTATTCTAGTGTTAATTTTGACTCAATCGAGCCCTATCCAGAATGGAGTTTAAGGGCTGTTTTTTTTTGTGTTTTCATTTTTTCAAGTTTTGGTAGCAAATATGTATTTTCAATTGTGTATGGATTTTCGTTTGAAATGAGAATAAATTTGGATTAGTTAATGAGATTATGTTTTATATTAAATTGTGGTGATAAATCAATATAATTTCAATGAGACACTAAAAAAAATTAATCATTGGCTACAATTTTAATAGCTATGGACTGAAAATCATGGCAAATAATTTTTACCGACCACTTTCAAATAAAATCGACTGATGCAAAAATACAGATTTTTCACCAAGAAAAAGTTATTTGTCAGGGCTAAGAGTCATGGTAAAATAAATATTTATCATGGCTTTTAGTCATGACAAATAAGCCACCCTCGCAAATAGACGACCAACAACTATTGCATGACCATGATTAATGACTATTTATTATAATTATTTTATTTTTTAGCATAGTTAAATGTTATATTTTTTTTTATTGTTTCAAAAGTTGAAAACTGCGAATGAAAACACAAACTATAAACTGGAAATTAATGAAAACTAGAAGTTTATTTGAAATGAGTTTGAATACACCTCATCGCATAAACAATTACAATTTCATCTCAAACAGTATAGAACTTTCCGTTTTCTGGAAAGAAAAATTTTGAGCTAAAATGCACACCAACAATTCTTCATTCCGATCTTCCTAATACAGGGCAAAGAAGGACAAGATGGCGGCCCCGACCAAGGACCCGACGGCCGGCACGGAAACGATGGCATTGCTGATTGGGACGACAGCCGGAGCCGGCGCCTCAGAGATGGTTGTGGCAACAGCGACACTCATAGAGGCAGCGGCCGCGACGACGACGGCACAGGCAATTTTCTTCATTTCCATTGCGGTGAAAAGTTGCTGAGGAGGGAGGATTGATCGCAACAATCACCGGCCGAGTGCTGCCTGTTTCTCTTTGCTAGTTCGTGTGTGTTTGCTTTTATTGTGAATGAAAAGGGTGGTTCTTGAAGGCTTTTTATATAGGGGTTTGAGTCTATTTTTAGAAAAATAATTAGAGTAAATATCGGCTATTATTTTGCAACTTAATTACTATTTTCACAATGATTTGCAACGTTAGAGCTACAATATAGGGACAACATTTGAAAATGTATGTTGAAATAATACCTTAAAATTTAATAAAAAAGATAGTTAATTAGTACTTTATTATATGTATGTAATATTTTTATTGTCTAAAGAGAACCGTTGTAGCGTGGCTAAAGAGCATGGTTGTTGTTAGGTATGACTTATATACCAGAATGGTTAAATGCAATTTCCCCTCTTGTGTTAAGAGAAATGAGCAATTTACCCCCTGTAAAAAATAAAGCAGTAATTTGCCCTCATGTGTTCTAAAAAATAAAGCAAAATACCCCCTGACGTGTTGTGTAAAGTACACGCGTTTTTTAATTTAAAATATAAAATAATATTTATACCTTTATTTAAAAATCGTTGGATCTTGATTTCAATCTAAGGTCCAAATTTAATCAATAAATCAATGAATTAAATTTAATCTTATTTGAATTAACGGTTTAGATTTAACTAAATAATAATTTAATTTAACTATATATAATTAAATTTGAATGTTTGTAAATATATCTATATACTTATATAATAATATATTATATATATCTAATATATATCTATACTAATATAAAAAAAAAAACCCCTCATACACTTACAAATGGAAGTTATGTGACACCATCGCACCATTTTTTTTAAAATGCAAAAATTAGTCTTTTTATTATCTACTCTATCTATCTGTATTTATCTTCTATATTTATATCTTAACTATATATAAAAAGAAAATGCCATTGAACTAATAATATAACTAACTTATTCAAGTTATTACATTTTATTTTAACTGATAAATAATTTTTTTTCTTTTCTTTCTTTTTTAAATTTAATATATTGATTTTTTACTCTTATATAATATATTCTAAAGTGTGAAAATTTATTTATTATATGCACGCAGGGACGGCGTGCCATGTTAGCTAGTGTATATATATAGAAAGAGAGAGAAGAAATGGTGCCGATGGGGAGGAGGGGAGCGGCGGTGGTGGACTGATGAGGAAGGGGAAGGGCCAGCGAGCTGGGGAGGGGGCTGGATCTAGGTGGGCGGTGCGAGGGGCTGGGAGGTGGGTGGGCAGCGTTGCGCGAGGGGTTGGGAGGTGGGTGGGCGGCGCGCGAGGGGCTGGGGGTGGTGGGGGCTAGGGGCTGGGGGGTGGGTGGGTTGGGTGGCGGCGCGAGAAGGCTTGGAGAGGGGGCAGCGGCGGCCGCGTAAGATATAGAAATGATTATATGTAGTTTATTTTATATATAAATAATATACATATTAATATATTAATATATTAATATAACCCCACCTCAAAGGTAGTGGTTGTAATGCACTCATGGGTATAAGGAGATGTTTTGCTCTATTTTTCATAACATAGGGGGGGCAAAATGCTACTTTTTTTTTCACCGGGGGTATTTTGCACATTTTTGCTTAACATTGGGGGTCAAATTGCATTTTTCCCTAACCAAAAAAGGTATGTCAATTTGGTAAATGACCATAGATTAGGTTACTTATATATATATATATATATATTGTATTTGTAACTAGAGATATGATTATTTTTCTCTGAAATAAAAATACACAGCCGCACCGCTCCGAGGACGTAGGCACATTGCAGCAACCTTGTTAAAATCTTTGTGTTCATGCAAGGCATAATTTCTCACAGTTGTGATGCAAATTGGGATCTCCACCATGAGGCGAAAGTTGTGGATTGTAAAGATTTGGAATCACAGATGATGTTCTTTCTCTGAGAAGCCGAGTTGCTGTAACAAAACAGCTGCTCGAAATCTGCTCATAAGAGGGATCAAAGTTCAGAGGATG
Source organism: Sesamum angolense (assembly GCA_034509725.1). Lineage (NCBI taxonomy): Eukaryota > Viridiplantae > Streptophyta > Magnoliopsida > Lamiales > Pedaliaceae > Sesamum > Sesamum angolense. The sequence continues at coordinate 8,779,523 of JACGWL010000008.1, forward strand.
GCTTCTGAGAAGGGGAGTTGCTGTGAGAAAATGTCGCTCAAGCTTCAGCTCAAAGCAACAAAACAGTTTGCTGCAAGAAAAATTGTTGCTCAACGTCCAAATCATGACAAAGTAAGAGGAACAGGTGGTTTTCGAAGTGTCGATCCCAGCAGACGAAACACGGATTTTGGATAATTTTTAATTGAATACAGAATGTTGCCAAGGAAATGGAAAGGAATAAACTGGCGTCAGAGGGTTATCAGAAACTGTGATCCAGCAAGTGTGAGAATGATAAAACCTATAGGGTGGGTTTACTTTTATATGTGTAATAAAAAGTTTGATGGGATTTGGAATTGGAGTAAAATGTAGGATTAACAGTTTAAAATTTGCTTTTATGTATGGACTTGTGGATGTAAAATGTGATTGTGGAATTGATCGAGTGTTTATGTTTTAGGATTAAACTGAGTGATTGGTACGGTCTCTATAATTAATACTAGTTTGACCAGAAGAAGAAAAGAAATTCACGAGATGTTTCGATCAGAAGTGAAGTTGGATTGATGTATTTGGATTTGAATGAAAGAATTGGAGGAAGGATTTCAAGTGATTCCATTATGGCGTGTTTGGATTGATGGATTTGAATTTGAATAAAGGATTTAGATAAAGGATTTTAAATGACTCCATTTGAAAGGAATTTGAAATCCATCCAAATTCATCAAATTTTAGTTCAAAATTAAAATGGAAGGATTTGAAATCTTTTGAATTTGGAATTAACCAAACATGTCCAAAGAATTTGTTATGAAGAATTTGAAATCTATGATTTCAAATCCGTCAATTCAAATGCAACCTTAAGGAATTTGAAATCTATCCATATTTATTAAAATTTAGTTTAAAATTAAAAAGGAAGAATTTAAAATCTTTTGGATTTGGAATTATCCAAACATATCTGAAGGATTTGAAATTCTTCCATCCAAATGTAACCTTACTTCTCATAAACATGTCTGCCCTGCTCTTAATCGGTGTAGTACTATGGGAGTGTTTGCAAAAATTTTTACTTTTAAAAAAGTAATTTTTATAGAGAAAGTTGGAAGTTGTAGCATAATCAAAAGTGTGTAGTGTTTGTAAAAAAGTGAAAAGCAAATAAAAGCTAAACTGGATAGTGTTTGGAGAAAAATTACTTCCACAATAAATTTAATTGATGAAAGATTGTTTTATCCCTATATGTAAAAAACATACTATCTTTTTGCATATTATTCTCTTATTGTTTGTGATTAATATTTATTTATCATAAAATATTTAAATTTTATTTTGATTAGTATTTTATATTTTATATTTTTTAAAAATTTTAAAAAATATATTTAATTTAATTATGATCCCATTAAGTAATATAATTATTAATTCATACACAATAATTAAACATGCATGATTGCAAAAATAATCATTTTATTAATTAATTAAATAATAATATGTGAAAGAAATAATATAATTAGATGATATAGCACATAAAATATAAAACTTAAAATGAAATATGCAAGTGTAAATTTAATGATTATTAAAATTTAAATTATTTAAAAACTTTGATATAAACTTTAAATCTATAATTTTAAAAATATCTTAAAAAGGTAAAACTGAATTAAGGTTATTATAATAAGGGTAAAATAGTAAAAAATAAAGGTTCTTTTATTTACAAAAAAAGCCAAAGCAGCTAAAAGCACCCTTCAAGGTGATTCTAGCTTTTGGCAAAAAACGTTTTTTAGCTGTTTCAGAAGCAGAAGCTGATATCGCAAACACTTCAAAAGTGCTTTTTTGGAGTTAGAAGCACGTGCAAACACTCCCTATAATGCATGAACACTCCAAAAAATTACTCGATGCAGTGTCGGATTCGGACAAGGTATGGGAGTGTTGGAAAATTAAAAAAAGAAAAAGAAAAAAAAAGGGACACAGTGTCGGACATGGTTGTTGGTAATTTTATACCTCAATTCGAGAATGACATAATTTCATTGAACATCACGAAATATTTATAAATTTTCAAATAATAACAATGTATTCATAATTATGTCGAATCTTGATAAATATATTTATAATATATGTTGAAGTTTATGGTGAAACCAAAAGTTGAGGAGTTGTGGGGAAATAATATATTATTACCCACGTAAGTAATCAATTTAATTATTTTGTGTGTATGAGTATTGCATCATAAAATTCATTCAAATATTAAAATATTCAATACAATATTCATAAATAAATTTTTTTAAAAGTAGACACACATTCACATATACAGAGATAGCATCCCAACCTCATTAGTTGAAAAGTTTTAGCGTTACTACTAATTAAGCAATGCCTCATTAATAAGTATTATTTTTCTCACCACTTTTTATTTAGTTTTTTGCTTAATAATTCGACAGGGTTAGTGATATTCCATTCTAAAATTTACTATTTACACTCGAAATACAATTTAATTCATAATTGAAAAAAATGGACATGATTCATAGACATCACTATTTTAATTTTTATCAGATAAATATATTTTGATAATCGAATTTTTTTTTGCTTAATGATATATAAACACTTGTAATCACTAAGAATATTTAATAATTTTCATAATTTTATTAAATAAATAATTATACCGTATTAGTAGTACTTTACATTCTCCTTAAACTTTCACAAAAGAACTTCAAATTTCAGTAAATATATTAAACATTGGGAAATAAAGAACTTTGAAATATTTTATTAATTTATCTCTTTTATTTAATTCTGTCAACATGCTAATTAGTTCATTATAATTTTTTACATATGTTTTCATTTCTAAGAACGAATCTTGTTAAGAAAATAATGCTTCCGGAACGAATTTATTTTATTTAAGTGGGGCCATATTATTAATAATTAATAATTTTATATGATCCCATATTGTGGTTCCTTCTTTATATTCTTTCATTTGCTATGTTTTGGAATTATACTATATCTACACTTTCTGATATATCGTCTATTTATATAAATTATTATTATCATTTGAAAAATTATACATAAATTCACCAGAAAATTATACATAAATCCACCAGTATCGTCGATATTATCTACACAAATCACCTCTATTTTTTTTAAAAAGTACACATGCATACCCATAAATGTCATCATTACACAAACTACCCATATTTTAGCTGTCAGAGATAATTTTGGTAAGAGTAAATTACAACCACCTCCGCTGAGGTTTGGTCTAATTTTAAGTACCCTCGTTGTTTGAAAAATTATAAATACCCTCTAATATTTGATGAAATTATGTTATCCTTGAATGGAGGAATAAAAATATCAACTTTGTCCTTATTGTATATTTCTATTTTTGTTTGTTTTTTAAAATTAAAATCTTATAAAAATATTAAAAGGGATGGATGAAAAAAATTAAAAATTATAAAAAAAATTATCCACTTAGTCCATAAAAAAATATTTTTTTAAAAATAAATAAAATTATAATTTTTAATTCACAAAGTATTTTGGTCAGTTCACCATAAAAAATGGATGGATTGGACTAATTGTTAGACGACCATTATTATTAGGGGGTATTTATAATTTTTCAAACAAGGAGGGGGTATTTGTAATTATGCCAAACCTCAGGAGAGGTCTTTGTAATTTACCCTTTCTGTAATTATGCAAAAGACGGGAATAATAGATAAGGATTGTAAGTGTAATTATCCCTTCTTTATATATGATGTCGTAAAAAAGCGAGATCGATTGTATTTGTATAATTAGGGCGCAATCCAACATATTGTCACTAGAGTTCTTACAAGAATTTTGCCCTCCCTAAATAAAAAAATAGGGAGGGTATTTATGCTACTACAAAGTTACATTAGTTAGGGTAAGTGAAGGGAGAAGTACCATTCGTCCCTCACCTATCCCTAGGGAAATTACACGACTACGTACGATTTGTCTACTGAGGTTATTTCAAGTAGTTCATGCCATTATGTTAATTTGATAAGTTTGACTGTAGGCTTTCCTTGTAAGGGAGATATTCTTCTTTCCTTATTACGATAATCTTTCCCTAACCAATTCAATTTGTTTCTTTTCCATCAATATATATGTACATTGAAGTTAATGTTCATATTATGTGCTCACTTCATAACTGAAATTACTGAAAAAACCCTAATTTATTTTCTTTGCGGCTCGAACAATTATTGGACGAATATCTTTCAGCTTTTTATGCACCAATCTAATTGAGTTCATTAGAATAACGGGCAATTCTACCGGGACCTGATTCGAACGAATATGAATCAATTAAATGGCAATAACAATACACTTGTCATGTGATTGTTGTAAAATTTAGAGAAAGTAACCAATCATATAACAAGTGTAATACACTTATTTTGTGATTAGTTTGGTTCGAGTAGACCTGGTTTGAGTAAGAATTTTCCCAAAATAACATGAGTTTATATTTGCATAAGTTTATTTGAAACAAGTTTCCAAAGACCTCATTGCATAAACAATTACAATTTCAATCCCAAATAGTACTAAAATTTTCGTCTGTCTTTATGAGCTGAAACCCACACCAACAAATCTTCATCACACTCTCTCTAGTGCATGTAGAGGGCAAAGAAGGACAAGATGGAGGCCCCCACCAAGGACCCCACGGCCGGCAAGGAAACGATGGCATTGCTGATCGGGACAGGTGTTGGGGTCGGCGCCTCAGAGATGGTGGTGGCAACGGCGGCGCTCATGGAGGCAGCGGCCACAACAACGGCGGCGCAGACAATTTTCTTCATTTCCATAGCGGTGGAACTCGGGGGAAAACTTGCCCAAAGAGATTGATATATAGCAACAATCACCGGCCGAGTCCTTCTTCTTTGTCTTTGCTCGTGTGTGTTTACTCTTATTGTGAATGAAAAGGGTGGTGCTTCAAGGCTTTATATAGGGGTATAAGTCTATTTTTAGAAAATAATTTGAGTAAATATCTACCGTTGATTTTTCTACGTACTATTTTTAGAATGTTCCACACCGTTAGACCATCGGTATAAGAACCACATTTTGTATAATATTGATTCTTTTTCAAACGTATAATTATTTATAGGGTGAATAGCAATTTATCCCTTGTGATATTGAAAATAAGCAAATTACCTCCATATAAAAAATAAATAGTAATTTATCCCCCCTGTGTTTTTTTAAAATGAAGCAATGTACCTCTCTGCCCAAGGAGGTAAATTGCTATTTAAAAATACAGGAGATAAATTGCTATTTTATTTTTTATAGGGGAGTAATTTGCTCTTTTTGCAATATCACAAGGGGGTAAATTGCATTTATCCCATTATTCATATTTAGAATGTTTGAGGACGTTGCTTTTTTTTTTTTTAATCATATCTTAAATATACCATTTTCCTAATTCTAAGCGTACAAAGTTGATTTTGTGAATCTAATTGGTTGAATGCATCCAAGTCGAATCTCATATTTTAGCAAACTCATCCCGTACCAGTTTGAATCCATTGGTAGCTATTCTAAGCGTATTGTTATTGTTGATTTTACTCAATTATGAATTGAGGGCATAATAGGGTTTACAAAATTTAGTAATTGAGCCATTTGAAAGAAAGACAAATATGTAAAAGTTTATATACCCAAAATGTAATTATGGTGTAGGTGTAAACTTGTGGTATTTGCAGAGAAGCCCCTGATGGACCGTCTATGTGTTATGAGCTTGTTATATGTCGCACGTCGTAACCAATCAGTTGTTACGATTTAATCTGATCAAAATAAATTTATAACTTGGTTTGTCATTCACCATTAATTTTTAGTAATCCCTCACATGAATGAAAAATTAATGCATATGAGCATGAAAACACTTAAGAGAGTTTCAAACGAGAAGTCATTGCATCAGGAAAGGTAGCTTGTGGCTTTAAACCTTCCTTAGAGGAATACCATCGGATTTATTTGGTTAATCAGTGAACAAAATGTTTTGAAAAGTTCAACCATTGGTATAAACCAAAACAATAGTACCTCCACAATACATTTTCTAGAATATGTGGTTCTCATGATTGAGTCAATTTTGGTAATATGTCCTCGATGTATATGTTTATATTTACTATTATACATAACGCTTTGTGCCCTTTCAATAACCGACTATCACAATGTACCATAATTGAAGGCACTGATTTTGTCCAACAAGGCATATCGATCTTGTGGATCTTATACAGCTTAAGTTATAAATGAGCTTCTTCTAATATGCCTCGTAACATAAACGGATCTAAACTTTTCATAGGTATAATATCATTCGTTCATCAACAAAAGGCAACCGACGTCTTATTCGACGTTTATACTCTAAGTTCTCGAAGTTCTTTAACAGTTCTCCTAAGACGCGTTGCAGTATTTTGAGGTGTAAAATATTTTATGTTTTATAAGAGAAAATATCAATTAATGTGTAGATTGAATGTTTATAATAAAGTAACATAGACTTGTAAACTACTTCAAATTCTCTAATCGGGGTCTATCTATTTTATCGATCATAAAGTCAATCACTATTCATCTTATTTAAATTCATGTGCCACATGTAAATACACCATATATCATACTAATACTACCTGATAAATTTTGTTTAATTTTTTGCCCATACTTATTTAATTTTGGAGAGTTATTGTCATGAAATTTTTGATTCAATGAATTAATAAATTAAATCAATAATTTTCTAAGTAATTAGAAAAAGAGAAAAAAAGAAAAACAATTGTGAAAGGGGCAAGCCAGGTAACTATTCTATCACTACAAAAAAAAAAAAAAAAGAAAAAAATTTAATCATGGATTGGACAAGAATTTTCCATGAATTAACCATGGCTCCAACTAATCATAAATAAATTATTTGGGCTACTTCATATATATATATATATTCCTTTTCCTTTCTTATATTGTGATTATTAAAGAATTATAGACAATAAGATGACAAACCTATTACAGTTTAATTAATTAAAATTTTTGTATTTTTAAAGTTCTAGATAAATAAATTCCACTAATGGACGACGCTCCAAGTAGCTCACTTGTTTATAGAATGCATTTGGGAAAATTTTTATTCGGATCTGATTCAACTATGTAATTGGTTCAGATTTAATCGAATCGTGTTTGGACAAGAATTTTCTATGAGTTTGTATTTACATATTTCTCGAAAAGGGCTTCTACGTATTTTTAAATATTTAAGGAAATGCACTTAGATGACCATTGAATAAATGAAAGTGAGAGAACGAAATTTCATAAAACAAAAATAAACACTTCACGGAAAAGAATTTTGCTCAAATTATTGCATCCAACTAATTCAATTGTATTCATTAAAAAAAAAATATGATTTTTTTGCTACGACTAAAAACTATAGTCAAAAGAAAAAAAAATTATGGCACAAATTTATCATGGTTTCGTAACGGTCATTAGCCGTTGTTTCTTTGAGTGTGGTCAAAATATTAGTCAATGTTTTGGCTATGGCTAAAAAATCATGGCGAGTATTGATTAAATGCGGTAAAAATATAAGTTATTTGTTTTGATTTTACTTAACCATTGTTAATAGTAGTTATTTACCATGATTTTCAAGTCATGATTATTAATAGTGTAGCGGAAAAATCTAATGACATATTTGGTAATGTCAATTAAACGATAAATATAATATACTCGTCATACGATTATGTTTAAATTAGTTGAACCTTGTTTCAGAATGAAATTTCTATAAAAAGAAACTTCTTTCACATCTAGGTTTATTTGAAATAAGGTAATAATATTGAATTCTTCTATAAAAATAAGCCTTCTTACATAAAACTCAATCTCATCTCAATGATATTGAATTTTTCATCTTCCGAGGAACAAAAAAAATAAAATAAAAATGAGTTGAGACCCACACTAGCAAACTTTTATTCCACTCTTTCTAGTGCATGTAAAGGCCAAAGAAGGAGAGGATGGTGGCACCCACCAAGGACCCCACGACGGCAAGGAGACGATGGCATTGCTAGCCAAGATTGGAGCCGGTGCTTGTGCTGGTGCCTCAGAGACGGCCGTGGCGACCGCGACGCTCATGGAGGCGGCAGCCAGGACAACGGTAGTATAGGCAATTTTCTTCATTTCCATGGTGGCGGAACTGCCGAATGGGATTGAATGCAGCGAGCAATTGCCGACCGGGTCCTGCCTGTTTTGCTTGTCTTTGCTGGTGTGTGTTGGTGTTTATTGTGAATGAAGAGTATGGCACTTGAAGGCCCTTTATATTAGTGGTATAACTCTATTTTTAGAAATAATTCGAATAAATATGCACCAATAATTCTTCACCCTTGCTACTTTTAGAATGTTTTTTTGGCGTTGGTCCTGTAGTATCGGGACTATAATTAAGAATGTGTTTAGAAATATCAAATTAAAATATAAATGATAAATATAGTACTTTTTGACTCGAAACAATAACATAAAATTTTAGAAAATTATAGTTAACGAGTACTTTTCATAATATTTTTATGTTTCAAAATATAAAATATTCTTAGTCTTGGAGGCGGGGCTTGGAGGATACCTTGGAACCCGAAGAGGGGAACTCTTAAGCGGCTGAACAGGAAGATCCACCCAAGGGTGAAGGAGGATTAGGTGAGCCTTTCTTCTATCGCCTTTGTATTCTTCTTTTTAATATGTTAAAACTAATGAACAACAGATGGAGTCCACGCCAGAGCTGGGCGTCTTGATCCAAACGGTGCTTGAGAAGGCTCAAGCAGACCTTGGGGAGGCTTCCCCTATCTAGGAGCTCTTGTTGGAGCAAAGGCGTTGTCAAAAACTTTAGACGTGGCTGAGGCAACCTTCAAGTCCGTTATGTTAAAGTGCTAGAGGTATTCCCTCAGGGACTCGGTATCTTTCTGCTGGACCACAAATAGGCTTATAGGCAATGAGACGTTAAATACAACGAAAAAAATTAAAATTAAAATTACAATACAATACTGCAATTAGAGATCAAATCTCTCGTCTCCTTGGTATTACAATGCGGATCTCATGCATAAATGATTCAATTGAATTGTTAAGAGATACCAGCTTTGGTGCACTCCAATTGATGTAGATAATGTAAACGTTCTCAAGAACAGTCCCATCCTAGCAACCAATGGAACCACTACTAGTCTACTGGTAAGGTAAAATTGTTCGGGCCATCGTTCACGATAGGAACATAAGTATTTTATCTCTAAAGATAGTCCACATCATCTACAATAAAATCTCCTATAACCCTATGCTATTAGGTGTGTAGAATTATGGTGGATCAACTATTGATCCATTGAGATAAACAAAAGAACACTTTCTCTTTTTTGAGTGATAAGAGAGCAAGATTTCTAACTTGAGAATACACAATCATGACTTGGTAAAATGAATATAATCTCGTCAATCACACCAATCATGACTTTGTGGCCTTGGGCTTGATCTTGATCTTGATTCTCAATTGCACCAAGTGCAAACTCAAATTCTCAATTAATTGAATCCGAGTCTTAGTTAGGCCCATGATATTTAATCCATTAATCAATTAATCTAGTTAATTGATTTACAAGCCCGAATTAATTCTCAATTAATCGGTCACAAGTATTTAATACATCAAATTAGTTAATGCTTATGAATTCTCTAATCAGTTAATCTAGTTATTTGATTATAAACTCCAACCAGTTAATCTCAATTAATTGGTCACAGGTCTTAAATGTTCGAATTAGTTAATGCTTGTATATTCCTATCAAATAATCATATTATTTAAATTTTTATGGATCAATTTCATAAATAATCCAAATGTATTAATTAATTTAACTCCTTAAATTAATTTACATCTTCTCCATAATTAATCATATTAGTTATTTGCACAATTCCATCATGGATTCGTGTGTGATACTTTAGGTTCACTACTCAGTTAAATTTGGACTTGGATCTTATACAATTTAATTTGCAATCACATATTAGATAAATTATATTTAATTCATCACTCATAATTAACTCTTTAATTTAAGAGCACCACTTGCATATGGGTGGCCACCTAGCACTACAAAGTAGGTGAATCTACGTGAACCTGTAAGTTCCGAGTTACATGCAAATACAGTTCTTCCATCAAGCCAATCTTCCAACCAAAGTCTAAGGCATGAAATTGTAATCGGTTCCCATCTATGACTTTAATATTTATGTATCTACTCTACTCTTTGTACTTCTCACTTATCAACATAGGGAACTACTTTCCTATTTTATCAACTACCGTGCCCATGGATTTTGGAGAATACAATGTAAAGAATATATCATCACATGATGAGTGACGGATTCTATCTTGAAATTCACCAACCTCCATGCATGCTCTAACCGTTTAAAAAAAGGCTTTTTAACAGCTGTAGAAAAAATCATAGTTGCGTCAGCTATGTTTAAGTCATAGCCGTCTTATGCACAAGGCTACTTTGGAACCTCAAGTCAAAGGACCACTTAATGCACTATCATAACAAATGAGTATCAGGTCATACCGATCATGCCTCTCAAAGCTTTTGTATGACATGTCCTATAGGTCAGTTCAGTGAACTTGATAATATTTTATCAAGCATCTATTAAAGTGCGCACACGTCATACTTCTCTGTCTATGAAACTTGACAGTCGTTATATGAATGCATTATTTAGTGAAAGTCTTTAAGGAATCATAATTGATGCCCTATCTCGATCGATTCATTGACTGAAAATGTTTTTTTTATCAAACCATAGAGGTTGGTTTCATGATCACCATCATATGCACGAGCCAACCCATGGTATGATGTAAGGTCTCCAACCAAATGCATACATATGTAATGTAAAAAGCACAGATGGCCAAAAAACATTTCTCTCTATTAATACATATTTTATTGAAAATGATCCTTTAGAACGGTTGACATTAAATCAATCATTTGCTTGACAGTCACCAATTCTTGCAGCTGCTCGTGAATTTTGTCGAGGAACAGGGAATGGAACTCTTTGGACAACCGAATGAAACCCATAGGTAGTTGATTGAATCATTGTCGGGCTGCTTAAGTGAAATTGGTCATAAACACACAGCACTTGACCCCATCAATATAGTAATGGAGAAAAACAACTTCTTCGAAACGTGATAGGTACCCTTGGGGGCGGATGCACATTCATGATAGGATTAACCATGAAAGTTGCTTGTTTCGAAGGGTTCAACTTGAGATCTTCAGTCCTTAGTTTGCAAGCTGTAGGAACGAGAGCCTGTCAAAAAATTGTTAGCACTTCGAGAATCAAATTAGTACTCAAATTCTATGACCTTAGGGATCATGAGGCGTCACGCGGCCCCGCCTATGTAGCTAATGCTAATTCGCCATGGGCGCCTCCAATTGATGCAGCCCTACGTGGATGCCACAACAATGGCCCATGGGGAGCTCCATGGTTTGCCCTGTATGTTAGTCGAGCCTTGATTTTGGTTGGGGAATCTTAGGATTGTAGCTTTCCTGTGGGTTTGAGCGTCCTTTATTCTTAAAGAAGTGGGCTACTTGGGCCTCGTTGGGTCAATTCGATTTCTACTGGCACCATGATAAATACCAAGAGAGAGATACAAGTTTCAAAACAATGAATAAGAGATTAAAAAGTACATAATTATAATCCCCTAAAATTTATATTTGTTTAAGATAATACAAACTGAATAAGTTTCCTAATCTTGAATTTTGTATAAGCAAAAGTTTGTAAAACAAAATATCGTATAAATGATTTTGTAGATAAATACAAATTAAATTATTAACTTAAAATTAATGTGATTTTACAACCAATGAAAATTTTCTTAGTAAATAAAATGCGTATTTGGTCAAAATTGCATCAATTTTGTAAAAGGAAAAAAAGTTTTGTTATTTATAAAAATTGTATAAAAACAAAAGTTCTGAATATGAAATAAGATTTAATTTGATTAATTTCAAGTGACATCTGTAAATATACCATACTACTATATACGTTTTATTTGTTTTTGCGCACACTTCATTTTTTATTTGGCAAGATATTGACAAGAAATTCATGATTCGATGAATTAATGATTGTTAGAGGGACAAGCCAGTGTTTAAGAATTCCTTCCTGAAACATTTATTTTTATCATTTGGAGGTATAAAATTTGAATAAACTTTCTTGCCATTTAATCACACCTTCACTAAATAAATTGTTCTGCTATTTCATATGTATGTAAATTTTGATTGATGAAAATATTATAGATAATAAATGTGAAAAGTCTATTACATTTTAATTGGAAAATTTGAAAATTTAAAATTCCATATAAAAGATCCCATTAATGGATGCTAAAAGTAGTGATCACTTGTTTGTAGAATGAATTTTTTAATATATTTCTCGAAAGGGGTTTAATGTAATTTATCTTTTTATAATATTGTAAATGAGCAAATTATCCCTTTATGAAAAAAATTATACAGAGAGATAAATTGTTTCATTTTAGAAAAACACATGGGGGTAAATTATTGTTTTTTTTTTTTTTTTTAAATACAGAGGAGTAAATTGCTAATTTTTTTTCATAACGAGATAATTTGCTCATTTACGATATCACAAGGGGGTTGCTTGTATTTTTTCCTTCTTGAAAGTGCTTATACGTATTTTTAAATATTTGAGGAAATGCACGTAAATTACCATTTAATAAAAGTGAGAGAAAGAAATTTCATAATAAAAAATAAACACTTGGCAAGGAAGATTTTCGCTCAAATTAGATAATCATGTATCCAATTAATTCAATTGTATGTTTTTGGTTATTCTCTTTGAATAGTGTATAAATTACATAGTGAATATAGTGCGCTCGTCATATGATTAATTTTAAATTAGTCAAACCTTGTTTATAATGAATTATCTCCACAAAAATAACATCTTCCACATCTAGGTTTATTTGAAACAAGGTAACAAACACCTTCTGATATAGAATACAAATTTATCTCAATAACATTGAATTTTCCATCTCCCGAAAAAAATAAAATAAAATAAAATTATGAGCTGAGACTCACGCTAGCAAATTTTTATTCCACTCTTTTTAGTGCAAATAGAGGGAAAAGAAGGACAAGATCGTAGCACCCACCAAGGACTCCACGACCGGTAAGGAGACGATGGCATGACTGGTCGGGACTGGAGTCGGAGTCGGAGCCGAAGCTGGTGCCTCAGAGATGGTGGAGGCCATCGCTACGCTCATGGAGGCAGCCGCCACGACAATGATACAGGCAATTTTCTTCATTTCCATGACGGTAAAACTCTATGAGAAATTAGCGAATGGGATTGAATGTAACAATCGCCAATCGATCGATCCTGCCTGCTTGCGTTTGCTAGTGTGTGTTCGCGTTTATTGTGCAAGAAAAGTATGGCACTTGAAGGCCCTTTATAGTAGTGGTATAGGCCTATTTTTAGAAATAATTCAAGTTAATATGGACTGATACTTCACCTTACTATTTTTAGAATTTTTATTTTTTTTTGTATTGTTCCTTTAGTATCGGGATAATAGTTAAGAATGTATTTAGAAATAGAGTTAAATTTATTTTGATCCATGTGATATGGAAAAATAATAAAAAGCTCCCGTGAAAATTTAAATATAAAAAATCACACTTATGTTATGAACAATAACTCACACAACCCCCTGATCAACCTTGTCTTAGGAGTTTTTATAATATTTTTTAATATTATAGGGGGTGTAATTGATACTTTATTTTTTTTAGGATTTTTTTTGAACATTCTTAATATCATAGGGGGTCCTTGGATTTTTCCCATTAGAAATATCATACTCAAATATAAATAATAAATATAATACTTTTTTCTGAATTAAGACAATAACATAAAATTACAATATACATATATATTAGTACTTCAATTGATATGAAATTAGCAAATATTTTCATAATTAAGTTTCATAAATTAAAATATGCACGTATAAATTTTGTAAATTATTGGATCATTAGGAGAGGTGATGCCTATTGCAAATTTTCTTCAAGCCTAAAGTGATTCCAATGCCTATTCGGCCTCCTGAGGGAGGAGATGTTGGATGCTTGGCCGGCATGATTCTATTACCCATCTCGTTCTTTTTTCATCCATAGCCTTACTCGTAATTCTATTTTATGTTTTCTCTGCAATTTTTCTCATACACCAAACTATCGGGAATATCAAGGGTACATCCTATGATTTGAATTAGTTGATTTCAATTTTCGTATTTTTTCTCGCTTTTGTCGCGTTCTCAAATCGTACCGATTCTTTCATAGGGTCCCTTAATCTTCGGAAGAAGGATAAGAGAATCTGTTATAAATGAGGTTTCTAGATTTTCAAAGGTGGTTGAGAGGATATTCTCCTCCTCGTGGGTTTCTCGAACTAGAGGTTTCCTACCTTACGGATAAGGATGCATTGAATCCTTCTATTGTGGCCGTCATGTACTGCTTGTGGGTGGTTGGAGCCTGCGGACATGATTTGAAAGGTACTATGGGGATACCACTAGGACCACCAGTAGCGCCCCGTGGCATAAGCTTGATTGTGCGTGCTTGGGCCTCTTAGTTCGATTGGGGGGATCCCAAGCCACAGACTTGGAGAGGGAGGTGCCACCTAGTTACTAGAATTCGCGATCCTCGAGAGTAGATAAAAATAAATAAGGATATCTACCATGGTTTAGGAATATCCCATGGGTTTCATGAGGATATCTCCTAAATCTTCAGCGGAATACCTTCCTCGGCCGGCAGATCAAGAGGGCATGTTTTTTCTAAAACTAACTCACGCTTACGGGGTTGATGTTCATTCGCCCACGTGGGGCCTCTAACTAACGTGGCTTTTGCCGATGCCATGTGGGAATCCCGTGTGGGCTCTTTAATTTGGGCCTAGCTGTGTTGGGATTCTACCATAGCATCTTTCCTATGGGCTTGAAGAGTCCTTCGCCCCTGGGCTAGATTTTTAGGCCTCCTTGGACCTATCGAGTTTTAGGGAACCAACCATAATATTATATACTATCAGCTACATATTGTATTTATTTTTGCCCACGCTTTATTTTATTTGGGTGAGATATGATTAAAAATTTCATGATTTGATGAATTAATAATCGTGAGAGGGACAAACCAGTATTTAAGAATTGCATACTGAAATATTAATTTTTATCATTTGACGGTATATAGCCTGTACAAAATTTGAATTAACATTATTGTACATAAAAAGAACTATATATTCTATTTAGATCCCCATGAACTTTCATGCTCGTTCATATGTATATATAAGGGTAAATTACAAGGATGTCTCTTGAGATTTGGTATAATTTCGAATACCTCTTCGTTGCTACTAATATCTCCCTTATTTTAATGGTAGCCTAACAAGTAGTTCAATCCATTAGGTTTTCATCTATCTTTTGTGGTGAACTGACCAAAATGCTATTATGAATTATAAATTATAAATTATATTTATTTTTAATTTTTTTATTTCTTTAATGGATCCACTCTGTTCGTTTTTTATAAGTTTTAATTTTTTAAAAAAATTAAAAAAATACAATAAGAGCAAAGTTGATAATTTCATACATTCATCCAAGAATTACATAATTTCATCAAACATCAGGGATGTATTTATAATTTTTCAAACAACGAGGACTATTCGTAATTATGCCAAATCTAATCGGAGGTCATTATAGTTTACCCTATTTCTAATATTAGAGAAACTATAAATAATAAAGATGAAAAAACCTATTACATTTTAACTAGCAATTTTTAATTTTTTAAATTCCAGATTTAAAAAAAAATCCCACAAGGGACGCTCAAAATAGTGCTTATTTGTTTATATATATAGAATGAATTTTTGTTTATATATTCCTCAAAAGGTGCTTATATTTACTTTCACATATTTGTGAAAATTCACTGAAATGACCATTTAATTAAAGTGAGAGAAAGAAATTTCATAAACATCGCCAGGAAGCTTTTTTGCTCAAATTATATGATCATATCCAACTGATTCAATTGTATTATTCTCTTTAAACAATGTCTCATCAATTATATTTTTAATATGGATTAATCAATTTATCCTTTCTAATATTGTAAATGAGCAGATTAATCCTTTATAAAAAAATAAAAAAAACTAGCAATTTATTCGTCTATGAAGGTAAATTATTTCATTTAAAAAATACAGAAAAATAAATTGTATTTAAAATACAAGGTAGTAAATTGCTAATATTTTTTTTATAGAGGAATAATTTGTTCATTTATCATATCACATATGTTAATTGTATTTTTTTCTTTTGAATATAGTACGCGGGCCATATGATTGATTTTAAATTAATCGAACCTTGTTGGGAATGAAATTTCTTTAAAAATAAGGGTAAACTACAACAGACTCTCCTGAAGTTTGTAATAATTACAAATACCACTCGTTATTTGAAAAATTATAAATACCGTCCTGAAATTATAAATATCCTAACAAATACCCCTTTATGACAACTCATTACAGGAGGGTATTTCTTAAGGTATATATAATTTGAGGGAGGTATTTATATTTTTTAAACAACGAGTGGTATTTATAATTAAATTAAACTTCAGGAAAGCCCATCGTAATTTACCCTAAAAATAAACTTCTTCCGCATCTAAGTTTATCTGAAATAAAAATGTGAATTAACGTTATTGTAGGAAAAAAGAACTATTCGATTTAAAATCACACCTTCACTAAATAAATTGTTCTGCTATTTCATATGCCTGTAAATTTTGATAGATAAAAAAATTATAGATAATAAATGTGAAAAGTATATTACATTTTAACTGGAAATTTTGAATTTTTTAAAATTCCAGATAAAAGATCCCATTAATGGAAGCTCATAAAATGAATTTTTGTTAATATATTTCTCGAAAAAGGGATTAATGCAATTTACTTTCCTGTGATATTGCAAATGAGCAATTATTCTTTTGTAAAAAAAATAATACAGGAAGATAAATTGCTCCATTTTAAAAAACACATGGTGATAAATTGCTGCATTTTAAAAATACAGGAGAGTAAATTGCTATTTTTTTTTCATAACGGGGTAATTTGCTCATTTGTAATATCACAAGATAATTATTTGTATTTTTTTCTTCTCGAAAGTGCCTATATGTATTTTTATATATTTGAGGAAAGCACGTAAAAATTACCATTTAATAAAAGTGAGAAGGAAATTTCATAATAAAAAAAAAAAAAAAACACTTGGCGAGAAAGATTTTCGCTCAAATTAGATAATCACATATCCAATTAATTCAATTGTACGTTTTTGGTTATTCTCTTTAAATAGTGTTTAAATTACATGGCGAATATAATGCGCTCGTCGTAAAATTAAATTTAAATAAATCAAACCTCTTGTTTAGAATGAAATGCCCACAAAAATAAACTTCTTCCACATCTAGGTTTATTTGA
The DNA here is from genome assembly GCA_034509725.1 of Sesamum angolense. Taxonomy (NCBI): domain Eukaryota; kingdom Viridiplantae; phylum Streptophyta; class Magnoliopsida; order Lamiales; family Pedaliaceae; genus Sesamum; species Sesamum angolense. Next base: position 8,796,818 of record JACGWL010000008.1, read on the forward strand.
AACAATGTAACAAACACCGTCGACATAGAATACAAATTTATCTCAATAACATTGAATTTTTCATCTCCCGGAAAGAAAAAAAAAAATTATGAGCTGAGACTCACACTAGCAAATTTTTATTCCACTCTTTCTAGTGCAAATAGAGGGAAAAGAAGGACAAGATCGTAGCACCCACCAAGGACTCCACGACCGGTAAGGAAACGATGGCATCGCTGGTGGGGACTGGGGTCGGAGCCGAAGCCGGTGCCTCAGAGACGGTGGTGGCCATCGCTACGCTCATGGAGGCGGCCGCCAGGACAACGACATAGGCAATTTTTGAATGTAACAATCGCCAATCGACCGATCCTGCCTGCTTGCGTTTGCTAGTGTGTGTTTGCGTTTATTGTGCATGAAAAGCATGGCACTTGAAGGCCCTTTATACTAGTGGTATAAGTCCATTTTTAGAAATAATTCGAGTTAATATCGATCGAAACTTCTTCACCTTACTATATTTAGAATTTTTTTTTTTTTTTTTTTTTTTTTGCATTGTTCCTTTAGTATCGGGATAATAGTTATAACGTATTTAGAAATATCATACTCAAAATAAATATAATATATATATATATATATAAAGTAGTACTTCAATTTATATGAAATTAGCAAATATTTTCATAATTAAGTTTCATAAATTAAAATATGCACGTATAAATTTTGTAAATTATTGGATCATTGAGAGAGGTGATGCCTATTGCAAAAATTTCATCAAGCCTAAAGAGATCCCAGTGCCTATTTGCTCCCCTGGTTTCACTCTCCTCTACCGAATTAAGGGGATGTTTGAGTGTCCAACTCCTTATTGAGGGAAGAAGGGTCGGGACTCCACTCTGATTTCCTCCGGGGCATTTTCCTCTCGATTGGCAGCCGCGCCAATTGTTCGGCCTCGTGAGCACTAGAAAAAAAAAATTATTGACTATAATTTAAATAGTTATAAACTAAAAATTATGATAAATGTTTTTTATTAATAATGGTTAAGTAAAATCGATGCAAAAATATAAATTTTTTACCATAAAAAAGTTATTTGCCATGTCTAAGAGCCATGGTAAAAATATTTGTCATGACAAATATTTTAACCACCCTCGCGGATACCACAGTCAACAACCGTTGCATGACCATGATTAATAACTATTTATTACGATTATTTTATTATTAACCATGATTTTGTATTAACCATGGTTAAATGGAGGACATGTTGGATGCTTGGCCGGCCACCTCTCTGGTGAATATCAAGGGTACACCCCATGATCCAAATTAATTGATTTCAGTTTTTATACTTTTTCTCATTTTCGTCGCGTTTGCAAGTCGTACCGATTCTTTCATAGAGCCCGTTAATCTTCGGGAGAAGGATAAGGGAATCTGCTGTGAATGAGGTTTTTAGATTTCCAAAGGTGGTTGAGATGATATTCTCCTCCTACTGGGTTTAATTCTTAGACCAGAGGTTACCTATCTTAGGGATAAGGACACATTCAATCCTTCTTTTGTGGTCACCATGTATCTTTGCTTGGGCGGTTAGAGCCTGTGGAGGTGGCTTGAAAAGTCCTACGTGGATGCCACTAGGATCACCGGTGGCGCCCCATGGCATAAGCTTGATTCTGCTTGGGCCTCTAGTTCGATTGGGGGATCCCAAGCCATAGCTTGAATACAAGCCGGTTCGTGAGATCGCGAGCCAGCTCTGCAACACACCTTGCACCTCTATTTTTTCGATCAGAAAAATTAATAAAAAAATGATCATATATGGCAAAGTGTAAATTTTATAAATTTGATATGGTAAGTTGATAAAGAAAAAAATCTTGCCGCAAAATGTAACAACGGATATAATTCAAGTGGTGATATACCCTTTTATTTAGGTGAGTTATGGTTAAAAACTTCATGTTTTGATAAATTAACAATCGTGAGAGGGACAAGCCAGTGTTTAAGAATTGCTTACTGAAATATTAATTTTTATCATTTGACGATATATAGCCTGTACAAAATTTGAAATAACATTATTGTATGGAAAAAGAACAACATATTCTATAATCTATTTAGATAGCCCATGAACTTTCATGCCATTTAATCATACCTTGATTAATAAATAGTTCGTGCTCTTTCATATGTATATATCCACTTACATTATATTTATATGGGTAAATTACAATAACTTTTTTTTGAGATTTGGCATAATTTTAAATACCTCTTTCGTTGTTTAAAAAATTACTAATACCTTTTTGATTTGAGCGGTAGTCTAATAATTATCCCAATACATTAAGTTTCCATCTATTTTTCGTGGTGAACTGACCAAAATGCCATTGTGGATTAAAAATTATAATTTTATTTATTTTTTTAAATTTTTTGATTTTTTAATGGACTAAGTAGATAATTTTTTTATAATTTAAAAAAAAATTATCCACCCCGTTCGATTTTTTTATAAATTTTAATTTTTTTTAAAAAAAATTACAATAAGAGCAAAGTTGATAATTTCATACCTCCATCCAAGAATTATATAATTTCATTAAACATCAGGGGTATTTATTATTTTTTAAACAACGAGGGAGTATTTGTAATTATGTTAAACCTTATGGGAGATCGTTGTAATTTAACATTTAATTAAAGTGAGAGAAAGAAATTTCATAAACAGCGAGGAAGCTTTTTGCTCAAATTATGTTCATATCCAACTGATTCAATTGTATTATTCTCTTTAAACAATGTATCATCAATTACATTATGAATATGGATTAATAAATTTTCCTTTATGATATTATAAATGATCAGATTACCATCTTAAAAAAAAAAAAATAGTAATTTACTCATTTTCATTTTAAAAAATACAAGGTAGTAAATTGATGAATTTAAAAATACACGGGGTAAATTGCTAATATTTTTCATAAAGGAGTAATTTGTTCATTTGCCATATTAAATGGAGTTGATTGCATTTTATCCTTTTGAATATAATACACAGGCCATGTGATTAATTTTAAATTGGGTAAACTGCAATCTACCTACCTGTGTTAGAAAAAATAAACAAACAACCCTCTTATGAAAAATAAAATAGCAATTTTTTTAGAGTAATAAAATAGCAATTCACCCCTATGTTTTTCAAAATGCAGCAATTTACCTCCCTGTATTTTTAAAATTGAAGCAATTTACAGGGAGGTAATTGCTTCATTTTTTAAAACACAATGAGGTAAGTTGCTATTTATTTATTTTTCATAGGGGGTAATTTGTCCATTTCCAATATCATAGGGGGTAAATTGATATTCACCCATTTTAAATTAATCAAACCTTGTTGGGAATAAAATTTCTATAAAAATAAACTTCTTCCATATCTAAGTTTATTTGAAATAAGATAATAAACACATTTTTAGATAAAATAAAATTTTATAATCTCAATCATAATATTGAAAATTTTCATCTCCAGAAAAAAAAAGGAAAAAAAAAATTATGAACTAAGACCCACACTAGCAAATTCTTATTTCACTCTTTCTACTGCATGTAGAGGGCAAAGAAGGACAAGATGGTGGCACCCACGAAGGACCCCATGGCCGGCAAGGAAGCGATGGCACCACTAGTCGTCGTCCCAGAGACTGGAGCTGGAGCCGGCGCCTCAGAGACTGTGGTGGCAACCGCGACGCTCATGGACGCGGCGGCCAAGACAACGGCGGTGCAGGCAATCTTCTTCATCTCCATGGTGGTGAGGAACTGCCGAATGGGATTGAATGCAGCGAGCAATTGCCGGCCGGGTCCTGCCTGCTTGTCTTTGCTGGTGTGTTTTGGTGTTTATTGTGAATGAAAAGTATGGGAGTTGAAGGCCCTTTATATAAGTGGTATAAGTCTATCTTTAGAGATGATTGAAATAAATATACACCAATAATTCTTCACCTTACTCTTTTTAGAATTTTGTTTTGGGCGTTGGTGCTTTAGTATCGGGACAACAGTTAAAAATGTATATAAAATTTGGGAAAAAGTCGAAGGGCTCATTCGATATTGTAAATGTTCAAAAAATCTCTTGAAAAAATAAATTATCAATTACATCTTTCGTTATATGAAAAAGTTTTGAAAAAAATTCCTGCGGCCAGATAATGTAGTACACGTGCGCTGACTGCGAATATGGGCCTGTAAATACATTATTTTGACAATTTTCCCCTTACCTCTCTATAATATAATACTATATAATAATAATAATGAATAATTTAATAAATCTTAAAATAATATATAAATACTTTATTAATAATAAAATATACTTTATATGTAAATATATAATTATATTAATATTTTTAATTACATAATTAAATTAATTAACATGAAATTTCTTAAAAAAAATGGCAGCGCCGCTGATGGAGGGGTCGCTCTGTTAGAATTTAAATATACTTCGTAGTAAAATAACGATTATTATCAATCCTAGAACTGATCATGTGAATCATTAAGAAATATGATAATCGTAAATGCGGAAGGGTACATGAATCCAGAGCCATAGGATTCTCAATGGAATCTTGTCAGCAGTCTTCCAAATCAACACGGTTTCACAGAATTTTCTTGTATTACTTCTCTCTAATTTCTCTTTGATAATGGAATGTCAGGAGATATATTGAAGTCTCTTGTGATTTGGAGACCATGACACATATATATAATAGTAGGTATTTCAATTTCAATCCATCACTAAAATTGAAACTAATTACTTTTAGTCTCTGCACATTAAAGGCTCACATCCTATCACATACATTAAGACTCAAATTACTGAAACCTTATTTGATTATTTTATTGGGCCTAAATTTCAACAGTCCATAATATATATAATTATTTTACATATAAGCCAATCGTTAGATTAAGGATCCAACATTATTGAATTAATACATCCAACACGCCCTCCTCATCCCTAGGCGACGTCGATCGCCCATCCATCAGCATCGACCATCACATCTGGGCAACTGTTGTCGTCCAGTTGGGAGGTGGCGGCATAGCCGTTGCCCCCTCTGCAGGGGGGAGGGGGTGATTATTATTTTTTTAAACTTATAATAATATATAATATAATTGTATCAATGTCATCTAACTCATTTTCTAAAGCCACGTATAACTAAAAACTCTAAAAAAATCTTTAACAGACATGCAATATCAATTTTTCGATAAAAATCAAAATTCATGACCACGAAAGGATTAAGTTTTAATAATTTTGAAACTTGATGCATAAAAGATAAGTATAATTATCGGATTAAAATTAATATTGAGTATATTTAACAGACTAAAAAAATAATTTTTTCATATAAAAATTTTAGTTTTATATATTTTAGGTATATTTTAATTGAAATTTGTATAATATACTATATAATATAAAATTTTCCCTCATATATATGGAGGTCGGTGCATTTTAGTCATTATCCTTAAAAAAAAATAGGTTCAGATTGACCAGGGAGCTATGTAAGACATTATTTTAAACATAGGGGTAAATTTTTATATTTAAATTTTCACATATTTTTTTTATATTTTTTCATATTACAAGGGTCAAAATGAATTTAACTCTAAAAATCTCATCATGAAATTATATAAATCATAAATATAATACTTTTCTAATAAAAAAATAACGTAAAAATTAGGAAAGTATAGTTAACCAGTACTAATTTAAGGATATATGAAATTAGCAAATAATTTCATAATTTGTTTTATGTTTCAAAAGTTAAAATATGCATGTATAAATGCTGTAAACCATTGGTTCTTTAACAAAGGTATAATTGTCTAATATATATAAAAAAAAGTGTGATAGTATTTTTTTTTAAAAAAAATTATTATCATAAAAATTATATATAATATTTGAATCAAAACAATAACATAAATTTAATATATATATATATATATATATATATATATATATATATATAATTATTTTAATACATATGAAATTGGTAAATATTTTTATGATTTTTCTAAAAATATGAACATATAAATGCTATAAAAAGTGTGAACTGTTGATTCTTTAGAAAAGGAATAATTATCTGATATAAGAAGAGAAGTTGTGAAAGTATTATTTTAAGAATTATATTTAAAATTATCAAATTTTTAGGATAAATTATAACGATCTCCCCTGAAATTTGGCATAATTACAATACCTACTCATGGTTTGAAAAATTACCAATATCCCCCTAATTTTAGTAAATTAGCTCATTTTGTTAGTCTGCGTTTGGTTTCCATTCATTTTTAGTGGTGAATTGACCAAAATATTCTTATGGACTAAAAATTAAAATTTTATTTGTTTTTTAAAATTTTATGGTTTTTTATTGACTAAATGGAGATTTTTTGTATAATTTTTCAAATCTTTTCATCCATTTCGTCTAATTTTTTTATAAATTTTTATTTTTAAAAAAAAAGAACAAAATACAGCAAGGGCATAATTTATAATTTCATACATCCATCCAAAAATTACATAATTTCATCAAATATTAAGAGTATTTATAATTTTTAAATAATAAAAAAATATTTATAATTATGTCAAATCTTAAAGGTGGTGGTTGTAATTTTCCATATTTTTATTACAAAGTGGGCTTGGTGAGTTGAACGAGTCCAACTTATTAAATCAAGTAAGATGATCTCATATATATTTGGTAAACACGCCCAAAATCAGGCTGAGTTAATCATCTATAATATAAAATAGTATTACATAATTTGCACATATATAAGTTGTGTCACAAATAACTAATATATATAGGTAAAATTATATTTTTTGTCATGTAATTTTAGATCGTTAGTATTTTTGGTCCTATAACTTATTTCATTTGCACATTCAACCTCCTTTTTTTTTTTTTTTTTGGGCAAATTTAGTTTGGAACATTTCACATTTAATCATTTTTTTGACAAATTTAATCTTATGTTGATTTGTGAAGCAGTTGGAATACATGGAATAGCTCACAACGAATTTTGCAAGGGATTGATGAAAACAAAAATTGCACAGACAATCCTCCCAATCCGAAGCATGTGATCGATATGCACCTAGAATCGTTAATCGAGGAGCTACTGCAATATGGCATGCGGGTGTACAGACACCCAAACCAAACATTCATGATGATTGCAACTTTGATGCGGACCTGAATGACCTACATAGCTATGGGATGTCATTTGGATGGAGTGCTACCTAGTATTCAACATCCCCCAGGAGCGGGGAACTCAACATCAGCGTCACCTGTGTACTGCCATGGATCAGATAGAAGGGAATTGAAAGGGTCGGAGGGCGAAGCAGGTGGTTGGAAGTATGCAACTTCATTTTCAATTAAAAAATAATTTAATTAATTATTCGTGGTTTTTTAAAAAAATTTCCCCCCTAATTCCAGGAGATATTTTAGAAACTCCTTGAGGACCAAGCTGCCTAGGGGCAGGCAGTTGGGCAGTGCCTCAGTCTTCATCAACCCCCATCGCTTAGACGAAGGAGCCTGTGGTTCAGTGCAGCTGGTGGCTAGAGCCGGGCCGGATCTTCTATCTGTGCTCAAAATCCCGAAGCTCTATTGTGGGAACACCGCAAAGGAGTGCACCACCAGCGCTAGCAGATGACCCAAGGACCGTCAAACTTGAGCGGTGGATGTCACGAATGGAAGGGATGTTGCAGAACATAAGGACACACTTTGGCATCCCACCATATCCGTGGTCGCCTGAGCATCCATCTGATAACCCTGCCACAACAAACGGCACCAACTAAGGCCACCAACCGGCCAACGAGGAGCAGGAGGAGAACACTGATTTAGATTAGAATTTTTTTTTTTAATTTTTAATTTAAAAATAAAATTGTACTTAATTTTTATTTCAGTTTTTTCGTTGATGCAATATTTTGAGTAATGTATTCCATTTTGCTTTTAGTTTAATTGCATTCCATTTCAACTATTTAATTCGAATTAAAAATACAATTTGATTAAAAAATAATATTTAATTAGATTTGATGACGCAAACATGCCTCAATATTTGCTAAACAGAACGTCACAAAAATCATTTTCTAATGAGATGATATTTTGTTCACTTTGTGAAAAACGCCCGTCGCAAACTCTGTCCCAATTTCTAGCTTATGTCGCGATAGTTTTTATCTTAAACCCATCCCAAAGTGTTGTTGTATTTACTAAAACAACTAGCGCGCGCTAAGTTTATTATATGGATGCTAAAGGTACAACATTGATATTTTTTGTCGCCAGGTATATTTTGTCGGAAGGTATGAAAACATATTCCATCCATTTAGCATACCTTGCGACAGAAAATACCAATGTTGTACAAAGATGTTGCAAGTCCGCAAAAACTTGCAATATGATGTCTTTCCCCTTCAAAACATTTTCTGACTCCAACTAGGCCGATGGTTAAGTTCCGTGGCAAATATAAAATAGCGACAAGTAACCATCATAACTGACGTTGCAAAAACCTTCGTTGAAAGGGCAATTTTTTATAGTGTAATTCCTACAAGTTTGACAAGAGAACCCTTTTGGAATTTCATAAACTACATTGATGGGCAATAGGTTCCACTTGCCCGGGTTGAAATGATTTATGAGTGAGTGTTTAACATTAAAATAAGATGTTTTGTAACGAGTCCAAATATTAAGCATACTTCAGAGCTCATTTAAACAAAAAGTGATGATTTCTTGAAAATACTTCTAGACTCTATATTAGAAGTTTGTATTTTAAATAAGTTTCCCAATATCATCTTATATCAATATTACAATAGTGAAATTTTCCCCTTCAAGAAACATTACTAATATAATATGAAATATTTCACATAAAAGAAATAATGGAATAATAATCAAATATATGTGTCCATAAACATAATTTCTTGACTACAATATCAATTAATATCTTAAGAAAAAAACAAAGAAATTAGCCGAAACCCTACACCAGCAAATCTTCTTCATCCCACGTATTGTTCTACCTACTGCATATAGAAGGCAAAGAAGGACATAATGGTGGCCCCCACCAAGGACCCCATGGCCGGCAAGGAAACCATTGCGTCGCTGGTCGGGACAGGGGTCGGAGCCGGTGCCTCAGAAATGGTGGTGGCGACGGCGGCGCTCATGGAGGCGGCAGCCACGACCAGGGCGGCAACAGCAATTTTCTTCATTTCCATGGTTGTGGGAACGTCCTGAGAAAACTGCCCGAGGGGATTGATCGCGACAACTGCCGACCGTGTCCTGCCTGCTTGTTTTTGCTTGTGCTTTTATTGTGATTTGAAGGGCTGAAATCTCAAGGCCTTTTATAGCAGTGATGAGTCTAATTTTAGAAGCTAACTTGTGTGAATATCTACCATTCATTTTTCAACTTACTATTTTTAGAAATATTTAGAAATTTATTCTTTTGTTTTGATAAATACAAGTGTATGGACAAGTTTTTATGAAAATTCTATCTCTGATCAGGTTTGGCTGAACAAAATCAATTTGAAAATAAGTGTAATACACTTGATCTGTGATTGGTCATCTTTTCTCAATTGTACATTAATCATACAACAAGTATATTAAACTTGCCATATAATCGATTCAGATTCGACTGCACCAAGTCCGGACTAGAATTTACCCTACTTTTTATGCTTTGTAAGTGGTAATTTTGGGCTTAATACAATGCACACCTTGTGTTATTGTAAATGAACAAATTATCTTTCTAAAAGAAATAACAGTTTATCCATCTTGTGCTTTTTAAAATAACACAATTTAACTCCTTGTCTAAGGAGGTAACTTGATGTATGTTAAAAAAAAAAACACAGAGAGGTAAAATGATATGTATTTTTCATAGAGTAATATGTTCAATTGCAATATATATCACTAGAGGTTGCTTGCATTTTTTTTCCTGATAAATTTTAAGTCCGTGTTTAGGGGGAATTATTATTTTTTTAATAGTAAAAGTATCTCATCAAGTCAAACTCATTATTTGTGGTTATTTAACTAAGATTGCATTTGGATCGAATGATCTGAAATTATAAATTTTAAAATTCTTAAATAAAAAAACCATTTAAATTTATTTAAAAAAGTATTTCAAATCATTCTTTTCTAATTTTGAACTATATGTTGTTGAATATCGATAAATTTTAAATTCTTTTCAAATTAAATTATTTAAAATTCTTTTTTTAATACATCCATAGGGAACTTGATCATTGCCATAGGGACTAATCACTGGTAATTGTGGACGATGTGCAATTTGTTTTTTTTTTTTTCAATAATTTATTGTTACATAAAAACAAATTAAATGAGTTAAATCGAATTAATATTGTTCAAGTTATTTAAAAAAAAAAAAAGGAAAAAAAAAACAGAGAGAGAAGATGAAAATAGTGGAGTATGGCATGTGTCCTCCACATGTCAAGCTATAATTGCAACTACATACTATGTATAATATATATAATCTTCGTAGCTTATATATATGAAATACAAAAAAAGCCAAACGAGCAACAGCAGGTACACTTCTTTTTTTTTTCAATATAAATGATAGATATGAACGTCTTAAAAAATTAACTCCACTTTATTTAGTAGAAGAATAAAATATATAATCTATATATAACCCCATTCTAGTTTTATTGGACATCATATTCATACTTTTGAGAATATTAAAATCATAGGATTTGCTGGAAATAAATTATACAAGACCAGTTTTATCATGAACCTCATTATGAGTGTCGTTTAAAATTATATCAGGGTTTGCAAAAGTGGAAGAATAAATGTATATCGTGCATGAGTATATCAAAAGCGGTCTTTCTCGCGACGAACTTGAGTAAAATATTTCTTAAAATTGTCCATTGCTAAACGAAAATGAATATGATATTTGTCTATCTACTTGGATTTGAATGAGCTTTTGGAACTTTGTGGATCTAAGTGCTACAACGCGATTCTTCTTATCGTCATGTAGTATTCTAGTACTCGTTATGAACTTCCTTTGGGAGTCACCTCTAGAGTGCATATGAGTATTCAAAATGTCCCTTTTATGTTAATATTATTAGTTCGTCATAATATTGGATATGCATGTGTTTTTAAATGGTCTATTTCCTATATAATTGTTCAATTGGCATTGTGGATTTGATTTTGTGGTTCTTGATAATCAGGCAATGGGCTTGGGGCTGGATGGTTCGCGGGCACCGTTGGGGTAGCATTGGGCTGCCAATTGAGGCCTCGTCATTCAATTCCTACTTAGGTGTCCTTTCACGAGCAGATTGAAGGTTGCATGTGTGTAATTCGCACCGCCATGTACCTAGGTATTACCAGTTCTATGTGGTCGTGGAGTCGCTCCCTACATGAAGGACAAAGGTAATAAACGGTCTTTCCGAAGATACAAATTGTTATACTTTTCATATGATTTTTGCCTGATATGATTTTCACAAGCTTTACTGTTATTGTTGCCAATTAATTTTAATATCTTTTAAATATTTTAATTGAGTTTTCCACTATCGACTATTTTCTTTTACATGCACCCACTCATGACCTCACTAAGCTTTTGATTATGTAATTTAAAATTCATTTCTCCAAATACAAGTGCTAAAGTGATTAAGTGAGGATTTTGCTGACTTAGGAAAGGGGATTGAGGTGATCAAGAAGGAGGCTGAATGGTTAGACTCGTAGTTGTTCTGGTTATCAGGTTCAATTTTGGTAAGTACTTTATTGTTACGATTTTAGTTGGATTGTGTCACAAGAATAGGGCCTAAAGTAGGGGCCTTACTTTTGGGGCGTGACAAAGGATAATTTTGTCCGAACAGGAGTGTAAGAGTTATATTTATTAATTTAGGTGATAAATGTTATGTTAAAGATAATTTAAGGAGATAAAGTTTATTAACCCTAATATATAAAGATAAATTATATTTTGCCATCCAAATTATGTTCATTTTTTTTTGCATTTTTGCATCTAAATTTTTTTTTTTTTGTCAATTTATCATCTCAACTTTGTGAAAATTGTACTTTACCATATATGACCGTCTTTTTGCTGACTTTTTTTTTAAAGAAAAAACATCACATGTTGTGCATATGTGAAAATGATCACACAATATAACTCTTAAATATCACATGTTCACTGCATGTGATATTTTTTGAATAAAAACTTGATGAAAATAGTTATAAATGAGAAAGTATAAAATTTCGTAAAGTTGAAATTGATAAATTAATACAAAAAAAATCAAAATATCAAAATAAAAAACGATCATATTCGAACGACGAAATATAATTACTCTATTAATAATTAGCCCCCAAGCCAGCCAACCAGCTGTACCATGTGTCCCAACGTGCCCACCAGACTTCGCCGCCGCCCAAATCTGCTAAACAGCGGCTGATAGGCAGCTCATCTTGTGCGCCTACCCCCACCCACCTCTCACTATTTCCATTCTCATTTAATTTGTACACATAGGATTAACTGATCACTTCCAACACTTTCTTTTACATCAATTTTTTAATAGCTTATTTCTTTGGAGTAAAAAATGTATATAAAACGAAAATAAAAGAGATATATATTAAAAAAAAAAAAAATTTTGTTTGGATAGGAAAAATGGATATTTATGGAAGTTTTTTGAAGTTTAATTTTGTTCTCAATCATGAAAAAATGAAAGTATAAAGACAAAAAGACAAAAAAGTGAATTCGGACATCATTTTTAACAGGGATAATTATACTCCCCTCCCCTGAGATTTGATTTAATTACACGAAGACTCCACATCTAGCACCCCTAAGGTTTGTTTTTGTTTAACAAATAAGTCCCTTCGATAGTCAAAATTTACTGACATTAACAAAAAAAAAAAAAAAAATTCTTTCTTTATGCCCAATTGACTTATTACTAACTTATTGCAGGTCAAATAAATATTGTTATGATTAAATTACCATCAAATATCTTCACGTATTAATACATGTAAGGAGATATATTATCTTCACCATTATAAGGATAATTTAGTTCGAAAAAAACGATTGGCCTATAATAAGCCAGTCATAATTAAGCTAATCAAGCCAATTTTCATTCAAATTTTTTTTAATATTATCAAATTCAGTGAATTTTGACTAACATATAAACTTATTTATTTAACAAAACAAATCTCAACGATGCTAGATGTAATTCTTTAAATTACAATAAATTTATATAATTTCACTGAATTTTAAGAGAAGAGAGTGTAATTATCCCCTTTTAATATATAGCGTCCAAAATATAGATGCATTCTTGTACCACATTTATACTACTCAAATTATTCTTTTATTAAACTTATTAATTTAAATATTAGATGACTGTAGCAAGAACTAATCCAATATTTTTACCTAACTTTGTGATCGTAGTTAGAAATTCATATACTATTTTTGTTAATATAAATTTTTTTCATTCAAATTCTAATAATGAAGAATTCTAAAAAAAAAAAATAAGTGCAAGAATTTCAAAAGTTTTTTCTGGAAAAATACGATAGAATTTAAGAAGGGAAAAATGCTATTTAACCCCTTGTGTTATACGAAATGAGTAAAAAAAACTCTCTATGAAAAATAAATAATAAATTATTCTCTGTATTTTGAAAAATAAAGCAAATTATCTCCCATCTAAACTATTTAGGGGATAATTTGTTTTTTTTTTTAAACTCAAAAATATAATTTGCTAATTTTTTTATAAAAAATATTTACCCCATTTCATATATTACAAATGATAAATTGCATTTAACCCGAATTTAAAATAGAAATCCGTTCCTTGAAAATTAGACGAAGCTCCCACTTTCCTTAATGGACAAAATCGTGTTTCAACTCTGGCATGTCCCACCCCACCAGCTGTCCACGCTTTTGCTGGCCCCTCACGCATTTACAGGCTCAATTATTTTTTTATTATAAAAAAAAAGAAAAATAACGAAAAAAATATTTTTTTTAATAAATTAACGATTTTGTTACGAGTCGCGGTCTCAAACCGCGACTCGATATATATTTTTTTTTTTGCCGAGTCGCGGTTTGAAACCGTGACTCGGAAGTTTTTTAATTTTTTTAAAGCCGAGTCGCGGACTGAAACCGCGACTCGGTTTTTTTTTTTTAAATTATATTTATATATTAATTATATTTATATATTAATTCTATTTAATTTAATAATTATATTTAACGTATTTAAATTTTATAAATTTATGTTATAATTTATATTTTACATTTTAATTATATTTATATAAATTGTAATATTACAAATTTAAATAATCACGAAAATTATAATGTTAAAAAATTGTATTAATTAAAAAATACAAGTATTATCAACAATCCTCCTATGACACATTTTCTTGTATTGAAGAATCTCCTTGTTGTTGTTGGGCTTCTTGCATTGCTCGCGTTTGCCGCCAATCCATCTCATTATGAATGCGTGTTGTTTGATTTCGACCAGGACGTGTGACCGTACGGATAGTAGGGTCGTGGACCAACTGGAAATTTGGGTCATCCCAATAATCTTCCGACTGCACTGGTTCAAAATGCTTAGAATAGGTGTTGTTGTAAGCCATCAGATCATAATAATCCTTAACCATTGATGCAGCACTAATATTGTATGCACCGCATACTTTTTGACCGAGATATTGGCATGAATGTTTAGCAAGATACTTTCAATAAGTATTCATTGCTATCAACACCAATCTTCTGATAAATCCTTGTCAAAAATTGAGCATACGTCGATGAACGAGGTATCCTCATCGCCGCTACAGGCTGTCGATCATATGTAAAACACCATCCATCACTTGTGTAGTTACCATTGAAATACAAAAAAATATCTACACGAGAAGATGAAGTTGACATTTTTTGAAGTAAATATACACCGAAATTACAAATATACAAGTTCTGTTGTTTTGAAATATTAATACAAACTTTTGATGCATCTAAACACCACAAATGCATGTTGTATATATACCCAAAATTTTGATACAAAAGTCACGGGTGTGGACGGTCAAAGCTACATGCAGCTTTAATTTAAAGCTGCACTGCAAGTCAAAGTTGCAGCAGTAAATTAAAGCTGCATGCAGCTTTAAATTTAAAGTTGCATCCAGCTTTGCAGTATGCAGTGATGCAGTACACTGCATCACTGCATACTGCATTTTAATGCATGCATGCATGCATTAGACTGCATGCATGATGCAGCTGCAGCTGCATCATGAATGCAGCATTGACTGCATTCATGATGCAGCGGGTTTTATAAAAAAAAATTAAAATAAAATTTTTTTTCCACTATATAAATTCATCATTCATCATTCACCATTTAGCATTCACACCGCATTTTCATTGTTATAGTTTATTTGTCAACTATTTTTATATTTTTAAAAAATGGATAGAAGAGCAGTGTATAGTCCACGAGATGGAACTGTATTATCACAACAATCACAACACAGGTCCGATGACATCCTTGATGGTGACATTGATGAGGTCCTGCAGGCAAAACGTGCCGACGGTAAATTTTGAAAAAATTTACGTGAACAAGACCTCCCAATTCGTGTAGGTTCATATGCTAGCAAAAAGCTTTTGCCAGAGCTCTGGCAATTGAAAATATTATTTGGAAGTCACTCAATCGATCTATGCGCAGAGGTATAGCTGTTGATGAAGGTATGTTTTCTAGAATCGCAGGTCATCTACCGTTGTGTCTGCATGCTATTAAGTTGGAGCCCACTATCTTGGCTCCTCTACGTCCTCCATGTTTTGCTTGTTTATTTTAGTTCTGATTTGGGGGGGAAAACTGAATAATGAACACAAACGCGTGGATAGATGTACAATCTGTTCAAATCTGGTTTAACTAGATGGCTAAGAATCAATCTTTGGAGGATATTGCTATGTCTGAATCTTGGATTTTAGTGAGGAAACCATACGGAAAAGGTTTTCAATTTGATTCTTTATTTTCGGCAATTATTCTTGTCACTAAAATCCAAGTTCCAAACATTGCCTAACATCGTACGGAGATTTGGTCTTGTGCTTACGCTAATGGGTTTACTAGGATAGGATGAGTTGGGATGGGTTTTTTACTTGTATTATTCAAGTCGCATGTGTTGGGTCTTTTCGTGCATAATCATTCCCGAGACTCTCTGAGTACGAATAAATTGCACGTGATTGTGATTCCATGTCATTTTCTTCCGTATTCTGAAGTGACGTTGTGTCGGTCATGTTTATTGCATTTTGAGTGACCGTATCAAAAGCATGTGCCCGTGAGCGTTGTCGGTCGTGTTTAAAAGCATTTGTCCTTGCAAGTGGTGAACGTACATTTGCATCATCATTGGTCATAAATAGCATTGTGTTGTCAAAAGTTGCTACATCATTTCCGCGGTTAGTGGGTCTCGTCTATTGGTTTTGAATTCTGATTGTCATGATACATTTCTTTCTTCATTCCCAATTAAAAAGAAGAGGAAAAAAAAATGAATTCCTTTTCTTGTCTGTTACGTGGAGTCGTCATATGCATGGGTGCGTCTGCATTTTTTCCAGCGGCCCGGCCGGATAAAGAGTTGAGCATTCACGCAAGGCATATTCTTCATGCATTGCACTCTATGTTTAAAAGAATATGATTCCCGCAACTAATGACATATTGGTTACGGGCTTAATCCAAAGTTGAAAAGGGTAAGCAATATGTTGGAAAACAAATCTATTAGAACATAATAAGACATCTCACAATCTGAAAATGGTTTCATTTTTGTTAAGGATTTTGGTATGAAATTGAACAAATTAATCATTCACCTACAAAAAGCCTCATGGCAAAATAACAAATATGTAAAATCTGAGATAATAATGGTGATTATTCTGCCTTAACGGTTGAAGACAATGAGCAATGTAAAGGATAATATTAACCAGCTTATGAAGAAGTATCCCACCAATCTTGTCGGCCTTCATCCTCTGGTTCCTGAAAAGGAGATTATCAGAACCTACTCATAAGACTTGTATTACCTAATGCTTGCATGGAGATGGCGGCCGCCTCTTACAAATAACCGGACAACTTAATTATGACACAAAAAGACTATTTGAATGGTAGTCCGGAGGACATGACCCGAACCTTTACTATGGAGAATTGGACATATTTACAGACTGTATTTCCGCACCATTGACGAATATGAAAATGGACACTGCGACTGACGGATTGAAAACGAATGCCGGAAATGGGACACTGCAATTGGGATGTTAAGATATTTTGTCGGAGGCTAAGAACAATTTAATAAAACCGGATCTTGATTGTATATGACGTGAACCGAAAGTAGAAATCCGAAACAAAACGACGACTAACTACAAATTGAAGTGCACCAAATTCTAATCTGTTGGTTTCTAGAGTACAATACGGGTGACAAACCGCTTACGCTTTAGAGAGGTGTACTCGTAAACAGACATACATAGTGGTGTGTGGGAGAGCGGAGCGGAGAGTTTACCCGAGGAGGAGGTTCATCTGTTGAAGTTTGAGTAATGTCGACCTCAAAAGGCCACATATATTTATCTGGTTTCCCACTCCTGGCCAAGCTCCAATCATACAGCCTTCTTTCTTCCACCGATGACAATATAGAATGTGATTCCTGATCAAAACAAGAAATTGGACATTAAATTTTATCCGACACTTGGAAATAACTTCTTGGATAATGATTTGAGCGCACCTTCAGGAGGTCTAGCTCGTTGCTGAGTTCTCTCTCATCTACCCCTTTATTCATCACCTCTGCTACTTGTTCTTATACGCAACATTAACCTGGAGATGTGTAAAAACATACATGTAAGTAGTATACATTTACAGCGAGATATCAGCGAGTAGTAATGATTCTTGACCTGTTCGTACGAACATCCAGTCCGAAGCCCTAGCCTCTCGTAATGATCCGTATCCGTAATTGCTGCAACTCTAAATCAGAACAACGTCAATAATCCTCTCCGAAACTAATCATGCAAAGAAAGATGATAGGAGGAGGAGGAGTCACCAATGCCACGCAAAGCTTTCTCCACATTAAGAGCTGATATAAGCGACGGAGGTCCTTTCGGGAGCTCCGCGGGAATCTCTGCTGATTCGGCATTCGTCGCCGTAGCACTTTCATCACTGGAATTCCTGATGACCAGTAATCTTCTGCGTTGCTTTATCGCGCCATAGTACGTGTGGAAGCCGATGGTTTCTGGAGGAAACGCGATTTTGTGTGGCAATATAATAAGTTGTACTGGCGCCGGTAGCTAAGGATGCAGCAGCCATGGGTGGTGGTGGTATGTGTTGATGGAATCTGTGAGTGTGGGCGTATGTATGGTCTTTGTTTTGGTTTGTTTAGAATGGATAAACCGAAAACCTCTGGTTGCCAAAGAAATGCTATCCTCAGCTTTCGGTTTTTCTCACCACATCATGAAGAAAATGATGCTAAAAGTATAGTACAAGAATGACTTTTGACCTTTTCTGTTTGGGAACTTACGGACTGGTGCCCTCCATCAGATTACGTACATATAACGTAACCAATAAATATCAACAAATGACAGAAAAAGATAAAGAAAAAATAAAACCGACTCGATATAAAACAGCCGAACTCAATGGTTGACGAGAGCCAACAGAGCCAAAACTAAAGAGGAAGCCACCACCGCGGCGGAGACCGGGAAGCCTTGAGCGGCGGCGCCGGTGTCAGGGGAGGGCGCCCGCCGGAGCCATGGCGAAATCTCCCTGTGCAATCACACAAGACAGAGTTTGCAAAGACGGCAAAAAGCATCAAAATCAGAGCCTTGGAAGTCGCCATTGTCACCTGCAGTAGCAGAAATGATATCCGGAGAGTAATCAATTTTCGTATCCTGAAAAATTGTAAGTAGAGTTTGAAGAAAATGCGATGGAGGAGGTGTGTTGTGGTGGCCTGGAAAAGCGTGGACAGCTGGTGGGGGTGGGATATGCCAGAGTTGACAACACGACTTTACCCATTAAAGAAAGTGGGAGCTTAGACCAGTTCACGTATTAAAGTCTATTTTAATTAGTAAAATTCATATTTAATTATTTTAAAAGTTATAGATTTGAATCCCATTATATATATGGAATGTCGTTTTACTATATAGTAGGTGTAGATTAAATTTTATTTATATGATATTATTGAATATAATATGATCGTTGTAATTAGAGTAGATATTGATATTTGATAAAATTAATTATAATCAATTTATTTTAATTAATAATAATTTATGATTTCAAATTAAAGAAAAAGTCGAGTTCACAGGTGTGGGAAGTATTTGAATCTAGGGGAAATTTTTTGGACAATAATTTCAAATTTATTAATATTTATTATAATATAATTTAAAATTAGAGTTAAAATACAGTTAATGATTTATTATTAAGAATTTAAAATTCCTATATCTAAATTCATTAGTTTGAGTGCAGAGTTGAATTAGGTAAATATTGTAAATTCAAATTAAATGTCATAGAAATGACATCTCTGTTAATTATGATAATTAAATTATTATATTTTTTTAATTCAATTTGAGAATTGACGTGAATTAAGTTTGGTTTTATTAACATATGCGTTACACTCAATTTGAATCATTTACGTCAAAGTAGTAAGAAGATTTTTCTGTGAAAGTGGGAGCATACGGTATTTTTATACTATGGGATTATTTCACTTTTCATATTTAAAGTATTTTTTTTCAATTTTAATATCCAAGTTTCCAAGTCATCAAACTTAGTACCCAAAAAATTTTACTTTTCATCCATCTGGGTACCCTTCGTTAAGTTACCGTTAAACTAATGGTCAACTCAATTTTGGAGGAAAATAGGTGAGAATTTTGTCTATGTAAGGGCATGTTTGGCTTCCAATTTATTCAACATGCAAAAAAAATTCTATTTTATTTTTTTCGATTTTAATCTCATAATTGAGGATAATAATTTTAAGAAAAAATACATATTTAATCCAATTTTTATAAAAAAAAATATCAATTTTACTGGAAAAAAAAAGTACTTTTTTTTGCTAGCCATAATGCAAATGTTGTCATACTCTATTTATCAAGGGTTTATGCTATAATATTTCATATTTTTTCTTTTAATTATTTTAACAAATATTTTTTTGGCCTTTTTTTGTGACTAGTAATAATTTTTTTAATAAATTTACAATCAAAATTCTCTCAATAATATATTTAGAGTAGAATTTCTTTTACTATAATTATTAGGTAAATTACAGCAGACTCTCCTGAGTTTTATTATAATTACGAATACCTTATCGCTATTTAAAAATTATAAATTCGACCCCTGAAATTACAAATATCCTAATAAATATCCCCTTGTGATAGTTCGTTGTAGGGATGCTTATTAGGGTATTTATAATTTTAAGATGATATTTGTAATTTTCAAATAATGAGAGGTATTTGTAATTATGATGGAACTCAGGAGGGTTTGTTGTAATTTATACTAATTATTAGGTTATTAAAAGAAATGACGTGTTTTCATTAATGGGCACAAACTCTTATTATTAGTTTTGAGTGTATTAAATAAATACCTTTTGTTTTAAAAAAATGATTTTAATTATATTATTCAATAATTTTGCGAAATAAAAGAACCTATACTATAAGCCGCTGTTTAGCAGATTTTTGGGCGGCGCGGGGACTGGATGTCTGATGGGCACGTTGGCTCACGTGGCACAGCTGGTTGGTTTGGCTGTTTAGCTAATTACTTCCTTTTCTTCCATTTCTTCCCCTCTAAGGGAAGATTTTCGATTTATTTAAACTTTAAATGAAATATTCTACCATGCCTATAATTTTTTTTTTCAAATATCTTATAAAATATTTAAAAATTTATAAAAAAATTATAAGTGATGCCAACAAAAATAGCTCGTTGAGTAAATTTTGGACTTGAATTCACTTGTCAAGGACTAAGTCTTTTGCAAGTTTAGAATGGAAAAAAAACCTGTTAGCAATCCGGGCTCAAGTTAGTAAATAGTTGTAGAATGATAAATTTAAGCAAAATAAGATAGCAATGAAGGTTTAAGAACGAGGATTGAATAATCTTAATAGAGTGCTTTCGTGTGCGTATTTGTGTAAAATTGCGTTACCCTTAATCGAAGGGGAATCCTTGCTTTTATAGCCACAGCACCCTATCGATGAAGAAGCATGACCCATGGGACTCGGCCAATAGGTGCTGTGGATAAGCCCCTTCAAAATTCAAAAACAATTGGCAAGTATCTCCAAGAAGTCCTGTCTTCTGGTGGATTTTGGGAGACGTGGGTAATCCATCCTTATCTTCATGCCTCATCATTATTTACCTTCTCTCTCTCTTCTCTCTCTCTCTCTCTCTCTCTCTCTCTCTCTCTCTCTCTCTGTGGGTGAATGACTGCATGACATTTGTGGGGACGACCTAAGGGGTTATCTTCTTGTGGGCTAGTACGTTATTATCGTAGCCTATCCTTCTTTAAACCCATAGACGGGCACCTGGACTAGGAATTACTCTTTCTCAGTCCTTGTGCATTCAGGAGCTTTTATTCCAATTTGGTCTTGCTTTGGGTTGCGTGTATTTTTGGGTTTCATTCATTCCCCCTCCTCCCCTCCACTCTAAGGAGAAGGGCGCTAATTCGCTCCTCCTTAGAGCAGCGAGCCTCTACTAGGACATACAACCTAAGCCTCTATTTGTCTTTCTCCCAAAAACAGAAATTCCTATTGCAGGATTGTCCTTCCCAAAAAAAAAAAACCATGCACCCCTTATCAAAAATGATTTTATGGCTAGTCCTCAACTTACTTTGGGACCCCGGAGCATGGGTGCAGCCTTTTAACTGTCCCTGCGGGTAACTGCTTTTTTGGTAACTGTCCTAATAGAAGGCGATTACTTTGCTAAAACGAGTGTGACCCCATCTTTCCACCTCTTCTTCCTTTCTTATTATTGCTTTCTGCTTGTTCTTCTTCATCCCCCTCCACATGATTTGGAGAGAGAGAAAATTGTGGAGATTGTGCACTTCATATGCCTGTTTTATTATCCTCGTAAGCTTTATATTTTTTTTAGTTGTTATTATCTTTTGTTTGTGCTTCTTGCCTCTCTTCCTTTCTTGGTTTTTCTGTTTGAATTGTCCTTAGACTATTAATGGAGTCTTTTGATGAGTTGGTGAGATTTGTAGGGAGCAACCAACCGACAATGATCTCACTGAGGCCACCTCAAGAGGGATGGGCCATTTGCTCATCTTCTTACAGAGGGGCTCGAGAATGGAGCCGAGAGAAGGCAGTTGTCGTATAGAGCTACCTGGTCAATAAGCCTTCTGAGATGGTATGAGAGACCATTGACGAAAATGACAAAGCTTCCTCTGGAAGGAGAGAGAGAGAGAGAACTACAGCCATTGGCAGAGAGGGGGAGAGGGAGAAAAGTCATATCTTGATAGATAGAGTTCTCTCCTCTTTTAGGGCTGCTGACATCGGTCGCGTGGCAGAGGATTACAGAGTGCTATACAATATTCCTCCCGCATCTAGAGAGTCAACCCGATGCCTCTCCCCCGTATTGTTTATACTTTTTCACTACTCAATTTACAGCAAGTCTTTTTTTCCTCGTTCCGTCTTTTCATGCTGAGGTTTTCTAGTACTTTTATGGTTACTTTGAACCAATTGACCCTCAAATCTTTTCGTCTTTTGACAAGTTTTGCCATCATCTTTAGTTTCAATGTTATTCCTCCCATAAGCAAGGATTTTTTTTGCCTATTTACATTAAAAGTCCGAACTCGGCATTTTTCATTTCTCCCCCCGACATGTGGTTCGTTTCCTTTTTGTCCCCATGCTCCTAATCACTAGAGGGGTGTATGGCTCTTCCATCTCTTTGAGGATCTAAACTCCGACCCCTAAGATTGCTCTCCAATTTGTTATTTTTTTTCCAATAATTTATTTAAAAAAAAAGGAAAAAAAAAAACAGAGAGAGAAGATGAAAATAATGGAGTATGGCATGTGTCCTCCACATGTCAAGCTATAATTGCAACTACATACTATGTATAATTTATACTTTATTATAATTGAAAAGCACTTAATCGGTGTGATTTTTTTAATCTATCAATTTTTTTTATTTTTTAAATTCTTTATAAATTTTATTCCTCAACTTTTAACTCTCTCTCTTTTCCCCACTATTTTTCAATAACTTCCCATAATCTTTATTATTTTTCTATTAATTTTTCAATAAATTCCTACCATCTTTATTATTTTATTATTTTTTATTTATTTAACTAAAATATTTTTTTTAAAATAATAATTATATTATTTAAATTTTAAATTAATTGCATACATAGAGTGTGTACAAATTATTAGTATATTAATTTGCGTAGCTTATATATATTAACAAGACATGAAATTTGCTTACAAATGGCAAGCCAAACGAGCAACAGCAGGTACACTTCTTTATTTCCCTAAGTTTCATTTTTTTTTTTTAAATGCTGTTCATCCATTTATCATTAATATCTATTGATTAAATAAAAAAATTGTTTAATTAATTAGCTTTTAATTAATCGGCTAATCCCTGTTTACTCTTTTGGTTGATTGATCCAACTTTATGACTATTTAATAATTCACTAAGCTTATATTGACTAATTGTAAATAAGTAATTAGGCATAATTTGTTCTTCAAACTGAATATGTATAATTGGAAATTAATAAATTATTCTCTAATAATTACTTCTTAACAGTTGTATATAAAATACTACTTATCAATTTTGTTATCGATATTATTTAATACGAGAAATTTAGTAACATTCTCGCCCGTTTAAGATGTAAATTATATACACGTTAATTACAATGAATTAAGTCTAGATAATATCCAATTCAGTTAAGTACTATAATTTACATAAAGGCCAAAATAAAATTAAATATGAAAGTTAATTCACAACTTGTTGGGTAATTTTCCTTAATTTTCAACTACCCTTGCTAATTATTGTAGTTAACTAATCAAAATATAAATGCAACATGATAGATATGAAAGCCTTAAAATTAACCCCACTCTATTTAGTAGAAAGAATAAAATATATAATCTGTATATAACCCCATTCTAGTTCAATTGGATATCATATTCATACTTTTGTGAATATTGAAATCATAGAATTTGTTGGAGATAAATTATTGAAGACCAGTTTTATCATGGACCTCACTGTGAGTGTCATTTAAAATTATATCAAGGTTTGCAAAACTGGAAGAATATATGTATGTCGTGCATGAGTATATTAAAAGCAGTCTTTCTCGCGACGAACTTGAGTAAAATATTTCTTAAAATTGTCCATTGCTAAACAAAAATGAATATGATATTTGTCTATCTACTTGGATTTGAATGGGCTTTTGGAACTTTGTGGATCTAAGTGCTACAACGTGATTCTTCTTATCGTCATGTAGTATTCTAGTGCTCGTTATGAACTTCCTTTGGGAGTCACCTTTAGAGTCCATACGAGTATTCAAAAGGTCCCATTTATGTTGATATTATTTAGTTCGTCATAATATTGAATATGCATCTGTTTTTTAAATGGTCTATTTCCTATATAATTGTTCAATTGGTTTTGTGGATTTGATTATGTGGTTCTTGCTAATCAGTCAATGGGCCTAGGGTTGGATGGTTCGCGGGGCATGCTGGGATAACATAAGGCTGCAGTTGAGGCCTCTTCGTCCAATTCCCACTTAGGCGTCCTTTCACGAACAGGTTGGAGGTTGCATGTGTGTGATTTGCACCGCCATGTACCTAGGTATTGCCAGTTCTATGCGGTCGCGAGATCGCTCCCTGCATGAAAGACAAAGGTAGTAAACGGTCTTTCGGAAGATACAAAGTGTTGTACTTTATCATGTGATTCTGTCCTTACCTGATATGTTTTCACAAGCTTTACTGTTATTGTTGCCAATTAATATAACATATTTTAAATATTTTAATTGAGTTTTCTACTATCGACTATTTTCTTTTACATGCACCCACTCATGAAGCTTTTGATTATGTAATTTAAAATTCCTTTCTCCAAATACAAGTGATAAAGTGATTAAGTGAGGATTTTGCTGACTTAGGAAAGGGGATTGAGGTGATCAAGAAGGAGGCTGAATGGTTAGACTCGTAGTTGTTCTGGTTATCAGGTTCAATTTTGGTAAGTACTTTATTGTTACGATTTTAGTTGGATTGTGTCACAAGAATAAGGCCTAAAGTAGGGGCCTTACTTTTGGGGCGTGACAAAGGATAATTTTGTCCGAACAGGAGTGTAAGAGTTATATTTATTAATTTAGGTGATAAATGTTATGTTAAAGATAATTTAAGGAGATAAAGTTTATTTAACCCTAATATATATAAAGATAAATTATATTTTGCCATCCAAATTATGTTCATTTTTTTGCATTTTTGCATCTAAATTTTTTTTTTTTGTCAATTTATCATCTCAACTTGTGAAATTGCACTTTACCATATATGACCGTCTTTTTGCTGACTTTTTTTTTTAAGAAAAAATATCACATGTTGTGCATATGTGAAAATGATCACACAATATAATCTAAATATCACATGTTACTGCATGTGATATTTTTGAATAAAAACTTGATGAAAAAATAGTTATAAATAAGAAAGTATAAAATTTCGTAAAGTTGAAATTGATAAATTAATACAAAAAAATCGAAATATTAAAATATAAAAATGATCATAATTCGAACGACGAAATATAATTACCCTATTAATAATTAGCCCCAAGCCAGCCAACCAGCTGTACCATGTGTCCCCAACGTGCCCACCAGACTTCGCCGCCGCCCAAATCTGCTAAACAGCGGCTGATAGGCAGCTCATCTTGTGCGACCCCACCTATTTCCATTTTCATTTATTTGTACACATAGGATTAACTGATCACTTCAACACTTTCTTTTACATCAATTTTTTTAATAGCTTATTTCTTTGGAGTAAAAATGATATTAAAACGAAAAATAAAGATATATATTAAAAAAAAAAAAAAGTTTGTGTTTTGGATAGGAAAAATGGATATTTTATGGAAGTTTTTTTGAAGTTTAATTTTGTTCTCAATCATGAAAAAATGAAAGTATAAGACAAAAAGACAAAAAAGTGAATTCGGACAACATCATTTTTAACAGGGATAATTATACTCCCCTCCCCTGAGATTTTATTTAATTACACGAAGACTCCACATCTAGCACCCCTAAGGTTTGTTTTTGTTTAACAAATAAGTCCCTTCGATAGTCAAAATTTACTGACATTAACAAAAAAAAAAAAAAAATTCTTTCTTTATGCCCAATTGACTTATTACTAACTTATTGCAGGTCAAATAAATATTGTTATGATTAAATTACCATCAAATATCTTCACGTATTAATACATGTAAGGAGATATATTATCTTCACCATTATAAGGATAATTTAGTTCGAAAAAAACGATTGGCCTATAATAAGCCAGTCATAATTAAGCTAATCAAGCCAATTTTCATTCAAATTTTTTGTTAATATTATCAAATTCAGTGAATTTTGACTAACATATAAACTTATTTATTTAACAAAAACAAATCTCAACGATGCTAGATGTAATTCTTTAAATTACAATAAATTTACATATAATTTCACTGAATTTTAAGAGAAGAGAGTGTAATTATCCCCTTTTAATATATAGCGTCCAAAATATAGATGCATTCTTGTACCACATTTATACTACTCAAATTATTCTTTTATTAAACTTATTAATTTAAATATTAGATGACTGTAGCAAGAACTAATCCAATATTTTTCTTACCTAACTTTGTGATCGTAGTTAGAAATTCATATACTATTTTTGTTAATATAAATTTTTTTCATTCAAATTCTAATAATGAAGAATTCTAAAAAAAAAAATAAGTGCAAGAATTTCAAAAGTTTTTTCTGGAAAAATACGATAGAATTTAAGAAGGGAAAAATGCTATTTAACCCCTTGTGATATACGAAATGAGTAAAAAAAACTCTCTATGAAAAATAAAATAATAAATTATTCTCTGTATTTTGAAAAAATAAAGCAAATTATCTCCCATCTAAACTATTTAGGGGATAATTTATTTTTTTTTTAAACTCAAAAATATAATTTGCTAATTTTTTTATAAAAAGTATTTACCCCATTTCATATATTACAAATGTTAAATTGCATTTAACCCGAATTTAAAATAGAAATCCGTTCCTTGAAAATTAGACTAAGCTCCCACTTTCCTCAATGGACAAAATCGTGTTTTCAACTCTGGCATGTCCCACCCACCAGCTGTCCACGCTTTTGCTGGCCCCTCACGCGTTTACATACAAACCCCTCCTCCCCCCAACGACCCCTATATATATCCCACCACAATCACACCACCTTCATCACACATTTCTTCTCTGTATACTCCAATCAGTTTTCGAAACTTTGTGATACGAAAGCTTGCTCTCGATTATTTTTCATACTCCAGTAGCTATGGCGACTTCGAAGGCTGTCGTTTTGATGCTCGTGGCCGTCTTTGCAACTCTGTCTTGTGTGATTGCACAAGGAGATCTCGCCATGGCTCCGGCGCCGTCCCCTGACACCGGGGCTGCCGTTCAAGGCTTCCCGGCCTCTGTCGCGGTGGTGGCTTCCTCATTGATTTTGTCTCTGTTGGCTCTCGTCAACTACTGAGTTCGATTGCTATATACTCACGTTTTTTTTTTCTTTTTCTTTTTGTGTGTTCATAAATTCGTTCATATTGGGACTCTGTACGTAGGGGGAAATCCTAATTTATTTTTTATTTTTTTAAATCTTTCGTAATATTGGTATGGAATTTATTATTTTTCTTCTCTCTTGCATTTTTTTTTTTCTTATACGAATCAGTCTCAGAGAAAACTTAAATAATTATGGAAAGTTTAGTTCTGATTGTAATAATGTTTATTCATAATTAAGGCTTGATGTTAATAATTTTCTGCAAAAAGACAGAATCGCTTTCTATTGGAAAAATGCAAGGAGACCGTTGATATATTACAAACGATCAAATTTTTATTTTGATAAAAAATAGCAATTTACTTCCTTATATTTTTTTAAATACAATAATTTATTTTCATATGTTTCTTAAAATGAAGCAATTTACCTCTCTAGATAAGGGAGGTAATTGTTTCATTTTAAAAAAATATAGTAAAATAAATTACTATTTTTTATCATATAAAATAATTTATTGATCTGTAATATTACAGTGGAGTAAATTGCAATAAACTCATTTTTTATGCTTGAGAAAATGCTTTTTTTCTTTAAGTGAGAAAAAATATTAGCATTTTAGATAAAGGAAATTTGATTAATTAAATAAATAAATAAAAGATTATACAAGAAGATGCCTTCCAATACCTACCCGCAAAGAACAAGGGGTGTGAGACGCCCGTGTCTAGGCTGTGAACACCAGAAAAGCCAACACCTGACTAATTAGATCAATCCAAGCTATTTTTCAAATGCGGTTTTAAAGGCAATTTATCACTCAAGATACACACAGACGAATCTGCCCAACAGCAGCTTGGACTATTGTTGAGATTCGCCAAGGAACCTTCGTTTGTTTGTTGCGCTCCATTCAAATATGATACACAAGTGATGCAAAAATCGCTCTTGGAAACGCATTCAACAAATGAGGGCCTCTCCATTTCTTAACAACCCGAAGAATCCCCATCTGCTAGTGCAACCCAGGCTACTTGAACTGTGCCTCCCATTCAAGCACATTAAGACGCCCTATGGAAAGAAATTTGATTCAATTTTGATAAGGCTATTTGAATAAATAGTATATAAACTTCGATAAAAAATATTTCAAGTACATTCATTGATTATCTCTTTTTCGGGAGTTGCCAAATTTCAAGATATCACTATAAAAAAATAAAAAGAAACTATTATTTGAAGTATATATTTTGGGTCGAAATATACCCGTCTCAAATTGGGACTGACATTGGAATGATTTGGGGCAGATGGTGCCATCACATCCTTTAGAACCAATTAACAATTTTTTATACAAATACACCATTTCAAAATCCGCTGCAAAATGAGATTGGTCACTAACTAATTCTGTTTCCCCAATATGCATTTAACTTCACCACCTGATGAAATATAAGAAATTCAATAGAAAATCTCATACATTGCTGAACCAGATCATAGGGTGTCAATTTTGTGATTAATACAATCAAAGTTAATGGACTTTGTTAAATTTTAAGAATAAGAGTGTCTAGCCAAGCATTAAGCTCTTTAAAATATCTTATAAGATTCTATTTACTTTTAGTCATTAGGTTTATAAGAAATCCATTACAAGTAAAGGTGTTTATTTTGTATTATGGAGGCTCGTTTCTAACTCAAGAGCTGGGTACTAATTATTATTTAGGTTGAATAACTCAACTCATCTATAGTTATTCAACCCAAATCTCATTTATTTTGAGTGATGTGATTAAACAGTATAAATTAATAATGAATTAGTGTGGAATAGAAGAGAATTATCACATGATGTACCTTATTACTTGTATTGATAAAATTTAGGATAAATCTAATTTTATGCTTACTCGTAAGTATATATATATATATATGTGTGTGTATATATATATTTGAGATAAAATATGTGACAATTTATCAATTTCTAAAATTACCCTCCCATTAAAACCCATAACTAATAAATTTCCGTGAGAAGACAAAGGGGGTATAAGTGATGGTTGTTTGTAATTGAGTTTTGAGCCCACGCACATAGGCCTCATGCCATAATATATCCTACCATGTTGGGTGGGAGTCATCGCATTTGTCAAGGTCGATAATGGACATGTGGGATTAATAGTGGGTAAGAGCATTTGCAAGTAAACGAGCGATAGAGCCGGATATCTTGAGATATCTGACCCTATCACTTAAGTAAACATAGCCTAAATGAACTACGTATAGTTAACAAAAGAAATTTTTGGTCAAATAACTCATATCCCAAAGTAACGGGGTCTAAGATATTTAGAGTTCTACAAAACTATTTGGTAATAAAATGCTTATAAGATATTTAAAATGTTTAGAATCATATAAATTTTTCTCTGGAAAAAAAAAAAGAAAAAAATTGAATCCATATTTTCTTATTAGATCTTTTAAACTCGTTCATCTTAACAACAAATCAACAAAACTCTCACAATTTTATTTGTATTTTACTTTTACCCTTCATTAATTAACGCTCCCCCCACCCCCTCCCCACTCCCAATCCAATCCCCAAAACAAAAATAGCTATATATATGATTTTAATTTCTAACAATTTGATGATTTTTTTAATTATTATTATAATTTTAAAAACTTATTATGTCAATCGATCTAAAATTTATAAGCTTTATGCTGGGGATCGAGACAGAATAGAATAGAAAAAAAATAATATCGCACAATGTATTTAGATAGCTAGGAATATTATAGTAATTCTAGTATTAGCTAGAATTCAATAGTAATTAGAAGTCCTTAGATCTTTAATTACTTTCCTAGTTAAATTTTATTTTCTCGTTTGTTATAAGCTTATATTTATGTGAGGTAAATTCATTATTCGGTACTTTTTTTTTTATTTAATGAGTATTTTCTCTAGAGATCATAGATTTTAGCATTGTAAATCAATTTAGTTTAGTTTTGGTTGGTCGTTCTACATCACTTTGATATCTTAATTATCGAAATACTTTAGAAGTTAATTTTATAATGATATTCAATATTTTTAAAATTTTAAAGTATCTTATATAAATGTACGAACTTATAAGATATTCAATGTGGAGTTGTGGCCCTTAGATAGATACTCCAAGCCTCGCTCTATGTTGAAATCAGAATCTCTTATTTTCTATTTTTGAAATCTGGCTCTACCTGAGTTTTCGACCAAGAAACCCTTTGGTGGATGCCACTACACTTGTCTCTTCTCAAACGTCAAACCAAAATATCGAATATTCATAATGTTTTCTATAAATTTTAAAACATTTTATAAGATATTTAGAAGAGTTTCTGAGTTGGTCCAAACACCCTCTAACCATATTTCATTTAAAGATTAAATAAATTGGAAAATCTTCCCTTAGAAGGGAAGAAATTAAAAAAAAAAAAAAAAAAGAAAAGAAAAAGAAAAAGTAATTAGCTCAACAGCAAAACCAACCAGCTGGGCCACGTGTGACCATCAGACATCCCGCCGCCCGAATCTGCTAAATAGCGGCTGATTGGCCCATTTTATTTCCCACATTTATTAAATAATAATAATTAAATCAAAAATAAAAAAAGGGTGATAATTTACTACACTAAAAAATAATAATTAAGAGCTTATGCCCATTTATGATGACACGTCACCACTTTTAGTAATAATAATAATTTTAGTAGAATAAAAATTTTACTTTAAATATTTTGCCTTGAACACAATATATATATATATATATATATATATATATTAATTATCAGAGTACATTCGATGAGTATGCAAAATTTAAAATTTATTTTATTTATTAATTATATAAAAATAAAATAAAAATAAAATAAAGAGCTGATCAAGTTGATTTTGCTCTTAATAAATCTATACTATTATGAAGAAAACAACTTTTATAGATACAAAGTGGTAATTATCATACCACTAGACTAAATTTTTTAAATATAAAAAATGCCCTTCTATTTATAAAATTTATTTAATTTTTCAACTTATATTGAATTAACTATTCAATCATATCCCTTAAGAAAATTAATTTCGTGCAATTGTTGCACTCACAAATTAAATTTACTCACTTTTATTTAATTTTATATTAATTAAATTAAAATTAATATTAGTATTAAATTAAAGTTTATTTTTAATTTAATTAAAGTAAAATATGTAATGACAATTAATGCACTAAAGAGATTTAATAAAATTATGCGCGCAGATACTGCGTGCCACGGTGTCTAGTATAATTAGTTAGATGTGCCACATTCAGCGCACAAAAAATTTACAATCATTAAATATTATTTAAAAGTTAATTATTGTAGGAAAGATGATTGTGATAAAAAATAATAATTTTTAAAAATAATATTTGTAGTTGGAGAAAAAATATTAATTAAAAGTAAATCACAACTTAAAAAAAAAATCACTTGTAGATAGTGGAGGAAATATGAAAGTTAGTGAGATGATAAAAAAAAAAAGAAAGAAAAAAGGCAGACTAAAAATAAAGAAAATACTAAAGAGATGTTATCTCATAATATATAGTATAGATACAAATATACCGTATGCTCCCACTTTCATATAAAAATTTCTTAACATTGTGGTGTAAACGAGTCGAATTAAGTGATAGACATATCTATTAACAAAATCAAATTTAAATAAAATTTAATCAAACTGTTACTTTTTTCACTAATCTACCTTAATTAGTGGAGATTTTAAAATTTTATCAAAAAAAAATATTTTTAAAAATTTAAGAATTTCAATAATTGAACTCTTATTTATAATATGAAATTATTTCCATAAATTGAAATGCTCCCCCACGCTACATATGTGACCTGGACTAAGCCTTTCCGTTTCCCTAATGGGTAAAGTCGTGTTTTCAACTCTGGCATGTCCCACTCCACCAGCTGTCCACGCTTTTGCTGGCCCCTCACGCGTTTACATACAAACCCCTCCTCCCTCCGACCCCTATATATATCCCACCACAATCATCACCAGCTTTCATCGCATTTTCGTCTCTCCCTCTCTGCTTCACAATTTTTCAGCATACGAAAATTGATTACTCTCCGGAAATCAATTCTACTACTGCAGGTGACAATGGCGACTTCCAAGGCTCTGATTTTGATGCTTTTTGCCGTCTTTGCAACTCTGTCTTGTGTGATTGCACAGGGAGATTTCGCCATGGCTCCTGCGCCATCCCCTGACACCGGCGCCGCCGCCCAAGGCTTCCCGGTCTCCGCCGCGGTGGTGGCTTCCTCTTTGATTTTGGCTCTGTTGTCTCTCGTCAACTACTGATTTCGCCTATTTTTATATGGATTTTCCTTCTATATTGTTATGTAATTCGTTGATATATATATTCATTCAGCAAAAGTAACGAGGAACCCAATATTGGGCGTCCGTACATACGAGGGAAATTCTTTTTCTTTTTTTTTTTTTTAAAATTCATTTTGGATGAATGGACTGTGAGAGATTAATATATATTGATTATTGTTTATACTGTTAATTGGCATTTTGTTTCGTAATATTGGTATACACTTTTTATTTTGGGTAATTTACGCCTACACTCTACGGTGATTGGTTTAATTGTACGAACCTGTAAATTAAAATGGACATATGGCATATATTTTAGTTGGTTTAAATGGGTGCAGAAATTGACATATATCAATTTTTTTTATTGTTTTTCAAAGAAAAATTTTTATATTTGTAAAAGTTATTAATAATAGTATACAATTTAAATTTTTGTGCCGTAATTGAGCATATTATGAACCAAATTTTTTTGGATTGAAATTTTAAATTTTAAATTGACATATGGCATAATGTATTTTTATATTTTGTAAAGTTCATAACTAATAATATTTTATTATGTATAAAAAAGTAAAATGAAATTTAGGTATAAAGATGTAAATGGAGCTTTTATTTTTATTTTTTCATCATTTTAAGCTATTTTGAAAAATATGGTACCAACATTGCAAAGTACCATTGAATCATGGCATAAAAAATAAAAAAAAATTCATAAATCTATTTTGTTAATGTTTTAAAATTTCTAACAAGAAAAAGATTAGCTTAGATAAAAGGCTAACAAGAAATAAAAATACGAACATTTGAGAGGATAAAAATTTAATCTAAAAAAAAATAAAGTATGTTCGATTACAACACAAAAATGTAATCCATATAGTCATTTTTAATAAATTTTTACAATAATAAAACTCTTTAAAAAAAAAAAAAAAAAAAATTGGTATGTATCAATTATTGCACCCATTTAAACTATGCCCAAGTGGGTAGCATAGAACTCTCCAAACTAATAGATCGGCACAAATCCCTTATTCAGAATATTATTTTATCTGCTCTATAATAGGAGTTGTTGTCTACTGTAATAGTAGATATTATTGAATAGAATATGATTATTGCAATAGTCTTTGTTAGATAGCAAGATTGATATGATTGATTGTACTTGTAATCAATTTATTTCAATTAATAAAAATGTATGGCTCTTACCTAAAAAATATATATATTTTTACTATTTTTCAGGCTTAGGAACTATTTAAGCATACCCCTTAAATTTATTTGAATTTTTATTGAAAATTTTGAAACTTTTTTTAGCTTAATTATCTATTCTATTTTTAAAGATAATTAATTAATTAATTGATATATATATATATATATATATATATATATATGTACATATTTGATCAATTAATTGAGTGATAGGAGATGTTAAATTAAGATATTTCTTAAATGTTATGGATTCGAACTCCGCTATATGCGTGGGATGTTGTTTCTACTGCATAGTAGGTGTTGGTTAGATTTGATTTATTTAATATTATTGATCAGGATATGATTATTGTAATAATTTTTATTAAATATTAGGGTAAATTACATCTACCTCCCCTGAGGTTTGGCATAATTACAAATACCCCCTCGTTGTTTGAAAAATTACAAATACCCCCTAATGTTTGATAAAATTATGTAATCCTTGGATGGAGGCATAGAAATGTCAACTTTGCCCTTACAGTATTTTTTTTATTTTTTTTAAAAAAATTAAAATCTTATAAAAATATTAAATGGGATGAATGAAAAAAATTTAAAAATTATAAAAAAAATTATTGCCTTAGTTGATAAAAAAATATTTTTTTAAAAGAAATAAATAAAATTATAAATTTTAATTCATAAGGGTATTTTGGTCAATTCACTATAAAAAATGCATAGATTGGGGTAATTGTTAGACGGTCCTTAAAATTAGGGGGGTATTTGTAAATTCTCAAACAACGAGGGGGTATTTGTAATTATGCCAAATCTCAGGGGAGGTAGATGTAATTTACCCTAAATATTAATATTCGACGAAAATTATTGTAATCAATTTATTTTAATTAATAATAATTCATCACTTTTACTTAAAAAAAAAGATAAAAAATGCGTGCCTATCATGAAATATCTCACGGATATATTAATTGATTATACCTTTTCAGTGTGTCATTACTAATGAGGTACATGAAGAATTGACTTTGCTCGCCCAAAACGTGAGCCAATTGTCAACCAAAATCAAGAACTGACATTTATAAGAAACAAAGTACTACATGCATGGAAACCATCGTAGCTAAATTTCATAATGTACCTTTTTTTTTTCTTCTTTTTTTTTAATATCAATAAATTTAATAATTTTTATCTAATAAAAAGATTTTTTTTTTTAGACGAAAACAAACTTCATAGGTGATAAATGTATTTTTTTAAACCACATGAATTCTATATTTAATTATACCAATTTTCAAGGGGGGAGTGTAATTATTCCTAAACTATATGTATTTTTAAAAAAAAAAAAAAAAAAGATAGAGTTATAATGACATGTTGGACGTAAGTCTGTCAATGGATAGGGTCTTACCCGTTCAGATCAAAAAATGACCCAATCAAATTAATTTAAACCCATACCCTAACCAATCTATTTTACCCCACGCAAGACCCGTGAGTCTCTAGACCCGATCAGACCCAATGTTTGGGTCCGGTCAAATCCAGACCTAATTTTCTTTTCTTTCTTTCTTTTTAAAACTCATTTTTTCTGCAAATCATACTAATTAAACTAACCCATAATTTATACGGGTGTTCAATTAGGTTAGCCGAACTGAATTGATTTTCGATTAATAAAAAATTTTGGCCTATCGAAAATCAAACCAAACCGAACCAATCAATTCAGTTCGATTATAACCGAATTAACGAATTCATAAGAAAAAAATGTCAGTTAATTAATTTAATAGTTTTTATTTGTATATTTTAATGTTAAATAAGTAGAAACTAAATTATATTATTATAATATAATATATTATAATTTAAATTTAAATTATATATTAATATATTTAAAAAAATAATATATTATATAAATATATTTTTTAATTTCGAATATTCAATTGGTATGGTTAACCGACCTAACCAAATCGCACTGACAGACTGTATTGATTTTTTTTTTTTAAAAAAAAAGAAACAAAAATTGAATCTAATTTTTGGTTCAGTTTTCAATCAGTTAACCCGATTTTTAATACCCCTAATAATTTGTAATAAATTCAGAATTATTGAGACCAATTTAGAAATAACTATTTTTTTATAGAATTGTTAAATAATATATCATTTATTATACCATTTACAAAATAATTTTATGAAAATATTACACGACAAATAATGTTATGATGTCGTAAGTTTTTTAAATTTGTTCATTTGAAGTTAAATCGATTGATAAATAATAATTCAATTGAATAGCGAAGAAAATTAAATATATTTTTTTGGGTCCAAATTGGGTGCATAGACACATAAATATTTATGGGTAGAAATCCAATCCAAACCCAATCTATATTTTTTAAATGGGTTTGAGTCTGAATTTGATTTGGGTATGAATCTGGATCTGAATTTATGTCTAAAAATATTCATTGGGTTTGGAGATCTAGGTCTTAATATATGAGTTTGGATAGAGTCTTATCCTACCCATTGACACCCCTAATTACACGTAGTGTCTAATAAAATCATTTTTCCATTGTTTGGTAGCTAGAAATCCGTATTGGTATATATATTGTACCACTTAATTTTATAAATTTCCACCATTTCCAAGTAATGCCCCTAAATACTTATGCAATAAATTTTACACGCAATTAAAATATTGTCATAATGCATTGTCTATTTTGTTTTATCTATACTTTATTAGAGTAATAAAGTGAACTAACCTAATTTACCTTATATGATATGAAAAATGAATAAATTATTTGAAAAAAAATAATAATTTATTTTTCTGTATTTTTTTAAAGTAATTTATCTTTTTAAATAAGAAGATAAATTATTTCATTTTAAAAATTTCAAATAGCTGAATTACTATTTATTTTTATAAAAAAATAATTTGTTCATTTATAATATAACATAAAGTGATTACGTTTTTTCCAATATGAATAAGTCATTATGATAATTTAGAGATTCCCCTGGATAACTCTTTACAGTCAAATCAGTGATACACTTTGATGTGATCAAAGGTGGGATCAACATCTATATCCTAAACGCAACAACACTCAATCCCGACGAGTTCTTCCCCTTATTTTATCACATTGAGTGTGAATTTTTCCTTTTAACCATTATTTAATTTTTTGGGTGTGGTTAATTGGTGTTTGTCATGGGTAGCAATTGAGTAATTTGGGGCGGGTAAAATTTACAGGGAAAAATATTTTTTTAGTCCGTTAAGTATGTTCAATTTTAGATTTAGTCCTATAAATATGTCTATATTTTATTAATTTCAGTAACTTGCAAAATTGATTAAATTTAGTCATTCGGTGGATTGAATTTATAATTTTGGCCGGAAAAGTGACATGGTTGGACACCTAGATGGGTTTTTGTTGATTTTTAATCCTATGTGGCTAAAATCATGAGGTGGAATACAAGTTGGACATGTTTTGGAGGGAAGAAAGGTGAATTTTCCCTCCAAAACACTTTTCTTAACCAACAAAATCTATTTTCTTTTCTCCAAGCTTGCACAAATCATTTCTCTCCCTTGTCTATCAGCTCCAACATGTCTTCTTCCATGGAAGGACCACTTTTTTGCTACTGCGGAAAGAAAGCAATGGTTAGGATTTCTTGGACTAACCAAAATCCAAAAAGGAGGTTCCATTCTTGTCAAGATTACAAGGTAATAAGCTCATTTTTTTTCCTAATCAGTTTTTTTAATTTTTTTTCCGATTTTTTTAAAACATATCTAGTTTTGTAGAGAGAAGGGTGAGGTTTTTTGCTTGGGAAGATGTGACACCCCCTCCGTAATCACATTCAATTACCCTCACAACTCACAATTATCCCTATCAAATATTTGACAAAGTTGATATCTGACAAACACCTCAAGCAAATTACATACTTCACTAGAGTTTTTAGCTGTTACAAAATATAAAACACTAACTTAAACACAATTACATGTTCTTATGTCCATCTATCTAGAGCTCTCGAATTAGCATGGCACTGCTGATCCATCTATATGGTTGATGCTGGCTTATGACCTATCTCCTGAAAGAAAAATATACGACAAATTTATGAGTTGTCAACTCAGTAAGTATAGCTTTTCAGTCTATATATATACTCAAGCAACAAGTTAAGTACAAAACAATGATACCAACATAACCAACACATATTACACAATATAGCCAACTCACAGTAGACAATCTCCTACTCCTAGTCTGCTTACCAGAAGGTGATATAGTGTTTTTCTCCATCAACTCAACCTCACCTTTCATTATATACATGAATCCCCTTGACAGCCGGCTCATCATTCTTATTCGCATCATAGCTCTTTCAATTCGCTTCATAGCTCTTTTCATATCGCATCACAGCTCTTTTTCATATCGCATCATAGCTCTTTTCTCATCGCATCATAGCTCTTTTCTTTTCATTAGCCACATAGGCTATTCAACAACATCAAGGGGTATTCACATCACATTATATTCAATTTCCACCACTCCCTCAATTCCACATATCACCATCCTTGTAAGCAGCTATTGACGTAAAACCATATATAAACATTTTTCTATTTACAAACACCAATAACACATCATCCAACAAATATAATACTTTAATGTATTTCTCATTTTACGTGCACAATATCATCATCTCAATAAATCATTCACCATGTAAATATTTTCAGATAAATTAGCTTCAACATGAATCACAGATCTATATAAAAGGAATACCACAAAGAAAGAGACACATATAGATAATACCAATTATTCACTTACTCGTACAATTCCATATAATAATATTTTCTCGTCAATCACTTTCTATTCGATTTCCTCCACATTCAATTACAAAACCCCACAATCATTTAGCCAACTTCGTGTAGCACGATCACAATTAAGCACATAATAGCAATTCCACAGATATGTAGATAATCTCAATCACCATCAATGTCCATTAACAAGTATACATACCATTCATATTTCACCCATATGAATATATACATAAATCCAACAAGCAATACTTATATTCACACACATATATATATAAACCAATTAGCTATACTTACCTCATTTTCCCAATTATTAAATAGTAGAATGATGTGTACAATCTCAAACGTTGTTCCCGTGTCCTAAAATGAGGTATAAGACGTATCGTCAGTGAATCGTCGATATTGAAGCTCTTTCAAAAAGCACTAGATTACATTCGTACACTTCTCACTAATTTCTGAATATCTCCTTCTATAAAATTCGGATCTTTATTCCGTTTTCTTCTACATAAAGTAGACTCAATTATCTTTCCATAATATATATTCTGATTTATTAAAATCAGTTTTTATATTTTAGAAATTACCCTTACAGCCCCTGAATCTACAATCTTCAGAATGAGCCCTACTCACTAAGTATATCATAACTTTAATTACAATCACTAACATTAGAAACTGTTTTAGTGTAATAAACTAGACATAATAAGCTATCCAATGATGTATGATTTGTATTTTTAACCATAAAGGTCAATTTTATAAAAATCTGTCCTTTTTATGAAATTGTTTTTTCCTTGACAGCATCTCTGTCTCAGTTTATAAAATTCCCTCAGACAAACATACAATTGATAAAGATTCAATTTTTACACCAAGTATTCTCATGAGTCTCTAGTTGCATTTACAGCAAGAATCATACAATTTAGATATGTATATAATTAGTTATTCAAGTTTTAATACAACCTGCTCCTTTAGACAGCAACAGCTTCAAACCTTGTTATTTTAAAATTCTCTGAAAAATCATATACTGTTCCAAAATTTACCAAATTTCACAATATAACCTCCTATGTATCTAGTTTCAATTTACACAAGAATCATTCGAATTTAACCAGTAAAACTCTACTCACAAGGTTTTAATTACACCCTGTCAGATTACCCGCAGAAACAGAGCAACGGAATGTTTCCTCCGTTTAACCCATTCAAACGACCGATTTGTTTTTCTTCTCAAAACTAGAAAGTTTTAGTACACATATAAAGTTTCTCCAGATTCAAAAATCATCAGATTTGGACCAGTATAACACTTAAAACCATTTACAGAGACTATTCAAAAACAGAGTCTCTGCTGATGCCTTTCTCCCATTTAATCGGTTCATTTCCATCAATTTCACTCAAATCCAGCTCCTACCCGAATTCAAACAAGAGAATGAACAATTCTTACCAGATCAGATGTAGAAATTTCCTTATTGTTGGTGGTAATAGAAGTTCTTCCTCTTCTCTTCTCCTCTCTTCTCTTCTCCTCCTTCTTCTTCTCTCTCTCCCCTTTTCTCTTCTTTTCTTCTCCTCTTTCTTTCCTCTTCCTTTCTCTTTTTTTTCTCTACCCCTCCCGTCAGGTGTGTGTGTGTGCTGTGTGTGTTAGTGTGTGTGAAGGATTGCATGGATGAAATGTTGGGTGGCAGTATGTATTGCTGCCACCTCACTCCCTCTTTCTTCTTTTTTTTTTTTTAATTCTAACATCCTACCTAATTTTTTTTAATTAATATAATTTGATCCCAAACATTATTCCGAACTCCAATTTACTCCGTTCAAGTTTTAATATAATCAAAAGTAAATATAGAATTTATGTACTAATTAAATAAATTTCATAAATTTTTACCAATTAATCCCACAATTATGTATTAAAATTGTGTGGATGTTACAATTCTCCCCTCCTAATAAAAATTTCGTCCTCGAAATTTGATTAACTTACCAGTTCCAGAATACAAGTACAATAACTTCTGTTTCATATCCTTCTCATCCTCCCAAGTAGATTCCTTTAAAGAGTATTGACTTCATTTTACCTTCACAATTGTATCCATTTATTTTCCTCAACTTCTATACCATCCTATCCAAGATTTGCTATTGATTCCTCTACATATATTAAGTTTCTTTGAAACTTCTATCTCCAACACACGTAAAACATGTATAGAGTTGATTTAATACGATCAAGCATAGCTATCAAATCTCAGTATTTTATTCACGAATATACCTTAAGAATTTTTTTTTTTTTTACCTATTCCACATTCCATCAGTGATAACTAATCATCCCAATTTCCTTAATACTTACACCAATTCTCATAGTATCTTCTAATATTTGAATTGTTGTTTTTTTTTCATTACCTGTCTATTCGAGGATAAAACGTTGTACTCTAATATAACTTCGTACTTAGTGCATTTGTAGACTTCTCAAAAATGTGAAGTAAATCAAGAATCTCTATCATATACTAATAGACACACCACGTAAATCTTAAAATTTTTGAAACATAGAACTCAACTAATTTATCCACAAAATCATCTTCTCGTATAGGTAAGAAATAAGTTGCTTGGTGAGTCTATCCATAATTATTCCAATAGCATCATGTTTTCTAACATGCATAGTAACCTAACGATAAAGTCCACAGTAACCTCTTTCTATTTCCATTTAGGCATAGGTAAAAATTAGAGTTTATCTATTACTTCTTGATGTTCTAGGCATAGGTAAAAATTAGAGTTTATCTATTACTTCTTGATGTTCTAGTCATAACCGTCAATACCACATTTATCACATAAGTCCATTTCCGTCAGACACACTATGTCTCCAGTGACTTTTTATTAGATTGACAATCGGTATCCAACCCAACCTTTTAACATTGTCACACTAGCAAAGGGACTCTATACCCATATAATCAAGACATTGTTTCTACCGTCAGTACTATATCGCATACTGGTCGGCCGTCTAATAGTGAACTATTACAATTTCAGTACTCAATAGAACTAAAAGTCTTAAAATAACTCAATTTTTTTTTGTACCCATCCTCTAATCTAATATACTTGTACTCATTTACAAGTCAAATGTTTAACTCTCATTCTACCACCTCTTTTTCCTTTCCATAAATCTCGTCAATATAATTCCGCCCAAAAATTATCATCCATAATCCAAGTATTTCTATGATATATTTACATTACCAATTTTATAAAGTACCCAAGTCAACTCATCGATCTAATAAACAGTAAACAAGTTAAGATCATCTCTTAAAGCATTCCAACAATATTATTGCGTAAGATCAATCCATAACCATTCATTCCCAAGACACCACCTACAGATCGAACATCATAATTTTTGGTTACTAGCATCAACTTAGCAAATAAATAGTGGCACGCTTGTTCCCTATCTCCCCTTTTTCACATATCAAATATAATATATCTCCAAAATTCCTTATCAATTAGAACTAATATCAACCCCAAATTTTTAATATCATCACAACTTAAAGAAATCTACCACTTCAAGATCAACGACATAATTCCTAAACTTAGGACTTACACTGTAGTAGCTCTTCTGATTGCTGGTCACTAAACATTGACTCATCACATTTCAATGCTGTACAAATTCAAAAATCCCAAAATAACTGAAGTTTCTAAACCTCAACTCTGATTTAGTTGTCAACTTACACCTCAAGTCCAAGGATATTATTCAATCATAGCCAAGTCAGTAGATGATTATTTACAAGATACTAGCAAACATTACATGATCCATCTCCAACTTCACCTTCATTGGTACTATTTCTAATAACAATATCATATTAAGACTTCTCAAATTCACTAATAATTGATTGCACTCTTCCGATTCAAGGCATCCACTACTATTATTTGCTCTCCCAAAATGACAATCAATAATATAATCATAAAACCTTTAATAATTCTACACTCTCCAAAAATATTATTTCGAAGTATCTATATACACCACATACCCTTAAGAAATCTCATATAATACCCCAAGCAGTCCTAAGAAATTCCAAGCTCTAATCACTTCCTTTGATATTCTCCGTCCCTGGTAACTTTCACCTTTGTAAAGTTAGGTTAACTCAATGCCAAATATCACATGTCCTGGAGAAACTACTTGATTTACCCAGAAACTCATTCTTCCTTAACTTAACGTACAACGCTCTATTTCAAATTCTAACACTATTTTTAGATGTTATTCATGCACCTCTCTATTCCTTGAACACACATGGATGTCTTCCATAAAAATTATTACCAAATTGACCCAAGTACTCTTAGAAAAAATACCCGACCTGGAAGTCTCGCCACACCGGGACTGGAGTCTGAGGCCGTTGCCTCCACGTGGGCACAGCTGGGGTGGGATTGGTTTGGCTGTTTAGCTAAATTACTTTCCCTTATTTCTTCCCTCTCTAGGAGAGTTGTTCGATTGTATTAAACTTATATTATATTGAAGATACTAAGGCCTATAATATTTTTTCAAATATCTATAATATTTAAAGTTAAATTATAGTGATGATAACCAACAAATAGGCTCATCAAGTAAATTTGGTCTTCAATCTACAAGTCTTTGCCAATTTAAAATGGAAAAAAAACGTTAGCAATCCAACCCTTTCTAAGTTAGTAAGTTGAATTGATTACAGTAAATCTATATAGCATACATAATATATATATATGAAAAGCTTAATGGAGTGCTTTCGTCTTATTTGTGCAATATTGCGTCACTCTTAACTGAGGAACTGCTTCCCTATCTATGAAAATCTATACCCCTGGACTCGGCCAAAAGTGTGTGAAACCCCCTCAAGATTCAATGTTACAATTGCGAGTATCTCCAAGAAGTTGTTAGCTGGGGGTGGAACCTGTTAGATAAGCCTTCTGTGGATAAAACTTTACCATTCTGCATGTTGATGGAGCGTGTAATCGCTATCCTTATCTCTCTATTACTCTGACCATTTTCTCTCTCTCTCTCTCTCTCTCTCTTTTGTGGTGATGAGCATGACATTTGTGGGACGGCCTAATGGTCCTATCTTCTGTGGCTAGGGATTATCGATCTTCTTATCCTTCTTTTAACCCAATAGACGACACCTTTCGGAATACTTTCTCGGTCCTTGTGCATCTGCCTATTCTATGTCTTCTTTGCTACAGATTTGGTTCATCTATATCTCTCTCCCTCTCTTCCCACCTGAGGAGGATGAGCTAATTCGCTCTCATTTAGATAATGGCCTGTTACTAAAACACCTAAGCCTTATGTCTTTCTCCCAAACATGATTTCTTTTCCCGCAAATAAGTGAATTCGTGGAACCATCGCCCCTATAGAAATATTTATGCTATCCTCAGCTTACTTGTACCCCGTTGCATTTAGTGCAGCCTTTTAACTGTCCTGCGGTTGGTAACGCCCTAATCTATATTGCTAAAACGCGGGACCCTCTTTCCACCTCTTCTTTCTATTCCGCTGATATATATAAATTATGAG
This sequence comes from Sesamum angolense, assembly GCA_034509725.1. Lineage (NCBI taxonomy): Eukaryota > Viridiplantae > Streptophyta > Magnoliopsida > Lamiales > Pedaliaceae > Sesamum > Sesamum angolense. The sequence goes on from JACGWL010000008.1 coordinate 8,840,936, forward strand.
ATGTGCACTTCACATACCTTTATTATTACTCGTAAAGCTATAATTTACCTTATTATGTATCTTTTTTGGCTTCTTCTGCCTCTTCCTTTATTTAGTGAGTTGAATTTCCTTAGATTGATGTTGATTTAGCTATATTCCACCACATATCACTGGCCACACAAATTATGTTTAGAGTCGACAATAGCAGAAAGCGTTTTATATAACCTTTGAATTATAAACATGACAAAATGAAGTGAGAAGAAAAAAGAAGAAAAGAACTATACATTGCCGGCGGCAGATATTTTATGCTCTCTGGGAATGTGAAAGCTTTATACATCCCGATCTATTACTTCCTCTGCGCTCCAAGAGTTCAACCCCTGCTCCCTTGTTTTCCTCCATACCTCAAATTAAAGTAATGCTTCCCCCCTCATGCTATAGTATCTCATTTCTAAATCTTTCGTTCCTGACATTATCTATCTTATATGATATTCCCACAAGCAGTATATGTGTTTATAAAAGTCAAAACTGCATTTTTCTTTTCCCAAACATGGTTTCTGTCCCCATCTCCAATCACTAGATTGTTTTTTGTGAGTGTATTCCTCACGTTTGTTGGTTCCCATGATGGAAAATTCTTCCCCCGTCACCTTTTCTCCAATGAGGAGAGGAGTGTTGCTCCAATCTCTCTTTTTTATCTAAACTCCTAACCCCTAGATGCTCTCCAATGAAAGAAATTCTGCCCCTTATCTGGCAACACTTGCAGACCATGTTTATATTGCACAATGGCCCCTCAGTTTTGGCAAGCATATTTTCTATATTTTCAGAAAGTTCCCCTGAAGCAACTACTTCTCTCCTCCACATTTTCTTTTTTCTTGTGCTGGGCATTCCCATTATTTTTCTTTAATATCTCTTCTTCGATTTTGTTTCCGCTTCAAATAGGTATTTTTGTAGAGAGGTCAACATCATTTGAAAATATATATATCCTTTATTTGAGTAATTGCCTCATGGCTGTTCTAATACTATCATCTTCCTCTGCGAATACACATTCATCACTACAAGAGCGTTTAGGTCCCCTATCTAATTATATCACCGAATCATGGAATTTTGACTCCTAGGAATTTGTACCTATTATCTTTGAACAAAAGAAAACCCTAGCCACGCTCTTTACCTTTGCCACATGCTCCCGTCACCACCTTGCAATGACAACTGATATGAAAAGAAGAAAAAATAAACAAAATATATAATATAATAAAAGGCGAATCTTCACGCCAATGAACTGTCACCTGATGACAATATGTTATATCACTCACTATGAATTACTGCAATACACTATCAATAAATCGATGCAATAACAATACAAAATCCTATTTTGGTATATATCTATCTCTCATCTCAGTTTTCAATAAGACCAACTCTCACATCCTCTGCTACTTATTTTCAACGCGTCTACTATTCAACTTACCGATAAATAAATACAAACATACCTTCGCTACTCAAATATCTTAAGTTTTCCTCCCAAATTAATTCTGTCTATTTAAACATTTTCAGAACTACTATACAAATGCGTTGACCACTAATTTAACCATGTAAATCTACTTCCTCTTTGATGTATGAGAACCACTTTTGAACTAACATCATTACCGTAAGCACCATGAAAATTTTTGCTAACTAAACTTTCTTTCAATCTGAGATTATTCCATTGGGATTCCACATAATTATTTGTACAAAAGCCTCACTTAAGCCTGTAACAAGCACCGCATTCTAAATGCGTAATCTATTCACACTATATATATATACTCCCCACCAGCTGACATCACATTTTATCGATCTTCACCACTATTACTACGCTTGGGCTTGCCTTATCAGTATTCTTACATCTACAATACGCCTTCCTTAATTTTAAAACAGCATCAAAAACATTTAATCTATCTAGCTATTAATAAATCTAATATATTCACTATGTTCTTTCATCAAACTGCTATGCAATAATCATAATATCTACACATTAAATTTATATACTCTTAAAACTCAAGGTACATTTGCTGAACTACAATAAGTCAAACTCCACACAAATATTGTTATACATCCTATCCCTCTATCATGGTTTGATGTTTATCTATCTGCTTTATTTAAATCTCTCGGGCTCTCAGTGCCCTGTTTGTCACAAAGGCTATTCATCATATACTACTACATCTTCCTCACATCTATACATTATTCCTCATCAAGATACCACATTTCGCACCTAGAAAACGTAGACTCACTGCCTCTTACTGATCGCACCCAATGTTCCCACCCCTCCGATCAGATCATCTCACCTCTCTACAGAACTCACTAATCTCCATATATAATCTTTACAAGTTGACTATTTGTACAAACAGCTCAAGTGTCAATACAAACTCTTCACTAAGTTTTATCACAACTAACTAAAACACCTAACTCAAACACCAATTAGCAGTTCTTATGTCATCTATCTAGAGCTCTTCGAATCCTAGCATGCATCTTGCTGAAACGCTACATTGCAGCTTAAGTTGCTAACGACTAGGAGACTTATACATGTACCTATCACTCCAATGAACATCTATATCTACATATTATACGACAAATTTATAAGTTAGTCAACTCGAGATAAGAATAGATCTTTTCAAACCGCAACCTAAAATTTAATATATCATAGCAACATAGTTAAGACAGAGAGACGATATCGATATACCAACATAACAGCGCAACACAGTTACACAAATTATAGCCAAACTGCACCTGAGTAAAATCCGTACTCACATAGTCTGCTTACCAGAAGTTGAGTAATATGTATTTTCGTCCATCAATGCAATCACCCACCTTTCATTATATAGTCGATAGAACTCCCCTTGACAGCCGCTTCATCGATTTTTATGGTCGCGATCATGATCTACTTTTCACATTCGCTTCATCCGAACTCTTTTATCAAATAATCGCTCACGAGCTGGCTTTCGTGCGAGTATGCTCGAATTCGAATGATGTCGTTGAGATGTGCATAACGCTTCGATAGGCTCTTATTTCATTCATTAGCCACATAAGGCTATTGCAAGATATCATCTATATTTTATGTCACATACAGCATTAATAGAGTATCTAAGTTAATCCACCACTCCACCCTACAATTCCAACATATTCACACATCTCATCTAATCGAATAAACACACAATATAAAACACATCTCTTCTCTTATTTAGCGAAACACAACAAACCACCCATCCATTCCAACAAAATATAAGTAGCTAAATTATGTAATTGATCTCTTTTAGTGACAATATCGATGCGATCTCATAAATCTTCCACCAAATAAATCAATAAATAATTAGTCAAACATAACATCTAGAATCTAATATAAAAGGATACTACAAAGAAAAGAATCATATACGAAAATACCAATATCACATTACTCTTTACAATTTCCAGTATTAAATAACTATCTTCTCGGCTCCTCATCTTATCAATATCACTCTCCACATTCAATTCACAAGAAAACCCACAATCATTAGCCTAACTTCGTGTAACACAGAATCACAATAAGCACATCATAGCATTCCACAGATAGTATATAATCTCAATCACATCAATGATCCATAACAAGTAACATACATCATATTCACCAAACATATGATTTATATAATACATAAATCCAAAAAGCAATACTGATACTCACCACAGTATATATTAAAACCAATAGCGTAGTGACTTACTCCTTCCCTAAATTTAGAATAAGAATGAGTGGACCTTAATCTTCAATACTGTTGTCTACTCACGTATGTCCTAAGAATAATATTGGAAACGAGTACTAGTTAATAGTGTAATAAAATATAAAAGTACTATTGGACGCAAAATTTAATCTGCTCGCTACCAGAAAGTAATTAAAAGGTGGAGCAAACATTCGTCATTAGAAACCTGAACCCCTAGAGTATGGGAGGAAATAGAGCTCACTATACCCCAATGTTGAAATAACTTGGCGAAAAGACTATTCTAAAAGATTAACATCTCCTGTGACGTTACACAATTCTATAACAACTTTATACTACCATTAGACCCCTCGCTAGTATATTTGCCTTTCACTTCAATATAAAGAAATGTCATATTTCATTGATTATACTTCATTATAACCCTGTTTTCTGTCCGTGACCACCTCAATATTATGTATCAGGACTCTTTTCATTATTTTATTCTTCTCTTACCATAAATCCGAACAATTACTCTCATCGGCTTTATATGCTTCTGTCCAACCATTTTAAATTAAAACTCAGTCCTTGTGTATATTTAGATCCACAAACATTAACTTCGCATCTACCACCCAACCACGATCGCCCCTCTTCGTCATTTCCGTTCCGTGCAACAATCTTCATTCAGGTATCTCATATGAATGTCCCTTGACTCATCTAATGTTATATTTTTTCTATATGAAATTCTCTTATTATATTTAACATATCACTTAACTATATATATATATATCATAATAAGTACTCCTATATGTATGATATGATTTGTATTTTTAACCATTAAAAGTTACAATTTAAATATATAAATATCTAGAATCTCTTAATATCCAAGTAAATATGTTTTCACTTTGACACGACAATCCTAACATTATCGACAATAAAATCTCTCATCTCCTTACATACAAATATTGATTAAAGCCAGGATTCGAATATTACAACAACAAAGGTATTCTCATGAGTTCATTATCTAAGTTGGCAAATTTACAGCAAGTTATTATCATTACAAATATTAGATATGTATACCATAGTAAATTGAGAATATGATTATCATGTTATTAATACAACTCGTAGACGTGTGCGCGTGTCTTTTAGATTTTCATGCAATTCCAGACCTACAAAAGACACTTTTTGATAATTTGAACATTTTTAAAAATTATCATCTCGACAATAAAATTCCATATTATTACTGTAATTCCTAAAGGTGATATAACCAAAAATTTCCCACAATATATATACTTCCTTATTATCTAGTTTCAATGCCTCCAGCACATAAAAGATAATTGCGATCTCCGAACCTTAAATACCAGTAAACTCTACTTCACAAGGTTTTTAAATTACACCCCTGTCAGAATTAAAACCCGCAGAAACAGAGCAACGGAATGTTTCCTCCGTTTAAATCCCATTCAAACGACGATTTGTTTTCTTCTCAAAACTAGAAAGTTTTAGTACACATATAAAAGTTTCTCCAGATTCAAAAATCATCAGATTTGGACCAGTATAACACTCTAAAACCCCGATTTTACAGAGACTATTCAAAACAGAGTCTCTGCTGATTGCCTTTTCTCATTTAATCGGTTCATTTCCATCAATTTCACTCAAATCCAGCTCCTACCCGAATTCAAACAAGAGAATGAACAATTCTTACCAGGATCAGATGTAGAAATTTTCCTTATTGTGGTGGTAATAGAAGTTCTTCCTCTTCTCTTCTCCTCTTCTTCTTCTCCTCCTTCTTCTTCTCTCATTCTCCATTTCTCTTCTTCTTCCTCTTTCTTTCCTCTTCCTTTCTCTTTTTTTTCTACCCTCCCGTCAGGTGTGTGTGTGTGCTGCTGTGTGTTAGTGTGTGTGAAGGATTGCATGGATGAAATGTTGGGTGGCAGTATGTATTGCTGCCACCTCACTCCCCTCTTTCTTCTTTTTTTTTTTTAATTCCTAACATCCTACCTAATTTTTTTTAATTAATATAATTGATCCCAACATTATTCCGAACTCCAATTTACTCCGTTCAAATCTTAATTAATATATCAAAAGTAAATATAGAATTTATGTACTAAATTAAATAAATTTCAAAAATTTTTACCAATTAATCCACAATTAATGTATTAAAAATTGTGGATGTTAACAGAAGATCCGCCGATGTGTGGCTCAGCAAAGACTGTAATTCCTGGACTGCTTGCAAGATTCTTTCGATTTGAAGATGGAAATTAAAGGAATGAAGATGTTGAGGAAGAAAATTATTCATTTGAGGAAAATATGTATGTTTGAAAGATTATTGCACTTGTATTTTTTCTTATTTGTTCTTAAGGCATTGTTTTTAATTATTGCCCTTTTGGTTTTTGATGAAGAACAATTAGTATGTATGTTGTTGGCTAATTATGTATTATAAAATGAAGAAGCTAGCTTGACGATGACGATGGCCTCTGTTTTTTTGTTTTGGTCCTAAAGTTTTATCCCAAGTCAAACTATCCTTTTTCCACCCTAAACTTGCCACGTCAGCGTATAAGCCATGTATTATCCCCATGTGGCATGACACGTGGTTAATTGGCCGAAAATTGGACCAATTAATTTACACATTGGCAAGTTCTGGGTAGATTGAAATTTTGGCCAGAAAAAAGGGTAGGAAACCCTCAGACGGACTAAATCTAATCAATTTTGCAAGTTACTGGAGTTAATAAAATATGGGCATACTTATAGGACTAAAACTAAAATTGGGCATACTTAACGGACTTAAAAAATATTTTCCCAAATTTATATTATCTTATGTGATATTCCAAATGTTCAAATAAATTCTTGTGATAAAAAAAAAAATATATCATATAACTTCCTGTAAAATTTAAAAAGATGCATATTATCCCCTTGTAAAATTTCATGCGTCTAAAATTGCGATTAAATATGTAAATTTTGCCCATAAATTATCAAACTGTGTTTAAATTTATACATATTTTAAAAATATAATATAAAAAATATAATTTAGTTATATATATATAAAGAATCTAAAAAATATAAAACAGAAATATAGAGATAACTTGCCGACGGACGAGAGATTGGCGATGGGTGGGGTGTCAAAATGATCGTTGTCGGACGGGCTTTTCAATGGTGGAAAGCATAAGCCGAGAGATTGTCGGATGTCGGAAAAAAAAAAAAGCGATAAAAAATGGGGGCCGCAAGTTAGGGACCAATATACATCTTTTTAAACTTTACAGGGGGTCATATGGTATTTATTTTATCACAGGGATTTATTTGAATATCTTCAGTATCACAGGGGATAACATGTATCTTACTCAATTTGGGGTCTCGGTTCTAATATGTGGTCACCTTTTAATCTATTTCTGGACGGATAATTTGTCCCAATATATATTTTAATTCACTATTATAGTACTCGTTAACATATTATCATAATATGAAAGAAATCTCGAATATGGAAGAATAGTAGAAATTAAACCTAACAAAACAAGAAATTGAGTATTTTTAATAGATTCAAAAAAAAATAAAATTGAGTAGAAATATGGTAAATCATTGAATTTGGTCATGAGTTGTCAATTTTGCAATTAATAGGATCGAATTGGAGGAATTAGTTTAGATTTTAAAAATGAGAGTGCGTTTAGCAGAGGTCTTCAAAATACTTTATAAGATATTTGAAAATTTATAACGTTAGTATATATGGCATTATCATGTAAATTATAACATATATTTTTTCATTTCCTCTGTTGATGTTGAGGTTAATGGTTTTGGTGGATGTTTATAGTTATAATATTTATATCCTTTCTTGTTTTCTTCAATTTCATCTTCCCACTACACCATTTTCATGCACAATATCATATCCACTTATTAGCCATTTATCCCCATTGTCTCGTATAACTCATCACATTATTGTTCACTAATTCACATTAAAATAGTAAATAATTTTTACACCTATAAAGGTGGCATCATTCTACTTGTTTTGACACACATATGTACACATATACTGCATGTAGTTATCTTATAAGAGAGAGTTATATTAGTTGTAGGAAAGTGTTCTTTTAGTAGAGCTTTGAACTCTACTATTTGTGCAGACGAGTTAGAATCATACGATGTTGTCGGACTATTTTATACTAGAGGGACAGGTCAAGAGTGATACCGTTGGACCAGTGAGAATATTTTGTTTGAGTGGGCTTGAATCTCCTTAAAGAGAGCGAGATATCTGTACCTCAACCTGAAGATATTTTTTTTCAACTGTAATTTTTATTCCTATAACAATTTTAATGATATTCAAATAGCTATAGTTGAAAAACCAGCGAATATTAATATGGGAGATTTCAACAAGCCCCTTCGCTTTAGTGGTACTCATTTCAAGAGTTAAAAGGTAAAGTACTTTTTTTACCTAAGTCTTCTCAAGGTTTCTTATATTTTGACTGTAAAAACCTCAAACAAAGTCAACGACACTAATATAAATGATGATGAGTATGCTATCCACCAAGAGAAAGTTGAGATTTACAATAACGATACATCAAATGTCAATATTATCTTCTCAACCATCTATTTGATCTTTTTATGATTATTATGACAGATCATACTCTATTGCAAAGAAAATTTGAAAATCATTGCAGAGTGAGTATGACACCGAAAGGCATGTGCAAAAGAATATGCTGCTAGCAGATTTCTTTTTGTTTCAAATGATAGATAACAAATCCGTAGGAGCTCAAAATTTTATCATGATTGGTGAAGAGCTCAGAGCACATAAAAATTAGAGATAAACTAAACGCCTCTTGAAACGTTGATAATGTGAATTCGCAGGGAAGAAAGACCAAGGGGACAAGATGCATTGATGCAGCCACCTGAGAGCAATACACAACCCATCACAATAGAAGTAAATTTAATTTTTCAAATGATGTTGCACCCATCTCTCACAAAAAATACCTATTTGAAGCGGAAAAAAAAATCAAGAAAAATCATGGTAAGTTTTCCAAGAAAAATAATGGGAATGCCCAAGCACAAGATAAAAATCCAAGAGCATGTTATGTTTGTGGAAGAGTGGACATATTGCTTGATTTTGAAAATATAGAAAATATGAGCTTGCCCCTCGAGGAGCCACTTGTGGCAATATACACATGGTTGAAAGTGTTGCCAGGTAGGGGGCAGACACAATTTCTTTCATTGGAGAGCAATCTTAGGGGTTGGAGTTTAGATCCTCAAAGAGAGTGAAGAGCCATACACTCCTCTCCCTCATGGAGAAAAAGGTGATGGGGGGAAGATCATAAATCCACTCATGGGGAACCCCCAACAAACGGGTGAAAGGACATATAAAAAACACCACTCTAGTGATTAGGAGCATGGGGACAGAAAGGAAACAAACACCATGTTAGGGGAAGAAATGAAAAATGCCAAGTTTTGACTTTTTGAATGTAAACAGGCAAAAAAAAATCCTTGCTTGTGGGGGAATACCCTGAAGATGATAGTAAAACTTGTCAAAAGACGAAAAAGATTTGAGGGCCAATTGGTTCAAAGTAACCATAAAAACACTAGAAAATCTCAGCATGAAAAGAAAAACGAGGAAATGAAGACTTACTTTAAATTGAGTAGTGAAAAAGTATAAACAATACGGGGGAGAGGCATCGGGTTGACTCTCTGGATGCGGGAGGAATATTGTATAGCACTCGGGGATGCTATAATCCTCTGCTATGCGATCGGTGTCAACATCCTTGAAAGAGGAGAGAACCCTATCTATCAAGATATGACTAATCTCCCTCCCCCCCTCCCCCGTCAATGGCTATAGTTCTCTCTCTCTCTCTCTCTCTCTCTCTCTCTCTCTCTCTCTCCCTCCCTCCTTCCCTCCCTCCTTCCAGAGGAAGCTTCCTCATTTTCGTCGATGGTCTCATACCATCTCAGAAGGCTTTATTGACCAGGTGGCTCTATACGACAACCGCATTTCTCAAGCTCCATTGTCGAGCCCCTCTATAAGAAGATGAGCAAATGGCCCATCCCTTTTGTGGTGGCCTCAGTGAGATCATTGTCGGTCGGTTGCCCCCTACAAATCTCACCAACTCATCAAAATACTCCATTAATAGTCTAAGGACAAGTTGCAACTCAACTAGAAAAATCAAGAAAGGAAGAGAGGCAAGAAGCACAAACAAAAGATCAATAACAACTAAAGGTAAAAAATATATAGCTTACGAGAATAATAAAAACAGGTATGTGAAGTGCACAATCTCCATAACTTTTTCTCTCTCCAAATCATGCGGAGGGGGATGAAGAAGAACAAGAAGAAGAGGTGGAAAGATGGGGTCACACGCGTTTTAGCAAAGTAATCGCCTTCTATTAGGGCGGTTACCAAAAAAGCAGTTACCCGCAGGGACAGTTAAAAGGCTGCACCTATGCACCGGGGTACCAAAGTAAGCTGAGGACTAGCCATAAAATCATTTCTGATAAGGGGCGCATGGTTCCAAGAAAGACGTTTCACCTTTTTTTGCGAAGGACAATCCTACAATAGGGATTTCTGTCTTCGGGAGAAAGACAAATAAAGGCTTAGGTTGTATATCCTAGTAGAGGCCCACTACTCTAAGGAGCAGCGAATTAGCTCCCTCCTCCTCAGGGTGGAGAAGAGAGGGGGGGGGGGGAAATGGATGATGCCCAAAAATACATGTAGCCCAAAGCAAGACGTGATTGGAATAAAGGCTCCTGAATGCACAAGGACCGAGAAAGAGTATTCCTGGCCCAGGTGTCGTCTATGGGTTTAAAGAAGGATAGGCTACGATAATAACACACTAGCCCACAAGAAGATAGGCCCTTAGGCCGTCCCCACAAATGTCATGCAGTCATTCACCCACAAAAAGAGAGAGAGAAGAGAGAGAGAGAGAGAAAATGGTCAGGTAAATGATGATGAAGCTTGAAGATAAGGATGGATTACCCACGCCTCCCATCAACACTCAAGAAATGTAAAGTTTATCCACTAGAAGGCTTATCTAACCAAGGTTCCACCAGCTAACAGAACTTCTTGGAGATACTCGCCAATTGTTTTTGAATCTTGAGGGGGCTTATCAACAACACCTTTTGGCCCGAGTCCCAGGGGTCATGCTTCTTCATCCGATAGGGAAGGTCTCCCCCTCAGTTAAGAGTGACGCAATATTGCACAAATAAGCACACGAAAGCACTCCATTAAGCTTATTCTATCCTCAATCTTAAGCCTTCATTGCTATCTTATCTTGTTTAAATGTATCATTATACAACTATTTACTAACTTGAGGTTGGATTGCTAACGATTTTTTTTTTCCATTTTAAACTTGCAAAAGACTTAGTAGAATTGAAGACCAAAGTTTACTTGATGAGCTATTTTTGTTCTCATCACTTATAATATTTTATAAACTTTTAAATATTTATAAGATATTTGAAAAAAAAATAATTATAGGGCTCTTAGTATATTTCATTTTAAAGTTTAAATAAATCGAAAATCCTCCCTTAGAGGGGAAGAAATAAAAGAAAAGGAAGTAATTAGCTAAACAGCCAAACCAACCAGCTGTGCCACGTGAGCCAACGTGCCCATCAGACATCCAGTCCCCGCGCCGCCCAAAAATCTGCTAAACGGCGGCTTATAGTATAGGTTCATTTTATTTCGCACAATTATTGAATAATATAATTGAATCATTTTTTTTAAAACAAAAGGTATTTATTTAATACACTCAAAACTAATAATTAAGAGTTTGTGCCCATCAATGAAAACACGTCATTACTTTTAATAACCTAATAATTAGTATAAATTGCAACAAGTCCGTCATAATCACAAATACCCCTCATTATTTGAAAATTACAAATATCATTTAAAATTAAAAATACCTTAACAAATATCCCTACAACGGACTATCACAAGGGGATATTTATTAGGATATTTGTAATTTCAAGGGCGAATTTATAATTTTTAAATAGCGATAAGGTATTTGTAATTATGATAAATTTCAGGAGAGTCTGCTGTAATTTACCTAATAATTATAGTAAAAGAAATTCTACTCTAAATATATTATTGAGAGAATTTTGATTGTAAATTTATTAAAAAAAAATTATTTTACTAGTCACAAAAAAAGGCCAAAAAAATATTTGTTAAAATAATTAAAAGAAAAAATATGAAATATATAGCATAAACCCTTGGTAAATGGAGTATGACAACATTTGCATTATGGCGAGCAAAAAAAAAGTAGGTTTTTTTTCAGTAAAATTGATGTTTTTTTTATAAAAATTGGATTAAATATGTATTTTTAAAAAATTGTTGTCCTCAATTATGAGATTGAAATAAAAAAAAAAAAACTTAAATAGATTGGAAGCCAAACATGCCCTTATATAGACAAATTCCTGTCTATTTGTTCCTCCGTAATTGGTTTGACCATTAGTTTTAACGGTTAACTTAATAGAGGGTATTCAAGTGGATGAAAATTAAAAAATTTTGGATACTAAGCATGATGACTTAGAAACTTGAGATATTAAAACTGGGAAAAAAAAAAAGTATACTTTAGATATAAAAAATAAAATAATCCCATAGTATAAAAATACCGTATGGTCCCACTTTCACAGAAAAATCTTCTTACTACTTTGATGTAAATGATTCAAATTGAGTGGAACGCGTTTGTTAATAAACCAAACTTAAACTAGCTTAATTCATGTCAATCTACTACTTTTTTTTTTTTTCACTAATTTTGCTTAATTCATGTCAATTCTCAAATTGAATTAGAAAAATATAATAATTTAATTTATCATAATTAACAGAGATGTCATTTCTATGACATTTAATTTGAATTACAATATTTACCTAATTCAACACTGCACTCAAACTAATGAATTTAGATATAGGAATTTCAAATTCTTAATAATAAATTATTAACTGTATTTTAACTCTAATTTTTAAATTATATTGTAATAAATATTAATAAATTTGAAATTATTTGTCAAAAATTTCCCCTAGATTCAAATACTTCGCACACGTGTGAACTCGACCTTTTTTTTTTATTGAAATCATGAACTATTATTAATTTGAAATAAATTAATTATAATTATTTCTATCAAATGTCAATATTTACTCCAATTACAACGATCATATCCTAATCAATAATATCATATAAATAAAATTTAAATTACACCTATTATATAATAAAATGACATTCCATATATATAATGGGGTTCAGATCTATGACCTTTAAAATAATTAAATATCAATTTTACCGATTAAAATAGGCTCATTATGTGGTGAACTGGTCTAAGCTCCCACTTTCTTTAATGGGTAAAGTCGTGTTGCAACTCTGGCATATCCCACCCCACCAGCTGTCCACGCTTTTGCTGGCCCCCACATATCTACATACAAACCCACCTGCTTCCAACCCCTATATATATCCCACCACAATCACACCTCCTCCATCACATTTTCTTCAAACTCTACTTACAATTTTTCAGGATACGAAAATTGATTACTCTCAGGATATCAATTCTACTACTGCAGGTGACAATGGCGACTTCCAAGGCTCTGCTTTTGGTGCTTTTTGCCGTCTTTGCAACTCTGTCTTGTGTGATTGCACAGGGAGATTTCGCCATGGCTCCGGCGCCATCCCCTGACACCGGCGCCGCCGCTCAAGGCTTCCCGGTCTCCGCCGCGGTGGTGGCTTCCTCTTTAGTTTTGGCTCTGTTGGCTCTCGTCGGCCACTGAGTTCGGCTGTTTTATATCGAGTCGGTTTTTTTTTTCTTTATCTTTCTCTGTATTTGTTGATATTTATTGGTTACGTATTGGGACTCTGTATGTGGGAGGGAAAATTCTTTTTTTTTTTATTATAACTCATTTTGGATATTTTGATTGTGAGTGATTATATATAACATGGTAAATTGCGATATACCTATATTATGGAAAATAGATAAATAACTTTCTTATAAAAATAAGGGTAAATTACATCTACCTCCCCTGAGGTTTGGCATAATTACAAATACCCCATCGTTGTTTGAGAAATTACAAATACCCCCCTAATTTTAAGGACCGTCTAACAATTACCCTAATCTATGCATTTTTATAGTGAACTGACCAAAATACCCTTATAAATTAAAATTTATAATTTTATTTATTTTTTTTAAAAAAATATTTTTTTTATCAACTAAGGCGATAATTTTTTTTATAATTTTTAAATTTTTTTCATCCATCCCATTCAATATTTTTATAAGATTTTAATTTTTTTAAAAAAAATAAAAAATATTATAAGGACAAAGTTGACATTTCTATACCTCCATTCAAGGATTACATAATTTTATCAAACATTAGGGGGTATTTGTAATTTTTCAAACAACGAGGGGGTATTTGTAATTATGCCAAACCTCAGGGGAGGTAGATGTAATTTACCCTAAAAATAAAATAGCAATTCACCCTTCATATTTTTTAAAATATAGCAATTTACCTCTTTATATTTTTAAAATTGAAGCAATTTACCTCCTTAGGTTGAGAAGTAAGTTGCTTCATTTTTTAAAACAACCGGAGGGGTAAATTGTTATTTATTTTTTATAAGGATGTAATTTACTCATTTATAATATTACGGTGGATAAATTGCTATTCATCCTATATATATATATATATATATATATTTGACCATTGTTTAACTGATAATTTGCAGAAAAAGTTCATAATATAAGCTAAATTACATTTTGCACCCTATAATCAATTGAAAATAGCAACTTACTACCCTGAAAAAAAATTGCAATTTACATCCTAGAACAATTTTTTTGTTTGCATATTGGCATTTTTCTAGGCAAAGATGGGGCAGAACAACACATAAAACTGCAAAAAGCTTCTTTTCAAGAGGTTGCAACAGTTATTCTGAAAAAGGAGTTGTAGTTATGCATGATGAAATGTTTTTTGGTCTCTAATTGCAATAAAAATGTTCTTTCATAAAATTTCACAAATGTCCAAAGACGCTAAAGTATTTTTTTATTTATTATTTTTAAAAATTTTCTAACTTCTCGAACATGATTTTTTTTACTCTTTTTTTATTTATTTATTCCCCAATGGTGTAAATTTTCAACTAGCATGATCCATCAATGTGTGAAATATCAACAAAAAATTATAGCTGGATTTAGGTTGTTAAGAATGAGAAACCACATGAAGAAAAAAAATCAATGATAAATTTTAAATAATGAAGATCAAAAATAGAGATATGAAAATAGATTACAATCAAGCGAGAAGTTCCATTTCATTTTGTCAAATGACGACATGGTTGATAACAGCATTGAACTACTTCGTCATGACTAAAAGTATGCATTTTCTGGAATGTATTGAAGCTTGCGAGTGAGTTAATTATACTGTATAGTTGTTAGGTTTATTATCGGGGATAGTTACATTTACACTCATTAATTTATGATTTATTTATACAAATTATTTTTATTTTTTGCATAATTACATAAACTACTCCTGACAAAAAAAAAAAAAAAATGACAGTTTGTGTATTGATGCTAATATTTTTAGAGGGTATGTTTAATTTTTCAAAAAAGTAAGGGATAGTTTGTGTAAGTAATAATAATATTTTGGTGGGTGCATATGTAATTATCTAAAAAAATAGGGTGGTTTGTGTAAGTGATAATAATATTTCAGGGTGTATGTGTAATTATGTAATAAATTGTACCCTTTATATTCATATTACAATTTAAATTTTAAAAATAAATTTTAGTATCTTTAATCTTTGCATTGTGATTTTAATTTAATTTCTCAATTTATATTATAAAATTTTAAAAAAATTATATACTTTTTTATATTTAGATATCTAAACAAATATATTTAAAATAAATTATTATTTGGGAGAGAGGAATACGCAAAAAAAAATAAAAAAAAAATCACTCAATAAATTTAAAACAAGTCAATTTGACTAAGTCTATTATATAGAATGAATAAGAGAAAAAAAATCGTAATTTAACAATCGAATTTGATTTTATGTTGCATTCAATCTTTTATAGTTCACGAACACTTTAAAAATTTACCCAATACAGTATTGGACACAACACGGGTCGGATACGCGAATGGCGTATCCGAAAATTTAAAAGAAAAAAAAAGGACACGGCGTCCGACATGTTTTGAATTTTTTTTATAATTTAAAAAAAATGGACAATTTTTTTTGAAAAAAATGGAGCTTAATAAAAAATAAAAAAAAATTAACTCATTCATCTCAAACTAAAAGTTTTGAGAAGAACATACTTAAAATTTGGGAGATGGTCATGATTATTTAATTAATTTGAATATTAAAAAATTTTAATTGCATACTTTTAAGATAACTAATTAAGTATTATTTGAAGTCATATTTGATTAAAAATATAGATGCAAGACATACTTATTTTATATTTTATTTTAATATTATTCAAATTATATATTTTTAATTTTATGAGAAATTGAAAATACATAATAAAAATATATATTATATGTAGTTGGGTCAATACCATGTTGTGTCCTAATTTTTTTATATTTTTTGTGTCGCCATGTCCATGTCCATTCATTACATAATAATAACAATAACTAGTAATTTATGCCACAGTCTATGTGTGAACAAAAACTTTATAATAATACTCAAAATAAAATATTTATTACTTAATAAAATATATAGAAAACAATAAGTAAATATTAAAATTTACAAGAAAATGGTGAAAAAATGCATGAGAGCTTAAGAAAAATACCAAATGATAGTGGGGGAGTGGGAACTTAGATGAATAAATAAAAAACTAAATTAAAAATTAAAATTAAACCAAAAAAAAGAGACAAAAAAAGATGCTCTCTCTTAAAATATATTATAGATAATTAGAAGAAGAAGAACAACAATACTAATATATTCAACTATAATTAATTCATAGTTATTAGTGATATTTTATATTTTTTAAGGCCTTGAAAAATGCAAAAACTTAATATAGACGATATCACTCTGTTACACTTTATCCATAAAAATAATTGGTAAGGTTTTTATATTTATTTGTATTCTTCTATATTAAATATATAACCATATATAAGTGTTTATTCTTGGCACATTGCAATTGATTTCTCATATTTTCACATTTTTGGTAATTATCCCTACAGAAAAATGCATTTATTATAACAAAATAATTATAACAAATATAAATTGTTACAAAATACTAAAATGATTGTACAGCTAATTTACTCAATACCAAAAATCGCAAAAACCACCCCAACTCAATTAGATCACATAGTACATTTTTTATGATTGTCAAACTGGGTTTGGACTAAATTTTCTAAAAATCACAAATATTAAGTTGGACAAAAAAATTACCTAAATTGACTTGACCATCAGCGTGTACATTCATAGTACTTTCTGCCCCACAAGATGACTTTTACTTATACCGATGTCTATAAACTGGCCATATTGCATAAATGGTTCTTGTATGATCCCTTGTCTCAGCAATCTAGATATATAGACACAGTTTACACCTCAAACAACCAACTACCAGTAACCCCAAATATCAATATAAGAGATCCGTAGGTAAATATTGGTAATGGATACATTAAAATTTTGGTATAATGGGAATAACCCGCCTCGATCTTGAATCCTGAAATTCGATGCTTGCATTCAAGGAGAGAATTATTGCAATATCTGAAAAGTCATCAACAATGAAATATCACATGTTTCAGCATCGGAAAGGACACAGAACTATCATATGTTGCAGAGAGTTGGTTCCATCTAATTGGTAGAGATCTTTACAATATTGTTTTTCCATTTTTAACTTGGATTCTGCAAAGTAGGAACCAAGGGGTGTCCTCCATATAAGAGGATCACTAACATTTCTCTCGCAATGATATAGATTTTCTAAATAAGTACAATTTTATCAACAAAAGATCTACACTTCAATAGAGATTGAAGGGCTGCTTCCTGGTTTTGTTATTTGACCGGGCAGGATATTTTTCAGAATATAATATCAAATCATTTTACACCATAAGAACCAAGGACGCAAACATTTCCGAAGACTCATTTTTGCATAAAAATTAAGAATAAATACTTCTAGTATCGTTTCAATTAAAGTTATCAAGGAGGTGGTAATATCCTAGCAACAGAAGTACAGTCTCCGGAATTCCACTATCCTAGAACAGTTGAAGTTTTCCGTTTCCGATAAGGCATTGACAACTCTCAACTCTTCAGGAGGATAATATAGAAGATCCTACCCCTCGTAGAAGTATATATCTTAAAGAAAAGGGATATTTTTTAACGTCCCAAATGAATTAAAAACTTTAACCAACGCTAAGGATTTTTAAAGATCACCTCACCTTATTTGGCCTTGTTCGTCCATCAATTTTCGAACTGGATGAGTGCTAGCAAAAGCCCTGCACATAAAGCTCATGAATTAAGTAAAAAGAGACTGTTAGTAAAAAGGGACTGTTGTTCTACACAGTAAGTAATTTCAATTTTATAGTTCCAGTCCTCAACATAGAGAACAAATCAGAAGTTCTAATTGACATGTCAACCAAAATATGGGCTTTGGATAACATGCATTAACCACAGCTAAGTTACTCGAGCTTAAAGAAGCAAAATCCAAGATAAGCAACATCTTTGACAAGTTGAGACATGGTAGATGACTGTATCTTCGGGCGTTGCTTGCTAAATCGAAGAGAGCCGGAGGAGGAAAGCAAAGGTTAGGCAATGTGAAGAGAAGAGATGAAAAGGAAGAAACTTAGCTCAAACTGATATCTATTGGGCACTAGAACCAAGGATCAAGATGTCCTCCTTAAATAGTATTACCTAAATGATAAACATAAAACACAGAATCTAAAATACAGTGGGATGTATAAGTTGGGGGTTGGCAAAAGATGGATTCAGACCTCAGCACTCCCTGAAATTTCTGAAGCTTTAGTCACCTTATCTGCAAATTATTGAGAAAGTCGGACAGCCTGAAAGAATCATCATTGGCACACAAAACTCATTATTACGCCAAATCGAGAAAGTATATTCAGAAACACAGAAAAGCGGGAAAATTTGATACCTGATATCTTTTGCGATAACTGTATTTCCATCTTCAGACCCTAGATGGCGAATAACCACTTCCTCAAGTCGACCATTGCGATAGGCGTGCTATAAAATGAAATTTATATTAATTATAGATTTTTTTAGGCTAAAGGGTCAGTGGAAGCGAAATAAAATAAAATAGATTTATTTTGGAAGCGAAACAAACATCATTACTGAATGCAAAATCAGCAGCGTATAGGAGCTCGTGATAACTGCTTAATGGTTTCACATAGAACGGCAAAGAATCTTAATAATTTCAGACTAAAGTAAATAAAGAAAACATTATAACCCGGATCCTTCAACAACACACATGGAGTTTTTTCTTTAAGCCTTTTCCTATTCGGCGGGGCCTAAGATATTCTTCCTCCAGGGGATGGGGGATTATGCCAAAGAAACAGGTTTTGATAGGCTTACAATTTCTTTCACTATATTGAGATTTACATCATAGATTCATAATCTAAGAGAGCTGATGGGTTAAAGATAAAAATCCTTGGAATGAGGAACCTGCATAACATTCTGTTTTATGTATGTGAAGTAATACTACATTTACATGGAAAGAATACATTCAGATATTAAATCCGCCTCATCTGGACATTTACAACAAGCATAAAAATGCCAAGCAACCAGAAAGGTGAAAAAGCACATAGCTGAAAATTTAAATGCATCAGTCATGAACTTTAACCATTCTCAACCAAGACAGAAAAATAAAAGATAAAGGAAAAGCATATTTTAACAAAGATGCATCCAAATCAAATCCTTTCAGGTATATTTTATGGTCATATACACCTCCACAGTGTTCTCAGCGTTTGGGCGCAGGCTTGTTCCCTCGTGTAGTGATTCCAGAGAAACCCTACTTTCAGATAACAACGATTAGAACAACATCTCATTGAATGTTTTGGTTATGAAGGAATTCACGATGGATGTCATACGGATGAGGGCCTGCACTATTGAGAAGCTGCAGAATAACAACTTACAGACTGCTTATAGCCTTATATGTTTGTTAATGGTGCCAGAAGACTTAGGTTAAGGTGATTGTGGAAACGTGAATACCTAGGAGTATGGTTCTAGAAATGATTGCTTGGACTTGAGGAATTTTAATACCTACAGTAGTGTGTCCAGAAGATATTGATTAGGTTTTTGGTTCATTATTTAGAGATCCAGGGATTTCATTAGTTGCTAGAAACAAAAATAAAAGAGAAAGAGAAAGGATTAATCATTGGAGTAACATCAAATGAGACCAAAGACCACATGTAAAGGTTACACTTACATAACAAGTAAGCCAACCTTGAACTGAAATTATGACACAGTTTGCATTTTCAATGCTGCTACATGCTGACAATGAGAACACAACTTAGCTACAAAAAACAATTCAAGAAGCTTTTTATATCCAGGCCAAAGTTCCTAAACCCCAGATATCTTTCTCAACAACATCTGCATGCCATTTTCTTCTCTCCACCCCAGCAGAGGTGTCTTGAAAGCCGATTTCTGCAACTCAGATATCACAACCGCAAATGCAAATTAATACTAATAAGATCTATCCTCCGAACTTAATACTGACAGCATTATGAGAGACTAGTCAGCTCTCACTTGGAACTGCACACAAAATTTGTGCCCTTTCAGAATTTTATGAAGTAAAGCTTGAGAACAAAACTCAAACTAGTGGCAGAAGGGATAGTTGCATGCCTTATTCAAAAATAACATCTAGATTCACAACCAAGACCAGTATAACCCAAATGAGATTTCTCTTCCATCTGTCCATCTGACAAAAGCTATACCCTGTGATGTATCATCTCAACCTAAAATCAAATACAAAATTAATTTCAACAGCCAAGTGCCACAGTTATATAAGGGTAGAAGTCAAGGCAGTTAGAGTAATCCATTTATTAGCGCATCCACTTTTACCTAAAACATTATACAAACCTTAATTTACACAGATGTTACTTTTATAGAGCAATCCAGCATGAGCCACGAATGACTTGGCAGACACTTGTATAATTTGCGAAGGAAAAAAGAAAAACAAAGAGAGAGAGAAATATCACCTTGTAAAAACAACTGGTCCCAAATGGGCAGGTCCCATTCCCAAAGTTGAAGTGCTTACAATCAATAGACCTGAAAGTATATCACCAGCCAATGAGAGCAAGAACACAAGCGAGAGGTAGAGATAGAGAGAGAGAGAAAGAGAGGTCAACTGTACCGCAGCTTTGCCTTGTAGCTATCAACAATCTCCTGCTTTTCTTCTTCTGAGGAATACCAAATGACGCTAGGAATGACAAAGTATGAAAGCTTTCGACAAATAGGGCAGGTTCTTAAAGCAGAATTAGCATCCGAGCTAGAAGCTGGAGAACTGCTACGCCAATTCCTGATGCATGATACACAGAATGGATGATTGCACTCTGATAATATCCCAAATTTACGTTCCGCTGCTGTAGGCTTTGAGAGGACGCGCTCAAGGCAAACACTGCACTCTATTTCTTGACTATGTTTCAGTGCTTCTAAGTGCTTCTGCCTCTTATCACATGTTTTCAAGTGTTCTTCTCTTTCTTGAGGCCTAAAAGGATGCAAGCAATGTTTCCTGCAGGTAGGACAAAGATCCCCATGAATCTGAGGACAATTCACACCACGTGGACATTCACCAGCAGCAGCAAAGGAGCATATCGGTCGATCAGCAGGATCAAAATTCCCA
Organism: Sesamum angolense; assembly: GCA_034509725.1. Lineage (NCBI taxonomy): Eukaryota > Viridiplantae > Streptophyta > Magnoliopsida > Lamiales > Pedaliaceae > Sesamum > Sesamum angolense. Next base: position 8,862,319 of record JACGWL010000008.1, read on the forward strand.
ACATCAGCAAAATCATCATCATTGTGGATTATATCATGACGCATTGAATTCTCTCCCCATGCAGGTCTGTTGGGAGGATCGAGTGGGCCACTAGAAGCTGAAGAAACAGAACAAGTGGCAATGCCCACGCCAAATGTTGCAGCAGCCGACGGAAGTTCTTTGGCAAAAGCGAGATCTGCTGTTGAAGATGAAGCTGGAGGTTGTGACCGAGAAACTTTTATGTGATCATATCTGCATCGACTTCCATAAGCGCAAAGTCCCTTTTGGTAGAAGGTACATATCTGCAATAACATAAGGGGAAAAAAGGAAAAGAAAGAAAGGAAATTGCATTACACCATTAAAAAACTTCAACAATGCCAACAGCTCAGAAGAAATTTACATTATTTGGTGGGGCCTTCCAGTCATGCGAATATTCACAGCATTCCCCTTTCAAACATGCACCATGAGCAAAAAATTTGCAAAGAATCCTGAAGGAATAAAAGTCATTTGAAATTGATCCACAATGTTTTCTAACATGTAAATGATGGAAATGTGGGTATTATGAAAATTAAAATAAAAAGTAAGAGGAAAAACGAACAACAAACTGAACTTAGTTTTATGAGCTCCATGACAAGTAAGGACACGTTTCAGTCAAAAGGAACATGTCTTTGCTGTCTTTGTACATTCCTCACAGTAAAAGTTCTAACACATGATGCAGCATGCATAAGATTCAGTGATGGTTAAAAGTAACTTGCGTTTCTGTTTAACAGGAGAGAGTTTTCGAAAAATGTATGAACAAAAGTGCAAGTTCCACGACTAAATATTACTTATAACCAATGTTTCCATGTAAAAGAGAGTTCGGCACGAATGTATGAAAATATGGATGAGAGGTGCAAGTTTGACGACTAATGGTTACTTCATACTCCAATCTAGAACAATTTATTTCAATTTCAATAATAATAGAATGTCAAGGTTTTGCAAGGAAATAATAATGCGTGGTGTTGCTCAGCTCCAAAAATGCCTTTTAAAACTCTGACATGACAGTCATGTTGAGTGATGAAATTATACTATTGTTTCACCACAGAATATGGAAAAGGCGACTAGCTAAGATTAAAAGATTGATACCACAATGCATGAGACTTTGAAATTGAAACTATCGTAGAGCAGAAATTCCTAAGAAAGCCAAGTACAAGCAAAAGCCAAAATATTAGAGACTCGAATATCCAATACAAGCAAAGGAGCACGAGTAGAGTTCAGCTAAATTGAAACAAGCTCAGTTCTTAAATTTTTCCATTCCACCACATAGACATACACAAAATAAATAAATCAGTGAGAAAAGCTTGACATCTTAAACCTCATATTGATAAACTAAACATATAAGCATAAAGAGTAAACTAATCCAAGAAGCTTTATGTTTAAGACTACAACTTAAAGATTTTTATATATGAATATAGCAAAACCGGCAAGATTAGTTCTCTTACGCATCGAGTAATTACTTAAAGCAACAATATTATTCGGAACCATAAGCAGAAAATCCCCCTACAAAGAAAAACATTAGAAATGACCGAAGTGATTTGTGAGCCAGTTCTCAAGTTTTAATTTTTATCAAATTTAAGAATAAGAAACCATGGTAGTTTCGCAAATTTAAGGTATTTCCATAAAAGTTGCTTGAATTCTGACTAATCTATGCTTTCTTAAACCAGCTTTGAGGCACCAGATCAGCAGTACAATCATCAAGGAAGCAACATCTATTTTTCAAAGCTTCAAAGACAATAGAGATAACATCCTAAACTTCCTTCAATCACAGCACACAGTGAAGTTACAGCAGGATAAAATTCAAAATTTTCATATCTCAACTATGTTCGAGGCTGTTAAGAATTACCAAACGTCATATCTTTAGTTGAGATTTTTCTTAACCAAGGGTGTGAAAAAAAAAGACCATGAAATAGAATAAAGAAGTTCACATTAGGAACTTCTTTTCAAACTTCAAAGAGAACTGTTATATTTAACTCAAAAAATCTATTCGTCAAGCAGCACTCACAGACAAGATTGTTAGTTCAACAATCAAAGATTCAACAACACAGGCCCAACTCGAAAGTTTCAATGAGAAACAAACAAAGCTACTCAAGATAAATAATTGAAAGATCATCTGCGCTCAACTTATTAACACAAAAAGGCAGCTTGAAACCTTCTACAGGTGGTTTAGTTTTAACTTTTAAAGCATAGCTCAAACTCAACTCAATAAGTTGAGAAACATCAAACAACAAGCTTCAATCATGTTTAGCTGTTCAAACTAGAAAGAAATTCCAATCATGCCTAAAAAATATGTTACCCCACTAGGGTCAACTTGTACTCCTATTTAAAGTCGGCTACAAATCAAACTATGACAGGAACTGTTTATCAGTATCGTTCTAATGATACAAAATAATGGTTTCACGAATAAAACCTCTAGAAAACAACATATTATAGGAGAATTACATGATGGTATCAATCTTTTTCTTTTCTCAGGGAATGGGAGTCAATTGATTGCTGTTGTTATAATTTATGCAATGTTATTGCTTCCAGATATATGTATGGCAATTATTAGAACCACATATTTTGATTTTCCCATCTATCATTTTCAGTTTTTCCCTACCTCCAATGAAACCCCAATCGCGATAACTTTAAAGCAAATTTAAGAATTAATTGCACGAATCAAAATTCCAAAACAATCTGGACCAGCATAAATTTGATGGAACAAGATCACAACCTCAATAAAGACTGTAAAAAAATAATAATCTGCAAAAAGAAGAATTCAACAAATAATGACGGAGGATAATTATATTTTGAAAAATGGTGCGCACCGTTTAGACATGGCGTTGCTGAGAATTCCCACGAACGTCCGATTATAACAAGGAGGGAGGGTTTTCCACTCGATCAAGAGGATACGGATTTGGGGGAGTGTATTTAGGGATTTTGGCGGGTGGGATGTTATGGAAAATGCTTGCAAAGGGGTCCTCCAATTACAAGTATATTACGGAAAGGCCCCTTGTTTATTTGAAATTTATAAAAAGTTTAATTTAAGAGATCCTTTTTATGGAGGTGCATAAAAAAATAAATTTAGGGCTAATTACATCGCCCTACTATGAGGTTTAGTGTAATGACAACTAAATCTCTTGAGATTTCAAAAATTATATTTACCATTCTTTACGGTTGTTTTCATTCAATAAATAGTTTCCTTGATTGGTTAAAATTTACAAAATTTGTTGGTATTAGTGAAAAAAATGAATGCAAATTAGTTGGCCGCTTGTGATCTATTATAAATGATCTTATTCGATGTAACATCAAATATTATGAATATAGTCTATTCAGTGGCTATCTTTGTCATATTATGTTTACAGTTTATATATTATTAGTGTACTTCACATACAGCCTACACGCCAAATAATTAATTATGTTGGGTTGCACATTTGATGGCAACTATAAACCAACTTTTGAAGGTTGGTTTGAAATATTTAAAGTCGATAACCCTTAAGAATAGGCATTATGGAGATACAGAAACTTGCACCAATTAATGCATTGATATGATTAGTGTTGCATTTCATTGATAACAGATGTTAGATGTCTTTGTACATTAGTGGAGGCTTGATTGGGTATCAAGATCAAAAGCCTTGCGCCGAGGTTGGTACATTTCGAAAAAAAATTCATCACCCATGATGAGATTGAGATGATGGCGATCTCTTATGTCCTGAGCTATGTCAATCTCTAGAAAGCATGTAGCCACAGTTGTTGATCAAATAGAAAAGTAGTTAGAGACATAATCAAGAGTGAATACATAACTTATCGAAGTCAAGTAGAATCGATTTAGAATTATGTACCCTAAACTTTGATCGAGAGATAGTTTAAAGGAAGGACCTTATCTATATGGTACACATAGTTGAAGGTTTACATCAATTTCATATATTCTCTAATGTTATGGACCGTTGTTAGACCGTCGCCCTTTAATTGATAAGTGAATCAAAGTGGGATTAATTAAATATGATTTAATCAAAGCTAGTTGTCAAACTAAATTGTATATATAATACAAGTCCAAAACTAGCTGGCGTGGTCTTATAAGGACCCCACACAAAACAATATCATTATCAAAAATTAATTGAAGAATTAATTAATTTAAAGGAGTTTAAATCAATTACTAAAACCCAAAGTGTTAACTAAATATTTGGTTTAGGATTAATTAATTTTAGAAACAGAATTAAATAAGGATGTGATGTGACTTAAAACTAATTGATTGGATCGATTACTAATTCAAAATTAAAGTATATTAAATTGTGGTCAAATCTCAAAAGACCACAAGATCCTACAATATAATGAAGGGGTTAAATGCAATTTGCACCCCTGTGTTAAGGGAAATGAGCAATTTACCCCCTTGTAAAAAATAAAGCAGCAATTTAGCCCCTTGTGTTATTAAAAATAGAGCAAATACCCCCCCGACGCGTTTCGTGTATCACACGGCGTTTTTTTATTTTTTAATTTAAAATTTAAAATAATATTTATATCTTTATTTTATAACCGTTGGATCTTGATCAATCTAAGGTTCAAATTTAACTAATAAATCAACAGTGTAGATTTATCTAATTCAAATCAATGGTTTAAATTTAAGAAAATAAAAATATATTATATATAATTAAATTTAATATATATATATATATTTTGTATAGTTAAATAATATATTATATAAGATATAGATATATATATATATAGAGAGAGAGAGAGAAAGAGAGAGTGCCGGTGGAAGAGGAGGAGGAGGTGGCGGCAACGTATAGGGAGGGGAGCGGAGAAGAAGGAGGCGAAGGGGAGGGGAGGGAGGAGGAGGAGGCGGACGACAGGGAGGGAGGGAGGAGGAGGAGGCGGCGGACGACAGGAGGGGCGGAGGAGGGGGGGGGGAGGAGGGAGGAGGAGGATGAGGCGGCGGCGACAGTGCTCCGGGGAGGAGGAGATGAAGAAGAAAGCACATATATATATACATATATATTATTTTTATAAATACTATATATTGATTTATATATATATTATTAGATATTACTTTTATAAATATATATGTATTAATATTATATATAATTATTTTTTTTTTTTTTGTTAAAAGTTATGTCCAGTTGCAAAAGGAGAGAGTGTAATACACTCTTGGGCTTAGGGGGGTGTTTTGCTCTATTTCTTATAACATAGGGGGTGCTGTTTTATTTTTCACACAGGATAAATTGCTTATTTCTTATAACACAGGAGGTAAATTGTATTTTTTCCTATAATGAAGACTATTTAACTAGGACTTTAGCTAGAGGGAATGATGGATACTTAGCCAATCCCTTAACTTGAAAGCCGACTACGTCCTCTATAAATAAAGGGAGTGGAAGCCCCTTTCCTCTCGATGCTTCAAACGTGACTTTATTTGTATTTCTCCTTCTCTTGCATCTCTCTTTTCTCTGGAGATATTTTCTCTTCCATTCAAAGCTCAAGAACTTGAATTAAATTCAAGTTATTTCGTGATTCCAAGAATACTTTCTACTTTATTAAAGTATTGTTCTAACACTAGTCGTTTGAGTTTCTAGTGAAACTTAAAAAGTCACAAGTTAGTATTTTCTGTGGAGTTGCTAGAGAGCATTTTTTTGCTATTGTTTGAACAAGCAAGGGATTTTGTTGGAGGAGCTTTTGAAGCTAGGACATTCCATTTCTCAAAGAGGTATATATACTCTTGGACTTGACATCAACTAATTAGTATGGAAGTGCACGAATAGCCTGATTGATGTAGGGTATAATCTCGTTTTAATGTTTATTTATCCTTCAGTTGCCTATTTTACGTCCCGGGCTAGTACCAATTTCTTTAAGTGGTATCAGTGTCAGATTCGTACGCTTTGACTAGTTGATTTATCTGCATTCATGTGGTTTACTTTGTTTAATAGTATGTATATTTATTATTATTATGTCACATTTATTTAATATATTAAAAATACATAGGTTGTTGAGATTTAAATTTTGTGAACGATTTAAACATTAAATTTTAATTTTATTTTAATTTTTTGGAAAAAAAATTGAAAAATTTGTTGGACCGTTAATATCGGCTACACGACCACGAATATCGACAGCGTGGGCACTAGCCGTGCAGCCACCCAAAAGGCAAACGTACACATTAATACACCGAAGTTAACACACTTATATTATTTTCCTTATTCAATCTAATCAGCTCAAATAAACGAGACGTTCATGTATTACATCTTATGTTGCTCTTTTATACAGTCGATACATGTACAAATTTCACTTCACATATACACCACTATGTGCAATTTTGAAGAACTTTGAGGGGTAAAATGGAAATAAATCCCCAGACCGGAAGGAGGTACGTGAAGTCGCATTTCGCCACCCCCTTCTAAAAAATTTACGGCGGTGCACTATAGTTGAAAACGAAAAGGTGTTAAACATGGAGAAGAAAATATAAATAAAACGCTACGCGGTCTGTTTGAGTAAAAAACGTTACTTTCGAATTAAAGGACAAAAGTAGGGCCCACTGGGATTGCCTGGTCTCTTTTGCTCATATGAAAAGTCCACACCTCACTCCAATCTGGTTCCCACTCACCACGCTTTTTCTATTACAATTATTATTGTTAAATAATTCCTCCTCTCCTAATGTGCCCATCTCATTAAATTATTGAATTTGGGTTTATGGACGAATTATTGAAGGTTTAATTATATGTTTATATTAATATATAATAAATTTAGTACTATATTAGTTTTGTTGATATATTAATATAATTTATAATAGTAAAATAAATTTGGAATAATTATAATTTCATTCCCTGTGGTGTAATTATACAAAAATCTCCTGTAATTATATGTACCTCTGAGGTTTGCTTCCATCTATCAAATAAGAGGGTGTTTGGCTAAACTTTTTTAAAATATCTTATAAGCTCCTACATCTTATAAGATGTTTTAGGAGCTTATAAGACATTGGATTTTATTTTAAAAATAAGTTCCTAAAGTGTTTGGGTAAAAAAGATATTAAAGCTTATAAGATATTATGTGTTGGCATAATAAGGTATTTAATTGATAAAATGACTAAATTGACATCTATACCATTGAAATCGAATAATATTTTATTTTTTGACATATTTTGTTTTGAATATTTTTAAAATATTTTTATAAATAGTATGCATTAGTTTAATTTTAAATAAAATTTAGTAGATAATCTTTTTACAAAAATAAAAAAATTTGCCTAATTTTTTTAATAAAAATAATATATATGTACATTCATGCTAGTCGAATATTAATATAAATATTTAATTGATATTTGTTAATGCAATGCTTATTTCTAGTCGTATAATTTATGTCTTGAATTTTATATTTTTTTAGTAAATATAATATCAATACCAATCTTATTTTTATTTAACTATAATAATATATTATTAAATCATAAAGTATTTTATCTTTTTCAAACATTAGAAAAATTAAGTAGCAAAAAAAAAAAAAAAATCATAAGGAGAGAGAGAGTGTGTGAGGAGACTGTGTGTGGGTGGGTGTGAAAGAATGTGTAAATGTATGAATGGGGATATTTTAGTCTTTTAACATTAATTTTATATAGTTTTTAAAATCTTATAAAAAAAGTTAGAAAGTTAACTTTCTTTTAAAGAGCTTAGAGTCATGCTTCTACATCATCACATGTTCACTGATGTGAGGAAGTATATTTTCATCATTATAAGGATAGCTGAGTTAGAATTTTTTTTTTTTACCTGCAATAAGTCAATTGATGGTAACATCAATTTCATTCAGTTTTTATATTAATATTGACAAATTTGATGAATTTTGACTAATGAAGGGACATATTTGTTAAACGAATGCAAATTTTAGGGGTATTAGATGTAATTTTTCAAACCACATGAGGTCTAAATATAATTATACTAAACCTCATGAGACGGGAATGTAACTATCCTAATAAATTTATAACAAACTTATATAAATTGAGATAAATGTACATACATTTGATGTGATTCTAACCGATAATCTCAAACTTATTCATGAATTATCGACTTTAATCATTAAACTAAAACTTCATGAATGATTTAAGGATGAATTTTAGTTTTACGAATTTGGTCGGATATGGGATGAGTCTAGGCTCCTATCAAGAAGTTACGTAAGATAATATTTGTAAATAATTTAATTTAGGATAAATTATAATGGCCTCTTTTAAAATTTGTTATAATTATAAATACTTATTTATTATTTAATAAATTATAAATATCCATCTGAAATTGTAAATACCCTCCTATAATGGGTTGTCATAAGGAGGTGTTTGTTAAAGTATTTATAATTTTAGGAAAATATTTATAATTTTTTTAAATAACGATGAGGGATTTGTAATTGTGACAAACCTTAAGGAAGCTCATTATAATTTATGTAAAATATTTATTCAATACATATATTTATAGAGTAACTTATATTTTTAACATAATAATATGTTATTTAATACTAATAAATAATAGTCTTGTTTTTACAAAAATAATATGTTAATTTATTGAAGAAAAATAAAACTCAATCAAATTTTACAAGTTGGTCTATTGGGTGCAGAGTCGGGACAAATACAAGATCGGATTGGACCGGATGGATTTCAAGTCGATCTCAACTCATTGGATCCGACGAATTTTCCTTAGCATGCTTTGGGTTCGATCAATCCCAATCTGAACCCGCCCATTTGTCATATTTATATATTTTCCGTATGTTTTATTATAATTTACAAGATGAGAGTAAAAAATGGTAAGAAGTTTTTTTTTTATTACTATTTTTATGATAATCTTTTGTTTGTAAAAATAATGGTTGATAGTTCATATCACCCCATTGTGATTGGTAGTGTATTTATGAGAAATGTTTTTTTTTCTTTTTTTAAGTGGAAAAAAGAGTTTCAATTTCAAGAAATTGAGTATCATTTATACAAAATCCTAAAAGAAAATAAAAATAATTCTTTATTGATTGAAATGTACTGCAACAAATAATAACACAAACAATCTATATCAAAGAAAGGGTGAGTCTCATGGATGTTCCATAAGTTTGCATTTAAAATTATTTTAGTCCCTCGTTTTTTTTTTTTATTTCTTGATTTTATCATTTTTAAAGTTTATATTTTGTTTCGTTTCAGTCCTTTCATCAACTTCTGGATGAAAGTCACTGGAATTACATGTCTCGAGGAGTGAAAGTGCGTAATTCAATTTTGAGTTGATCATTTCATCCTTAAAAATAAAAAAAATATTGCGTAACACCCCCTTGCGAAATAAAAAATTATTAAAAATTATATGTATTATTTAAATAGGCAAAAATTACCCCTTATAATTATAAATCCTGCCAAAAAATAAAGAAAGAAAAGAAAACCCTCTTTGTAAAAAAATCGAATAGTTACCTATACGGCTAGAAATGCAAATGGAATAATTTTTTGACCCATTTTCAGCCTTGGACCTTTTTGAATGGGTAGAATTGCCCCTTTATTTATTATTTTTAATTAATTCTTTATATTTTACATGTTTTGTTTACTAAAAAAGTTAACGCCATTAAAGGCAACTAACGGCAGGGGAGAGTGCATGATTTCAAAAAATATAGAGTTTTTTATCTATTATTTTAACATAGGAGTTTTTCAGCTATATTTTAAAAATACAGAGCAATTTTATACAATTTTTCCTTCAAAATATTAAAATTTCAGCAACTTTTTTTTTTGTTAAAAAATTGATCGATGGATTGAAATAAATAAAATATGAACTTTAGAGATTATATGATAAAAAATGATGATGATGATAAATTACCGTGAATCGAAATACAAATTTAAAGGATCATTTATTTTACCCATGAAATAATTTTAGTACTTGGATGTGGGGCTGAATAAATAATCAAACTATTCGATACTTGATTGAAATCGATTGATAAAACCTCGTTTGAACTCGATTTGTTAAATTTAACTAACCAAACTTGAACAAAAAAAATTATTCGGTAAACTTTTGGGCTCGGCTCGGCTCGAGCTTGATTCGATTAGTGCAAAAATAGTAAAATATACTTAAAAATATCAAATTACTAGAGCTCGACTTGAGTTTGATCCAATTAAAACTCGTTTGAACTCGACTAGAATAATAATCAAACCAAATTCAAATAAATTTAAATAATGATATATTCAGTTCGACTCGAATCATTTACATCCCTTCTTGAATAATTGTCCAATTTTGAATCATGGGGAAACATGGTGCCAAATATGGTTCATAAAATTGCTAGACAATGTCATGTTAGTTTATTTTGTTATTTGTATTCAAAGAAGCATGCAACATCATGTACTTCTTTTTTGTAATTGATTTTTCCATGTTTGTGCACTAACAATCCATCTCACATGAACCATTTACAAAATTAAGGTGCAATTTGCCCCACAATTGTATAATTAATAGGAAATGGTGCAATTGATTTTGGAATAATTAATTTTTTTATATTATGATATTTTTTTTAAAGTAAGAGCGATGAACTATTATTAATTGAAATAAATCGATTACAAGTATAATCATTCCTATTGACATCAATATCTAACAAATCTAACAAACACTATTACAATAATTATATCTATAAATCTACTATTACACTAAACAACAACTCCTACTATGCAATGACTAACTCCTGCTATACAACAGACAACATCCTATGCACCTGACGGGACTCGAAGGTCTTGGGCCTCAACTTCACCAACTGAGCTAAGCCTCATTAACTAATTATGGTATTTAAATTTATAGTTTCATAATTTATTGCATAATTACATATTGTAGTTGAATTCCGAAACTAACCTCATACAAAAGATAAATGAATGAATTTAAAAAATATTTAATAGGTATAATGGATAAACTAGATGAAAATAACTGCGATAGGATTAATCCGCAGCTCTTTTCTATTTTGAAAATTCTGAAATGCAATTTTAAAAATTATATTAGTTTTCAACCTTTAATATTACATGCAATAATAATGGTTTTATACGATTTTCCATGTATTTATATATTATAATTACATAAAAATATTTTTCTTGAATTTCTATCTAAATTTTTCGGTTAAATCAAATAAATTATAAAATAGAATGGGGTGAATATGAAATTCCAAAAGCCTTAAGGGGTATAACAGCAATATTCTGAAAAAGACACCACCCACAAACAGACGGGGTAAAAGTTAATACGGAACAGCAAACGATTGACATTGATTTATTACAATTCTTTTATTGTATGTTGATTTCTACACCTTGTCTGAGTGGTGGACTATTCCCGCATTCCCCCGTCGCTTCGAGTTCCGTCCTCATTCTCACAGTCTATCAGCTCCTCTTCCAGAGTTTAGCTTTGAACTCTTACCATACGCATATACGGGAAACTACGCTTTTTGCATTGCTGGAAGCGAGCCCATCTGTCTGTTCATGGTTTCTTGTCTGTCTCCGTGAGTTTTTATAGTCAAAACCAGTGGTAATTTGCTGTTTTAAGTTTGTGTCGTAAAGTTTACTTGGTGTTTTTTGCGCTCGGTTGCATCTTTTGTTGTGGGGTTTCTGTTGTGTTTGGATTATGTGGTAATTGAACTCGTGGGATGTGTACTTATGGCACTTGAGAAATTATTGCGTAAAGATTCAGGTTTTGGTCAGTTTCGATGTTGTTTCTTAGCGAAGAAATGAGTTCTGGAAATGTGTTACTAGGTTCATGTTGTAGAGGTTGGGTTTCTGTCAGCCTTTTTTCTTGCTTGGATTCTGTCCTAGATTCTGTTTTCCTAGTGTTTTTGCAGTTTCTTGTCTGTGAACTGAAGGGTGTTCATTTCAAGTGAGCGATCACACTTCTAGGCCTTCTTTGTGCGTGTCTTGATATAAGAACCTGAGACGCAAATTCTTGATGTTAGCTTCCATTTTTAGCACAAAGGCCAGTGGAGTGAGTGACTTTCCAATTCTTTGTCCTCCCTCATTTTTCACTACTTCTGTTCTGCTTTTGTTTTATTTGCTTGTGGGTGTCTAAATTTGATGCTTCGACGGGGATTTGGATGTGGGTTTAGAGGATTGAACCTTAAGTTTTGGCATTTGAGTTAGCTGGGGTTGAATGCATTTACAATTCTTTCACATTGTTGTAGGTTCTGTTTCGGAAGCCTGGGGTAAAATGTTGTTGTATTGACAGTATATCTTGGTAACATCTTCTGTATGTAATATTCATAGATTTTAGAAAATTTGCTCCCAGTTTATTGCTGCTTATTGTTTGACATGAGCTTCAATTTGCATTGTCTCTTGTTTGGTTTGCCTTGTGATTTGTTTTTCCTGTCTTCTTGCATGGTTTCATCGAGCAGTTCATTGGTGGCAGCCATTTACACCCCTTGATAAATAGTTGGCTATGCCATTTAAATGAGTGATGCATTGTTGGTTTGTTTGTTTCCTTTTAGAATAAGCTAGCTAATTATCTGAAGAATTAGTCTTAGAGGGTGTTTGAGTCTGTTTACTTTCATCATTTGAATTTGAGTTAATTGTATCGTCATAGTCTTGAATTTAAATTGTTTTACTATTCTGGCTTATAAGTTAAAAGAATTCCTATTTATAGCTAGATGCTGCAACCCCCCACCAACCCCCCCCCCCCCCCCAATTTCATATATATTGGATAACTACGTGCATTTTTAGTGTCCATGCGATACATGGAAGCGGGTAACTTACTTTCCATATTATGAATGCAGATGCTTGTAAGATCTATGCTTGTTAACAATACCTGAAGGCCATTATATACACAATATTCAAGGCGAGTCCAGATCTCGGACCTCCATCTTAACGAGAATTTACATATGAGATAACAGTTTCTTTATCATCCAGGGAAACTGAAATTTGATCAAAAGCTTGGTGTTTCAGTTAAATAAAAAGTTCAGGTGTGGGAAGATTTGAGCTAAATTCCTTTGCAGGAGCTGATGACGGCTTCAATATGGTTTCAAGCTACGTTGCTTCTCTGCGGACTACTCTTCAATGCAGTAGGTCGATCCAGTAACCTAACATGCTCTGTTTTAGCAATATGCTCAGTATTGTAGGCCACCTGACCCTTATTATACATTAGGTCTTGGAGTCCTTGACTTGGTCATTTTTCTACTATATGTCAGGCCTTGGATTGTGATATTTGCTGTAAAGCATTCTGGGATAGTAGTAGCCTGTTTAAAGGAATTCTGATCCAAATTATGCAATATTAATCTGATAACAGAGTTAAGATCAGATGGCATATAAGCCAAATGAGTAATATGGCAATTTCCGATGATAACAGATTGGCTTTGGTGCAGATTGTCGAATTGGTAATATGCGTGCTTTTGGCATATGTTAACTTGATGGATTAGATTAATTATATCTATAGTTAAACGCTTTGAAACTCCTATATAACTTTTAATCACAATTTTCTTGCTTGTACAGGTTCATTTGTTGGGATAAATATTGGGACCGACGTTTCAAACCTACCTTCAGCTGTTGAAATTGTTGCAATTCTTAGAGCCCATTCCATAACTCATGTGCGTCTTTTCAATGCTGACGCCCGCATGCTGAATGCCCTCTCAAATACTGGCATAGAGGTCATGGTTAGTGTTACAAACGAGGAAGTCACAACTATTGGAGAATCACCATCAGCAGCAGCGGACTGGATCAACAAAAATGTTGCAGCTTATGTGCCGACAACCAATATCACAGCAATTGCTGTGGGCAGTGAAGTTCTTACTTCGCTTCCAAATGCCTCTGCTGTTATAGTTCCCGCTATGAATTACCTCAACAAAGCCCTTGTTGCTTCAAATCTGAATTATCTAGTCAAAGTATCAACTCCTCACTCGATGGGCATAATCTCTCGGCCCTTTCCTCCTTCTACTGCCACTTTTAATGCAACATGGAACTCCACTATTTATCAGATCCTTCAGTTCCTGAAAAACACAAAATTCTTTCTACATGTTAAATGCTTATACTTATTATGAATATGTTAAGAGCAATGGCATTTTCCCTCTCGAGTATGCTCTTTTCAAACCACTGCCCTCTGTCAAACAAATCGTCGACCCCAACACCCTTTTTCACTATAGCAGTATGTTTGATGCTTTAGTCGATGCTGCCTATAACTCTATAGCTGCTCTTAACTTCTCAGGAATCCCTGTTGTGGTTACTGAAACTGGATGGCCGTGGTCTGCTGGTGCCAACGAGCCTGATGCTACTGCGGAAAATGCTGAAACATATAACAAGAACTTGATTAGGCGCGTGGCAAATGACACCGGCCCTCCTAGTCAGCCCGCCGTTCCCATTAACACATACATTTATGAGTTGTTCAATGAGGACAAGAGGGTTGGGCCTGAGTCAGGTAGACACTGGGGTGTTCTTTTCACTAACGGCACTGCTGTTTATGACATAAAGTTGAGTACTTCTGAGAGTCTCGATGCAAATTCTTCGTTGGTGTTTTGCATAGCAAGACCAGTGCCGATGAGACCTCCCTGCAGGATGGTCTTAATTGGGCTTGTGGGCCGGGCCAAGCTAACTGCGGGCCAATACAGCAAGGACAGCCTTGTTATATGCCCAACACATTGCAAAACCATGCTTCTTATGCTTACAATGATTACTATCAGAAAATGCGCAGCTCCGGTGGGACCTGTGACTTTCGAGGCACGGGTACAACAACTACTGTTGATCCTAGTAAGTTTCAGATAACATTCGTCGTTAACACATTAGATGAAAGAAAGACTACTTGATAATCTCAGTTATTGCCTTTTGGATCTCTACATTTATTAATTACTCTTAACATCAAATGGCTTGTGATCTTTGGATTTCTGATTTCTATTGAAGTTTGAAGAAACTTTTTGCTTTCATTTTTCAGTTTCTTTATTTAACATTTCCTTATTAGCGGTGCATTCGATTTTACATCAAATGCTCTTAAATACTTCTGAATCCTTGATTTTTATAGTGTGAAATTGCTACCTGGTCCGAGATGATGCCCTTTTGTCGCCGTGTTGAACAAATATAATGATGTTTATGAAGGATATAAGTGCACATCTTTAAGATGTCCGTGCGGAATAAATTATGATGCGTTGGATCTTGACATATTGGTCAAAAGATGTTCTTAGAAATTTCATTGTTCTGCTCTCTAGTTAAATAGATCCTTAGCAAAATCAGGCTTGTGCGGTAGCTGAAACTAAGTCGTCCAGAAACCTTTCTAGCAGTTCTCGAAATTCATTGTAATATGCCATATAATCTTTATCAATAGCTTTTCTTTCTGTTTTCCCTAAGCCAGGGTAACTGTTCTAGAATTATCACCAGCTGCCTCTGACGAACACATCCATTTCCGTTTCGATACATTTTATTTGAACTTGTTGCTATTATGAGTACTCTATTTGAAAACCCGTTCTTGAGTTCGTTGATCATGTATGCATATTTCCAAACTTTTTTTTTTGGTAATATCCTGCTGCAAACGTTTGTCCATTCCTGAAAAGGGCTTATTCCATTTTGCACATTTCACGTGCAACGTATCTAGATATCCACTGCCAAATTGGCTAATTATATGTTGTTTTTGCATTAAAAAGCTGCTCTTTATCTGCTTATTTTCGATTCTGACCATTGCATAAACCTGTCTATGTATTTTTACACCGTATCCTACACAAAAAGCCGCTAGTATTTTGTAATAACAAATTCTTTCCATATTCCTTTACAGGTTATGGATCATGCAGATTTACAGGAAGGTGAGACCCTTACGAATCCTATCTGTCTATTACTAGACCAACTATTTAGGAAAACAAAAAGAGACAATACTTGCTCTTCTTGTTCTTTATTTGACCTCTAAAATGTTGCTTTATATTTCTCGTGCAGTCTGAATTCGAGCACAGGGGGAGGGCTATTTCCGCCTCCAGCGTTTGGACCCATCGGTCCATCCTCAGGAAGTCCACAAAATCTCGTCCCTCTTGGTACAGTATTTGCTTTGTTTGCTGCTCTGATTTTGTCCGGTCCATGTGGAACACTTTGTAGCATTATGGTAAACTGAAACTGTGATCGTCGACGTTTTGAAACTGACCGTCTTTCGTTAGGGGTTGTAGGTGAATGATCCCAGTCCAGTTTTTGATTGTGAGTTGCTGACACTTCAATTCTTGTTTTACACGAGTATATAATGTTTTTTTTTTGTAATAATCTTCGCGATAGAACGAGCGTATAGTGTTTTCTAATAATTGTCTCAATAGCTTTGTTATTTGCATTATGAGTATATGTTGTTATAATATATATATATTTATATACTAGTATGAACCTTGTGCTATGTATGAAAATTAATAATACTTTCATAAATTTTAATATATAATGATATATGTTGTTTTTAATGATCATCTCACTATATACAATAGTCCAGACCTAATATTAAATTCTTTACTAAATTTGTTTACGGAATGTTTCTGAAAGTAGCAATAGAATATTATCATATTTTTCACATTGAGAAAAATTATTATTAGTCTTAAAATATAAAAAAAAACCCTTTTAAGAAGTAAATATAAGAATACTTCATCGTAGATCTCCATGAAAAAAAATTAAAAATAATATTTAAAAGATGAAGAAAAAAGTTTAATTAAAACAAAAAAAAAAAAAAAAGAAAATACATAAGTGATGTGAAATTCAACATAAAAAAGAAAAAAAAAGGGTTTGGTAATGCAAGAGGAAAAGAAGCTAGCAATGGTCTATGAAGTTGCCACTTACATTAATGAAAATATATTATTAAAAGTTATACATAAGATGCTTGCTATTTCCTAAAAACAATTGTAAACAAAAATTGAAATTGAAAAATTCATATATTTGTCAAGTATGATCGTTATTTTTTATCTATCTATACTATTATAAAAGAAAACCATTTGAGCGTACAAACTTTAAATTGCCTTATTTTACTCTCAAATTAATTTCTTTTCTTCAAAATAAATTTGGTCAAAATAGTAATTTCAAATTTTTTTAAATAATCTCACAAGTTTATATAAAAAAAATTCTCTCACCCACTACTCCATGTTTTTTTTTTTACAATTTTTATATTTTTAATAAACTTTCAATTATAAATTATTATTTCTCTGTCATCTCACCTCACGTTTCTTTATTCTCATGATTTTTTTTCTCCATCACATACCACAGTTTTTTTTATATGCTCGCGAAAAACGCGTGCAACAACGACTAGTTCCAATAAATGCATACCTATGAAACCTCTATATATCTATATTTTATTATTAAGGGAGAGCACCTCATTGATATCTCTTCCCATTTTGATCTACTTTTTTTTTTTTCTTAATTTTTTTATTTATTCATTCTATAACTCTCTACTGACCCACCACCTTTATTTTTTTTTTTTTCAATTTTTTTTTCCATACATCTCTTTTAAAATTATTTATTATAAATTTAATATTAATTTATTAATTTTATATATTTGATTAAATAACAAAGATTTTAAAAATATTTTTTAAATAGTATTATAAAATCCATACACTATAGTGTGTGCCATAGATACTAATTTAATATTAAATTTTTGACAGAACAACATTAAGAAATGTTTCATATGGGGAAGATGACAAAATGTATTTTTGTAACTTAAATTTTAAACGGAACAGTGACCTATGATTTTCAAATAAGAAAAACAATGGAAGCTTGAAAATCAAGTCCAATAAAAAAAGCCAAGTGAAAAAAAAAAATTTAAATGAAATTTAAAACTTTATTTTATCAGTATTAATGAATCAGTAAAAATTAAAAAAAAAAATGTTAATGAAATGTCTAATTGTAAAAATAATGATTGTACTATCGCCTCGGCCGACCATTAGTCAAAACTTTTGCGGGCAGCCCTTGCAAAAGTGGAAACAAAGACCCAACATTTGATTCTATCGGTGTAACGGTGCAAGAAATCCGCGTTCTTGAACCAAGGCAAATGCTCTTGTGGATCTGTGATATCATCATACTCCGCAATGGCAGGAGTCCAACAATTCAAAAGAAGTTCGTCCATTAGGACCCCCTCAGTGAAAGGGGATACCAAGTTGTTCCTCCAAAAGATTTTAATTGATTTTTAAAAATAAAATATATAATATTTAATATTTAATAATATATAAAAAATAGAAAAAGGAAAAGAACCCAACATCCTCCTGGCCCCCCACATTCCTCCCTTCCCCATCGCTCCCCTCTCCCAATCCACCACCCTTATCCGTTGGCCTCTGACATAGCCCCTACCGCAGTCGCCCTCCGCTATAGTCCTGGCTGCTACCGCACTCCCTCCTTCGCATCGCACCCTCTCCTTTGCCATTGTCCCCCTCTCTTCACCCCCATCAGCCCCTCTTTCCTCCTCCCCCCCTGTCGCCACCCTCGGCTGCATCTTTGTCCCAAACATCCTCTGCCCCCTTCCCTCTCCCCCAAACTGGTCGTGGCCCCTTTCCTCTTTCTTTCGCTGGCGCCCCAAACCCCCCAACTCTCCTGTTGCCTCCCTGTTTCCCAGCCCACCTTCACCGATGCCCAAATCCCCTTTCCCCCCTTCGTTTGCCAGCCCTCCCCGTCTAGTCACGCCATTGTTGCCGCCTTTCTCCGTCCAACTTCCACCCCCTCTCTCTCTCTCTCTATATATATATATATATATATGTGTGTGTGTGTGTGTGTATGATGCGTTAAAAGAACGCACAGATATAATGGATATGAACTATTATTTAAAGGTTGGGCTGAAGCGAATAAAAATCCTGAAGGGGGATCTGCAAAAAAGACATTAGCACTTCGAAGTTCAAGTTAGTATTGAATTTTAAAAAATATGAAGATAAAAAAGTAGATAAATGCAATATAATCGAGAAATGGTGAATAAAATTGATGAAAAGAGCAAGAACACATGATATTGTGCTTGTAGAGTTTTTAGAGAGTGTTCAAAAAATACTTAGAGAGTGAGAGAGACGTCTAGAGAGTGAGAAAGGTGTTCCCCGTATGGAAGAGTAAACTTGTATTTATAGGGAAGTGCCATTGTCTGTTAGGGGTCTATCCCCCACCCGAGATTTTTGCGAAAATTAGTTGGGGATGGTTGGGATAAGGAATAAATCATCCTTATCCATAGTTAGGAGTGTTTTAATAGGAGTTCTCTTTGTCTGGGGAGACCCCTTGCCTACAAGAAGTCACAGCCGCCAGGGAGATCTTCACTGCTATGACTGGTCTAAGGTGGCTATTGATACTTGGGTTGATGACATATCACGTGGGAGAGGCTGTCACATGTGTGTGCCTTTTTGGGTCGAATGTTTTGTCAGGCTTTAATTATGGTTCGAGTTGGGGGATGTCCCCAGTCTCCTCCCTTCTTTTTGGGTTTCTTGGGCTGTTTGGGTCTTCCGTTTCTTCCTTCTTTTTAAGTTGCTTGCCTCTTTGGGCCAACTTATTTTTATTCACATCAATATGTATATATATAATGTTAATTAATAAAAATGTATCATATATTTTTAATTAAATTTTATGTAATATATGTTACATAAATATATGCTTTTGATCTAGATTGTTGATAAAATTTAATAGAATCTGGATCATTGATCTTATTAATTAAATTTGAAACTTAGATTCAATTAGATCAAACGACTATAAATGAGGAAGTAAATGTAATTTAATGACTAAAAATAAAAATAAAAATAAAAACTAAAACTATCTAAAAATTGCGTGTGAATGGCACGGAGCTGTATGAGGGGCTTATTTGCTTATTCTGAAAACCACAGGGGAGTAATTTGTTAATTGTTTTTACACAAAAAAATAATTTGCTCATTTTCAAATTACAGGAGGTAATTTGCATTTAACCTATATTATTTACACACATACATGTATATGTTTTACATAATCTGGAAGTTGATTTTTAAAAAATAAGATATTAAGCAAAATTTTATATGAACAACAGATTATCAATACTATTATAAAAAAACCCCCTACCAATTTTAGATTGCCCTATTTTACCCTCAAATTAATTTCTTTTCTTCAAAACAAATTTGGTCAAAATAGTAATTTCAAAATTTTTAAATAATCTTTCAATTTTATAAAAAATCTCTTACCCACTGCTCCATGTTTCTCTCTAAACTTCTCCACTATTGTTTTTTTTTTATTTATAAATTTTTATATTTTAATAAATTTCAAATTATAAAATATTATTTCTTTGCCATCTCACCCCACATTTCTTTATTCTCATGAATTTTTTTTCTCATCATGATTTGTTTTTCTCCATCTCATATCACATTCTTTTTTTATATGCTCGCGAGAAGCGCGTGCAATAATGACTAGTTATGATATAACATGAATTATTGATTTATATTAGATAAGGTCCCTCAATTGTAAAATAAAAATACAGACAAAAAGAAATTCAAAACGAGAAAGATGGAAGCGTGTATTGCACCACTCACGTAAGGTTTTTTTTTTTTTTTTTTTTTTTTTTAAACACATGAGGTAAATTGCATTGCCCGTTTTAGTTCCCAAGGAATTTCGGAGGCATTTAATTAGATTAAAAGATGGGATATAAATTTAGCGTAAACAAACATAATAAATGCATTTTATTGAATAGTATGTAAAGCGTAGAAGAAGGTACGTGGCATGGAAAACGGATATTAGGTTCACAAATACATTGCAAGAACTATATATAGCCTGCAAAGCAGAACTTTGGCTCACGATAGAAAAATATAATTACATAGCTTATTTCGTGAGAGAGATTTCATTTGACTATTTTCCCCTGGGCTGTTCTTCTTAGGTGAGATATCGGATGTCTCGGACAATGGGAGAGGGAAAAGGAATTTTATTTGTAGATGGAATTGCTGACAAAGACAAGAAAACATGAAACAACAACTGCTGTTCGAAACGCGACATTGATGTAAGGTTATAAATAATGTGATGGTGGTGGAGGGTGTTGAAAGCTCTAATAGTAAACTGGTGGCGGAGGTGGAGGTGACTCATACTTGTATGGTGGCGGCGGTGGAGACTCGTATTTGTATGGAGGAGGTGGTGGTGGTGGAGATGTGTACACATATGGAGGTGGTGGCGGTGATTCATACTTGTATGGTGGAGGTGGTGGAGACTTGTAGATATAAGGAGGTGGTGGGGGAGACTTGTAAACATATGGAGGTGGTGGTGGGGACTCATACTTGTAGGGTGGTGGTGGAGGAGATATGTAAACATATGGAGGCGGTGGTGGTGACTCATACTTGTAGGGTGGTGGTGGAGGGATATGTAAACATATGGAGGCGGTGGTGGTGACTCATATTTGTAGGGTGGAGGCGGAGGTGACTCATACTTGTAAGGTGGTGGTGGTGGAGATTTGTAAACATATGGAGGTGGTGGTGGTGATTCATATTTGTAGGTGGGGTGGAGGTGATTCATATTTATAAGGTGGTGGTGGTGGCGACTCATATTTATAGGGTGGGGGTGGAGGAGATTTGTAAACATACGGAGGGGGTGGAGGTGATTCATACTTGTAGGGTGGAGGTGGAGGTGACTCATACTTGTAAGGTGGTGGTGGGGGAGATTTGTAAATATATGGAGGCGGCGGTGGCGACTCATACTTGTAGGGTGGGGGCGGAGGTGACTCATACTTGTAAGGTGGAGGTGGTGGAGATTTGTAAACATATGGCGGAGGTGGTGGTGACTCATACTTGTAGGGCGGGGGTGGGGGCGACTCATACTTATAAAGAGGTGGTGGTGGGGACTCATACTTGTACGGCGGGGGTGGAGGTGACTCATACTTGTAAGGCGGCGGTGGTGGAGATTTGTAAACATATGGAGGCGGTGGTGGTGACTCATACTTGTAGGGCGGGGGTGGAGGGGACTCATACTTATAAGGTGGTGGTGGAGGAGATTTGTAAACATATGGCGGTGGTGGTGGTGACTCGTACTTGTAGGGTGGCGGTGGTGGGGATTTATACACATAAGGAGGCGGTGGTGGCGACTCATACTTGTAAGGCGGTGGTGGAGGCGACACATACTTGTAAGGTGGAGGTGGTGGGGGTGATTCATATGTATAAGGAGGTGATGGTGGTGGTGGTGATTTATACGAGTAGGGCAGCCACGAACTCCATGGTGGGAAGTCGGCATTTACAATTGCAGCAAGGGTGGACAAGAGAGCTAGCCGAACCCACAGCTGGGGTTCTGTGTACCTCGCCATGGCTTCTAAAATAAAGATCAGAACAATGTAAGTTTCACTGATCAATCACCAGCTAAACTTTTGGTTCTAATTCTACCTTTTGTGGACTTATTTAGTATATATATAGCGATTTTCTAACCATGCATTGAACTAGTCTAAGGTTATTTGTCTGAATGCTTGCCATTTTTCCTCTATGGTTCGGTAATTGCTTATGTAGGATGCAGGTTAGAACTAGTCAGTTTATTAAGAGCAGTTAATCTTCATTACATCAATTGTGGAGATAGCTGATAATTGATGTATAATAATTGTTTTTCCTACAGTATTATCAGAACTAGTCAGTTTATAGGGAGCAGTTAATTTTCCTTATATTCAAAGCTGGACATAGCTTATGTTTGACATATTATAAATGCTTTTCCTGCAGTACTGCTGTCTGGACTAGATTACTCAGAATGACTGCTTCTTTGTCTGACTGATGTTTTTTGAAGTTAAAACTAATTGACAATGAAATTAAGACAGTATAAAACTTGAACTGTGCGTGGGAAAGGTGAAAGAACCTTCTTATGATATTCAAAGACGACTTTTAATCCCTTCAAACTGGTAAAACGTCTTGCAGGTAATATCTGCAAGTTGAATTAATAACATAAGGTTGTTTGATTGACTGTTTGATGCATACACTTGAACTGCTGTTTTTGTCCTACTGCATTTCGAATTACGTGGCAGGAGGCATTGAATTGGTCTTATTTATTTCCTTGCAGCTCAGTCGTGTTTCGAGTTTCATGATCAGCGAAGGCCGTACTGCATATGAATGTTGCTAAGGCTTGTCCGAATTGAGATGTCAATGAAATTTCATATCATTTGAAGTTTACATGAACAGAATTCATTTGTCACGGTCCATTTCAGTAGAGGGACAATCTTGTTCCTGTATTTGAAATGCAATGAGAACAAACATGATATTAGAATTCAATGATGATCAAGCAGCTTTATCCCATGATTATCGATGTATCTTGGCTCTTTTGATCAAAATAAGGTAATATTCAAGGAATGTAGATTAAATATCGCCATGGTAGAATGAAATGATCATCAATTTCCCTTCTTCTCATACTAAAGTTTTCATAAGAAATTACAGATTAACACGATGAAAAAGGCCTCTCGAACTTCAGGCTATTTTCATGCATTCTTCACTTACAATGATTCACAGAACAAAATAATCATGAAAGATTAGCATTAGGAAGAATCTGAGTGCTTCAACTTCAAAACTGCAAACCATGCTCCCGAGCGGCATCTGCAAGGGCCTCGATCCGCCCATGGTAGGGGTAACCACCTCGGTCAAAGGCCACCTTTGTTATTCCTTTTTCAAGACAAGTTTTTGCGAGAATTTCACCCACTTTTTTAGCAACATCCTGTCATAAAAGAAACTTATGTTGGATTTGGATTTGAGAATGAATGATTTGGACAAATGACTTCAAATGATTCTATATAAAATGAATATAAAATTGAATATAATGCCACAAAATATAGTTCGAAACAGGAATTTGAGGATTTGAAATCCTTTGCACTATGAAACTATTCAAATAAAGCGATTCATTAGTGGGGATTTCAAATACTGAGTTCCAAATTCGTCAATCCAAACATAACCTAAATTGTTTTAATTCTGTAGAATAAGGCTTCTAGAGACGCGAATGATTTTGTAATTCATCAGTAAGAAAAACATTGCAAGAGCAGTTAGCATCTATAGTCATTCGGCATACAAGAATTTGGAGAAAGCATCATTCAACTTACAATAGTTGGCCCGGAGCTGTAGTCGAACTCCTCTGAGATGGGTTTTTGCATAGTAGAAGCTGAAGCAAGAGTATGCATCTTTGAATCATCAATCACCTGAGCGTAAATATGCTTATTGGAGCGGAAAACGCATAATCTTGGTCTTTCAGGTGTCCCTTCAATCTGCGAAGGCAAGAAATCAAACTCGACTTTGGACGTCTCAGGTGTCACTAAGACACATTACCAAAACATAACGACAAGAAAGAAATGCAGTATGAACATGGTACTATGGAAAAGGTGGCACAAACACAAGATCCAATCCAGAATAAGTACTAAACTAGACTGTATGGCATTCAGCACTCCAGTAAAATTTTCTTCTTTTCGTCTACTTCATTATCCAGATAAGTTAAGATGAACAGAAAGAATCTAAGAGCAAACTCCACCAGCAACCAGTAATCAGGTATGACGGTGCATATTATATTGAACCTACAAATCGGGGGAAAGAACAGAACAAATCAACAAAATATTCTGTAATCCCACCAGAAATCTGTACTTGAGGAAGATTCATTTCTAGTCATAACCAGCAACCTGGCTCCATAAGCTAACTCAATTTCCTTTCATATCAAACAATTCAAATAACTATCTCTTGTTCCCATATTCATATCGTACCAAAATCTAACAATAAATAGCAACTTTTCACTTAGCATAGGCAGCACATAATGTTTCATCAGCCACATTGTCCTGCCTAAGGAATAAATTGTTGAACAAGAAATATGCTTCTTTTCTACTACACCACAACCTATACAGCACTACCTTACCAAAATAAAACTTCCTGCACTGTACAGACAACTTCTTTACTGAATGAAACAAAATCACTTTTTTACATTATCATATTTTCAAACACTTAGAGGACATTCCATATAGCACAAACTCCCCGCATTTCATCACTACATTATGCATAATACTATCCTTACCTGACTTCCCTCCTCCACGAAAACATCTTTGTGCAATCCCTTTGATCTTATAAACCAAAAAATGCAATTCCTGAAGAACTTAAACGCAAAAGTAAGGGAAAAAAGCAAGTGAAAGATTTACCTTCTTACGGATACGAGCATGGCGAGCAGTCCGGTCCTGGGTTCGAGTTCTGGACTTGGCTTCAACCACGAGACGCCGAGGGTGGAGAGCTAAAGCAGGAACTGAACTGGGTCGGGTCCCATCACGAAGTTGCTGGGTTCGGGTAGTGGCCCAAGTGCTCTGGAGGAACGAGAGTGAAATTGAATTGCAAGACATGGCTTGGTCTTCTATCTCTCTACCGTGCTGAAGGAAGAAGTGTGTTGGGATAAGGAGAGATAGAAGGATAAAGAAGTCGAAATTGCAACTTAGCCCCCTATAAAATGTGAAACTCAAAATTTGTTCCCCAAAAGAAAAACAAAGAAAGTGGAGGAGATACCTTTTTGGCCAAATTGCATTGTAGCCCCTGTATTTTCCAAAAAGATAAAAACTTTCCTGTATTTTAAAAATAAATAAAAAATCCCGCATGATTTTTGAAATTCTGCGTGAAACCCCTTTTTTCATTAGTTTCTAACGGGATGTGAGTGCACTTGTGTGTGGTGCCACTGGATATGATTTTTCATTTTTTTTTTTTAGATTTTGACCTTTTTTGTTGTTAAATTAAAAAATATCCCTATATTGTATTTAAAATTATCATGATTAAATGTACTTGTTTTAACCTTATTTTTAATAATTTATTTTGCATTTTCATCCCTTTAAAAGTAAATAATTTTATTCATAAATATATTTATTTAAATACTAAATACAAAAAAATTAAACATTTTTTATAAAATTATAATTTAAATTAAAGAATTCAATTAAAATCATAATACAATAAATAATATTAAGTTCATTTTTTAAGATTTAAAATATTTATATCAATGTAAATGTTAATGGATAATAATAATATTTTATTAATTAATTTAAATTAATATTTAATTTAAATATATTCGAATATATTTGAGGCGTGTGATTTTAACACGGGTCCAACGGTCCTGGACTTAGATGTTGGATCTGGGCCAATACAAAATATAACTTGAGGAACAGAACCTGCAAAATAAATTGTTAGCACTCTGACACCCAAGTTAGTATCGATTTGAGAAAGATTAATTGTAGAAAATAAGTCAAAATAATAAAATAAATTATGATGAATGGATTTGTGATTGAAATCGTATTTAGAGAGCAATTTGAGAGTAAAATGAAAGAATGACAGCAATAGTTCGAGATTAGAAGGTGTCCCCCGCCTGAATGACTTGACCTGTATTTATAGGGAGATGTCCCCTCGAAGTGAGACTCTTCAATCAACTTTCATTCTCGATAAAAGCGGATAAAGGTTGTTAGGATAAGCTTTAATTTAATTTTATCCAGTATTCGTTGCTGATAGAACTCTGTCTTTGAGCTGAACATGGAGTATTTGGTCGAGTGGGACTCCTCGTCGTGGAGGAGTCCTTCTGGATCAGGAGTTCGAGCTGTAGGGGGAACCTACATGGACTAAGCTTCCTTCTAGGGCATACCTGGCGGCTTGTATGCATGCTATGTGGGGAATGTTTTGATGTGGACAGTTTAAGTATACGCCAGGTGGGGGGTGTCCTGTCGCAGTCTTTAGTCCAACACTCCTTATTAGGTGATTTCATTGGGCCTTCTCTTCAAAGGTTGTGGGCCTGCCTTTTCTTGTCGGGTAATGGGCCATTTTTATCTTCCTACTTTGCTTTGGATCAAATCTTCTTGGGCCATATGCATCAATATTATTTACTATAAATAATATTTATATTAAAATTATTAGTAAATATGTTTACAATGATAATTTTAATACTTTTTTATTATTTTCAAAAAATTAATTTTTTTTCTTATCATTTTAAAATTTTGCTTTTTCTTAAATAAAAAATTTAATTTATCAAAAAAAAATGGGCGATGGAGATGCCACAGTTGCCGTTGCCTGAAGCCCCATGGGCGACCGCTGCATCGCGATCGTCGTACCATTACAATTAATTCACATTAAATGAGATAAATATCCATTACAATTAACTCACATCAAGTGAGATAAATACTGGTCAATTAGGCTTAGTTCAGGTGACGAAGTTGAGGCTCATCACTTCGCTATATCCATGAGATGTTCTACTGATAGTAGGTGTTGTTTAGATTTCATTTATTCGATATTATTGATCATTGTATGATTATTGTAATTATATTTGTTAGATATTGATATTTGATAAAAATAATTATAATTGAGTTATTTAAGCTAATAATAGTTCTTCGCTTCAAATAAAAAAAAATGACAATTATCTCACATTAAGTGAGATAAATACCCTCACCTCTC
Organism: Sesamum angolense; assembly: GCA_034509725.1. Lineage (NCBI taxonomy): Eukaryota > Viridiplantae > Streptophyta > Magnoliopsida > Lamiales > Pedaliaceae > Sesamum > Sesamum angolense. The sequence continues at coordinate 8,889,529 of JACGWL010000008.1, forward strand.
ACACACAACTTAGAACTAGCAACTAGTGTCATAGCCTATGTCTGGGTACAAAAATTTCAAATTGTCTGTAGAATTTAAAATGAGAAAATAAAATGTATATATATATATATATATATATATATATATATAAATGAGAGGAAAAAAAGTAAGTAGTGAAAAGTTTAAGATAAAAATATGAATTGAAAATAAAAAAGTCTACATAATATTCTCAAATATAAAACTTCACAATTTATAATAATTTGTTTTTTAGTTTTGCAATACATTGTTATTCAACATACATATTTGTTGATTGCAAATGACCAATTCTTTATTTTCTCAAAAAAAAAAAAAAAACAATAAAGTTCACTTCATTCATTAAAATGAGTAAATTATATTGAAAATAAAATAGAAAAAATGATAAAATAAATAAATAGTAGAGAAATATATTTTTATTAAGCGTAAAACTAGATATCGACAAATAAAAACACTAACTTTATTTGCTGGAAATTGTATATGAAAATTTATTTATTGAGTGAATCTCGTATTATTTAATTTTTCAATATAAGATAATTATGTATGCACATAAAAGATTAAGTTTGAAAAATATAATTAATATAGTATTAAACTAGAAATAGATAGTACCAATTAGATTCATATAAATAACATCAAGAAACACACTATAAATATAAAATTATAAATTATAAATAAAGCCAAAAGATAAAAAATATGCAAAAAATATTTCAAATTTAAAAATTAATGAGAATGTAAACAATTATTGGTAAAAATAAAAAGTTTTTTTTCTATAAGGACCTTGCAATATAAATTTTTATTAATAATAGTTAATAAAGGGATTAATTTAAAATCATTTTACATTAACAAATTTAAAAGTAAAAGACAAGATACTTAAAGAAAAACTTAATTACATACAAAAGACAATATAACAACAGTAAAATTAAATTAAAAAAAAAGCCAGAAATAGTCATAAAAAATTACAACAAAATAGGATCAATTTTATTAAAATGTAATTTCTTATAAAATTCCAAAATAAGGGTCTTTTACTAATTACTTTATCATAATATTAATTTCTTTTTATTATATTTTACTTTTGCGTTAATTTGCTCCGTTACAAGATCATGAAATATAATGATTCATAAATACAAAACACAAAAACTAAATTTAAAAAATTATATTTTTAATAGTATCAATTAAATTTAGAAGTGAACAGCAACTAATAAACTTAAATAATTTTTTCAAATTATAGAAATATAATAACATTATTATTTTTTTTAGTAAATAACTGATAAATTCACCCCCAAATATATATTTTATATGTGAAAGTAGGTCATACTTCCTAATAAATAAAAATAAGGATAAATTACAATGAGCTTTCGTGAGATTTGACATAATATAAAGACATACTCATTATTTGAAAAATTATCAATAACTCATGATTTTAATGGTCGTCTAACAATTAGTTTAATCCGTTAGTCTCTGCTAGGTTTTTAACTACTTTTACTGTGAACTAACCAAAATGTCCTAATGAACTATGATATATAATTTACTTATTTTTAAAATAAATTATTTTTTTATGGATTATGTGGATAGTTCTCTTTCAATTTTTTTATATTTTTTTATTCACCTTGTCCATTTTATTTTTTTTATATATATTTTTTAAAAAAGATGCAATAAGAGCAAAGTTAACAATTTATGACTTCAATTCAAAGATTGCATAATTTTATCAAATATTAGAAGCCATTTATCATTTCAAATAATAAAAAATATTTTTAATCATACTCAATTTTAGGCTAAAATGCATTTTACCCCCCTGTGTTTTGTTGAAAAAGCTAAAAACCCCCATTCCCCCATCCCCCCCCCCCCCCCCCCCCGTATTTTAATAAACTCAGCAAAAAACCCCATTTCTGTTAAAAATTAACGGAAGGTGAGATGCACACGCCTCAAGTGCGTTTGGGCTTGATTTTTACAGATTTTGATATTTTTATGGTCTTTAATTGACTAAAATACCCCTATATTATATCTAAACTTACTATAGTCAAAATAACTTTTAATTTTTTTGGTATTTTTCTCTCCTCTAAAAATACAAATATTAATAACTATAAAAATGCTATAATATTAAATTTAAAATTATTAATTATTAAATAAATTTAAAATAATTATTGTAATTATTAAAACTAAAAATTTAAAACTTTTCTTTAATTTTTAACATATTTTACTTTTATAATGATTTTAGTTATTTTCAAATTAAAAATTTTTATTTTATTATTTTTCTTTAATTAAGTAAAATATATATTTAAATAAATTAAAGTACAATAATAATTTAAAATTATTCTTAATTAATTATACATTTAAATATAATTTAAATTATTTTTAATTAACTAAAATGTTTAATATAAAGTTAAATTAATTTAAAAAATTAAAAAAAATTGGGGGCGGCGGCCACAATAGCGCGACGACGTCGCCGCCGCCCAGACCATGGGCGACGGCGGCCGTCGCCCTTCGTCATTATCTGGGCGACATCGTCATCAGCCGTCGCCCCCATCTGCGGGGTATGGCACAGTCGGGGTGGCGCGGGCCGCGGTTGGCGAGGGGGAGTAGGGACGAGGGGGGAGGCGGGAGGAGGAGGCAGGCGGCGAGGTGGGGGAGATTGGGGTAGGTAGCAGGGGTGGGGATAGGGGGTTGAGTAGATAGTTTTTTTTTTTTTTTTTTTTGATAAAAATAATTTTTTTATAATTTTAAATTATTTATATATAATATAAATTAAATAATTAGTTGAATTCAAACCTTTCATTTTTTTTTTTTAAATTTAACGGTTGAGATTAATTCATTAGATCTAACGGTCATTATTTGATAAAAAAGATCCAACAGTTACTAAAATAAAAAATAATATATATTAAATAAGGGTATAACGGTCATTTTGTAAAAAGTTAACGCCGTTAGTTATATTTAACGGAAATGGACGATTGAGATACATTTAAAAAACACAAGAGGGTTTCTAACCTATTTTTAAAATAGAGGGGGTTTTTAGCGGACTTTTTAAAACACGGGAATTTTATGCATTTTAGTCTAAATTTTATGAAAGCTTGTTATAATTTATTAAAAAAAATAAAGCAAAAAGATCATCTGAAAATTCCTTCTCCGCAACAGTAAAAGTATTGATTGAATTCCAGATCTAACCCTGAGGCAGAGGTGCTGACGTAACGGACAAAGTGTAACTCTCAAAATAAATGTGAAAATTAATCCCCTAACGGTCGAAAAGGTAATTAACAGTCAGAAATAAATAAGAAAAGCCCCTCACCCCTCATCAACGGTCCACTGCTTCCACTCTCAAGTCTCTCACCTCCCTCTCTCTCTCTCTCTCTCTCTCTCTCTCTAAATACCACTCTGTGATCATTCTGTAATCAGGGATTTTCAGAGAGATTGTGAGTACACATTTTCGTATTTGCGTTTGAGCAGCAGAGAAATTGAGCTTCTTCAGAGGTATAATCTGAATGGAGGTGGCAGTAATTGATTGGAAGAGCATAGATACAAGATTTGTGGAAGACGAGTTGTATGAGTACATCAATGCGCCTAAATGGGTAGATTTCTCCGCCCAGGATGATCCCGTTGATGATGAGGCCTGGTTCTGCCGACCCAGTAAGTGAAAACACAAATCACATCTGTGGGTGTAGAAATAATGTGGGTGTATGTGTAATATGTAAACCAGATACCCATTTTGATTTTGATTTTCTTGGTTGTTTCTTGAGTGGGATGGGTTTTCATTTTTAGTTCCTTTGGGGGCAATCTTTTTCTTGCTGTGTAGATTGTGACCACCCCAAGACGGCTGAAGATTTCCTGAATGAGAAGCTGAGGACGCCCACTTCGAATTCTAAGGTTTCTGTTGCTTCCCTGTTCTTGATTTCTGTTTTCCAAGAAAATTTAGGAAACCTGGAAATCATGATGTTGGTATGGTCATTATGTGATTCTCTAGGTTTTATATACTGATTTGAAGCGAATCCTGATGCTGCTTGTTGATAGTTGAATTGATGAAGTTGCTGAATGTTACACAAAGTTCATTCCCTTAGCATTCATTTTTACATTTCGATAATCTGTTTTTGTTTATTACTCTTTCACAGCCTCTGTTTGTGTTCAAGCATCTTGATATAGGAAATAGTGAACTAAAGGAAACAGGCCGGTAAAATCATTCTCACCTCAATTTTCATTAGATTTGAAGCTGTACTTGGGGATTAACTCAATATTTTCGACAAAGTGAAGTGATGGAAAATCTGTATTCTTGTATTTTCCTACCTCTCTTTATTTCCCAGACTAAAGAGATTGTGTCATTTGTTAAGATGCGGCTGAAATTTTAGTTTTTGATTCCTGATATTCAAAACGATATTCGGTTTTATCCTGCTGTTGCTCATTTGTTTTCAACTTGCTCTGCAGCTGCAAAGATCAGTTAGTGTATCCGATATTCCACCATTCGGTGATAGAAACAAGAGGTATTGACGAAATTTCCAGCACTGGCCTGAAAGTTTTTGTCCTCTTCTTGCGTTTCTAATCCAGACTTGATCATTTGTTAATTACAGAGACGCAACACTGAAGAAGAGAGGGATAAATCAACCTTTTGAGACGAACAAGGACACAAAAAATCGTGGCATGGTCGAAGATGGTGAAAATCAAGACCCCAATTTCTCAACTCCTCTAATTCACAAAGCTAAACTTGGAAAAGGGGCAATCAAATCAAGCACAGAGAAGAAACAAATTAAGGAGACCATGACGAAGAAGGAACAAACACCAAAGCTGAGAAGTACTTTGTCTGCAAGGAATTTGTTCTCAGGTGGGGATTTACTGAACAAGGTTGCAGAGTTTTGCAACGAGTTGAAGAAGATGGCAACTAGAACAAGAGATAAGGAGACTGCAGATGATGTGGAGAAGCACAATGTGGAAAAGCATCAGGCTAAAGATCATAGTGATGAAAATGTAGGGGTTTTGAATGATAAAGAAAAGGAAAGAAAACCATTGCTAGAGTTGCGTAAAGTGAAAAGTGAAGCAATCGAGTCGAGTGGCTCAAGGGGCAACAGAGAAGGAAAAAGTAAAGTTTCTCTTCCCCCATTTTTTCTCTGACTGCAGAATGTCTCTGGATCCATAGTGTTTAGTTCAGCATGTAGCAAACATTCTGTGAAGAAATGAATAAATCTGAGGTATTTAATATGAACTTGTATTTGTTCATGCAGAAGAAACGATGATGCAGAGAACACTCCAATTTCTGTTGATGTGAAGAACATTAAGCACCAAGAAGGAGCAGAGGGCTTGTTGCAAATCCGGACTTGTCCTCCCACTCCGCAGTGTTTCTCTGCCAATGGCGGACCTCCAAAATCATCGACACCTAAGCCTTTCAGGCCCAGACCTCTGGTATGTACAAGTTCCTTAACAGATTAATCACACAATTTTTAGCTAAGTGATTGTTTTGTTATGGACAAAAATGGTAACTAGCTACTCTCCCACTGAATTAAAGTAAAGAGGGAAACACATGTCTGTTGTAAGGTGCTCTAGGTGAGAAGGCACTATCTTGTTCAAGTTTGGGTTTATTTGCATGTGCTGGAGGAGATAAAACAGACACTATTAGTTGAATTCTCATGGTAGGAAGCCAAAATCCAATTCAAGGCCTAGTAACCAAAGCCTTGAACACACATTCATGATAGTTAAATCAGGAGGAAGATGCTGATTCTTGATAGATACCGTGTTATAAAAAGCAACACTGTTGCAGGAAGCATATCAATAGTGAACTGCATGTCTATCATTCCCGGACATTTGTGCTCCCGGACACTGTTTTTAGTTGAATTCTCATGGTCGGAAGCCAAAATCCAATTCAAGGCCTAGTAACCAAAGCCTTGAACACATTCATGATAGTTAAATCAGGAGGAAGATGCTGATTCTTGATAGATGCCGTGTTATAAAAAGCAACACTGTTGCAGGAAGCATATCAATAGTGAACTGCATGTGTATCATTCCCGGACATTTGTGCTCCAATCATCACTTTTTGCCACACTTAAGTACAAGATGCTGACTGACATTGTTTACTGATTGATTCACATGACTGGAAGAATCAGGAGAGAGGGATTCTGCAGGAGCTGAAACAGATGAACAAGGAGGTGGTGAACAGGGTTGAAAGAGAGGCCAAGAGCAGCAACCATGGAGGAGAGGTTGCTGAAAAAGAATCAAGATCTTTGGACGTTTTCTGGTTCCTAAAGCCGTGCACTCTCTCAAGTTAAATCAACAGATCCAAGATAATCAGCCATAGAGAAACTTTGCATATAATATATATAGTCGATTCTTTCATTCTTTCATTTGTTATACAATTCCATTGTCTCATTATTTCTTGATTCATTTGTTACTTAGAAAACAAAAATGTTGTCAAATAAATATATGTACCGTGCTATATTCGACCAACTTCCAGCCAATAAATGAGAATGCATACTTTCTGAATTTATGTTACGATCCCAATATATCTTGGAGGGAATAGCAAGGCATCAGAGAACAAAACCGATTTCTGCCTGCAGACAAACGGAAGGAAGAAAATAATAGCATATCAAAGATGTTTCTCCTCCTCCAAAACGTGTAAATTTCTTCAGCAAAATTTGGCAGCTTACATTTGATTTCATCAACTCCAGATACAAACTGACACAGAGTCAAAGGCTAGGTTCTTTCCTTTGGTAAGCAATTTCTGAAATAGCTCTAAAGGTACAGAAAATGACACACAAACAAACTGTATATGAACACAACTGAGGAGTTCCATTCATGGATGTTGAACAATCCAAGTCATGAAAAGACACTAGAACAAGAAGCTTGAAAGCTGCACATTTTGGAGAGATGTTCAATTGCACATCAACAATTTTGGGCAAGTATGTTGAATTTTCTATAAATTATCATAGGCTATTGCAAGTGCAAATCCATGGATGAAGTTCCCTTACCATTCCCTCCTTCCTCAGTCAAATTTTGTCTCATCTCCAAATTCCAAAAGTTCTCATTACAAGAATCAAAATATTTTAAATATGGATCCCAACTGCAGAGACTTGCCATATAGCATCCCAAATAGGCCAAAATCATCCCACCCTTTTCAGAAAGGACTATAGTCCCCAAGGAAACAAGCAAGAAAAAGGAAGAAAAATAGTTGCTGATAAGCATAAGCTCTAAAAATAAATGCAAAAAGGGCAAAATATATATAAAAAAAATGAAATTTTATTTCATATGGATCAATCTACTAAAGAAACAGTACAAAATCTCCCTCTTCCATTTATTATTCCCCAAATATACATAAACTCTTGCATCTGTTTTCCAACACCAGAAAAAGTTCAAGAACACCCAAAAAATAAAAAGGAAAAAGAAAAGAAAAAAAGAGCAAAACTATTCACAAGGTCTCTTTCATTCTACGTGGGTTCCATCCAACCTCTGAATCTTCAACAAAATCCACCTAAGTAGTATTACACAGCATACAATTCAAGATCCTCCTACAAGCGTACCTCAAACGAGGATAAACCCTAACAGTATGACCACTCGTCTCCCTCCACATATCCTGTACGGCTTCCAAGAAAAGATTCAAGCTTCTGATTGGGGGGACGTAAAGAATCAGAGGGGCCGCCGAAAACGCCACCGCGAAGAACAAGTGCAGCATCTCAGCTTGAAAAATCAAGAGAAGAAGAGATGAGTCAAAAAGGGCGATCTTTATATCAACGAGACGATCTTCTTTTATGGGATTCGAGAGAGATGTTGAGATTATGGAGAAAAGGGTTGAGGTTGAAGTTTCTTGACTGTGTGAGGATTAAGTTTGCATCGATTTGGGGAAAATTTTCGTGGGTTTGTGCCTGCAGCCTGCAGGAACCGCAAAGGGATTTGTGCTTTCTTGTGTGTGTGGAGGAGTGATAAAGGATCCGAGTTTGAGCTTTGTTTTGTAATAATTACTAATAATAAAAAATATTACAATAAAAAATAAATTAAAGATATTATTTAACAATAATTGTGTAAAATGAAAAGAAAAATAAAATTTATTAAAATAAAAGATACAGTGTCAAAGGATGAGTAAAAACAAGCGGGTCTGAAGAAAGAGGCATCTTGTGAGGTGAAAGAAAAATGAATTGTAATTTGGGATAATTACACTTTCTTTTTTCGAGATTTGATGTAATTACACGTAAATTTTCTATGATTTAGGAAATTACATCTAACACTCCTGAGATTTGTTTCTATCTAACAAATAAATTCATCCATTTGTTAAAATTCATCGAATTTGCTGAAATTAACAAAAAGACTAAATAAAATTTGATATTTATCAGTGATTGATTTAAAACTAACTTATTGTATGTCAAATTATATTTTTCGGACTAAACTACCCTCACTCCTAACATGCATTAACGTGTAAAGACGTATGCAGGGTGATTTGATCATAAAAGAATTTATTTGACCTGATATAAGTCAGTAATAAGTCAATCATGGGTAAATATAGATTTTTTTTTTATTTTTTTGTTAATGTCAGTAAATTTGATGAATTTTAATTAACAGAAGGACTTATTTGTTAAACGGAAACAAATCTCATGAGTGCTAGATGTAATTTCTCAAACCACAGAGAGTCTACGTGTAATTACACCAAACTTCAGGGGAGATGAGTTTAATTATCCCTTGTAATTATGGTTTATTAAAGATATAGAGAATTATGATAAAAGAAAATATGGAGAAGTAAAGAGAGACAGAAACGTGAAACAATGAGTGGAGAGGAAAAAAAAAATTATAATCATGAGATTATTAACAAACGAAAGTTTTATTTTGATCAAATTTTATTTAAGGACAGAAATGAATTAAATAATAAATTTAAATATTCAAAAATCAATACGATATATTTTTATAATAGTATAAATTACGTAAAAAAAGTATTGTATAGTAAAAAGAATTAGAATAAAAATAGAATGTTAGTTATTGCCAATTATTTGGGTGTTTGCAACTGATTATGGAGCACATGAAAAAGTATGTTGTATTAACGACTTCTATTTTTAAGCCGCTTAAAGTAAATTATTTAAGTTAGACATTATAAGTAATTTCATATTTACTTTTATAGATATTGTTAAAACATACATATTAAGAATTTTTTTCTTTCAAAAACTCAAATTACAACGTAATTTTTTGCATCCTACTTTTTATTTTCATTTTCATTACTGCTTAATTATAATTTTTTCTACGACTCATTCGGATTGTAAAAATAAAAGCAATTGGAAACACACCTATTGTATATCTAGGGATTTTTTTTTTTTGATATATATTTTTTTTTTTTGGTTATTCAAAATTCAAATCGTGGATGTTGTCCACGAGTTTGAGTCATGGACAACATCTATGACTCCGCCATTTTTTCTAAACAAATTATCTTTTTTTGTCAAAATGGTGGATCTAGACATAAAAATATTATATAATTTAAATGAATCATACTTTTATAATTTTCTTTTTTAATAATAAAAAAATAATTAAGCCCTTCTCACCTACTACTTTTATTATTTTTATCACTCTTTTATCAAATCTTTTTAAATAATTTTTATTTATACAGTTAGAGTTATATATTTCTAAAAATATTATATTATTTTTCAATTTTTTCATTAATTAATTATTCAAACATATTTCACACACACTAGTTATTATTTTTCTGACGATGGTGAGTAATTAAATTATGTGGAATTTCATCGAATTTTAGGATTTTGTGACTTATTAGTTTTACTTATATTCTATGCCAATAGAATTTATATATTTTAATTAATTATTTTATTGGAAAATTAAAAATTGCATATATATATTAAGTTTATTGTTTTAATGAGCCTTGAACTTTAATATTAGCTTTCTTTTCCTTTGATGCTTTTAATCTTTTTCTAAAGTTAGATAGTGATGAAAATAAAGTAAAAAGGGTTCACAAGTCATATTTTTTTTTCTCACTTTTTTGGAGTGAAATAAAAGCCATTAGCTTTTTGCTCTCATTGTGAAACAAAGTTGAATTTCATCTCAATTTGAATTTGAGGGAAAAAACAATTAACTTAAAACTTTTGAATAATTTCAAAAAAAAAAAAATCAATTATAATGATGAAAAAAAATCTTTTAAAATGAGTGCTAAAAAGTCTTAAATTTATTAGAATCTTGAAATATTTAAACACGTCCAAACAATAATTATTGTTGTAAATCTAAATTCTTATGTTTTTTCCTACAAAAATTAGAGACATTCTTTTATCTTTTTTAACATAAAAAAAAAAAAAAACTTGAATGAATTCGACTCGAGTCACCATTATAAGTCAGAATAGATTTCAAGCATTACAAATTATTTATATAAATATTTAAAGATTATCTATTAATATAGTTTAATAAAAAACACAACTAGTTTTTATTTTGATTAATTACATCGATACTTTCAGAAATTAGGTCTAATTACAGAAACACATCCTTATCACTCACAAAAGACTTGTACATTATTACCAATGTCTTAGAAGATGTTTGAATAAATTTTTACTATAAAGGGTTTATGTAAATTACGATTATAATATCAAGAGTATAACTATCATATGATAAAAGTTAAATTTTTATGTTTTTATATAATTAGACGCAACTTCAAGGATGGACGTAATTGGTTCATATATTCCATAATTAACACTAGAAAATATCATATCTCTCTCTTTGCCCTCTCCACCACCAACTCGGACTTCGTCGCTCTCTCCCCAATCTACTCATGTGATTACAAAAGTATGTATTTTTATGTGTTGTGAATTATGACATTGTTTTGTGGGCACTTTCACAATTTATTTTTTTTTTGTCGATGTACATCACTTTATTTTTATGATTCTTCTTCTTCTTCTTCTTTTTTTTTTTTTTGACAAATTCGTTAGTTTTAACAGATGTTTAATTATGAGGATTAAATTTGATGAAATCTTAAAACGCGAGGGACCAATTCCAAATAAGAGTCATAGGGATCAAAAGCAATATTTACCCATTCATATAAACTATGAAAATTAAGAAAATTTATGTCCTCACATCCTGTCGTCAAGAAAAGCATATACAACAAAAAAAAAAATTCATATACAAAACCAAATTTTTTTTATAATAAAGTGTCTGATTTTTTTATTTAAATGTCACGAGTTTGAATTGCTCTGAGTATATTAAACTTGTTGTTGACTCATAATGCTTGACTAAGTGAATACTGGAATGACTTTATTAGCATATTGGTCGGGTTATAACGATAAAACTTAATAATATTTCAACGTCGACCTTTGAGATAAGAAGCATTTCATAGCTGTTAGATTTTATATATAAGAAACATTTCAACGATAAAATTTAATAATTACAGCAATATTGTGTGTCCTAAATTGGAAAATTTAGTTTTAGGTGAAATCTATTACAAGAATACTCAATAATAAGGGTAAATTGCATAACACCCCCTGTATTTTGATGAAATAGCGTGAAATCCCCCTGTGTTAATTTAATAGGTAAAAAAACCCCTGTTTTTATAAAATACAGCGAAAACCCCCCTCTCCGTTAAAACAAACGGAGAGTGGCTTACACTCGCCTTTTGTGCGAGTGGGCTTCATTTTTTACCTTTTTTATATTACTTTAAGTACGTAAATGTCTATTTTGTCATTTCTTTCATATCTAATTACATTTTCAATTGATTTATTTATATATTTAATTATTTTAAATTATTTATTGAGTTCAAATATTATAATAAATTATATTTATTATGTGATATATTAACTTAAATATAAAACAACTAAACAGTATTTAAAAATTTTAATTTAAAAAACACAATACAACGTAATATACCAAAATTATTTTTCAATTAATAAAAAATAATTAAAACTTCACTTATAATAACTATATATTATTAATTAAATTAAATTATTATTAATTGAAATAAATTTTATTTATTTTAATTAATATCAATAAATTATATTAATTATTTTTTGAACAAATTATATTAATATTTTTTAAATATACTAATTAATATAATTAATATCAATAAATTATATTAATTATTTTCTTGAACAAATTATATTAATTATTTTTAAATTATATTATTTACTATATATTTTTTATTTTTTTTTATTTTGAAAACATAGTTTGTTTGGCTCTTTATCCGTCGCCAGGTGATTTGGGGGGGGGGGGGGTCGCCCAGATCTAGGGCAACGCCCCCTGGATTTGGCCGCCGCCCCATTTTTGCAAGGCGATCTAAGCGTCGCCCTCTGTGCCAGCGACAACGACTGGTGATGGGGGGGGGGGGCATCGCCCTGGATCTGGGCAACGCTCCCTGGATTTGGCTGCCGCCCCATCCAGAATGAGGCGGCAGAACGGGGGCGACGCGAGGTCGCCCCGTTTCTTGTAGGCGACGGCGACGGCGGGCGACATCACCGTAGCCCAAGCCGCCCACATAGGTCGCCGCCAAACACATTATATAACAGTGTATGTATATTATAATATGTATTATATATATTGTATATATAAATAAAAAATATTTAAATTACTTAAGATCTGGACCGTTCATTTTTCACATTCAAAGATCAAATGTTTTTATTAAAAGGGTATAACGGTTAATTTTGTAAAAATTTAACGCCGTTAGGGTTTTTCTAACTGAGGGGGAGAGTATGCAATATTTTTAAAAATACAGGGGGTTTTTTGCTTATTTTTTAATACAGGGGGTTTTTAGCTAAAATTTAAAAACACAGGGGGGTTTTATGCAATTACCCTAATAATAATATATAATAATAATAATAATAATAATAGTAATAATAAGGGATAATTACACTCCCCTCTCTTGAGGTTTGGTGTAATTACACACAGACCCCATGTAGTTTGGGAAATTACCTAACACCCTTGAGGTTTGCCTACATCTAACAAATAAGTCCATCCGTTAGTCAAAATTCACCGAATTGAATGATATTAACAAAAAAATTAGAAACAAATCTATATATAAACCCTTGATTGGGTTATTGCTGACTTATTATATGCTAATAAATTTTTTCGAACTAAATTATCCTTATAACAGTGAAAATATACGCCCCCATATACAATTTCGCATGAAGACGTATGAAGGTAATTTGATCATAAAAAGATTTATTGACCTGCAATAAATTAGTAATAAGTCAATTAAGGGTTAACATATATTATTTTATGATTTTTTTTATTAATATCAATTAATTTGGTGAATTTTTACCAAATCAAAAAAAAAATTAATTTGGTGAATTTGACTAACGGGGCGACTTATTTGTTAGATGAAAGCAAACATTATGGTGCTAGACATAATTTTTCAAACTACATGGAGTCTATGTGTAATTATACTAAACTTCGGGGGATGAGAGTGTAATTATCCCTAATAATAATAATAATAGAAAAGTTTCGATTAAATATTTCGATGCTTAAATGAGCAAAGTCGTAAAAGGGTAAAATATAAAGATTGTAAAAGTACTTAGGACAACAAAAATTGTACCTAGGTATGGAGGATTACTATTTATGAACATTTCCTAATTATATGGTTTCAAGTGAATAATTGATTAAAAAATAATCGTATGATTCTCATGAGTTCATACATACACAAATCAAGTCAAGGTCGGATCAATACAACCCGACTAAAAGAGGGGGAATCTTGATTTTGACTAACGGAAGGACTAGTTTGTTAGATAAAAAGCAAACTTCAGGGGTGCTAGATGTAATTTTTCAAACCACATGAGGTCTACGTGTAATTATACCAAATTTCAGGGGGGGGAGGGGAATTATCCTTGATAATTTTATAAAATAATTTTTTAAATTGTCATTTTCAAAATCAAAATTAAAAGTACGATTTCGGGCAATTTTAATACTTATAACAAAAATAAGATATTGAACTAAAATATATATATATATATATGTAAAGCCCTTTCATTGACAAAAAAATAAAATAAAATAGATTATCGAAATAATTAAAATCAAATACAAAATAATTTAAGAACATACATAGCTAAAGTTTTTAAGTAATAAATGTAACAAGTTTCGAAATAATTAAAGTTAAACACACAATAGTTGAAGATATAACACAATTAATTTTTTTTAAAAAGTATTTGAATGTCAAATTTTAACTGCAACGACATATGAAGGAATCGAGAAAGGAGGCGCGGCGGAAGGAGAGGGAGAAGGGAGGGTGGAGGGTGCTCGACGATGATGCGGCCAAGGAAACTTTTGGTATAGTTTGTATTTTTATAAATGTATGTTGAGATAAGGATTTTTTTTAGATTAGATGGCATACACACTACTGAGATCGAGCCATATAGGTGTACGTAGTACTTCAATTACATGTTGGGATTAAAAGTTTTTTTTAAAGATAAGGTTAAGTACACCTATAAATAGAGTTTGTAATCCTCCAAATGCATGTCAGTTTTATTTAAAGATAAGGTCGATGAAGCACACGTTCGTAAATATATTCCATTGTGTAAGAAAATAAGATTTATTTTAGGATAAATTGCATAAAAGTCCCATGTATTTTAAAAAATTTAGCTAAAAACCTCTGTGTTAAAAAAATAGGCAAAAAATTCCTTATGTTTTTAAAATATTGCATACTCTCTCCTTCCGTTAAGTATGCCCTAACGACGTTAATTTTTTGCTGAATTGTCCGTTATACCATTTTATAAGAACTATTGATCTTTAATTATAAAATATGAAAGGTTTAATCTTAAATAATTTAAAATATATTACAAATATATTAATAAATTATAAAAATATTATTTTTAAAAAATAAATTTAATAAAATTAAAACCCCCCCTCTTCCCCCACCCACCCCCCGCCACCCACTATATATATATAAACATAATAATTAATGTTTGTATATATAATATATATACACATAATTATTGGTACAAATAACTTTTTCATACACTAAATATTGGTAAAAATTTCGATTGCTTTTTTATTATCAAATTTTATACATTAAATATTGGTGTAAACAAGCGTGGGAAGATGCACTTTTTTTTTTTTCTAAAAATTGGTACAAATAACTTTTTAAATACATTTAATTTTTTATTTACATTTTAATATGGACCATAAATTTAAATTAAGCGAAATCAAGATTATTGAATTGTGTGTTGAATCTAAACCTTCAGTTCAAATCTAAGAAATCTAGTCATTAATTTGTTTCCTATAAAATTTCAACGTAGATGTATAACAAGCAAGTCGAACATTTCATAAATTAAAATGCAAAATTAATTTTTATGCTAAAAATTTAGGCCCAGTCACGTGGAGGGTGCCGTGCCACACGGCCGGAGTCGATGGGTATTTTACTATATTTTGTAAATATTGGGGGGATCTTTTAGTATTTTTTTTAGAGAGATATTTTAAACATTTCATATAATATAAGGACAAATTGCATTTTATCCTTTGAATTTATGTTAGTAGCATAAATTTAATAATGACAAAAATAAGTATACTCTATTGTTAAAATTGATAATGCAAAAGTTATGTAAGTTATCACTATTAATAATTAGTGATACATATAAGATTTAACGTATTTATTGTTCTGTGTATAAGGGGAGTGACAAAATAATAGGAGCAACGATCAACCTATAATTAATTATATTTTGATAATTGTAGGATTTCAATCACTAAAATTTTAAAAGTGGTAAGAGATTATTGAGGTGGACAAAATTAAGAATTTTTCATTTGGGGCTTTTGCTAAAAGTATTTTTTTTTTCTTTTCCACCACAAGTGCTTACGTGGTAAAATATCCCTGCCACATAAGCAACGATGAGGAAAAGGATGGGGGAAAGACTTTTATATTGTTTTTTTATTGATTGGATTTTTTTTTTGGATAAATTATATTTTTTTATCTGAACTATACCCATTTTTACACTTTGTCATCTAAATTTTCTTTCGTCAACTTAACATTTCAACTTTGTGAAATTTACATTTTGCCATATATGACCATTTTCCTATCAATTTTTCATCAAGAAAACATCACATGCAGTGCATATGTAAAAAGTATCACATCACATTGCCCTTAAATATCACATACACACTGCATTTGATGTTGTTTCAATAGAAAAATCGATCACAAAACGGTCACATATTGCAAAGTAAATTTTTTTCAAAATTGAGTATTAAGTTGACACAAAAAAGAAGTTTACATAAAAAAGTATAAAAAGGGATATAATTAGAAATGCAAAATATAATTAACCCTTTCTTTTAATCCCTTCTTTTCCAGATAAACACATACATGAGGCAAAAAAAATTCAAATTAAGTTGTGACACGAGTATC
Source organism: Sesamum angolense (assembly GCA_034509725.1). Taxonomy (NCBI): domain Eukaryota; kingdom Viridiplantae; phylum Streptophyta; class Magnoliopsida; order Lamiales; family Pedaliaceae; genus Sesamum; species Sesamum angolense. The sequence goes on from JACGWL010000008.1 coordinate 8,905,790, forward strand.
TGCGTACATATAAGAAATAATCTTATATACATTAAAATATATTATAAACTAAATAAAAAAACTGAAGCCACCAAACAGTCCCCCTCCCATCCCCTTAAAGGGGCCACGGCGAGTAAACAACAATGTTGAATCAGCCCACCCCTTGGGCAACGACGGTCGCCCAAATCTATCCCCTTCACCCTTTTTTTATAAAACGGGGGTGGCAGGGTAGATGTTTAGGTTTTTATTTAAATTTATATTACATAAAATAATAATTTTATTTTTATAATTTATGTGACGGATGAAAAATAAAAAAAATAATTCAATCAAAATAAAGGACTCAAATAGAAGTTTTAATTTTATCCACTTCAACGGTTTCGGCCACTTTTAAAATTTGGGCGTCCGAAATCTTACAATTACCGAAAATGAATTAGTTCAAAATTATTGTTTGCCACGTCTATATCACAAGTCTTTGTTTTGTCCTCCTTATATATAGGATAATAAATACATTTTTGCGTACATATAATTACAATAAAATGCTATCATATTTACGCGGCAGTGTCTGCATTGTCATCGACACTGTATACATAATTTAAATATATACACATTTTCAATGTCAATATAGAAAATTATACACAATTGATATTAGTTTTACATAATGTATGTAAATATTATTATAGTAATATCAAGTTAACATTTTCTATTAATTTTCATGTTCACACTTAAGTGCTGAATAACGATAATCTAATTAATAACAAAGAGACAAACAAGAAGGTGTTGAAGCAAGTCAATGCCAATTTTATATACTTTTGAGTTAATTACAGTTAAACCCCTCAAATAGTATGAAATTACACTTACACACCCTTTAAAAATCCACTGTTTACACTTGTTCATTTTTTGTTAGAATTTGAACGAAAAATGCTGACATTAGCAAAAAAAAGTGTATAAAACTTCAGTTTTACCCCTCATTCAATATTGTCATGTAATAATTTTATACTTATAAGGGGGAATAATGTAATTACATTAACCTCACTCCGTATATATTTATATAATATTTTTATTCCTTTAAGTACAAATATATATTTGGGAATACTAAATGAGGTGCAAAACTAAAAAAATTACGTAATATTTTTTGCTAACTTTAATATTTTTCGTTCAAACCCTGACAGAAGGAAGTCGGGTGTAAATGAAAAATTTTGAAGGGGGTGTAAGTATAATTTCAAAACTTTTTTCGAGAAAAAGTGTTTAAGAACATACATAATTAGTCTTAACGAAAAGTCCTATTAAAAAAAAAAAAAAAGTTTTACTCAGTCTCCATCAAGTGGCACTACATAATATAAAATTCCTGTACAAATTAGATGTGATCAAACACATTTGATTACATAAAAAAAATATTATCAAATTGATTATATAAATTATATCAGTTTTATTAGACTATGCGTACACTAATTTACTATATATAGATATAATTTAATTTGTTTGAATTCAAATGCACCCAATTTGAGCTACCAAACCAAAAGGTTGAATTGGCGTTTGCTACTCCCATTTGCTGGAGGTGAGCACCGGGAAAAAAAAATATTTATTAACTATGAATTTAAATTATGATAAATAAATATTATTAATTACGATTAAATAAAAATTAATATAAAAACTTAACTTATTGATCACTATGAAAATACAAATGTTTTTCCATAGCTTTTAGCTATTTTGAATTTATTAGCCACATTCACAAATAATTACTGTTAATAAACGTTGCGTGACCGTGATTAATAACTTTTTGCTACGATTATTAATTTTAAATCATGAAAATTAATTATGATTAAATATTATATTTATTATAGCAGGGGAAGGGTTTTCTATCATATTTATTAGAACACATGCAACCCTACTTTCAATGCAGATATTCGACATAATTTGGTTTCATACATGGATCAGATCAATGTGTCATAGACACGTTTTTTGTTTTAAAAAAATTAGGGATAATTACACTAACCTCCCCTCTTACTATGGGAATATACAGATTCCCCCCTCTTAATATGAAAATTACATAAACATACCTTCTTAGTTTATTACCGTTACAAATTAGTCCCTCCATTAGTCAAAGTAATCTTTAGATGTACTTTCCACCAGTATTATCTGTTTGTAAGCCTCCAATGTCTCAGTCACGATCGATGGTGGAATTCTCACAGTGGTTGTTGCACAAGGAATAATTATTTTTGTGATATGAACGGAAGGTTTGAAAGAACAAATAAGAGAAAGAAGATAGAGAGTCTTCTGTCTGACGGGAAAAACTTAAGGGTGTTTTTGACTTTTTAATTTTGCCTAATTATTTATCTATATTTTTAATTTTTTAAATGGAATAAAAGTGTTAACTTTAAAATTCCACCAATCAACCTTAACCATGGTTAGTCAGAAGGGTGTATTTGTAATTTTTAAAGTAAGAGGGGGGAATTTGTATATTCCCATACTAAGAGGGGAGGTCTATGTAATTATCCAAAAAATTAAGGTAAAATTATATTTTTGGTCCTATAACTTTAGGTCATTAGTATTTTTAGTCTTGTAACTTACTTTATTTACACATTTGGTCCTTTTCTTGACGAATTTAGTCCTAAGCACCTCATATTTGGTCCTTTTTTGGCAAATTTAGTCATGTATTGACAATTTGGTCCTAACGACTCATAGTTACAGGACAAAAAATGAGATTTATTATAGTGTGAATGAAACTAAAATTGTCAACATATGACTAAATTTGTCAAAAAATGACCAAATGTGTGATGCTCAGGACTAAATTAGTCAAAAAAAAAAAAAAAAAACTAAATGTGTAAATGAAGTAAGTTACAGGACCAAAAATATAATTTTGCCAAAAATTAATTAGCGATATAATTAAATTTTTTACTATAACTTAAAAGTAGCGATGTAAATAATACACGCATAAGTGTAATATTTGTGTGCAACTCTAAAGTGATTAACTGATTGTTTACCAGTTTTTCAAATTATAATCTAGCTTGATTATATATATTTTTTTTTAAAATACGTGTCAATCCCACATCTATGTACACCAATGTATGATATAATTATATTTTTTAAATTTACAAAAGAACTCTTGTCAATCATTATTAGTTTGATACAAATATAATACAAAAGTGTGATAGAAAATTCTTACTATATGAATTCTAATGCAAATTTCTCCCACTCCTTTCATTATATGTACTAGTTATTGTGGCACATTGTCCCTATGTGTATATAATAAATAAATTTTTATGTCTGAAAATATATTATAAATAAGAGTAAAGTATATAAATTAATACATTATATTAAAAAAACTAATTTATCAGTTAATATAAAATTTAAAAACTTAAATAACTTAGTTATCTTATTGAAGGGTACGTTTAGCTTCACAGGAAAATGATGCGACAGTATCATTAACAGTCGTTTGTAAGTGTAGAGATAATTTTTTTATATTAGTATATATTAATATAGGTTCAATGCAATTTACCCCCTTATATGTGAAATGAGTAAATACCTACTCGTGAAAAAAGAATTACCAAATTACCCGTTATGTTTCAAATAAAATGAAACAAATTACCCTCTATCAATAGTTTAAATATGAGCTGCAATTTGTTTTATTTTTCAAAACAGAAAGAGTCATTTATATATCTCCAAAATGAGATAGGGGAATGCAAATAAATAAACCCAAGTCAAATTAGAATTGGCCGGTAGTAATCGAGAGGTTGTAATAATCATACCTCAGCACATCTGCAAGTGGGCTGCCCTTATTTCTTCCATATATACAGTTTCTTTTAGTACAACACGAACAAAGTCTCAGACATTCAGAGCAAACGGCAATTACGAGGATATGGCAATGCTTGATATCATTGATCTGAACGGCAGCCAATCTCCCGAGGCCGAAGAACTAAGGTTCATAAGACTCTTGCAAGCCAAGCAAACGACCGCCAAACTCCACTTCTTCATCCAGGACGCCCTGGGCGGCTCCAGCCCCACCGTCTGGGAGGTGGCGCGATCCTCCATCACCCCCGACTCCACCACGTCTTTCGGCCAGGTCAGAGTCCTTGACGATCTTATAACGGCCGAGCCCGATCCCGACTCCCAGAAGATGGGCCGGGCTCAGGGCATGATCACTTCCTCGGACCTGGACAAAACAGCTCTGACTATGAACCTCAACCTGTATTTTACGTGTGGGAAATACAAAGGCAGCACTCTTTGTATTGTGGGGAGGAACCCTATGGACAGAAAGAACCGCGAGCTGGCGGTCGTTGGCGGAACCGGCGTTTTCCGTATGGCGCGTGGATACGCTATTTCGAATACGTATTCATACGATGTTGATACGAATTACGGTGTACTTGAGTATACTGTTTATGTTGCTTATGTAGATGATGAAGATTGTGTTTGAACCGATAGGAATTTCGATATCAAATCCTATCGCGTCCTCTATTCCATTTAATATATAAATACATGTTATAAAATCTTTTTTTAAATAAATAAATAACATAATTTCTGTACATCTGGTGTGTACATATTAATTGAAATAGAAGATACGACAAGATGTGGAGTAGAAGATCCAATCCGGTGTTTGAGTTGTTCAAGTTGTTATTTCGTGTTTTCATGCAGATTCAATAATATATTGGAGTTTCTATTTTAAATTTTATTGCATGTTCTATTTCAATTAATATATATATTTTGTAGGAAAACAATGAACAGTTCATAAAGTATAATCTAATAAATAAATCTCACGTATAATAAATAATTATTTATATGCACATTAAATATAGAACCGTTAAATTAAAAAACCATATATTCAAAGACTTCTTAATACTCAATCGTGAATAATTGTCTTAAACTTATGGTGGAGAAACGAGAGATAGGCGAGAGTTGCGTATTGTGAAGTCGAGACAAGAGTTAGACTCTTTATTTTTAAGACAGTTATTGCTCCGCTCTGATACTGACGGTAATGGCAATTTATCTTCCAAAATACAACGACTTACAATCTCAAAGTAGAAGCACTACAAATTTTGAGAAACGACGAACCAAACAGTATTTTGGAACTCTCTTAATATAAGAAGAAAGCATGTTTTCATTGCTAACATTTTAAAATGCTCTGAAATATTTTTCAAGTCTAATTCAAATTGATGGAATTAAATTAAATGAAATGCGAGAACCTATTTATAGGTTGAAAATATATCATTGAATGATCATGTCCAATCGGAAAAGATGCATTTGAAAGATTACAACCTTTTCCGAATGGACACATCATTTCACCAAAGGACACACCATTTGACATAAATGGACGCATCGTTTTGTACAAAGAATTTCACCCAATGAAAACATCATTTCAAACAAAGGTTACATCTATTCGATTGATTAGACACGATTGGATGATGATTGGGCGCCATCAACTATCATTCATGTGTCACGAGCTTATTACGCATCGCATATCGTAACTAATCACTTATTATGATTTAATCTGATTGAAATAAATTTATTTTTAATTTATTATTACCATTTTCCAACAACATTTTTCTCCGATATTCATTTGTACCTTTTCGGGAAAATTACAATTTACGTCCCACAACTTACACCATTTGTAATTTTAGTCTCATTGTTTTACCCCTCACCACATTTAGTTCCATAAATGTCAAAAAAATTACAATTTACGTCCACTCATATTTTTCGTTAGATTCTTGACGGAATAGTGTGGAGCATTGCAATTTAAAACATTTGTAATGACTTAAAGTCATAGTAAATATTTTTGTCATGACTCTTAGGCATTGTAAATATTTTTTTTCATAGTGAAAAAACTGTATTTTAGCATCGATTTTATTTAACTATAGTTAATAATATTATAGACCATGTTTTTTAGTCTACAGTCATTAAAATTGTAGTAAATAGTAAATTGTTTTCCTAATAAGCTCTAGTTCCTATTGGAAAAAGTAAATATTCAGTGAATAATTCATAGTATTGTTTTGAAAATCAATCAGATTTAATAATGACAGTTTGAAACCAAAATTAGCAAATCAAACACTTTGAAACAAACAAGCAAACAATTAAATACGTTGTTTTCCTGAAAAGTTAAATTACCACCGAATCAGAAAATTACTTCTATTTATCTTGAAGAAATTATACGTCCCGTCTTCTACGTGCACTAGGTACTACGCAACTTCTTCCAAGATATGGTTCAATTATATTGGTATTGCACTATACTGAAGAACACCTTAAAAAACACTCAGAAACTTTAAATAACTTGAGCTACAACTTAGATGAAAGGGAAAGCTCAAGAGAAGGATTAGATAGAAGAGTTGTTGGTGTTAGTGTCTCATTTGAAGAGAAATAAAAGCTGGAATTGAAAAAATTAGATTTTTTTGTTTATTATAAATAAGTTCAAATATTTTTTGCTGCAAAAAGATGCATATTGAGACATTCGCCCTAACGCTGTATCAGAGTCAAGTCGAGTGGGTAGCAACAATGCAAATGTGATGATGTGAGGCAACCACATGATAACTCTAGTCTCCATAACACTTCAAACATCACTTGGACATTGAACTTAATATAAAAAGTTTGGGTTAAATACAAATTACCCCCCTGTGTTATACGAAATGAGCAAATTACCCCCCTGTGAAATTTTTTTTAGCAAATTACCCCCTGTATTTGTCATAATATAGCAAATAAACCCCCCGCGTTTTGTGCCATTCACGCGCCTTTTTTTGGTTTTTTTTTTTTTTTTAATTTTTAGTTATGAAATTACATTTACATCCTTATTTATAACCGTTGGATCTAATTGAATCTAAGGCTCAGATTTAATTAATAAGATCAATGGTCCAGATTCTACTAAATTTGATCAATGGTCTAGATTGAAAGTAATATTTATAATATATATACATATATTTACATAAAATTTAATTCAAAATACATGTATATATTTTTTATTATTTAAAATTATATAAATATGTGTGTGTGTGTATATATATATATATAGAGAGAGAGAGAGAGAGAGGCGGAGCAGGCGGAGGAAGGCGTCGCCGGCGACGGAGAAGGGGGAGAAAGTGGGGGGCCTGTGACGGGAGGAAGGGGAAGGTGGGGGGGGGGGGGGAGCGACGGGGAACGGGGGAGGCGATTGACGAGGAAGGGGGGAAGGGGGCAAGGTTGGGGGGGGGGGGGGGGGGGGGGGGGGGGGGGGGGGGGGGCGGCGACGGGGAAGGGAGGAAGGGGGGCGGGGGTCGACGAAGGGGAGAAGGGGGCGGGCGTCGACGAAGGGGGAAGGGGGGCGGCGGCGGCGACGCGGAAAAGGGGGAGGGCAGGTGACGGCGAAGAACGGGGGAGGGCTGGGGCGGGCGACTGGTTGGGGGCAGTCGACGGGGAAGAAGGGGGAAGGAGGTGGGCGGGCTGGGGCGGCGAGGGAAGGGGGCGGGCGACGGGGATGGTGGCTGGGGGGGGGGGGTGCCGACGGGAAGAAGGGTGGGGTGGGGTTTGGTTGTTTTTTTCTTTTTTTTTTTAAATATATATTATTATAAATATTATATATAATAATATTAATATATATTATATTTAAATATAAAATAATGTTTTATTCTTAAAAAACAATTAAAATCGCACATGAGGGGCGTGTAATGCACTTTCAGGTTCAGGGGGTAAATTGCTTTATTGTTTAAAACACAGGGAGGTAATTTGATACTTTTTTTTTCACAGGGGGGTATTTCGCACATATCGTATATCACAGGGGGCTGCATTTTTCCCTAAAAAGTTTATGTTGTGGGACACGAGATGAGTGTAAAATACTTACTCCCATATCAAATGTTATTCTTATTCCCATCGTACTCCTATGTGGGATACAATTTCTTCCTCAACTTCAACTTTATCTAATCTACAAATTTATTTATACTGTTGCACTCATATTTTCGATCACTTTATTATTACAACTTAGCAATTAATTATGATTACAGTTTCCGACCCTTTCAACCGAATAAAAGGGCAGAGGCATAAATTCAATCGTTACGGAAGTTGATGAAGTCCATAATAATTTACTTTAGGGATAATTATATTTATACTTATTGAATTATATTCTGTTTATGCAAACTATTACTATTTTTTAGATAATTATACATAGACTCATCAAAATAATAATAATATCATCTACACAAATTACCCCTTACTTTTTTTGAAATATTATATACATACCCCTAAAAACTTTAGCATCATTACACAAACTAATTTTTTTGCTGTCAGGGGTAATTTTTATAATTATATAAAAAAAACAGGAGTGATTTGTGTAAACATGTCATAGATCAAGGGCAATAAATATAATTATTAACTAGGTACTAATTTAATTATTTTTGCTTACATAAGTCCATAATATGGACAATATCTAGCCAATGTAGATTTGGTGTAACTAATATTAACAAAGAATTGACTTCACTTCATCCATCAAAAATTGGTAATTAATAAAAGATTTATTTTCTGCTCATTTAAAAATATATTTTTTTTTCTTTTTTGTACCTGTTCTTATCCATTTCATCACCGAACCCAAGCAAAGTTGAAATACAGAATAAATAAATCAATTTGCGTAGCAGTGTTTGTTTGATAAGCAATTATGTGATCGGAGTTTGAATTAGGCTAAGTTCTCGACATCTCCCAAATTCAAAATTGGGTTTAATATTTCCAAAATGTGTTGAAATACAAGCTCAATAAGAACAATAATGGAATGATCAATTACACCTAATTCAATTGGTGAAATTAAAAGTTTATAATCATAGAGGTCATAAGTTCAAACCCCACCAATGCATGAAATATATATTTTTACTACATAATAAGTATTACTTAAATGTAATTTATCTAATATTATATATTCGAGTATGATTTTTGTAATTATCTTTATTAGATATAAATATTAAATATATATAATTGTGATCGATTTATTTGAATAATATAATTAAAAAAAAAAAAAAGCGCAACACCGGAATGATCTTAGTTGTAGCTCAAGGTGCGCAGTGGGCCGAGCTGGGCTAGCCCAGCCCAGGACCGGATTGAACCACTAAAAAAATGGGTTGAGTTGGCCCAGGCCCGTTTGGGACTGGGCTGGTCCTGGGCCGGTCCCAAGTATTGAAACCTAGGACCAGCTCAGCCCAGCAGCCCAGGACCACCTGGGTCCTGAGCCGGGCCTGGGCTGGGCCTGTTGGGCCAATTTTTTTAATATAATAAAATGAATGACATATAATTTTTTTTTTTTCTAACTACTATTTCTAATAGCTTTTTTGTACTTTTGAAACTCTAAGAATTATTATCATTATTGTTATATTTCTAAATTTTTAGTACCTTAATTGATTAATATCTTTTATTTATTTTTTTCAAAATTTATTATAAATTATTTTTGAATTTATTATCTCTAAGTTCATTATGTAATCTTCACTATTATTTCTTATAGTTATGATTTTTTGTGTGACTTAATTTACTATTTATTTTATTTTACAATACTACTATAAATTTATATAATTGTTCAAAAGAAAATATTTATTTTATAAAAAAAAAAACACATTTGGGCTTAATCTGGGCCTGGTCTGGTCCTGGTCCGAGCCTCAACCGGGCTGGTTCATGGGCTGAGCCTGGGTTTATATATGGACCCAATTGGGGACCATTTAAAGGCGCAGGACCACCCCAAGACCGGTCATGAAAAGTAGTGGTCTGGTCCTGGGCCGGGCTTTTTCGGGCTGATCCGTGCCTATCCTGAGTCAGCCCGACCCACTGTGCACTTTGAGTTGTAGCCCTTCAAAACTATATCAGTAAGATATTAGGCTAAGCATACACATGCATTTAATACAGAAAATGATTCTAGGGTTCCTCGAAGAAAGTTGAATTTGGAAGAAGGCTCCTCTACCAATTCGGTAATCTCAGTTTTTTCCTTTGTTTTTTTTTTTTTTTTTCCCCTCTTTTTTTAACCAGTGAGAAAGTTGCTTTTGAACATAGTTAGAGAGGAAGGGAAGCTAGTGATGGATTCACTTTTTGCTTTCAAACACACGCACAGGACACCAAACGCACTGTAAGAACTTGTAATTTCAGAATAAGTATAGATGTATTCCTCATTCAATGATACGAGAAATTTATCCCGAGTCTGAGCAATTCACGACTGATAAGAGCAAAGGAGAGTAGCTTTTATTTGCATGCAGCAGGCTAACAAAGTAAAAGAAGAAGCGTCCCCGAGCAGCCCATCAAATGTCGAAACGGAAGATGAGAATGATGGGAAATAACTGGGAACGATGGGCTATTGTGTAGTACCAATTTACTGGCCATCCAAGTTGATAGGTTGGCGTAGGAACCGCTCCATCTGGGCAGCCCTAGTCTTTATAGACATGTCGAAAACTTTCTGTCCAAATTCCACCACAAGCCCACCAAGAATACTGGGATCGATCTGCATGTGTACCCGTAAAATTTTGGGCATGAAACAGTTGGGACAGCCAAAAAAGAAAAGTCATTGACGAAACCAATATCTTTAGATAACAACACTACAATTTACCTTCTGCTCAACCTTAACTTTCTTGCCCTTTCCAAGAATCTCCTGCAGTGTTTCTTTCAATTCTTTCTCCTCTTCTGGAGGTAGAGGCTGCACAAACAAGACGCCAGAGAATGGTAAGCAGAAGAGATGTGAATGCTACCACTGCAAGTCCGGTAAAAACTGACGCAGTAATAATTGTCATATATTTACAAGTTTTTATTCAGTAAAAAATTGACATGTTCTAGTTGTGTAGTCCTATTGACATATTGTGCAATATCTGGCATCTCTATATTTGCACATGTAACAAAGTTCTCAATATACCAAAAGATTAGAGAAATAAAAGGTAGAATTTATTAACTCAATTGGTATGTGAATTTCACCATTAATATCACTTTGATACCCGAGTGATGTTTTCATTTATTGTTCTATTATTTTTTCAGAGATGACCATTTTACCCTTATATGATAGTCAAGTAAGTCCACTCAAGAATAGATATAAAGTAGTATTTTTGTTCCAATTAATCAATATTTTTATTTAATCAAAATTAAATTTTCTATTATAAATTTTCAAAAATTAAAATGAAAATTGAATTTTTCGAGGATGCAATGCTTTTTTATTTTAGTTTTAATATAATTAATTACTAATAAAGTTAATGCAAAAAATAACCAAAAAAAATATTATTATCAGGTAAACAATCAAATATAAAACTTCAAAATAGTTTAAATAAAGAGAAAATATATTGAATGAAATTTATGCAAAAACCAAATTTGGTGCATTAATTATTCTCATTTTAATATCTAAGGGTAAAATGGTCATTAGTCCCATCACATTAAAATATAATAGAAAAAACAAATGAAAAACATTAATTGGTTACAAAGTGATATTAATTGTGTCATTTGTAATTACTCAGGTACCAAAACGACATAACGACAAACTCGGATATCAAAATGAATTTTACCCAAACTATTAATAGGGAAGATATTCAAAAACTCTCTTAATGTTTCTGCAAAATCTGTTTGAAAAGAATGACGGACTACCTTCAAGAACAACTTTCTTTTCAGGCCCTTGTAGATAAAAATCAAACAAACGAACAGACTAGTATTTATCATGTAAAAACCTTCCAACTCACCGGTCTTGACAATCAACAAAGCCCATTACAGTGGAGCACCAGGGTACCTAAATCTTAGGCGCTACCACACAACTCGTACTTCGGTATTTTGGAGTATGTAATAGATTGGTGGTAAGAAACATATCTTTACAAGCTTTTGTGCCGACACTCTCAAGAAACTATTAACCAAAGTTTTCGAAATACATTTGAGACAGCAAAAGGCTTATGAAAGAACGACAATTAGCCACCTTCATACTCAGAAGACAACTAATCAACATGCTTCAAATAGCCAAAAACATTATACTACGAGCAGATAAAGACATTACATAAATGTGTCATGTAAAATGTGGAGCCACCAATAATTACAAAGACACACACATGGACCAGAGGGAGAGGGAGAGGGGTCAGCCGATAAGGCTGCCGGTGAATGAGAGTGTGTGTGCGTGTGCGTGTGCTTGTGTGTGTGTGTGTGTGAGAGAGAGAGAGAGAGAGGAACCCAAAATACACAGGAAGCTACAATTAGTAAAAATTCCTTTTCGTGCAAATTATATCCAGCATAAGGAATTACTTTAAGATGAACTTACAATAACAGAAGTTACTGTTGCTTTAACTTCTCCTCGATGTGCCATAGTCAGCTCAGAGAATCTCTGTGCCATACGTTCTATGTGTCCCAGTCTCCCAGATTCAGCAACAACAGCTATTAAAAAAATTACAGTGTGTGATAAATGGATGTATCCAAATTCCAGACAAATCAAGTATTGAGAAAACCTAAGAAAATGAATGCAACAATTTAACCACCAAATATAAGTCAACATCAAATTTATGTCACAGTGCATGCATGAAACGAATAATCAATTCCAGTAATACAAATGGTGTTCTATTAGAAAAGGGTCACCTGACCCACCACACAAACACACAGATCTTGAGTCAAATCTGAGGTTTCTTCTCTTTCAAGGGGGCATTATGGGAATAAGGCCTTTTCCCACATCATACACAAAGCTGTATAGAAAGCTTACTCTGTCCTAGCCCATACTGTCTTGACTGCTTCTAAGACAATACAAAACATCGGCAGATGTAACCTCACATACTAATCTCAGCAGCAAGCTCCTTCTCTATGGATTGCAATTGCTTCATAAATCACAAAAAATCTTCTTATCCCGAGCCTTAACTCATGAATATGCTCTCCTCTACATTCTCTTACTTTGAAAGAGAATTTTCAGAAAGACTCACAAAATTACAAAATAAGGTCAGAAACCAATGCAGCCATTTCCTTTTTCAACAGGATTTCTTGCTGAGCATCAAAGGGAAAGTTTGGGTGCAGCTTGAAAGTAGCAAAGATTTCTTTCTCCTTTCCTTTTTAATTATTTATTCATCTATTTTTTGGATAAAGAGTAAACATATATGTGAATCACTGAAGGTCATGCTCTCAAAATTTCTAGAACTGGAAGTTAACTCAAATAAGAAAACCACATTTTGTCAATATTCTGAGCGTATGTGTCTCGACATCTGTAGGAGTTGGCAAAAGCACAAAACAGCAAGTTACATCTATTTCGAGCAAAAATTCACAAGTTTCATATCTGATTGAGGCAGATAAATATTCTTGCTCCCCAGTTAAATTGTATTCAAGGACTCACTATCTCATTACATAAATGCAGGACCTTATTTCAGCGTAAACTAGTGATTCTGCAAAGGGCATTAATTGGATCTTTTATTGCAAATAGACACATGCCTGACACCTGATAATTTACTTTCATTTTTAATATGGCTGGACCTTGATTTTCGGTGAAGAAAACATTAAGCAAAAGTTTTACTGATAGAGGAAAATCTGGAAGAAATGCTTGTCCAAGTATAATTAAATAAGACATCTATATTTCCAACAAACCATTTAATTCTTTTTATAATGATGATCAATTAAGTTAAAACAAGTTGAAATTAAAGCTTCTTTTGTCTAAAAGAAAAAAATGGTGGAAACTCATAAAATGTAGTGCCCTCTCCTTTTTGCCTAAGAAAAATCCCATGCCCGAAAGAAGTCTCAAGGGATATAAACTCCAGTTTTGATGGTCACTTTTTTTTTTGATGGCCGCTTGAGTTTTCATGTTCTAACTACAAGGCATCCTGAAGTAGGCACTCATGTTTCCCTCTTTCAAGTTGCTGGTAACTGAGAAAAGTGAGATTTGGATCATAAATGGAACCAAAAACAGCTAATCATAAAGTGTGTGACAGCGTTTCTGCATTCATAGTCACAACTTGGCATGTGACATAAAAATCAAGGCATTCCCTCTTCCTCCCTGTGCAACCTCCATCACCCCCACAATTTTTCCACCAAACGAACTCCACAGAAACTCTTTTCTCTTTCCTATTCATACCACTTTGCTACAGCCATCAACTGCAGGCGTTTCATGACCAACCCAACCCCACCCCAGCCAAACCATGACCGCCCACAACTTCCCTTTGCCATCCCCAGCAAGAGAACTATCGTAGTTGCCTCACCCACTAAGAACTTTTTCCCCATATACTTTGCCGCCATGATAACATCATAGTCGAGATGATAAACTTTCCTTCAAAGCGACCTCCTTTGCCTCTTCTTCACCTCACCTTGGCCAACCTCCCGTCCCCAAGTTGACAGCACTTCCACCATAGACCTCCCCTTACCTCTTCCACGCACAGCCTACCAGCGTGGCTCCTTCCACAGAAACTCCATATCTCCTTTATGACCACCACCCTTCCTCTCACCTCCCAAGCCACTATAAGCCAAATACCACCACTCAAGACCAAACCACAATCAAAAACTACTTATAACTTCTCCATAGATGGCAGCTGCATCCGAAGTGAACTTGCACCTAAGCAATTAGGCCACAAGATACCGCTTGTTGAAATAGTGTATTTGGGATAAATGAGTGCATATTAAGGGCAAGACAACATATGACTCATTGAATGAGCCTGAATCACCAATATGTGGAGTATGACCATGGGCTCTTTCCAAACCAAGCATGAGCACGACTCTAACATGTAATATTAAATACCATAGGACTCGTTCACAGGTAGAAAACACTTACCCAAGAAGTTCTTTGTGATTTCCGAAAATTTAGCTTGAGCACAAATATCATTTATAGCCTTGAGTCTTGTATCTGCAGTAACTGATAGATCCTTCATGAATTGAGAAAATGTAGGGCTTTTCTTTGAAGCCTCAACCAAGCTAAGAAGCTCAGATTCAACCTTGTCCAGCGTATTAGCTTTAACTGCTGCGATGTACAAAGCCGAAGCATAGTTTCCAGAAACTCCAAACATTGTTAAAGGAACCTAAAATGCAATAGAAACAAATTAGGATATCGAGATGCCAAAATAGGCTTATGTAGCTTTTCGATAAAAATCTTCTCCTTTATTGAAACCATTGTTTTAAGTGGGGCTCATACATGGAACATATCAATACAACATGTTAGCAATCACCATTCAGAACTATTGAACCACAAGGTTTAAATACAGCAGTTATAATGATCAATACCGTAAATGGTAAGACTTGAAAGGTTGAACGGAACATTCAGATCACAGATCTGGCCCAATTTGCACATTAAGGTTTTAGCTAGGCATCTAGTTCTAAAAGAAATACTACATGAAGCAAAAAAAATGTAAAAGATTACGCAAAGGACACAACGCAAGTTCCAGAAAATGGAAAGAAAACATAACAAGAATTATTACAAATGGCAAGAAGTCATTGAAGTTAAACAAATGTGGGAATAATCATTCACTTTGAACATAATTCCAGAACCCAAATTACCTGTGCATGTAAGCTACACTAACTTATAATACAAGTCACGCGGGCGAAAACTTTTTCTCATTAAGAACACAAAGACAATAATCAAAGCGATACCTTTTTATGGTGTTTCGATTGTGGAACCAAAAGAGTAAACCATAAGATGAGAATCTTAAGCACATACAAATTCCAAAAAAAATATTAAAGCTCTAACTGATACTAAACTTTAGGATTGACATCAAATCAAATCATTCAAAGTAAGCACATCCAGTTTGCAACTATTAACACAACCAGAAGATTTTAAAAATACAGAACTGTTTTCACAAATATGATGTACCCATGGTTGTGCATTGTACTTATGCATGCATATATCAACCGGTGACTGTTTCGTATCTCTTTTCGTGCATATAAAAGAAATCCATAGGACAACAGCCATGGGATTCGAGATTTACTGGATGGGCAGTCCCTCTTCAAGCTAAATAGAGTCTGAATCAGCTATTTTTCAACTACTTTTCAGAACCACCAGATATGTCAACCTCATAAGCATAACTATGTACCTTTAAAAATTGGCACAGTGACAGTGCACAGAATATGAAATTTCCATTGCACAATAATCAGATAGTAAGACAAAAACGAAGTATGAGAAGAGTAGAAAGCATCTTGCAAGGCACTCAAAACAAGAGTACTAAAGAAATTATGAGAAATGGAGAACTGGTGGGTTAGAGAGGAAACTTAGGACATGACAATGGAGTGTTACTGCTGTGCAGAGGTAAGAGGAACAAGTCAAATTATACAGTCAATTAGCAACTCCATTAGTAAATGCGAACAATGACACATGATCTATAAAATGAAGGACAACAGGCACAAAAACAGCAGAAACCAATATACAGAATCTCTACACAAGAAACTTTACGGACATCAGCCAAAAGTTCGTGCAGTAGAAAAAAAGGAAAGAACAGAGATCTGGAACATTAAGCTTAAAAAGCAGATCAATAAAACATTCAAATAGTCAGAAAAAATGCATATCCCTTTGTCATTAATTATAATGCTGAGAAACTACAATTGTATGTTTCCAAAACCTTTAAACAAATTGCATAGATTCCCTCAAAAGACAGAGTGAACTCCATTAATCTGCAGAATTCACAATAACTAATGCAAGTATACTCATCTTCAATCTACAACGATTAACATGTAACCTCGAAGTCCTATAACTTCCAAATGGAATATACAGAATCAAATGATATTACCTTGACTTTCTGCTCTTTCGCGGGAGGACCACTTGCAAACCTCCTTGCGGACTGAAATAAATTACCAAAAACAGCTTAACAAATCCAATATCTCCATATATATATAAACAATATTTCACCAAGAAAAAGAAACAGCAAGAGCCTGTATTTATTCTCATTTTTCCTTCTGTTTTGAGATTTTACAAAAACAATAGAGACACTGAAATTAAAATTCGGCAATGATTCGACTTCCAGCGGAAACATGATAATGTCTTATGACGATAAAATCCTCAAGGTTTCCGATAGAAACAGTACTACACTAACAAAACCACCCGAAAAGAACATAAATTAAAAACATATAGCACACTACAAATCACTCTAATTAAAAAAAAATAAAAAATTGAGCTTTAACCGAAGAGGAAACAAAGAATACTGAATTCGGCGAAGTGAATTTACACAGAACCGAAATACTGTCAAAGAGGAACGAACTATAGAAAACGCCAAACAAAACAAAACCAACCATTTCTTTGGTAAATAAAATTAAACATTTTAAATTTACGAATCTTGGTCGCACCTCGGTGTTGGAGATAGCGGGGCAGAGGACGGCTGACGGAGCGACGGATCTCTCGGCGGCGGAGAGATCGCCGGCCTTCAGAGCTCGGCGGAGGAGGGGAAGACCCGATCTCAAACGCGCTGCCATTGCCATTGTCAGATTTTCTGAAAATCTTTTTCTTTGTTCTTCTTTCCGCTTTGATTTCGTCTCTCTACGGTTGTTTACTGTTTACCTTCTCAAAACACTGCGCTTCAAAGATTGGGAAATGGAAACAAGTGCCAGTGACGTGCTCTGACCCTAGGGTGTATGAAGTTTAGGTTCTACCTCAACTATTACGTGACACGTGTGCTGTTCACAATTTTTTCGAGAGTGTTTGCAAATATTTGAATTAAGTGAATTTTCAATTATAGCTTTATTCAAAGGGATAATTATATTTTTCCTCCCTAAAATTTGGTGTAATTACATGTAAATCTTTTATAATTTAAAGAATTATATTTAGCATTTATGAAGTTTGCTTTCGTTTAACAACTAAGTCCCCCCATTAGTCAAAGCTCACTGAATTGGCTGATATTAACAAAATTGAAAATTGATATTTACCCTTAATTGATTTAAAATTGACTTATTGTAGGTCAAATAATATTTTTCAAACTAAACTGTCTTTATAACAGTGAAGAATGAAGATATATCTCCTCACATTTATTGACATGTGAAGACATATGAAGGTAATTTGATCGTAAAAAGATTTATTTGACTTGTATAAGTCAAAAATAAGTCAATTAGGGATAATATAGATTTTTTTATGATTTTTTGCTAATATCAACAAATTCGATGAATGTTAATTATTTAATAAATGAACTTATTTGTTAGACGAAAGCAAATATCATAAATACTAGATATAATTTTTCAAACCATAGGAAGTCCACATGTAATTACATCAAATATTGGGGGAGTGTAATTATCCCCACCTGAAACTAAAGGGAAAATTAGAGTTATCTTTTCTAAAATTATCATAGTCATAAATATTTTCTCATTATTTCAAAAATTACATATACTTTCTCAATTAAAAAAATGATTATATAATCCCTAAACAATGAGGTACATATTATTATTTTACTCTTATCGATTTTCTTAAAAAAAAAAAAAAAAATTTTTGAAAAATATATAAGAAAAATATGAATGGGTAAAACAAATAATGCATAGGAAATATTGATTCATAAAAAGAATATAAATTCTAAAAATTATAAATCATAATTCAAAAAAGGTATTTTGGTCAGTTTAAAAAAAATTAAATGAAAATTTAATGGATGCTAACTGAATGGGTTTGTTGTTAGATGAACGCTAAAATCATGAAGATGGTTATAATTTTACAAACAACGATTAAATGAAAGTATTTTGAAATATAACTTTTTATGCTCTTTTAATAAGTTAACATAAGTTAAAAGTTGTAAATCGATGAGAATCTGCTTTTTCCAATTTACACATTTTTGTAAATAAGCTGAGCTTTCTTATGACTTCTTTGTCCCCAACTATTTTTCTATATTTTAAAAATACATCATCTTTGTAATAATTAAAATTTAATCTCCTACCAGGATTGTTAGATAATTTTACAAATAAGTCGGTAATATATCAATTCTTTTACCAAATACTTCCCAATCAACTTTGTCTACTTGTAACTATTACTTTCAAATACTCAATTTTTTCATATTTTAATCACTTCTACTTTTTTCTAAAATCAAACACTTGTGGAAAAATATAAATAAAAAAAATTCAAACACCCCCTTAGAAAAGAGTTAAACTCTATAAAAAA
Source organism: Sesamum angolense (assembly GCA_034509725.1). Lineage (NCBI taxonomy): Eukaryota > Viridiplantae > Streptophyta > Magnoliopsida > Lamiales > Pedaliaceae > Sesamum > Sesamum angolense. The sequence goes on from JACGWL010000008.1 coordinate 8,924,712, forward strand.
TTTCAAGAACATATTGAAAACTAAAGAAAACATAAGAGCCTTGTGAAGTAGCAAAGCAACACATATATTTTAATCCAACTATAAACAGAATTCAAATAATTTGAACCCAAAACTTTATTTAACATAAAAACTAATGAATTAATATGCTATATTCTTAATATAAGTTTAAATATGAAATAAAATATTAGTATAATATTGTAATAGTAAATTAAAATAAGCACAATTACTCATAATAAAAATTAAGGTGAAAGAATATTTCAAATATGAAAATCTTGAATTAAAATAGTATTTAAAAGTAAAAAATTCTAAATAAAAAATGAAGATTCTCTGTAATCAAATCATAAAAAGGTCAAAATAGTTGATAGGTTTTGTTTCTAAACAATTCATTTTCTTATATTTTCAAGAATATTTATTATTAAAGTATTCTTAAATTAATATTTATACGTTGTTGATAATATTGGGTAAACAGCATAGTTGGTAATTTAAGTTTTTTTTTTTTTTTTAATCAGCATTTTAGTCATCATCTCCGTTAATATTAACATCTCTAAATTTACTTGATTTCAACGAGTGAAAAAATCTGCAAAGTACGTGATTTACTTAAAATTTCGGAATTTCCATCCACCGGAAAAATTGTTCATAACATCGTTCCAATTGACACAAGAAAAAAAAACACCGTTCCAATTGACATAAACGATACCGTTAATGTGTCAAAATGACGACTTTTTTATTACAAAACGGCGTCGTATAAACTAAGGCTAGCACAGTCATATAAAAGAAATGTTCCAAAAGAATTTCCAGAGCGTCTTTATAATATTTTTCTCAAATTTAAACGACATCGTATTGGTGTTTCGTACACAATTGCCGTTCCAAACTTTAACAAAATCGTTTCAAAAGGAGATTCAAATTTTTACTTATTTTTCAAAAATATATATAAAAATTTCTGAAAAGCCCGTATCAGAAACATTAATACTGAATAAAAATATACAAAGTATGAAATAAACAATTGAAAACATAAAATATTTGAAACTGAGACTGATATATGTTTACAATATGAAATAAACTCATATATTTACAGTTCTTAGTATTATAGTGACGTAACTCGCATATTATATTGTTGTATTGCGTGGCTTAATCAAACCTTCAAAAATCTAGATCACACCATTAGATATGATCATGATCAGACTGACAAGAAAATACACATCCAAAACATATTAGTGAAGATTTTATCCCTGTCAATTACTATAGTACTTGTAGGTGATCTATGCAGCTTACACTTGCTCAACAATAGCTTGTTTTAGAGTTTCAAAAGCTTGTTCAGACTCTAACATTCCACTTGAAACGTCCCTTTTTCAACAGGCTTATCAAAGGCTTGGAGATGGGACCATGGTGCTTCACAAACTTCCCATGAAATCTGTCAAGCCAAGAAACAATTTGGAGCCTTGATAGAGTTCTGAATATGCCAATTCGAAATGCATTCAACCTTCCCTTATCAAACTCTAATACACTGTTGCTTATCCAACGCCTTAATTCCACCCTGGATTTGACAAAAACACATCGTTGTCTTAAGTGCAACACATGGACGTCAGTACAGCCGTTTGCCGTTGGTAGAATATTATCGAAAAATACCAACAAAAAGTCCCATAAATGAACCTTGAACACTTGATTCATCAAGGACGGCCGAGACATGGCATTAGCACCAGCTAGTCAAGCCAGAAAGGCATGACTTTAAATTCACAGCATCAAGAAGTTGTTAAAATTAGGCTGTTTTCGAAATCTTTCACTGTCATGCTTATTTGGTGATAGCCCTCAGATCAATCTTGGGAACTATGGTTGTTCCTCCTCTGTGGTGATGAAGGTGGACTATTATTGTTTCTAATGATATCCCACTGAAACATCAATCTCTTCTACCACTTTGGCCATCCATTTAGGATCCTAACATCACCAAGAAAAAGATATGTGCTTCCCATTTCCAATCGAAACCTACACGTTTTGAATTGCAATCCATTTTCGCATCATCTGCCACTATATATATATAACCAGCAATAGATTTGTCATGTATTCAAGCCCACATCCCACCTCTTTTCGCGGCCTGAGGATCTGTAAAGGCGTGAATGCATTGCCAGTATGAGCCACCAGAATCGACAACCTCTAATTTTTAACTCTTCCAGCAGTTAGCTTAATGGTACTATATATCAAGTGTGCTTTGGCCAACAGCACGACCATGAACCCATTACCATCTCATCATCACTTGTATTAATTGCACTCTTCTTCTTCTTCTTCTTCCCAGGCCATTTCCTTATTGAACATTAGCCATCTTCTCACCAGAAGACCCTTTTCTCTGTGTTGTACACTAGAACCATTGGTCATTCATCGGATTCTTCTTCATTGCTTGAGCACTAGCACAAAATCATCATCAGTTTCATCCTAATTAGAGGAACTCCTACGACCGACGACAATACTACTCTTGGATCAATGTTCTCTTCATTTGAACCACCAAAGCCCTTCAACTCCTCAAAATTCTCAACCATATACTGTACAAAGGCAACATCGATTTTGTGACCGTCCTTTTACTTCCTTCTTCTTCCTCACAACACAATCCAATATATATATCGTTGGAGACAATTTCTTCATGTCTTCATCCATCTCCCCAGCAATTCTCTGCAACTCACGAACCCCTAATTCCATTCCAGATCACATCCACTCCAATCTAAACGAGATCAAGCAAGCAAATATTTGAGTTGAAGAAAAGGGGGAAGTATCAGGAATCAACAAGGATTAACACAATTCGTACATACCTGAATTCAACCATCCAGAGAATATATTCTTGCGACATATTATTAATTTCAAATCACCTTTTTGTCTGCCAACCAAACCAACACACGCATTCAATGCGTTGTATTAGAATGAAGGAGACAACTGGGGATTCCGTTAGGGAAGTACAACATAGCTAAGCTTCACCCCTTGAAAATTCATATTTAAATTCTTATTCAATTAAATCAATTACAAAATAAATATGATATATTTATTATATAATTAATTTAAATTATATACTAATCATATTATAAATATATTATAATATTTATTATATAATTGATTCAAATTTAGTCAAATCGAGTATGTTAAAATTTCCCTCGATCCATGAATCTATCTATACTATTATAAAAGAAAACCTTTTGAACGTACTAATTTTATAATGCCCAAATTTACCCTTACTTAACATTTTTCTTTAATAAAAAAATTGGTTATAATAGTAATTTTATTTTTTAATAATTTCACAAATATATTTTTTTCTCTCTCCCACCAGTTCATTATTTATCTCAGATCAAACTTTTCCATATTTCTTTTTTCTTATAAATTTCTTTATTTTTATTAAATTAATAATTATACTATATTTTTTTTTCTCTCTTAACACACGTTTCTTTCTTCTAACAGATTTTTATTTTTCTCACTCTCTATTCATGATTGATATTGTTACAAAAAAAAAAAAATTCTCTTAATTTCAAATTATATCTTTTTATGCTCTCGAGAACTGCATGCATCGAAAACTTGTATATATATATATATATATATATATATATATATATATATCATATGAAGAAGTAGCTAATGCTCACCGACCCCTTCTTCATTTTTCTCCTCATTATTTTGTTAGAATGGGTAAATTATATTTTGGCATTCGAATTATGTTTACTTTTACATTTTAGTACTTTTTTTTAATTTACTATCTCATTTTAGAAAATTTGCACCTTGTTATATGTAACTGTTTTTTAATTATTTTTCCTGCTAAAAAAATTACATACACTGCATGTGATATTTTAATTCTATTATTATTAATACCATAAAAGGATGTATTAATGATTTTTTATAATTATGACTATACTATTGTTATATTAAAATATACAAATTAATCACTCTTCATTGTCTTTTATTAATTAATCTTATGTATAATTATGATATCCATGAGTTTATATGTTACTATGTCCTAAAGTACTACTTTTATATATTTTTTTAAAAAAAATCAAGTTTCACATGAATTTTATGTTTTTGTGGACATATATAAATTCGAGATTGAGTAGGCTCGACTCAAGTTCAACAACATAATTCAGCTCCCAACTCGAGTTTCAATTTTTACAAACTTAGGCAATGAGTCAGATCAGTACGATCGATCGATCGATCAATCAACTTTTTTCGAAACTATCTTGAGTTTGAAATAAAAGTTTATAAAAGCTCAACTCTTTATAATCCTATATATTGTTATATCAGATAATAATAAAATGTAAATCAACTAGTAATTAAGTACATACTCAATGGAGATAAGTTACTTAGCCACCTGACTAAAAAAACTAACTAATTAAGTGAAAAAAAAGAATTTTTTAGTCCACTAACATAGGAGTTGTGGCAGTTTCAATACAGAACAATTTGAGATTTATAATAAAGGATTATAATTTATGAAAGATAATAATTTTGGTGCAAAAAATCCGAATTTGGCCGGAAAGTTTAAAAGTTTCAATTTTTAGGTGTCACGTGCATGGTATATGATAAATTCGGGTCAAATTATAAGGTTTATTCGACCAAAGTTGTCGTTTTGTATAAATTATAGTTATTTATTTGCAAATCTCAAAATGAATTGGATTGAAATTGGCACCACTCCTATATTCGTGGAAGAAAATTGCATTTTTTGGATCAAAATTGCATTAGAAAAATGTAGGTTTTGTCCATTAATATACTAATTAACGAATTGAAATTCGAGATTTGCGTAAAGAACTGTAAGTTATAAAAAATAACAATTTCGGTCTAATAAACTCTAATTTAGCTGGAAAATCTAAAATTTTCCCAATTTTTAAGTGTCATGTGAAAGCCATGTCACAAATTCCGGTCAGTTAGGTTTTTCTGGATCAAAATGATCATTTTTCAATAATTACAATTATATATTGTCAATTTCGAATTGGCTTAAAACTACCATCACCCTTATATCAGTGGATCAAAATTACATTTTTGTCTAATTAAGTTGTAGGAAATCTTTTTGGACAAAATCAAAAGGAAAAAATGCAATTTTAGTTCTGTAACTTATGGGACTGGCATTTTTTGTCATGTACGAATTGATTTTCGCAATTTAGTCCTTTAACTTTAAAGTTTTGACAATTTTCATCATTTTTCGGTATTTTTAGTCCGGCAACTTAAGGGGTATTGGTATTTTTAATCCTATAACTTAAGGGAGTTGTCATTTTTGGTCCTACATGAATTTATTTGCAAGACTAAAATTGTAATTTTTGGCCAAAAAGGACTGAAATTGCCAAAATTATAAAGTTACAGAAAATTGGGAAAATCAATTCGTATAGGACTAAAAATGCCACCCCCTTGAGTTACAGGACTAAAATTACAATTTTTCCAAATTAAAATTTCCTTCCCCATTTCATTGACACGTCATATAATATGTGATTTATTATCATTAAAGCGCTGGTCTCATGTTCTGTTGGCACCTTCATAAATGCATGAATATTCTTGGTGGAGACAAAAATTTGTTGTCGGGATATCCTAAACCTTAGCTTCCACGAAAATGCACTGAACATCAAGAGATGCATGGTCTATATAATCCCCAAACCGTTTTCATGCAAGAACCGTCAACAAACTACGATCGATCGAGCACTCCAAATTACTGCTAGAACATTATGAACAAGTTTGTGCATACTTGTGAGTTGATGAAGCGTCTCTCCAGCAGTCTGTGGGCAAGATTAGCCCTCTTGTTTACTTGTTTTTTCTCTTATTCCTGTGATAAACTGAAGCATGTCGCCACTAGGCTGACATGTTTGCTCGACTATTTGCTTCGTTCCTTCATGTCCCTCCTCGTACGAGTAAATCCATTTTGGATTGAGCTCGGCTATTCAATTTCACTCTCTTTACTTGGTTTCTTCGTTGTGAAGGCTATGAAGCCAAGAACAGTTACTTCCTGGTTTATCCCTAGAGATATTGATCTTTTCCTGACCAGTACGTCGGTGGCGACTGTTTCCGGCGTCTCCACCATAGAAATGGAGTTTTTCTCCAACTCCCAACTAACTTTCTTATCCATCCTGATGTTTATTGGTGGTGAGGCTTTTTCCTCCATGCTTGGACTTCTTCTGATGAGGGCTAAGATTCAGTATAAACGCACAGCCGATAATCAGAAAACTGATTCTCACAGCAGCTCACATTCCAGTGATCATATTGAGCTTGCAGTAGTTGTTGTTGATCACCCCGGAGATGAAGAATCAAAGATCAGATGCCGATGCGGGAGAAGATTTCAAAGTTAGATGTATGAAAATTTTGGGGTACTTGGTCATATGTTATGTTCTTGTAGTCCATATAGTAAGTTTTGCTGTGGTATCCATCTACTTCATCCTGGTTCCAAGCGCGAGAGAAGTGCTTGAGCGTAAAGGCCTTGGCGTCAACTTGTTTTCTGCATTCAGTGCAGTTTCTACATTTTCAAACTCCGGATTCATGCCAACTAATGAAAACATGATGGTCTTCAAGAAGAATTCAGGCCTGCTGCTGATTCTGATTCCTCAGGTTCTGATGGGGAACACATTGTATCCGGTGTGCCTACGTTCGTTCATCTGGTTCATGGAGAAAATGACTAAGAGAGCGGAATTCAGGTACATGTTGAAGAAGTGGAGGGGATATGGGCACCTGCTCTCCGGACTGCACTCTCTCTACTTGGCAATGACGGTGTTGGGATTTATAGCTGTGCAGTTGGTAATGTTCTGTTTGGTGGAGTGGAACTCTGAAGCCACTGTTGGACTAAGCGCTTATGAGAAGCTAGTGGGATCTCTGTTCCAGGTGGTGAATTCCAGGCACGCTGGAGAGACCGTTTTCGATCTTTCTGCAATCTCCCAGCCATGTTTGTGCTGTTTGTCCTCATGATGTGAGCCTTTTCATCGATCCTTTACGCTCTTATTCTTTAGTTTACTAGTCCTCTGGTTTCTAACAATCAGTTGTATAGAATCATGAAAATTTCATCAGAAAAGTTAAAAAAGAAGGAAAAAATGAAAAAGATTAGCATATAGTTAAGCTGATCATGTAGATATGAGTGTGTGTGTGTTGTGTGTTTGATGCATGCATGCATGATGAATTTAGTAGTTATAAGATTTGTGATTATAATTTTGTGTAATTATTAGGTATCTCCCGCCGTATACGATGTACCTACCAACAACTGATCATACGTCTGATGAGGATGAGGAAGAGAAAGGGGAAGGAAAAGGGAGATTTTGGAGAGATGATATGCTTCTCCCACCTCACCTACATACTTATCTTTATATCTCTTATTTGTATGACAGAGAGACACAGCATGAAGAACGACCCTCTCAACTTCAATGTGTTTAACTTTGGAGTTGAAATTCTTAGGTATATATTACCAAGTTGACAGCCTATTACCAACTCTCTCTCTCTCTCGGAAATTTTTGTTCGAACTTGACTCAATAAACTTAAATCAATCATATAGCAAAATGATACACTTGTCATTATACTTGCCATATGATTGATGTACATTTTCCCTCTTTATCTCTTTTCTCTCTTTTAATATATTCAAATTGGGCAAAATGCAAAGTACCCCACTGTATTAATACGAGAAATTAGCAAAAAACCCCTATAAAAAATAATATAGCAAATTACTTCCTATATTTTGGAAAAATAAGCAAATTCCCCCTTATCTAAACCGTTGATAGGAGGTTAGTTTACTTTATTTTCCAAAATATAGAAAATAATATGCTAATCTTTTTTCATAGGAGTATTTGATCATTTTGCCTAAATTGCATTTAACCCTATTCAAATTATAGAAACGAGGTGATGATGAATGAGAATGAGAATGAGATGAATTTTGGTGTTTCTATGTATTACTACTGCAGTGCATATGGATATGGAGGATTCACAGTGGGCTACAGTTGTGAGAAGTTGATAGATGTTAAAGGTGGAGCTGCAGCACATGACTGCGAAGATAAATGGTATGGATTGGAAGGGTGGTGGACAAATCAGGGCAAATTTGTACTCATTCTTATCATGCTCTTCAAGAAATTCACCCGGATATCCACAAACCCCTGCTGGAGAGTTCAACACATTTGATTTGTGGGGGGGGGGGGTTCAAGATGTGTAATTTCTATATTATATATGCACAAAATGCATACAAATTAGGAAAAATGTACGTAGAAATGTATATACAAATTTCTATTTGTAAAAAGATATACAAATTATAAAAAATTTTCACTCAATAAATATGTAAATGTATATATATATATATATGTGTGTGTGTGTGTTTATACATATATACATATACGAAACGCGACCAAAACCCCGCCGACTGCCGCCGTTCGCCATGGCAGCCCGCCACCTTTGCCCCCCCACCATACACATGTAATCGTAGATATCGTAAGTAGTGTATATGCAAACACACACACACACACAAACAGTTGAGCAAAGTGCTCTATGAATATATATATGTGCACTCAACATATATAATACTGCACAGACATATAAACCATCGCCGCCGGAACCTCCGCCACACTGTCAAACAGACAGACATCCAAGGACGCACATAAACACACACACACACACACACACACACACACATATATATATATATAGAGAGAGAGAGAGAGAGAGAGAGAGATACATAAGTAGTTTAGATGGTAGTGGATTTCAAGCAATATTTTGCATATTTTCTGGTGAAAATGTATGAGGGATGTGGGAAAGGGAAAATGGTTTTGGTGGATGATGGGGTTTTCATTGGGAGGATGCGATTTTGAGTGGGTGGGCAGGTGGGAGTTTGCGTGAAGAAGATGATGGTAGGAAACAAAAAAAACAAGATAAAGGAAAATACAAGAGTAAAGTTGATGAGGAAGAATATGAAGTTGGTAAACTTCTTAGACCTGTTTTTTTTATTTTTTTATTATAATTGTATGACTCCGAACATCAAATTTCTAAAAGTGACCAAAATTTGCTTATGTTGACAAAATTAAGGCTTTTTTTTTTTTTGGCTTTTGTTGATTGGACATTTTTTTTAAAAGAATCAACTGTCACTTAATTTCTGTTGATCCACGACACTACTATTCGTATCTCTACTCATTTGGGTTGACAACAAACTAACCCTAATTCGAATTTATTAATTGTTAAAAATTAATTAAATATTTAACACATATATATTTTAATACTTTTAATCATAAAAATAAAAAATAAAAAATATAATATCATATAAATTAAAAGTAACCCGAAAATCAGATCACTGCTTCAAGATAATATTTTTGGCAGGAAAAAGAAAAACAAATGAAGTGAAAATCGTACCTGCAGATTCTATGAGGAGTTTCCTGCAGTGATGGATCCAGGATTGTTCATCTTCCAACATGTTAGAATCCACTGTGAACATATTATTAGGACGATCGTTAATTTGATCCCCCATATATATATATATATATATATATACTTTATAATAACAATAAGTATACGATCGATAATTAATAATTATCGCGATATACATATGTATGTCTACATCTCTTACAAGTGTGTATAGAAATCATATTTGGATGGATGATGTTTATATATAGTTGGGTTCTTTAAAAATAATTTAAAGCTTATAATATTGGGATGGTGCGTAATATTTATTAGAGAAGCATGCGTTTAATTTATTGAAGAAATATATGGTATTGATTACACCTTCATAATCCAAATATATTATTCTATGAATGTTTCACTATGTATTATTAATTTCCAGAATCAACGTCTAATTTGGTATATGTATTTATATATATATGACAGATCAGTATCTTTTGTATGATTTCACTATTAAATTACTACAAAGACAAAATATTATTTATTTATTCTTTTCCTTTGGTGTGGGATCTCAATTTAAGACAAACTAAAGACGCGCATGCAAGACATCAACGTAACTCTCTATTCCAGCAATTTTATGATTACATCTTCCTCCACTATATATTTGCTTCGTTCCTTCATGTCCTTGCTCGTACGAGTATATCCATTCTGGATTGAACTATCGGCTATTCGGCTTCACTCGCTTTACTTTGAAGCCAAGAACAGTCAGTTCCTCGTTTATCCCTAGAGATCATGTTGATCTTTTCCTGACCAGTACGTTGGTGGCGACTGTTTCCAACGTCTCCACCCCAGAAATGGAGTTTTTCTCCAACTCCCAACTCATTTTCTTATCCATCCTGTTGTTTGTGAGTGGTGAGGCTTTTACCTTCATGCTTGGACTTCTTTTGATGAGGGCTAAGATTCAGCATAAATGCGCAGCCGATAATCAGATGACTGATTCTCACAGCAGCTCACATTCCAGTGATCATATTGAGCTTGCAGTTGTTGTTGATCACCCCAAAGATGAAGAATCAAAGAGATCAGACGCGGATGCAGGAGAAGATTTAAAAGTTAGATGTGTCAAAATTTTGGGATACTCGGTCATCTGTTATGTTCTTGTAGTCCATATAGTAAGTTTTGCAGTGGTATCCATCTACTTCATCCTGGTTCCAAGCGCGAGACAAGTGCTTGAGAGCAAAGGCCTTGGCATCAACTTGTTTTCTGCATTCAGTGCAGTTTCTACATTTTCAAACTCCAGTTTCATGCCAACTAATGAAAACATGATGGTTTTCAATAAGAATTCAGGCCTGTTGTTGATTCTGATTCCTCAGGTTCTTATGGGGAACACGTTGTATTCGGTGTGCCTACGTTCGTTCATCAGGTTCATAGAGAAAATGACTAAGAGATCGGAATTCAGGTACATGTTGAAGAAGTGGAGGGGACTGGGATATGGGCACCTGCTCTCTGGACTGCAGTCTCTCTACTTGGCAATCACGGTGTTGGGGTTTATAGTTATTGTTCTGTTTGATGGACTGGAGTTCTGAAGCCATTGTTGGACTAAGTGTTTATGATAAGAAGCTGGTGGGGTCTCTATATATACAAGATGGTGAATAATTCCCGCCATGCTGGAGAGACCGTTTTTTATCTTTCAATAATCTCTCCAGCAATGTTGGTGTTTGTTCTCATCATGTGATGAAATGCCCATCACATTCTGTTTTCAGATTACTACATGTGTGTAATTAATAATTCTCTGTAACTTAATTAAATTTATTCAAATCCGACATTTTGCAAACCTCAAAATCAACCGTTATTTGCATGATAAGTCAACCGACCCCCTTGGGTGGGTTGATTTATATAGGTGGGAGTGGAACAATAAAAATGGGTGCAATTCCGAGCCCCTATGCAGCCAAGTAAACATCACACTGGACTATATGAAGACCTAGAGAAATTGCGTCACTACTCCTCATGGAGTTACCATATTTAGCTTCATGTAAAGAAATAAGGGATAAGATTGTAAAAAATCATTATTTGTCTTTTATAGAGAACTAACATATATATCTCCTTCAATTTCTCATTAGAGAAAAAAGACCTATTAAGTTAGATATGAATTGTGGCATACTGAGGATTGTAATTATCCTCATATATTCAAATATGTATAAAATATTGATTTATTATTGTGTTGCTTAATTTTACAGTACATCAATTGACGTCTTCTATAGGAATACATAGTCCCGATATAGAGAATACAACAAGACCTAGAGCAAGAGATATTGGGACGAATATGGAAGTTGGACAAGAAGAACATCATGAGAGAGGGCTCCCTCCACTAGGAAGCATGAACTTCAATCCGTCCTAAGAGGAGTTGGTGGCGGATCCAACCCAAAAACGAGGATAGAAGTAAGAGCTGGAGGCGAGTTCACCCCATGAGGAGTTGGAGGCGGATCCACACCAGAAGGAGTTAGAGGTGAAACTATCTCAAGAGGAGTTGGAAGAGGAACCGCCCCAGAAACAGAGATAGAGAAAGGAGTTGGAGGGGAATCCATCCCAAGAGCGAATATAAAGGCAGGAGTTGGGGGCGGAAGTAGTTCACCACCTCTAATTTCCAACCCTCCCATGGGCCAAATGACCTACGAGCAGCTCCAAAGGATGATAGAGAATGAGAATGAGGTCTCTTCTCAATGATGATACTAGCAGAAGTCAAATGAAAGAGAGAATAATAGTTAAATACCTCACCATCACTCCTAGGCCTTTTTCTCCCATTCCCTTCATTGAGGTTGAGGTTGGGGGCTCTCTCTCGCCCCCCATGAATAATTGAGAAAGGTGGGTCCCTATGATATGTCATTTGAATGAGAAGAAACTAATAGTCAGGTCTCGCCCCCACGAGTGACCCCTGGAAGAGACAAAGGGCTAAGTACGAATCACTTGATAGGAAAGATCCGCTAGAAACTTGGACAAATTAAAAGAATGAAAGAGCTCTTTGAGTGGAGTAAGATGATATGATCTACCCTAAAATAAGACAAAGAGCTTTCATGGAGAAGGAAGCGACAACCTCTGACACGTCTCTATTGCGAGAGTTGCCTATAACATGGTCACATCCAAACGACTCCACCACGAAACATCTTGTGCCTCATAACTCCTCTATGAGGGCATCCTTCCACTTAGACCATGTAATGTCCCCATGCCTCTATCGCGAAAGCATCTCGAGCCTCTGTTGTGAGTGTGCCTACATCTCCACTTTATATGTGCAACATGCTTATGTCTGATGTGTCCCTCGCTTCTCCACACGAGCATTATCTGTGCCCGCACCTCGAGCACTCCCAACGCTTTAGCCGTGGTGAGAGCGAGATCATGCTTTGCATCCGTGCCTCTAGCATGCCTCATAATTCACTGGGGGTGCACCAATGCATCTCTACAGTAACAATATCAAGAAGAGAAAACACAAACATCTTCTAGTTTTTTTCCAATCCTAGAAGGACCAATTTCAAGTAGAATTTACAGGTCGAAGCAATCAATAAGGCGTGAAGAACAACGAAAAGAAAAATGTTGTGCACTTGAGACATAAATAATGTAAGTATCTCTTGACTCATTGTATTCGTCTATTGTTGGAACAAAGAGTTTAAGCTCCCTATAGTTTTATACAATACCTCATAATGATTAATAATAAGCCCTTGATAGTGGAGAGAAAAGCTCGAATCACCTTGGGAAATTTGAATTATCTTTCTCGATGTGCATTATTCAACACCCAAAATCTTGAAATATACTCAACCCAAGAACTCCTACGAGGTTCTCACAAATAAGTTGAAACTACAAGCTTTTTCAAAGTGCATAATACAACGTTCCAATGCTTGAAAACATATTCAGCTTGAGAATTGATATGAAGTTCCCAAAAATGAATTGAAACTACAACTTTATCAAGGTACATAATACAACACCCCCGAAGCTAAAAACATCTCGACTTGACAAAATTCCTAATCACATTCTATAAGTTTGTATTAAAAAAATCATAATTGTTGTGCACTCAAAAAGTTAGATTAAACCTCTTCAGGAGGATAAGAAGAAATTTTCAAAGAGTTAGAATGACTTTCAAACAACCACCTCTAATGACTTCTAAAGCAAAACCATCATCTTTTAAGATTATAGGCTTATGAGTGCTACAATGACTTGCAGGAGGGTGACACCACGACCCCTCGCAGCATCGACCAGTGCAATCTAGGTGCTCATCTTGGCCTAGGAGGTTGGGGTGTTGGCTTCAGATAGAGCGGCCAAGGCGAACTCCGTTGGTCCTCATGCAGGAACTAATCCCTCCCATACTAGTAAGAACATTAAAATCATTCTCGACGACATGAATAATATGCGAGGAAGAGTAGAACAACCAACGAAATAAAGCTTTCTTGAAAACCCTACCTATATATACAAAGTCAAGAAAAGAAACCTTCTAAGATGAGCAAATCACAAATCAATTTCCAAATATTTGGCTTTCACTTTGCCGAAAAACATTTGGCTTTCAAATATATACTTGGGACTTGAGGGACAATTGATATGACAGAAATACAGTAAATTACATAATTTATCATTAACCTGTGAACATCATTGTCATCATTTGATAGCATGAATGAAGGGAGGGTGAATCAAGGGGAGCATGGATCAACAGGAGGCACTTATGAAGACCTGCTAGAGCTACCAGATTTACCATCATGTAAAGAAACAAGGGATAAGATTGTGAAAAGTTATTAGTTGCATTTTATAGAGAACTAGTGTATGTACCTCCTTTCATTTTAGGAAAAAGAGGGTATATTTTTTTTTTTAGAGAAAAAAGACCTATTGAGCCAAACATGAATTGTGGCATATCGAGAATTATAATTATTTTTGTATATAAATACGAATAAAAAAATTAATATTTTATTTTATTGTTGTGTTGCTTAATTTTATGGGACATCAATTTTGAACTTTTTTAAGGATCACAAGCCACTACAACTTAGCCTAACCATCTAGGGGTACATAATTATTTTTTATTTGAGGGGGATATTTATAATTTGTCAAACAACGAAAGGCAATTATAATTATATCAAACTTCGAGAGTAATTGTATTTTAATTACCATCTTTTTTATATCTAGTTTTTTCAAGTTGCCCCTCTCTCTTTATTTGCAAACCAATGTTTGGATCACAATATAAACTCAAGACTAACAGCCTTAAGCACTAGACAATAGCCTCAATTCATATGCAATTCGTCATTGTCACTTGACAGAGCTGTAAAAAGGATCAGTTCTGTTAAGAGTTCCAATTTAGACTTGGGAAAGGGGTAGGGGGATCAAAAGTTCTCCACACCCATGTAAAGAAAGGTAAAGGCCTATCATCTACTTCCTGCTTGTTATTCACACAGATCAATCATACCTAACAGTTTGTATTATCACTGGGAGAAGCTATACATTACATCGATTCAGAGAACCAAGACGCTGAAGAATCTCAAGAAAATTCCCTGTGTCAAATTCAATCTACAACATCCTGCAAGCAACAGAAACCACAACAAATGGACTAGCAATAACGAAAATGATCAAAGTGACTCAAAGTAATCTGCACAGTAGAAGAAATTGCCTAAATAGAGCATTGTTTCCCTCGAGAGAGTCAACATGCGATATTGGCCAGGCAAATGAAAAAGGCCATAATATGCATAAGATGCCCTGAAAATACTTTCTATAGGCTATCTACATGCATTTGCACATTAAACAGCAGCAACTACTAATTTTACCTTATGATCAGTGTCTGGGATTGACACCAACGACCATATTGCTGCCGCTATCAGGCAAATACATCACACTCCCGTTCCTGCACATGGATGCAGCATTGTCCTTACCTGCCTCAATCATCCTCAGCTCAATCAGCCCTATTCCTGCAGCAGCAGTAGCATCAGAAATCAACTTAGCAGACTCGCTTTCCCCTTCAGCCCTGATGATGGCCGCCCTCCGCTCGAGCTCTGCTTTTGCCACCAAGAGTTTAGACCGCTCAGCGTCCTGCTGCGCCACTTGCTTCTGCTCCACTGCCTTTGAGAACTCTGCACCATATGATAAATGAGTGATAGCTACGTCGTCCAGCACAATGTCAAATTCACTTGCCCTGCGCATCAAACTGTCACGCACAAGGGCAGAAACATGAGGACGCTCAGTAAGCAATTCATCAGCATTGAACTGTGCAACAACAGCTTTGAGAACCTCATTGCCAATTGAAGGGAGGACTTTGTCATCGTATTTCTGCCCCAGAGTTCTGAAAATTTCAGGAAGGCGATTGATATCAGGGCGTGATAGGACACGAAGTGTGAGATTCACCATCTGAAGATCCTTCGTGCCTATTATTTGAGAGAAATCAATTCGAGATATGCATAAATACATAGAAGTTTGTCTATTTTTTCACTAACACAATAAATATGTTCTGAAATTCAAGCATAAATCTCATTATCTAATAAAATCACACATATTTTAATTCAACATTTACCTTTCATCTGAAACAAATTCATTGAACATTTGGATATGTAGCAAAAAGAAACAAATCTGGTGAAATTTTCAATCATAAATCTAATTAACCAACAAAAACAAACAAAACACATTCAAAATTTAAAGAAGGTAACTAGAAACAGACATCTGAGTTGAATCAAATTCATTACATAGTTTGAGTAATAACTGTATAAAACAAATCACGTTATTATCTAAGAAAAACACAACATTAATCCTTGCGTTTTTACCTCCAGTTCCTTCAGTTTCATGGACATAACAAAAACATACGATAACAGACGCATGATTCAATGGTCACGCCAGTGAATTCAAAAATTTGCAGGAGAATTAATATTATCAGTAAACCTGTGACGGAGGAGATGGCGAAAGGACGCGTGCGAATGTCGAAGACGAACGGCTTCTGTAGGAATGGAATCAGGAAGTGCGTCCCTTCCCCGACCGTGAAATCGCGGACGCCGCGGATACGGTCGAATAGCACGGCGCGTTGGCCGCCGTCGACGGTGTAGATCGACTTGACCAAGGTTACACAGCCGAAGCTGAAACCCACGGCGGCCGCGAAGCATCGGCCGATGAATCTACCGGCTAAGTCTGCTCTGCTAAGGATCATCAGTGAGGTTTAGGTTTTAGAGAGAGAGTAGGGAAAAGAGAGAGTGTGTGCATGAAATGGTTATGTGAAACTATGCGTGTGGAACATTTCCATACAAGTAGAGATATAAGATCACCATTTCGCATTTACGAATTGAAACACTTATGTTTAAATTTGTTTACCACTTATATCTAACATTCAATCATAAATAATTCATCATATAAAAACACCTCATACCACATAAATATTGAGACTTGAAGATGTATTACTAAGTTTAGAAAAGAGCAGTGCAAAATACAATTAACCTCTTATTAAAATTGTAGAGCTAGATAATCCTGCGGTAGGATGTATATCCGAAGTAAATTTGTAATTATTGAAAAGTAATGAGTGGATTTTGAGAGGATTTTGAGGTTTGATTGCGAGTCACATAACAATTAGTACGCACAATTATTTGGTCAAAATAGCTAGAGAGAGTTATGCGAAACGAGATTTATATTTTAAAGTTAACCGAGATAAATGTCATTGTGTGTATATGTTTCTAGCTATCTGATGTTATATTTGAGAGAGATTTTGAGAGAGAAAATGAGAGAGAATTGAAAAAGCAAAATGTCAGGAGAGTGTAGTTAACATAAATCGAGTTATCGATATTTGAATTAAATTTTTCCAAAACCGTACACATTAGTTAGAAGACAAATGAGCTATTATATAAGCTGTATGTGGGTTAGGTCTAAGAAAAAAAACACAGTAAAGAATACCACCACCACCAATACTAAACTAATAATACCCATCTTCAATAACCATATAGAGGCAATGATGATTCCATACTAAATTTTATAGGAAGAGAGTGGTAGCGCTGAAAGTAATATCATGTCAATTTTTGAGTTTTGTTTAACTGACGATAGAACTGACTTCTACTTCCAACATCTCAAACCCTACCCCTCACCAATTGATTAGTCTTTTTGCGACCTATCTACACCTCTGCATTTCTCTCATTTTCTATCATTTAAAATTTCGGACTATAGAAGAGGTAAACTATTCGTGCTTGTCTTTTATATCACTATGTCACTGTGCAAGCAAGCCTAATCTCATGCATAAATCAACTTAACGCACAGACACTCTTGATTGCGTGCGTATCGATTCTCCTACTTAGTTAAGACGTACACTAAGTTATATCGCTTGTCATTAATACTATAAACTACATGTCTTGACTAATATTCTCTGCGATCTTTCGATCTTTTATTTTATGCATTCCTCTTTAATTCATTTTATCACAATCTCCAGTGTCTACCGAGAGATATCCGAGTACACATCACATTCTTCAAAATAACTCACTATATTAGAATATTTCTTTACTTTGATGATTTAGATAAAATAAATAACAATACGAATATTTTATTAAGTGATCATTAATGACTATTTCACTTATTATACACTAATTATTTTCATATTTACACTATATTATCTCTAGAGTGTAGAATAATTTTGTGTGATCTCTTTTAATCTATTATATAATTTTATCTATGCCTTTAGAGTAGGACATAGATCTTTGTAATCTTAATCTTTTAATGGGTTCTTTGAAATTCATTTTTTTAAAAAATTTGGATAGTTCGGACTTGTTTTACCTATCACACTGAGCCAGATGAGAACAGAATGCCCAACAATCTAATCAAATAGTAATCTCATGAACTAATCGAATTTTATTCCGTTCGATTTTGTATCCTCCCACTACTTTCTTATCAGTGCATACTGTCATTTCAATTGACAATTTCTGCTTGCACTTTTTCTGATCTTTGCTATCCTCGTAACGTAACTGAACACCCCCTTAAAGTGAAAGCTCGAGTATGTGGAATTTTAAAAATCCTAAAGTCCGTTGGATTAACCCTCCTATGCTACATTCAAGAGAAAAATCTCTAAAAATTCGTTTATCCCACTCTCGATAAAATAATTTCACTTGTTGTTTTTGAAATTAGCTTAATGATTTGTACTTTGGCCTTCCATTTTTAATATTTTGTGCATCGTGTTATGCATATAAGCCATGCTTCCAGTTAATTGTCGCGAAATGCTTTTAGTCTAATACTCTACATATCCCACAGTGCAGAGAATACTCCTTACTAATCGAGAGAGTAACTAAATCCATAAATAACTTATGATCACTCTGTTGTTAAAAGGGTTCTAAATATATACGAACTATCTACAGAACACAATTTCAATTTTATGTCACCTAATTAATATAAAGTGAGAAGCAGTGTGCTTAAAATTCCTTATTAGTGTGTTATCACTAACTAGAACAATAATTATGAAATTAAGTTGCGAAGTTAGTGTGTATATAATTGTTCATCTCTATTTAATAATTCTGCCTAAAATATATGAATAGTGTCTAGAGAATATCTTAAAAACAACCCGGGCTTACAGCATCTGTGCAACTTCATTACTGTAGCTGTGCCTTGATTCTTATATATTTCAGAATAAATAACATTCATTGTGCTTAATTAGACATAAGTGTTTTGATCCCTATACCTCATAATATAACATTATTAATTTTATTTAGTTTTATCGTGACTACTCTATTTTACCATGTGTATATTTCTTGTGAGACATTTTAGTAAGAACTTTAATTCGATAAAATATTGATAACTCTCCTTAAATTTATTTCTCAAACTTAATCGATAGATATTTGCAAGCCTTGTCGATACATTCTTGAAAAAGACTTATGACATCTTTGTAGCGATGTCGCATTGATTGATGAATTACAAAATGCTCGCATTCGTCTCTTTATCATTATGCGGTCTGAGCGATTTAGCTAGTCAATTTATAATTTTTCAAAATTGTTAATGAAACTAACACGCCTGATCACCACAATCGAGTTAATAGTCTGTAGTACAAAAAGCAATATTGAAAACTAAAAATGAGGCGTGATTGACAGAAACTCCATAGCACGCCTGGTGTTAAGCATAGAGAAGTAGAAGGCACAAAGCAGAAAAAAAGCCTCCAAATATGGTGGTCTGATGAAAGAAATACTAGCCACCTAATGAAGGGAATGACACTGTAATGATGAAGCTTAGGGAAATGATAAGCGGGTTAAAAAATTGAGAATTGGGTTACACTCCCCTTTTCCTTCCCCCATTTATAGTCTTATAATGGTTATTTACAAGTTTAATCATCTTCTGATTAACTTCTTTTCTGTTTGGCTTGAATGTGAGAGTTCTTTACACTATCTAACTTCATAATATAACTTTCTCTCTATAAGTGAGACGAACATAAAGCGCGTGTTTAAATCATATCTGTAAGTATCTTATTTAATTCTGTATTTTATTTTCAGATAGGATTATATGGAAAGCGAGACTATAATATATTACTAGAGCCTATATAGAACTGATTACGTTTGGCTTTCAATTATCAAGATTAATCAGTGAGCGAGATATATTGAGGACAGACAAGTGAAACGCCAGAAACAAAACCAGAGAAAAAAAGTTAGAGATAAATATGTAATTGATTTTTATCTATAATAGGGTACCTGAGAGAAAAATTGTATGTGGTAGGATCAATTCGAGTCGTAAAGCAAGCTGAGAGAGGTTAATGAGTCTTGTTGTCCAGTCTGTTTAAATACACAAGTAGATTTGCAATTCGCTTAATTTGGCTGTGACTCAGACAGAGTCAGTCTAGACTATTCGGCTGAAGCGTATGTGGGAGACAAGTTGGGCCATCTTTTTGGAGCTATGGCTTTATGAGAGCTATAGCTTAAGAACGTGTAATAATTCTTATTAAATTTACCCAATATCTAAAGCAAAAATATCCATTAGCTTAAAGAATGAATAACATAGTGATTCTACCAAAAATAATTGCAAGCTTTTCATTCCCCGCAATAGACAGTGCTGCATTTTAGCCTACAATTTAAAACTTAGCTACACTTAATTCATAAGACAAGAAAGTTGTATTATATTTTTATCCCACAAGATAAAAATATTATAGCACATTTAGCCTTATAAATGAAAAATTATATATTTTGGTCCCAAATGCTACAAATTTTTAATTTATGGGACCAAATATGCTAAGTATTTAAACCATTGGGGTCAAAAATACAACACTCTCTATCATGTGGATGAAATGTGCAATTTTCCCTTGATCTACATACGTAATTATTTTTTTTACTATTACTGAACTAAATAATAATAATACATTTATTCAGTGATTCATCAAAAACCATAAGGAAATATAAAACATAATCATAGGTCTGTCTGTGAAAAAGATCTTACTACTACTAAGTTTAGAAACTACATTTTTTTTAAAATCCCCAATATTGTACGCTACACGGCCAAATGTCTGAAACAGTTGAAACAGTTGCAATAAAAAAGGTTCTTCAAGATAAAGGTACAAGAACGTTGAGCTGCAAACAATGCGTCTCCTAGACCACCCTAATAGTGTTTCTTGAAGCATTGTTTCTTTTTCAACGACTGAGAAGGATGAACTTTTCCTCAACTGGTTTGGAGTATGTTCCATGAAGACGGTTCATAAGGTAAAATATAAGAACATTAACTAAACAAGATGAGCCAGAGGATGCCAATGAAATAAGTGAAACTTTATGCTTATCAAGGTATTACAATAATTTCACCTTCAATTCTTGTCCGAATTTTGGCAACTGGAGCTTAGTATTGTCTAAGTTAAGTTACAAACTTGTTTGGGCCAGTGAAAAGTTTTATTCTGAGTTAAAATATTTTCCCCGCGGCAGATTTAACAGAGCACTGGCTATATCCATGGTAGATTGGAGTATGCAACAGGGATATACTCAAACCGAATCAAAATTATAATTGTAAGTTTTACAAACACAGTCATTCTATGTTATTGTTGCAAATGTTACGAGACTCACTGACTGCCATGTTATATACAGGAGATCAAATCCACACCAACTCAACACAAGGTTAGAAAACTATGTGATTTTGGAAGTGCGAAAGATAACTGGTTTTCGTGTCATTAAATCTCCCCTCTTGATCGAACGTATCCTCCCAGTGTAGTATTGTTACATCATTTATCTAATTTGGCAATAAATTTTTGTAGTCAAAGGAGAGCCAAATATTTCATATATATGCAGACGAGGAAGCAATAAGTTTTCCTAAATCTGGCCGCCAGCTGAGAAATCCATATAATGAATAGAGTAGAATAAATAGTTTCGCTATTTCCCAGCAGAGATACGATTACGTTAAGCAGATCTTCCTGTTCGATTTTAGCATCATTATCCATCACATACAAAACCATAGCTTACGGAGGAGTAAAACATAAGATTCCAACTAAAGTTCTGAAGATTGGAATAGCTTTTCGACCTCCGCAATGATGCTCCGAGCATCATCAAACTCCAGACCTTCCTTTTGGCCCGACTCCTCCAGCTCAGCCTGCAGTATGTAGATTGAATAGTAAGTTTTCATTCTAGCAGCTTCAAGATATGGAAATCTCTGCGATGCACATCCAGTCTCATAGATATTAAGTCGTCTTGTTTCAGTGGACTAAAGGGTTCAAGATGAAAATGAATGTCGCATGCTCCCAGCCAGATGCTTTGGTCAAAAAGAGTTGGGAATCAAACGACTTCTCCGAACTAGCAGCACTCGAACACAAATTCAGTTGGGTTTTCTTTTCAAGGCACTTCGACTATCTTAGTAGATTGTTTTAAATGGTGGAAACTTCCCCTTCTTAAGTGCTAAAGCAGCAAAGTTTAATTGCTAACACCACAAGAAACAAAATATAGGACTAAATAAGAAAGTGCCCGTAGGAAGAAAGCATCTTCTGCCAAAGCCTTAACTCCTCACTTCTAAAGCAAGAGGTAATTACCAAACACCAAACTAAACTGATCCCATGAGAGAGGAAGAATGTGATTTATATAAAAACTACATACAACACTAGGGTAATGAGCAAAGCAGAAGACGATACACCCGCAGCCTTCTGAGTGCTCTCTCTTTACATTGTCAAAATAAAACAAGCATTTAGCATTCATAGATTAAACAACTTATACTAGAAGAACAAAATGGACGGAACCAAGTGGCAAAGAATATGATATGAATGCAAATAACTATCAACTTTAACTTACCCAGGTCAGTAATGCAACTGCTTTAACAAAGAATAGAAAGAGGTAGTTTGGTCAAACCATTAAGTAGTCAAATCCGAAGTATGATCAGAAGTATACAAAAGAGTATTACTAGATCTCATGCTCTTGCATATTTCTCACTCTTATAAATACATGATCCTTTATCCTAAATCAGATAGAGTGGGAGAAGAAGAATTATCAGCACCAAGATAAAATTTCATCAGCAAGAAGAATCACATTAGCACCTAACAACATCATATCTTACCAGAGTGCCTTTAATGTCGCTTAGAGCAGCCTCTAGGCGCTTGCGGCAGTCAGGAACCATCATTCTTGATTCGGCCAGCACATTTTCCTGAAGAAAATACATGAAAACAGAAGTTCAACCAAGCAAACAAGAAACGGTTTGATTCAATCAAGAACTTCTAGCCAGCAAAACTATAATTTGATACTTCAGAAATTCTGCACCAGTTCAATTCAACAAGATTGACTGACCAAAAGTGCCAAAAATATTATGACTTGGCTTTTGAGGAAGTTTTAACTTTTGCCTCCATACAGGTTTAGCCCACACGGACTGTATCATTAAACATCTGTGTATTTATTCTTTATTTGTGATGAGTAGGTCCCTCTACACACATTCCCATCCAAATTAATCCCTAGTAAACTATAGTTAGATATGATTCGAAAAGCAGAAAATCAGAATATGATATCCATTTTCTGATGTAGCCAAGAATTTTCTTCATTTTGGCAACAACTTGAGGTTCTAGCCCCTTGAGTAATGGCTAGTTCCATTTAGCTTTCTTTCGCACCGTACACCCTTAAACCTTCACATTTTTGGTCTGTAACAAACCACAATCATCAAATCACATTTGTGGTTTGTCAGAAAATGACACCAAACAACTCCAAGTCAAATTAACTCATCTGAAGCTGACAGAAAGTGCTAATCAAGGCAACAACAAAGACAAGTAGAAAATTTTCAGCAACAAATACCAGACAAATCTAACAAATCAAACATCAAATTACAAAAACCCACCAACCAAAACAACCTTTTTAGCAATAAGTTTCTCCATTAGCATAATAAGAATACACAGAACCCAGTACTACATCGCACTTCAAAAAAGAAGCACAACATCGCACACATTCACAAGACCATTAATGTAAATAACTGGAAATAAATAAAGAGCACTGTGGCTGAATTAGGGCACAGCAGACCTGCTGTTTAAGGTCATAGGGATCGGCGGCCTTGGCCTTCATATCGGCGGTTTTAGCAGCCTCTCTCTCGACCTCTTTCTCGTAAGAGTGGAGCTCCTTCACTATTCTCTTGCAGGTTGATGTCTTTATCTTCAAATTCCTCACCGTTGCCATTTTCTACACCCTTTCTTTCACAAATTTGGGATCACACTTCCATGAATTAGCTCCTGGGGTTTCAATACATTAATCGAAATCAAGAAAAATGAGAGAGAGAGGCTTTTACCTTTTTTTGTGCGGGAGATCTACTGAGTTTTGGCTGGCAGAAGAATATTAAGATGTAATCGTCGGATGAAATTTGAAACCCACGAACAAAAAGGAAAAAGAAGGGGAGATTATTTTTACGTGGTAACCCCACCCCCACCCACCCCCACCCCCACCCCACGAACGGAAAAAAGAAAAAGAAAACAAAAAATCAAATACGTGTGGATTTATCTTTCGATAAATTACAACAGACTTTCTGATATTTTTTTTTTGGTGAAATGTAAGTAAATTCATCCAAGAATATGTACAAAATACTCCGGGCATACCCGGAGAGTTACAATTCCACTCTGTGGATTAGGACATAATCAGCCCGTGTGGAAATAGTGTCAAAAGTATCCTATAAACTGTAATCCTAATTGAGATTACAAGTCCCTCAGGACAAGGCGTTTTGCCTTCAAAAATAACTTCGTTGCGATGTCTCCATAAGCTGTAGACCGTGCATGCCAAAGCAATGAGTCTCGCTTTGTTCTGCACGGAGGACCTCGTCTTTTCTTTTATGAGCCATTTCACCGCACTGAGGAGTGTGGACATGCGTCGATTAATGCCAAGCCACTGCCGGATGTTGGTCCACACAAAATTACTGAATGGGCACTCAAATAATAGGTGCTTGGCCGTTTCTTGAGTATTGATGCAAAGCGAGCACGAGCTATCCTCTTGGAGGAACATAAGTCGGTCGCGTGTAGATAGCCTGCCCCGAAGCCCAAGCCATAAAGTGAATGAGTACTTCGGCGGGATGAATGCCTTCCATATTACCGTCTGCCAAGGCTGTTTTGCTCGTTTCGGCCTGAAGTACTCATATGTTTTGGACGTATCAAGTCCCTTACTGCTGCTCCATTCGGCCATTATGCTAGACGGTCGTTAATTTTTAAAAAATATGTATAAATTTTTAAATAATTAATAGATATTTATAATTATAATAAATTTTAGAAAAAACTTGTTGTAATTTATTTTTTTTATTTTTTAAGTATAAGTTTTCTATTAATGTATTTTTTCAAGTATTAAATGAAACTATTTCTTTAGCCTTGGTTGAGGTAGATTCAGAAAATGGAAGGTTCTAGTTAAAATTTAGGTAATATTCATATATATATATATATATATAATATATATATATAATATATATTTACATAAATGTGAACTCCAGACATATTTTATAATGTACTTGATCTTAGTTGGATTAAAATTGGGTCAATGATTTATGATAAATCGTACAATTCGAGTATTCCTATAAAGATGCATCTCAAGATACAATGTATATTTTTCAGGTTTATTTTCATTTGGACTTTACTAACTTAGGCATTAGGGCTCACTCAGTATGATTGACTATTGTATATCAGAGAAGAACTTGCAACCTAACCTAGACTAGAGACATAAATTCAGTCCCAATTTGACTTGAATTCGGATATATACAAATCCAAGATGACACATAATCATTTGTATAACAATGATTCACGTGTAAAGATACAGTTTGGAAAGTTGTTTCTTATTATTTATCTGGCCCGTGCGGTTGACTGAGAACTTCACCAAGGAGAAACTTTAGCTCTTCATCACCATTTGCCTGGGGGTTTTGTGTCTCCCCATCCATTGTTGGTTCAACCAGGAGTGTTCATCAAAACCACATGATCACCCCAACTGACCGATCCAATTCAAACTGCACTGCAATTGGCAGGTTAAGGGTGGATTGAGTTGGTCTTGACTAGTAAAAAATAAGGTTGTATTTTAGCAATTGAGTTTGATTTTATATTTATATAAACCATATAGACCGCGTTCGACCGCAATAATAAAACTTATATAAAAAAAAATTATAATGTGTAAGGTAAGACGATAATAATTACGATAACTTTTTATTGGTATTGTATATATATCTATCTTCTATATTATAAATATGTGACTGATTTCCCATATTTTATGTTTCTTCTCTTTTTGTGATGTCAATAAATTATTTCATATAATAATAGAATCATAAATTTATGTGTCCAAATAAATAATTTTGCAATTAGTTTGTAATATAGTTGTTAATTATGTTACATAGTTGAATTGAAATAGAATTTTAATAAAATAAATAATAATAAAGAATTTTAGTCACAACTAATAACTATTTAAATAAAAATATCTAAAAATTTTAATAGTAACTAGAAAAAGTACATAGGGTACATAAATAGAAGAAGATATGATGTAGAAACTTAAAAATGCATACTTTTTTATGAAGGAAAACAATCTGTGGAACAATGTCTCATTATTTTTATTGTTTATTTATGTAATGTGATCATTAAGGTAAAGTAATATTTATTGAGAATGTATGGTGCTTACTGAAAAATATTTTATAATAAATATTAAACTATAATTGAAAACACCATGTCAAAACAAATATATTTATGTTATCTTACTGTATTTTTATATTATGGAGTATATGATACATACTTTTAAATTTTCGTATGCATTACTTCTCCATATAAAAAAAAAAATAACTATATATTTTTATTTATCTCTCTTAGTCATTTTATATCTTACACACACATTCATATACATGTGTGTCTCCCGTTTTGCGTGCTTGTTGTAGATGATATTATTATTTTATTACAATCTATGTTCATAATCATCTTATTTTATTTCAAATAATATTCATTTAATATTTATATATTATTATGATAAGTTTAATTTATAATTTAATTCAAAGTAAGGGTTTTTTTCACAATCTTGTTAAAAAAGGTGGTAAGTTTTTATATTTAGTTTTAGTCTTCTACAATAAATATATAATCATGTATATTTTACGTATTATAATTAATATATCATAACTTTTATATTTTTGCTAATTATTACTATGGAAAAATACATTTATTATGGTAAATAATTGTACCAAAAGCATAAATTGTCATAAAATACTAATATAATTGTACAAGTGATTGAATCTATACCAAAAACCGCAAAGCCCGCCCCAATCTGATTACACGGTAAAATGTGATTTTGATGATTGTCGGGTCGGATTTAGGCTAAACTTTTCAAAAACTGCAAACACTGGATTGAGCCAAAAAATTACCTAAATTAGACTCACCCCCACCGCGTACACTCCTAATTTCAACTGTTATCACATTGGCTAATGCAATATTATGAGTTTTTTCCTTCCAAAAAATATAAAAAAGATATAGCTCGGGAATGCTTATAAACACTAATCCTCCATTTTTTAGGTATAATTTTTACTATTTTTTATTACGATTTTATATTTTTGCTTTACCGATCTTACTGATTTAAGCATATTATAATCACTTCCCGATATTATTCTCAAGCTTTATTTCCTTGCAATGCACGTCACTAGATCCCAAGACATGCTTAAAGTACTTTTGAAACTTCTCAAAATAGACTCAATAAAACATCTTATAATATATTCGGGCACATAACAACATTACGCCTTCCCAAGTTCATGTTGATTAACACATTCATTTATTCAATTTTAAAGAAAAATCAACTTATAATATGTATAACTGAAAAAAAAACAAACTTGTTGCGTATGTAACTCCGCATAATTTTATCCCTACTCCTCGCTGAAGTATGTTGCGTCGACTAGTATATATACTGTACGTATCTATCATCAATCTAAAACTTTTTATGCCACGAGTTTATACAAGATATATGTTTGGACCACGAAAAGTTCCTCGTACTATCTCTTGGACCACCAAAATCAGCATTTTCCCCGTTCTTGAATCTCTTCCAGTCTCTCAAAACCCTCTTCAAATCCGCCACCTTGGCTCTAATACTCCGGCAGCAATTGGCATGGACAGTGGCCACCACCTCGACATCTCGACTGTCCTTGCAAAACCCACTGAAATACAGGGTGTTAAGAAACCTCACATTTAAACCTAACTCTCCAATCACGCCCTTGTCCCGTATCATGTTCTGTAGCACATCTTGCTCTTTTAGTCCCGTTGAGTTCGTCCTCATGTCGTACCATCTTTGGAACAACGTTACGGTCTTTTCATTTGATCTGATGAAGTAAAATCCTGTGTTTATTGGGTTGTCCTCCGATGTCGAGTTGCCGTTGAAAGTGTCGGTGCTTATTTGTAGGTCTAGTGTTTGGTTCGTGCTGAGTCTGGTAAATGGATTCCGTAGCCATAATACATCAGTGTCCTGTAATACCAAAATTTAGTTAATTAAATTATAACATATAGAAAAAAAGGACAAATCATAATGAAACTTTGAGGAAAATATTATTATTTCAATAATTCCTCTAATGGCCCTCGTTTATTAAATTAAATTGGGCTGAGACTATTGGTCATGTGTTCGATCTAATCTAATAACCCGTTTACTAGAAATAATCGACGTCCATGATTGTAATAGACCCAACATAATAATTATGAACGTGGAATATAGTGTATAATTTCATCACACATTTAATTATATTTTATCATTTTTCATCCATTTTATCTCATACACAACAAGGCCTTAATGTATTATTAAATAACATTAATTTATATTTATATATAGCGTATATATTATCAAATATAATAATTAATAGTTAATATAAGATGTAATGTGATTTTAAGCATGTCTATCAATAGATATTCCAATTTTCCATTGTAAGTATTTTAAGTGCAAATATTAATATGCTTTTAAGAGCCTTCATTTGTTGTCCGTACAAAAGTAATTATTTCTTGGCATATATCGACTATTATAGGCTTAGGTTTAACTCCACGATTAAATAATTATTGGGAAATGATTTTTAAATAATTAATTTTAGAAAGTGATTATGACATTTGAATTTATAATTTTATAAATTTATCATAGAAATGTGTATTCTAGTTGAATTTAAAATTAACCTACTTTTAAAGTTAATGAAGGATTAAGAAAATATTTATTGGACATATTGAATGATTAAATAAAATAAAATTGGGTGGGTTGAAAAAACTATAAATTAATTCATAACTTTTATCAATACGTGGTTTTAATGAAATTTAATCTAAAAAATAATCATTGAAAAAGAGCTTAAATGGTAAAAAAAAAAATATATTTGTACTAAAAAAATGTGAATTCAATCTGCTCATGAAAAATTATCATTTACGTCCCACAACTTTTTTTTTTTTTTTGTGATTTTGATCTCATTATTTTAACATTTATAAAATTTTATCCCACAAGTCACAAAAAATTATAATTTTATTCCCAACCACAAATTTCGTTAAATATTTAACAAATGGAGTACATGATTTGCACATTCTCTGTTAAGTATCTTATCATTGTTTTAACGGAGGGAGCATGTTATTTGCACGTGTTTCGTTAAATATTTTGAAGTTTGTGATTGGAACTAAAGTTATAAGTTTTTGTGACTTATTGAACTAAATTCAGTGAGTGTTAAAATAATGAGACCAAAATCACAAATAAATAAATAAATTTTACGATGTAAATTGCAATTTTCTTATGTCATCTTACTCTATTTTGATTTTTTTTAAATTTTCTTCCAAGATGCTATTTTGTTCCCTACCTAGACTCAATAGAAAGTTTGTATTAGATTTTCAAGTACAAATTAATTACAATTCCACTAAAAGAAAAAATAAATACAAGTAACAATTTTAAACTTTTTATTATAAATTAATACTAAATCTCGTGTTATATTATATATATATATATATATATATTAAATATATAAAAATACTTTTATGATATACATACATATAAAATAAAAAATACAATTAATTACACTTAGATCCCCTGTTAAAATGCAAAATTATAATTTCTCCCAATTTGTTTTTTGAAATTATACTTACAACTCCTTCAAAAGTTCACTATTTACCCTCTTTCATTAAGGTTCGGATAAAAAATGCTAACATTAGCCAAAAAAAAAAAAAGTTACATAAATTTTTAATTTTACCCCTCATTTAATATTCCCATATAATAATTTTATACATATAAGGAAAAAATATAATGATATTAACCTCATTTATATATATATATATATATATATATATATATATATATATTATAATTATCTATTTATAAGTACAAAAATATATATAAAATATTAGGGGGGGGGGGGGGGGGGGGTTAAATTAAAATTTGTGTAATTTGTGTTTGCAAACGTCAATATTTTTCATTCAAAACTTTAACGGAAGGGTGTGAGTGTAATTTATTATTTTTTTAGGAGAAAGTATAATTTCATATTTTTAGAGAGGATCTAAGTATAATTAACTAAAAAAATAATATAATAGTTACAATAAAAAATAAAATAAAATCAAACTGTTAGTCATCAGTTAGACATAAGTATTTTCTCGTGCATTTCACCGTTAAAAAATAGAAAATTAATATTCATTTTCCCTTAATTTCGGTGATTATTTGGATGGCCTCAATATTTTTGTTTTACTATATATAGATATGGAGTTATCCAAAAAAAAAAATACATTTGGATTGATAAATTTAAATTTAATAAAAAAATTAAGATAAGTTTTTATTGAAGAATTTAGGTTTGAAATATTTAAAATCTTTTGAAACTAAAACTATCCAAATAAATCCAGATGATTTAATACTATTGATTTGAAACCCATAAATTCAGATCTACGATTTTAAATATAGCCTTAATGATTTTTAAATGATCTTGATATTCAATAATTTAAAATCCTATCTCTAAAATTCTAATTTAATTCCAAATCCATCCGTCCATGTATAGATTTAATGAGAAAACGTAAACTTAGGTTCAACAACACAAATAGTCCCTACTTGTTGCAAAATTATACATATATTTTTTTAAGGGCTTAATTATATCTACTGTCCCATATATAGTGGCAAAGTAAGAATTGTATATAAATGGGTAATAATTTATATCATGGAATTAATTTTTCTTAAGTAATTATAGGACTCCGGCCACCGGAGTCTAAAAAGTCGTTGAATTTTACTGATATGGATATTTTTAGGGCTTTTAAAATTAGGATAATTGCTTATTGGGTATAGCTAGAAAAACCCACGCCACAAAGCGCTAACTAATTATGTACTTGTTTTTGCTTATTCAGCATATATATGGCTTGGGTTCTTTCAGCTATGCCCAATCAACAATTTTCTTAATTTAAAAAATTATAAAAATGTCTATGCCAACAAAATCCCGCCACTTTTTAAACTTTGGTGGTCAGAGTCCTGCAATTGCTTAAAAAAAAATTAATTTCAGGGTATAAATTGCCACCTTTTTATATATAGTCCTTATGTTGCCACTACCCATACATACGAATCAGTAAATGTGAATTAAGCCTTTTTTTTAAGTGGTAATTGTAATTATAAGTACACCACATATTCAGTCGCAAAATTTTGTATAAACATTCCCTGAAGTACATTATACTCATCACCCTCTAGAGAATGATGAGTATAATGTTTGTATAATTAGACTTATTCTTGACCGACGTCCGTGATCTACGAAAGACTATATGACAAGTATAAATATTTTTATTTTCATTTTTAAGATCAATAACACAAAATTAATTAATAAAAATATAAATTCACTTAGCCCTATCATATAATGGGATGAAAATTTTGCAAAAGAAACGCACTTGCACGTACCGTGAAGATGAAGTCGTATCCTCTCCTGAGAACATCCAACAGAAAACGTGTTCTCCACCACATCATCTCTATAAACTCATCCGACATGTAAATCTTTTCGCCGGCGAAATCATCTCCGCCCCCGCTGCCGGAATCGTCATCCTCGGCCCGCAGTCTGTAACAGTTCAACCGCCGGAACACGCACCTCTCGTGAGCCGTCTCGTCCACGGCCACGACCAATAAGTGTTCGACGAGGGGCCGGGTTCCTTCTCCCGCCCAAAAAGCCTCGAGGAAAAGGTCGAACATCGAAGGCGAATCGCCTGTTACCGGCGGGTCGACGTACGCTTTGTTGATGACGGTGAGGACCACCGTCTTGTTGGGCGTTGAGGCGTTCTCAAGAGCAGTTCGGAGCTCATCGTTCTGCGGAAATGGGCGAAGAAGGAGGCCGGCGGATTCGGAGGAATGGTTCTGTAAGAGCGAGGATTTGTCGTTGAAGGGATCCCAAGAACAGAGAAGAAGGATGGTTGCGATGATTAAGGAGAGGATCGCGAGATTTTTGATGTTGTTTTTGGAGTGATCCATGTTTTGATGGTGGAATTCTGGGGGTGTGTTTGAGGATATTATTATAAGAGAAAGAGAGATGTTTGATTTGTCTGAGATGGGGGGGTTGGAGAGTCATGCAAGGCGCCTGAAATTCATTAGACTCAGTTAAGTGTCTGGCTTTAAATAGAATTGGGGCTTAAATGTAATTTTCGTCCCATGATTTCACGTTTTAGTTCTTTATTTTTTTTCCAAAAAGAAAAAATAGTAAATAGGTTTTTATAATTTCTTTTTTTTTTTTTTTTGATTTTGATTCTTCAGTCACCGAAATTTGTAAATGTTCTCGAAAAAAAGTATGTGCACGCCCTGCACGTACTTTTTTTAGGGTAAATGCGATATTTGGTCTCTTAAATTTTCGTTCAGAATCACTTTAGTACTTCACGTTCATTTTTTACTTTAGCATCCCTATACTTTAATTTTTATCGCAGATTGGTCCCTCTAACCATTTTGGCGAAACTTTGATCGGTGTTTGATTTTTTGGAGGGTAAAATGGTCCATTTAAATTTGATTTTTTACCACTTTAGTCCCTTAAGTTTGTAAAATTATCAAATTAGTCCTTTTTAGAAAGAAAACTATTTTTTTTAATATTTTATATGGTATGATGTAATTATTTTTTATGAAGAATGAAAACTTAGACTCCTGTGAACATAATATTAACATATTGCTTAACTGAAAATAAAATAGTCTCTCTTTTTTTTTTTTCAGAAGTGATAAAAAATATCAAAATTATAATAAATTTATAAAACTTATCTAATTTAAAAATATAATAAAAAATCTATGTTGGCTCTTTAATCTTAGAAGTTAAAGATATATATGTCCAATAAAATTAAATTTTAGCAATGCTATTAAATATTAACAGCGACAATTTTGAAAAAAAAATTGGTGAAATTTACTTTTAATTAGATTATTTGGTGAATTTTAAATATATATAAAATTCATTTTAAAAAGAAGATGGGATTATATATTTAGAAAATCTCTTAAAATGAATTTTATATGCATGAAATTTATCAAAGAATCTAGTTAAAAAGCATAATCTATCAACTTTTTGTACGAAAACCCAAATATTTAATAAATATTATTAAGATTTAACTTTTTTAGACTTATCTTTAACTCTTGAAATAAAAATTATTGACTTAGATTTTTTTTAATCACATTTTTGTATTAGATAAGTTTTATGAAATTTATTTATAATTTTGATACTTTTACTACTAAAAAAATAGACTATTTATTTTAAGTTAAGCAATATATTATTATTATATTCACAAGAGTTCAAAGTTTTTATTATTCACATAAGATAATTACACATATCGGCATAAGAAAATATAAAGTTGTCCTTTTTGTGTAAAATTATTAGTTTGATAAATTTAATTATAAATTTACGGGACTAAAGTGATATAAGTAAACTTATTGACCATTTTACCCTCCAAATCCGTCCACATTTTCATCGAAAAATGGTCATAGGACCAAACTGAGACAAAAACTAAAGTTTAAGAATGTTAAAATCAAGACGTGAACTTGAAGGACTAAAGTGATTTTAAACGAAAACTTAAGGGATCAAATATAGTATTTATCTTCTTTTTTTTTTTAATTTGGGGTTTTAGTTCCCATTGATCAATTTCTGTGAGCATCAAAACGAATTTATGATTCTATATTTTCTGTATTAGGTCTCTACAGCTTTTAACTTATTGGGATTTTGGTTCATTAAATTGATCAATGGGATCAAAAACTCTAAAAAAAAAAGCAGGTAAGGAGCACATGCTTTTTTTAGCAATATCTGCAAATTCCTGCGACATAAAGACCAAAATTACTACAACTTTAAAAATTTATAGAATTGATTTGTTATCTCAAAAAATAAAGAACTAAAATACCAAAATACTAAAAATGAAGAATGAAAATTGCATTTAATCCAATAGAATTGTATCACTAGCACATCAATTTAGTGGTAAAACTTTCTAATGTGTCATGTTAGTGTATGATGGGTTCAAATTTAGAGGCCCTTGTCTAATTTTTTTTAAATATCTCATAAGTTTATGTATTTTATAATATGTATTTTTTAATGTATAAGATATCATATTCTAAAATAAACCCACAAATAGTTTGGATACAAAAAAATTATAACACTTTTCTTCATGTTATAAGTTAAGATGTTTGTCAGTATATAAACTCATCCAAATATCCTCTCGAACGAGGATACAAATTTGCTACTTTAGGTAAAAATGTACAACGGGCTAGCGGGAACTGACTTATAATGCTTCTTCTGTAGTGTTTAGATTTAATCTCTAACATGCCGGTGGGTGTATTATGTAATGATGGTGACTGACTTATAATGTTTCATTAATTAGCAGAGCCAGAAAATGTGTTGATATCATGGGCTTGGGGTCGTCGGCTTATAATGCTTCATAGTCGAAACTCAGACGATAACCGGCTTATAATGCTTTATTCAGTAGAGACTGGCGGATTTTAATTTCTACTATATTGGTTGGGCTATAGTGATCAGATTGGGACAACTAAGGTTGATGTTGACCTCGCGATGGGTGTATTAACTATTAAGAATCGCCAGTGTTCAACTTATAATACTTGATTCAATAAAAATTTGGCTATATTGATCAAATTGATTAACGTCCTGACAAATTTCAACAAAATTAATATTTTATAATGGTTAAAATTCCTATAATTAATGTTATGGTACAAGTTTTATAATGGCCCATTACTAGTTGCTATAATGGAATTTGTGGCATTAAACTTTGGAGAATTACAACACACCAATGTTCATAGAGATTGGCCTATTAATTTGTACTATTTCCATGCATTGACTAAGTTCATGAGTTGGGTGAAGGGAAGCCACATAATTAAAGCTACTTTGAAGTTATTGTGTGTACTTTGTTTAGTAAATTTTCCAACTAGGCCCATGCTACAATTCTAGTATGTACTATATTATTTACTGTTATTTACGTGTTGTCATTCGAATTATAATCATTTTTATATTTTGGTATTTAAATAACTTTTGCATATGTATGTGTTAACGTACCATCTCAACTTTATAAAACTTTGCATTTTATCATTTATAATTATTTTTCAATCAAATTTTTTATCAAAAAAATCATCACATTCAGCACACATGTGATATTTAAAAGTTATTTGATGTGATATTTTCACATACCACAACATGTAATGTTCTTCCGGCAGAAAAATCAACAAAAATAGGGTTGTTTACGGCAAAGTGCAAATTTTGCAAAGTTGAGATAATAAGTTGATATAAAAAAAGTTTCGATGGCAAGATATGAAAAAGGGCATAGTTCGGATAACAAAATGTAATTTATCCTATTATTTATGTTAACATATTAATTAATACTCTAATAATTATATAAGATGTAAATTCTTATACATTTATATGAGATATATATTATTAAATGTTTAATATAATTATGTAAGACATAAATTCTTATAAATTTACATACAGTTAAGTCTATCTGGTAGATATATGTCATTTTAATTTTGATTATTAAATTAATATCTCATTGGTAGATTCTGAATTAACTTAATATACTATTTTGGGTGTTGAAATTAATTTCTTTGTATTAGCACTCAAAATCTTATTCTCCACAAATATGGTCAAGAAATTAAGGATAGAATAATTGACTTTTATTGCTAATGATGATGACTTAATTATGGGTTGTAAATTATTAAAATAAGCATTCATCATTTTAAATAAGTTGATAATATAATTTTTATTTTACAATTTCTGCCCTTTTAAACTACTTAAATTAAATTAATTTTAAGCCAAACAACTATTAGTAGCCAGCTCAGCTCCCTGCCAATTTCTGCAACTTATTGGTAAAACTGTTAATTAATTAATTTGTTCTGCAAATTACACTTTTGGTCATATAACTTTAGGCCATTACTAACATACTCTATTTACACAATTAGTCTTTTTTTTTTTTTTTTTTACGAATTTAGTCCTGAGCATCTCATATTTGGTTATTTTTTTGACAAACTTAGTCCTGTATTTACAATTTTAGTCCTAACGACTCATAGTTATAGGATAAAAAATGAGATTTATTATATATAGTGTGAATGGGACCAAAATTATCAATACATGATCAAATTTGAGAAAAAAAAAGGACCAAAATGTGAGATACTCAGAACTAAATTCATCAAAAAAAAGACTAAATGTGTAGATGAAGTAAGTTACAGGACTAAAAGTGCTAACGACTTAAAGTTATAGGACTAAAAGTGCTAATAACCTAAAGTTACCAGACCAAAATGTAATTTTGTCTTTTAATTTCAAACCTATTATTTGATGAAAAATCTAATTGCAATGAGCTTTTGATCTTGTGTGTCATATCTTGGAAATACAAAGGTATCCGCAAGTAGACTGGAGGGCTCCGAAGGTCTCTAGGCCTATTGATCGTAAATTGGAGGAATGTATTTGATTTCTGCAAGAGAAACACACGTTAGAGCCAAGCTAGAGGTGAAGAATCCCCAGAATATATAATAAGTATATGATATGGATAGAGTGTTGAAACCTGAATTCGGAGGTGGAGAGCCATATTTATATGTAAATGTGGATTTGTACGATGTTATATGATCCACTGGATCATGTTTTGATATGACGGATTGTCATGGATCGTACCAATGCCACTGATAAAGACAGAAGGTGGTCCAGGGGACCAACACTGTGCGGACAATGTAGTGCAGGCAACTGTTATAGTATTTTTTTGACATTCTGTCCTTTGTCTCTAGACGTGTCCCATGACCTTTAAATACTTTCATAATATAGACCCCTAAGGTCCTACTTTATTACGTATACCTTTAATGATGATGCTTGCCTTGAGCTTTAGGTCTTTTTTGAATAGGGAAGGTCTGAATAAGGGACGTAGGAAATATCCCCGTGACAATGAACTTCTCTAAATACCATACATTTCTTAATTAAATTGATATTATTTATATACTACTACCAAATTTTATAATATCATATTTGTTGTCATTTAATAAACATTTAAGATAGCGTGCGACATCAAAACATCGCAATATATCATCGAGAAATAGAAGATGAAAAATTCACAAAAGAAAATTGAAAAATTTAAAAAAGTGTACAAATATTAAAAGAGAAAGAGAGACTAGACTTTCAAAATTTCTTTAAATTATTCAATTGTAAAAAATGGAAAATATTTCCATGATTTCAATAAAAATTAGGAATGACAATTGGATCGTGTGAACAGATCTCGTACAGTTCTAAATAAAAATTGTGAATGTATTTCATTTATTTAGAATTAATAGCTTTTAACTAATAAATATATTTGTAAAATAAAGGCTAAATTACATATTGCACCCCAAAAATA
Source organism: Sesamum angolense (assembly GCA_034509725.1). NCBI lineage: Eukaryota > Viridiplantae > Streptophyta > Magnoliopsida > Lamiales > Pedaliaceae > Sesamum > Sesamum angolense. Next base: position 8,962,156 of record JACGWL010000008.1, read on the forward strand.
ATTTAAATAGGCATTTTTCACACTGAAAAAAAATATATTAAAGTTTCCACCCTGAAAAAATATTTCCCTTGACAAACTAGACTTAAGGCACTTTTGCAGGCCAATGTACCATCGAATGGAGGGGCAAAATGGTAAAACAAACAATGTTTGCCTACCATATTAAGTGTGCACCCTGTTGTTTAAGCTCTTAAACTACTAAAAATAAGTAAAATAGCAAGAAGTTGAATACAATGGTTTGCTATCAAATTTGTTATCATTATAAATATTTTTTTCTTTTTTAAAAATTTATAATATATATATATTTAAATTATAGATACCCTAATAAATATCTTCTTCTGATATAGGCGTATTTGTAGGGTATTTATAATTTTATAGAGGTATTTATAATTTTTTTAATTTTTTTTATTATATTGATATATATTACTTATTATTAATTCATACTTTTGAAATTGATTTTTCAGAAACTATTATTTTTAAAAATGCTCTATTTGAATACCTCTTTAAATTACATATCATATTTTATTGATACATTTTATCAATTTGAGAATATTGATTCTAATACATATTAATATATATATATATATATATATATCTCCCCATCCCCAACCCCATATATTTGTATACGCACTATATATATCAATTGTTTTATTATTTAATTAAATCTTACAAACTATTCCATCTTTGTCTTCAATGCATGGACAATTTTAGCTTCATTAATTACTAGAATTAAAAAATATATAATTAATTAACTTTATTTATATTATTATTAAAATTAAAAAATATAGTTAATTAACTTTATTTACACTTGCCAATATTATTTATCTTTAATCATATTTTTAAATATAATCACTTGGATTTTAGTTCAACACTAAGATTTCAAAACTTAATTATTTTTTTCGTTATTTATCAATAAAAAACATTAATAGAAATATAACTTCCTCATAGGTGTAGCTTCAACGTTGTATATAAAAAATATATAATAATTAATTTTATATACATATATATTAATATTATCTATTACTTATATTTTCTTAATTATGGTTATAATAAATTAGTTACTGATTTTGTTTAATACGTAATTATAGTTAATTTAGGCCATCTGTATTTAATATTGATTAAGTTAACATATTTATCGATTCGATTACTATATTTTTTCATATATACAACTTAAGAGGGAACAATTATTTTTATTCAACCAATATTGAATAGTCTCATTAGCTGGTTATTAATTAAGAATGCAATAAATTAATAACTATTTTTTTAATATATAATTGTACTTAATTTAGAACATCAATATTAATTATTAATTATGTTACCATATTTTAATTATTCATTCCATTTTTATATTTTTTCATGTATACACTGAAAGAGGGATGGGCTTTAAAATTCCTATCATGTTGTTCTCTTATTTTCAAAAAATAAAAGTAAAAAAAATTGAATGTCTTAAATTTAGCAATCAATAAATTAAAATTGAATTTTTATTAAAATTTATTAGGCTGTAAATAGCATATAATTAGGAATTTAAATTCCTATAATTTTGCATCAAAATTGATAACCCTAATTAAATTTTTTCATTTATCTCACAATTTTTAGAACCTTATATAAGAGTTTTAAACTTTATTACACTTTGTGTCAAGTTAAATTTTCATATCGCGATAGTTTAGACCTGTAAATACCTCAAAATTGATATGCGCCGTTGCTTTGTTAACCATCATGTCAAGAAATATCTATTTCATGTATTTTAATTGTTTCTCGATTGCTTTCTCCTATAATTTTGTAACGTTAATCTGTGTTGAATTCATACACAATATAATCTTAATTGAATTATATATAATTCATCTTGCTATAATCTTTTATATTTATTTGTTTTTTTAAATGATTGATTTTTCACGGTACATGATTGCATAAATAAACATATATATCAATTACAGTTTGATCTACAGGTTAGTATATGAATTTTATAGTCAATATTATTCCTTAACTTAATATATATATATATATATATATTTTTTTTTTTTTTTTTAACCCGATTGTATATTACTATGCTATTTATTAAACTATAAAGTAAAATGATTGGAAACAGAAAAAAAAAAAATATGTGCATGAGTAGAAAAATATTCGAAAAATATTCAATTGTCTAATAGTTAGTTCCCTGTAATTTGGCGAAAAACAATTATATTCTTTCTTAAATAGTTTTTGTTGTTTCATAAATATAAAATTGTAAAAGTGAATCATAGATGATAAGTGGGTATTTGATATAATTTTATAAATTTTAAAATTATTTATTTTTGTTGTTATTGTTAAAAATTTTATTCAAATTCCAAGTCCATAACAATTAAAGAATAAGAAGATCACAAGTCCTACTACGTTCATATTTTATAAATTTTGTAAAATATAATTTAGTCATAGTTAAATTAAATCCGCGCATAGCACGGAGTGTACACTAGTATTTTTATATTATACTAAATGTTATGGCACGCTTTCTCTGCATGTATATAATAAATAATTATTTATACGTATAAAATATATTATAAATGAGAATAAAATTATAAACCAACACAACACATTTAAAATAAATAAATAAAATAAACTAATTTAGGGATATTATTGACATAAAAATATGTGGGTGAAATTTTCATATTAATTAGATAGATAGTATAAATCATATGGATGAGAAGAAGAATTTGAGTATATATATATACGGGTAGTTAAAAATTCATAAGGATATTTTTGGTAACTTAAAAAATTAGTATCGCGGTATAAGTAACCGCCATTTTTAAGTGCAAATGAGATTGTTTTTTTGCCCACCCCATGCATAATAAAAAATTTTTACATTTAAAATATATTATATATAAAAAAAATATAAATTAATACATTACATTTAAAAAGAAAGAAATAAAGAAAAGAAAAAAAATTTAAATTAAAATACTTCAGTGCATGTTATAATATAGAAGAGATAGATAGAATAGATAATAAAAATGCTAATTTTGGCACGGTGTCACGTAACTTCTATTTATAAGTGGAGTTTCTTTTTTATATTAGTATAGATATAGAGATAATACTTGAATGGATTTGGGCGGGTCCGTTATTGATGCATGTTGTTTTTTAGGGTAAATTACAATCATATTCCTTGAAATTTGACATAATTATAAATTCGTCTTCATTGATTCAAAAATTACAAATACTCACTGATTTTAACGTCCGTCTAACAACAAGCACATTCCGTTAGTCCCAATTAAGTTTTCATCCAATTTTTAAGATGAACCAACCAAAATATTTTTTTAAATTATAAATTATAATTTTCTATATATTTAAAAAATAATAAAATACTTTTATGAACTACTATTCCCTATAAATTATTTGTCTTATCATCCCTAATTTTTTTTTACACTTTCTCAAACATTTTATAGCAAGGGTAAAATTAATAATGTCCACCTCACTATTTATGTGCTACATAATTATTTTTTATTTAAATGGAATATTTGTAATTTTTTAAACAACAAAAAAAAATTCAAAATTATGTCAAATCTCCAAAAATAGCTATAATTTATCCTATTTTTATATGAAAATATAATTCTTTACCATACAGTACACATCGTAATACAACTCTGGACACGAAAATATGACAGAAAATTCTTTACCATTGACATTCAGTTTATATCAATAAAATATTTCAGGAATCAAGAGATAGAGAGAGAGAGATGAATAGAGCAGACATGAAAAAGACAGAATACAGAGATTAATATAAACCACCAGATAACTAGATGAGAAAACTAGCAGAAGGAGGAATAAGCAGAAGCTCAGGGAAACCAATAAGAAGAAAATATTAGACAGCATCACATTCTTGAACTATACTGAAGCAAGGCAGTAAGTAACTAATTCCAGCTTAAATTAAGCAGCAACACTTCACTCATGTATCTGATTAAAGAAGGCGGCATGATTTGTATCTTCTCTTCTGCTTCTTCAGTTTCGGAGGCCGGAGAACCACCTTTATCGCCGCGTCAAATACGGCCTTCACATTCTGCATTTGCAAAAAGAAATACTCACAAGAAAGTTTATGGAGTAAAAATGGATATAAGAAAAGCTAGCACAAAGTGCAACGTTAGTCAGACTTCACACTTCAAAGGAAGCAGCCGTTTGGTCGATGACCATTTTTGAGTGACGACGTATAGATAAATGCTTTCTTTCATGTGCGTAATGATCGATTCACAAACCTGTTGCGTCTTGGCGCTGCATTCAACATAGGCCACTGCTCCTATTTGCTTCTTCAGCTCTTCACCCTAAAAGACAAGAATGCTGAGACGTAATCAGCCTTCTTATAATGTGAATTGAGTAGTTCTTAGTAGGCACGTAGCATGAGTGTGATAGTACAGTAGATTGAGTGCTTCTAAATCTTCCAAAAGCTCATTAATATCAAACTTGCACAGGACAATCCAAGAGATTCCAGAGTTTCGGTCTTACACGCCTACCGACTCACTGTGAGACCGTAGAACAACAAACACGAGAAGGGCTGTCCAGATAAATTTTAGTAAAGGTAAAAACATGCTGATCAAGAATATTACCTGTTCGGTGGAAATAGTGCATGCCCCTGGATAATCCTTTTTGAATTGCTTATCCTCTCTTAGATCTGCAATGCAGTCTATCAGTTATACTCGTATCCTAATTACTAGTTTTAAGCCAGTTATGTACATATTCGATTTTAAGTAATGTACGAGCACTCGCTTATGCAAGAAATACCAGCAGGTGAAGTAAAATATATCTAGTAAATTTTTTCCTCTTGAAATTTATAAAAGTAGGTACCTAATGTTACAAGCTTAAACTGTCAAATGTGTGTGAATTCTTTGTAGATTCCTAGATTGTCAGAATCACTCAAATTCAACGTAAGACATAATAAGTGTAAAAAAGGAGGAAGTCCAAAATTCGAATTTAAAACATAAAAGAGAAAAGTTGACAAGCAAAATGCTTTTATTCGAGCATTCAAAAAAAAATTGTGGGAGCCCAGCCAAAACACAAAAAAGGAAAAGGAAAAGCTTTAAGACAAAGCAAAGTAACATGTTAAGCAACAACAATATAGTTTTTCATTGAATGTAATCATGTGAGATGAAGAACCCTCACCTAGTTTTGTCCCCACAAGAACAATGGGCACTGAGGGAGCATAATGCCGTAGCTCCGGGACCCACTGGGCAAACATAACAAGAAGCAGAAAGCAAAAGAAAAAGCCATGAATATACCATCAAGAGAAAGTTGTAACACTTGAGACTATGTTTGAAAGTGTTGGGGGAGAAAAACAGAGGAAAATCCTACTTTCTTTGATATGTTCTCAAAGCTTGGCCTACTTATGAGAGAGAACGCAAGGAGGAAAACATCGGCTCCTCTGTAACTAAGTGGCCTAAGTCTGTTGTAGTCTTCTTGACCTGCAATAAATTGTTTTACATTGGAAGAGTTAAGAAATTGCCAACCAGACAGAACGACCGATCAATCGTCCATTCGTTCTTGCACATGCCCAACTTCTGAAACCATGTCCTAAAAGAGTTGTAGAAACTATATGCTCTATGTAATTGGCTTCTATCTCTGCAAGAATTCTCCATTAGAATGTGATAGATTGTGTATTGCTGTTGTAGATGATCTTGTGTTTTTCTTAAATTTTGTTTTAGATGATGAATTCTCTGTTTAGGATCAAAGAGTCAAAAGATTGTTACACAAAATATCAAAGAACTTTCTCTTTTTCCTCCAAATTGTACATTTTTCAAGCTCATCTCCAACTTAATTACTACAGCATAATCACTTTCAATTCCACATTTAAGTAGAGAGAAGCAGTAAAGACATGCAACATTCAGAAAGGCACAAAAATATCACACACTAAAATGTGCATAGATGATCATACCAGCAGTATCCCACAAGCCCAGATTCACAGTTTGCCCATCAACAGAGACATTGGCACTAAAGTTATCAAAAACAGTCGGAACATAATCCTGAACACAAGAAAACAAAAACCCTGTTAAAAGGAAAAACAAAAACAAAACCCATATTCAAGAAACACACACAAACACACAAGAAAAGTGAAATTGGACTCCAAGGCCCTGTACTTATACATACAGATGGAAAGGTGTTGCTGGTGTAGGAGATGAGAAGGCAGGTCTTCCCAACAGCACCATCCCCAACTGTCACACATTTAATGAATTTGGTAACCGTGGCAGCATTTGCACTATTACTAGCAGTACTACAACTCATTTTCTCACCATACCAGAAATCAAGAAATTCAAGAAACTGTAACACTCTGGTTGAGAAATGTGAGGAAAAATGGACTGACCCTTTTGAGAGGTGAAGTAGTTGTTTTTTTCTTCCCTTTCTGTTATGGGGTTTTAATGAGTAGATGGCATGAAAGTGTGTGAGGGGAGAAGGAGAGTGGGGACATGAGGAGGGGCCAGGATAGCAAGGGTATAGATTTTCTTGGGAGCTTTTGCCTGAGGAGGAAAGTTGTGAAAATCACTTTATTTTGAGCTGTCAGGGAGGGAAAAATGAGTGGGACTTTGAGTTAATGCTCCATAACTATTCTAACCTGTTCAAGAGTTACCATAAAAAACCAAGAACTTACATAAGGAACTGCCTTCAAGGAACTCCATTTTCTACTCTCTCTTTTTTTCTTTAAATTTAGGGTAAATTACAACCATTTTTATATAATTAAAATATTTTTTTATTATTTGAACAATTATTAATATTCCTAATATTTGATAGAGTTTGAAATTATCAATATTGTCCTTAATGTATATACTTTTCTTTTTAAAAGAAAATATTGAATAATTTTAAAAAGATACAAGCAATTAGTCAATGAAAAAATTAAGAAAAAGTAAAATTAAATTTATAATCCACAAGGGTATTTTGTTCAATTCACCACAAAAATTGAATGACGGACTAAAAGAAAAACTAATATATTTGGCTAATTGTTAGACAGTCGTTAAGATTAGAACGATATTTATAATTTTTCAAATCACAAATTTTGTATTATAATTGATGTGCATAAAAATTAATTGGTTAAAAAGGCCCAAACAATTTAAAAAGAAAAAATAAATACAAGGCCCATGATACCTTTAGGAGGCCCAAGTCAAGAGAGGGTCCTTAAGGCCCCCAAGGAGGCCTAGGGGAACTAGTAGGCGGCTCCCCAAAGAATAGATTGTCCAAGAAAAAACCAACAGGCACTTAGGGACACATGGCGGCCCCAAAGAGAATGATTATAAACCATAATAGACTTGAAGTCCAGTTGGGAGAAGGCTCCTCAACCACCTCTCTGAAAATTCGTGGGAGACTCATCTTTACCCCCCAAACGATCGCAACAAACTCCAACAACTTCCCCAATCTGGGGAGTATCCTTTAGCTACCCTTCAAATTCGAGGGGGATCAGCCAGCCACTGGAGGACTCTACACCAAATTTGAGAGAGGATCAACATTATCCAACAACTTTAACGTCATGATCCCTCCAAATTCTTGATCTTCTCTAACAACTTTATTTTTGTTTATAAATAGAGAAGTCCCCAAGCGAGAGAAACACATTGACATAATCAGAGACACACAATCACATTCACACGATCAGACGGGCGTGGTTAGAAGGACATCATCAGAATGACGTGGTCAAAAGGGCACACACACACACACCTTCACACGTGCATATTTTTACACTCCTTGAGCCCATCTACTATATTTTTTACCCTTTTTATTACCATGTTAGTTTAAATGAACATTGTAATTTCGTATTTAAAGCTTTGATTTCATATCAATCTCTATTGTACATGCAAAATCAAGCAGTACAATATCTTCTTTACTCATTTGACCGCATCATATATTTTTAGCACTCATTTCATCACTTCCCACTTCAAATGGGCCGAGCACCTCACATCATTTATTCGGTATGTATTTTTTGTACACAAGAATAATTATATCAAATCTCATAAAAGGTTATTGTAATTTAACGTTAAATTTATAGTGACCAAAACTTTTAGAGTATTTTAGAACAATGAGAATGGAGTTTAGATGTGTTTGAATGTAAAATTAATACATAATGTATATAATTGATCCAATGTATAAGAAGTGTTAATGTTGATACAGTATATAAAAAAGTGAGAAAATAAGAAGACGTTTTTTGTTATAAAAAATCTCGATTTCACAAACTTAAGTAGTCTACATTTGTCTTTTTTGTGGATGCATATGCATTGTCAAAAAAACATACACACAAACTATTGTTATAAGTAGTTTAAGTGCAAATTTACTCTTTAACTCCACATGCCTATGTTCGAAAATTTTAAGGTACTGTTTATTTTGTATAAAAAATTAGTGTAGATTAATATAGTATTTATTTTTTTGTATGGAGTTTCTGTACAAATCTAAAACTTGATACTATTTATTATTCTACTTGTATAAGGTGAAATTAAATTAGTACATAGCTGCCCCTTTTTTCAATGTCCAAAATAACCTTCAAGTGTTGGTTAAAAAGTGATTGCACTGACATTTTTGTTCCTTTCGCCCATTTTTGCAATTTTAGAAGTGGAAGTCTTTCATTTTTTCTTCTTCAAACAGCGTCGTGCGTATGTAAGTTTGCATGCCTTTTTTTTTTTTGTTTAAATTTTATATTTGTCATGATCTTAGTTTGTATTGGATATTTACTTAGTCTTGATTATTTATTTTCCATTAGGTATTTCATTTCATTTTTATAAGATGTTCTAAGATTTAAGTTGTTAAGTGCATGCATTTGTTGTTTAATTATAAATGACATGATACACATTTTCTGCAATTTACCTAAGATGATATGTTATGTCTTTTTTTGGGGGGTTTCTAGGTTAAAACTTAAAATCCCAAATGATACTAAATATTTCCCACAAATTAGTATTCATATGCTATTTTATTATAAATAAAATAATATGTAAATATGATTAAAAACTTTAATGTTAGGATGCGGTATCAAGAGAAGTTAGAGCTTTTTATGCAATTATCGAAATCTTGAAGATGTTATGATTATTTTATCTGATGTACTAATATCGGCATGAAGGATGTGGAAATTGGTCGCAGTGGGGCGAAGGCGGGCTAACAATGACGGATTGAAAAGACGATCTCCGTTGTTGTGTTTTTCTTCTTCTTTTATTTCTTTCATTTATTTTTTTGGTAAAATCATATGGAAATGGCTAAGAAAAAAAAATTGATGGAAAAAATATTTAATAGGATTTTTTCCTCTCTCCTAGTGTTTTCTTAAACTAAAGAAGGATGGGCCGTCATATCTAATTCTATGAAAATTTCTTTTTCCAATTCTATTGCAGATTCGATGTAGAATGAGATGATGGAAATATTTTGTTCAATTTTGATTTAATATCACATCGGCATAAGTTGCAGATGAATAGCCTGAGTAGTATATAAGCAAAAAGACTATTATCTTAGAGAGGTGTTTTTTTATAAGAAAATTGTGAGATTCATACAAAGTCAAATTGGACAATGCTTTGCACATCGTGACACTGATGATATTGCATGCCTCATTATTTGACGCTATCTATGAAACCATGGTCATAAACCCATCCCAAATCTCTCGTCTATTGGGCCTGATGATGTAGGAACTCGTCTCACATTAGTTGCAAAAAAGAAGCTTGAGTATGGCGTGCGACACGATTTATGCCCCATTGCAAAAAGAGTTTGTTTTGTCCAAAAATACATTTAATAGAGAAATGAGTTATCAGAATTTATAAATTACTCAAACTTCTCGTTCATTATAACCGATGCAGGATGCATCCCTACATCACAATCTTTTTTCATTATCATTACGAAAAATAGTACCTTAAGAGTGGCTTTTACCTTCCATAGAGCACTACTAAATCCCCATTCTTTTTCCAGAAGTGATGAGGGAGTGTACCTGAAGATGTTGCATAGGATGACTTAATCCATCACCTAGAACCATTCACCAACAGAATTAGTAATGTTCATTCAAATTTAATATTTTCATCATTTTTTTGGTTTTGATTTCAAATTATTTAATTAATAACAATTTTTATAACGACTTATTCTAAATCGGTCATTATAAATTTATTTTTCTCCTTATTTTGTACGATTATTGCAATAATTTTTATTATAATTTGACCGTTCCAAATTAATAAATTAAAAAAAATAATTTGTAATAGTTTTTGTAATGGTTAAAATATTGTCATGATTTTTGGAACCGCTATTGAGACGGTTTTTGTAACAACTATTGATTTCACCAAAAAAAAATTATAAAAATTGCTGCAAATTAATAACGGCCAATAAATTATAACGATTTTAGGTACAACACAAAATTTATAATGGTCGTAAGCACGATTATAGTCGTTACGAAAAAAAAAAATAAAAAATTGCCACCCCAATGACGTCAACATGTTTGATTCGTTATAAAACCGTTACAAAAATCATATCTAGTAGAACGGCCTATGACCGTTAAAAAAAACCACTAAAAATCGCGCATTTTTCTGCAGTGGATCCAAGCCACAATAGACAAGCCAGGTTTAGAACTCTCATATTTCTGATACCCTACACCCCACGGTACCCTTTAGGAGTACAAATAATACGGAATAATGCCAATACGTGATGAATTGTTTTCAACACATACTTATATAATTTATTATGATAATAAAATTTTATAAATATTTTATTTTTGTGCCACAAATTACTAGTTTTTATTTTAAATATAGTTTGTAATTTTCAATTCCAAATATAAATTAAAAAAATATTAATTATAAAGCCCAATAGCTTATTGGGTTGAAAAGCTTTTCTCAAATAAGGCCCACAATGAAAGCCCGTCTGAAACTGGAACAAAAGAGAGAGAGAGACAGAGAGATCACTGGGTGGAGAGAAGATCGAAAATGGCGTCATCGAAAGTGCAATCACCGGCATATCCGAGTGCTGCCAGACTCGCTGATTCTGAATGCTATCCTGCTTACACTGCCTCCCTTAAATGTATGTAATTTCAATTATTTAATATATTTCCTTTTTCTGGTTGTTTGAAATCTCAAGTTTGTTATAGGTTTTGCCAGACTTCCAAGTAATCCTTTCCGTTATGTGAGAATTGTGGAATGTTTTTCCTGAAAACCTAGGAAAACTGTTGGCTGGAATCATTTATAACGAAGATCACGCTGTTATTAACTGCGGTTTTTTGTTAGGGTTAGGGTTTAGTAGATGGAAATTGTTGTTTTTTGGGCTGGTTATTCAGAATTTGCTTATCTAGCTAGTTGTAATTGATAGAGTGGAAATTTAGTTATAGTCTTATGGAGCACTGGAAGGTGGATTCTTGGTGTATTTTTGCGATGGTGGAATACTGCAAACTTGGTTCGCTAGGAGAAGTGAGCCTTTGTGGAAACAGTAGGAGGAAGATCAGTTGAATAATTTGAGGATTAGCTTCTTTTTATCAACAGGGCGGAATCATTACTCGTGGCTCGTTCATTATTGTTAATCTCTTCTGTACGTTAAATGTAAAATATCAGTGCTTAAATATGTGTTACGTAGTTTCAATCATGTTGCTAGCATGTTTATGTTGTTCTGTGAGAAAGTATGAAATGTTTTGGTGTTTTCTCTATGTAGAAACTCCACTGTTGCCATGTGTTTCTCATGAAGCCTCACTTCATTTGGCTTTAAATTTGTGGAATTTCCTGGATTTATCATCATAGATGTGAACTTAATTTGTTTTGTATCTCTAACACTGCAGGTTTAGAAGTATTTAACAGTGACAAGAGCAAATGCCAAGAACATTTTGACGTTTACAAGGAGTGCAAGAAAAAGGAGGTACAGATGTTAATTACAAACAGGAAATGCTTTACCTTCTCTCTTCATTATAGTCATTTTATTTAGAAGCTCTTGATTATCTGCATGATCAGATCTTAGTTATATTTTTTTCTTGGTTGTGACAGAGGGAAGCACGGCTGGAACGCAACCGGAACCGTTCGCTCTTCTCATGAGGTCTTTGGTTCATAATTGCTTGTATTTCCTACAACTCCTACAACATGAACTCATGGTGCAATGCGTCCCACCGCTTTCTGTTATTTGCTAGTCTTAGTGTTGTTACCTAATTCTGACAGAAATGGTGGGGAATGTCTTTCATATATCAATAAAATCATTTTGTATAATTCTATTTCTATTAAGAGTGAAATTTCGAAATGTCATTATCGGTCTTAGTTCTTTTGCTGGAGTAATGGATTAAATATTTATACTATGCTCCCATGTGTCTGTCGAAGAACTTGATCAAAGCAACACTCTAGGCTCTCAGATGATCTTTTTCTTCCTTATTTAATTTTGGGCTAGCTTATGATTATCTTACTGGAGGGAATGCTTAATAGCTCTTGATATGGAATTTCTCCTGCAAAGATGGTATAATTGGTTATAGAATGTCGGAAGGGGAGAATTCACAGAGTATGAGCAGATATTTTTGTTTGATCTTGGTACGTCTTGTATTCCATTTCACTAACTTCAAGTGATAATGCCAATCGTACATGTGGAAGTATATGGAAGTAAATACAAGATGATAAACGACAAAACATCTGTGCGTGTTTCCTTAGGGTTTCTTTGCTATGACAGTTAAGGACAAGAAGATAATGCACAGGTTAGGGTGGTCAGCACAAGAACAGACATACATCACACCGTTTGATGATCTTGGAACCTTAGCCCTTGGAAGACCAAATAGCTTTTTGCTATGTTCTTGGTGGCTTTATGTTGTGGAAACATAGTAGGTGTTACCCCCAAGGTTGTTCCTTCTTTTTATGTTCATTGTTCTGTGCCCAATGAGAAATGGAGTATGTAAAATATGTTTCTAGTTGCCAATATATTTATTGAGTGCGACTATTTTGATTATAGTCTCGATATTTTGATGAAATATTTTAATTAGTTACCAAAGTCGAATAATCACAGACATTTATTTCATTTGATTTTGTAGTCTTGATTGTGCTGAAAAATGGAATGTAGATTTACGTTTAATGAGCCTTTGGAATGCATAGTGGAACCACCAAGTACCACCAGATAATTTCATTTACACCCCAGCCCCTTGATATATGGTCAATTTACGCAAATCACTTTTATTTTTGGGTAGTTATAGAAACCACTCATCAATCGAGAACTAGAATAGTTTGTATAATGATGTTGATGTTTATGGGATTGTATGTGTAATTTTTCAAAAGTAGGGTGCTTTGTGTTTATGAAGTTGAAATTCTGGTGAGTGTATGTGTAATTTTTTCAAAGGCAAATGTAATTTGTGTAAAATACATCATAGGTTGGGGTATAGATGTACTTATCCTTGTCTATATTACAATTTTCCAGCCAAAATCTTGAATTTCCCCAATGTATTTTGTCTAAAAACGTTAAACACCTAATATAGCATCCACCAATATTTGTGGTGTTTTTAATGTTTTTTTAGTTACATTTGGTCTGCCCTTTTGAGGGGTGTATGCAGTGCAGCAGGATCCAAGAATGTATCATTTATATTAATTCTTTGTTTTTCTTCCTCTGATGGAATGAGGTTTTAAAATATACCATTTAAGTGATTAGTGATATTAAAAGAAGAAAGAGTCAAATTACAGTATTATCGTGGATTTCTTTTTTACTGCTAGATGTGGTTAATTCATAATTAATATTATTACTCACCAAATAGGTCAAAGCTGAAACATATTTTTGTAAAAAAGAAAAACAGAAAATACTACAATAATTAAAATTATTTTCATATATGACAAACAAGAAAAGGGTGATCTAATTATCATAATCATAATTTTCCTATTAATAATACCAAAAAATGCTGAATTCTTTTAGATGTTGATTACAAAATTCTGAATAATTTAATTACGTCTCGTGATTTACAATTACTACATCTTTTTTTGTTTGTTCTAGTTGTCATAGTTATAATAAATTATTTCATTTTAATATAACATAAGATTTTTTTTATTTAATAATTACTAAAGAAGTCTAATCACTGTTTCTACCTTACAAGTCCCATGAAAATACTTTCATCACCTAAAATATGACAAAGATAAGTTATATATATATCTTTTTAACAAATATCATCGTCCCATACGTTAAAATATCGTAATTTTTAAAATAACGCGGTTCCAATTTTTTGATTGCCAAAATTTTACCCTCGAGACAAATTCATTTTTTAGTGAATCAATTATAATTATATCATATATTTTGGATTATTAATGATTAATATACTAATATTTATTAATGATTAATATTCTAATATTAAATATTTATTATTTATATAATATATCAACAAATGCTATGACTAGATAAACTACATCGATCTTTTTTGAAATTTTTCATAATTTTAAATACAGTCTCAAATAAATTACAAATATTTTTATAATTAATGACCTTACAAATACTTCTTTATGATAGCTTATTGAAGAAAGTATTAATTAGACAGTCGTTAGTTAACTAAGAGAATATAATGGTAGATTTCATCAACGCCTTTTGAGATTCCACATAATTACAATTACATTCCTATTAGATAAAAAATTAATTAACTCTTTTAAGGTTTGCTCCATCTTTCATTTAACTCCACCAGTCGAATAAATTTATCACATGTTATTCCTAAAACTACTCCTGATAAATAGTTGATATGATTTGATTATTTGATTGTTATTAGGACCAAAGTGTAATATTTTAAAATATTGACGGGTTAAATATTACGATCTCACATACTTTCTACTTAATATATATATATATATATATATATATATATATATATATATATGCTAAAACTAGTCCTTTTGCCCATTAAATATTGCGGGATTATCATTTATATTAGGATGAATTATAAATGCATTTTTATTAGATAAGAAATTATATTTAGGATAATTACACTCCCCTCGCCCGATGTTTGGTGTAATTACACGTAGATCCCCTATGGTTTGGGAAATTACATCTAGCAACCTTGAGGTTTGTTTCATCTAACAAATAAGTCCATCCGTTAGTCAAAATTCACAAATTAACTGATATTAATAAAAAAAAAATCTATATTAATCCTTAATTGACTTATTATTGATTTATAGCAAGTCAAATAAATCTTTTTATGATTAAATTACCCTTATACGTCTCACGCATTAATGTATATGAGGACGTATATTTTCACTGTTATAAGAATAATTTAATCCGAAAAAATTTATTTAACATGCAATACATCAGTAATAAGTCAATCAATGGTTAATATAGATTTATGTCTAATTTTTTTGTTAATATCAATCAATTCGGTGAATTTTAACTAATAGAGGGACTTATTTGTTAGATGTAGGCAAATCTTAGGGTGCTAGGTGTAATTTTTAAACCATAAGGGGTCTACGTATAGTTACACCAAACCTCATGGGAGGAGAGTGTAATTATCCCTTATATTTACCCTCTTGAGGTTTGTAAAATATTACAATGCTTGCAAAAAAAAGTGTGCAATTATAAAGACACCCTTCATTTATCTGACAAAAAAAAAAAAAAAAATGAAAAAGACTAAAAGCTCCTTAAACAGAAGTTCATTAGGAGGGTAAATGTAATTTCCTATCTAACAAAGATGTATTTTTATGATATACTAAACCTCAATGGGTGTGAATGTAATTAACTCTAATATATAAGATAATTCTTGCAATATATAATGGACAAAAATGACTAATTTAGGAAAAAAAAAAATATTACATTTAAGTACGAAGTATCTAAGATCATAACATTTAATCTACTCAATATTTTAAAATATTACAATTTAGTCTGAAGGGCATTTTTGTCTAAAAAGTTGATCAAATCATAGTCAAACTTTTTAAAGGGATATTTTGAAAATAGCATGTGATAAATTCACGGAACCCTATCGGTGGAATTAAATGTAAGACGGAACAAACATGAAGAAGTGTAAATGTAATTTCTGATCTAATAGAGATGTATTTATAATTAGGGATAATTACATGGACCTCCCCTTTTAGTATGGGAATATACAAATTCCCCCCTCTTACTATGAAAATTATAAATACACCCCTCTAACTAACAACGATTAAGATTGATTGGCAGAATATTTAAATTTATGCTTTTCCTCACTTAAAAATAAAAATATAGATAAATATATTAGGCAAAATAAAAAAAATAAAAAAATAAAAATACAAAAACACCCTTAGGCTTTTTTCGCCTGACAAAAGATTCTATCTTTTTTCTTTTACTTGTTCCTTCAAACCTTCCATTCATACCACAAAAATCATTTCTCCTGTGCAACAACACCATGAGCATTCCACTGCAGATCATGACTGTTTTAAACATTAGAAGCTCACAAATAAATTACACTGGTAGAAAATACATCTAAAAGTTAGTTTGACGGGCCAATTTGTAATGGTAATAAACCAAGAAGGTAAGTTTATGTAATTTTCATAGTAAGAGGGGATTTGTATATTCCCATAGTAGAGGGGAGGTTAGTGTAATTATCCCTTATAATTATGTTGTACTTGAAAGGGCGCTGATATAATTTATTTATTTTTAAATAAAAATAAAATATATGTAATTATGTCGAAATTGTAAAAAGGCATTTATAATTTATTCAAAATTAATAATATTTTTATAAAATCTATATTTTACTATGCACACACATTGGTTATACCGGGGCGGATCATTAAGGATCCGCTACTCGCCCCTCCAAGGCGGATTCTAGTAGATCCCTAATTTCAGCCTTCATATTGCTAAAAATTTACTCAATAGACCAATTTGTTAGGGAGCCCAAATACTATTAGTGAATTAATGGATAATGTTGGGTTTTACACCCTTCAGTAGTGAGCCCAAAACATGAAATTTTTAACAACTATTACAATATAATTGTAGGTTTTCAAATCCTTAAAATTACAACCAGAGATACAAAAGAATAAAGCAATATATGAACAGATCTGAATATATATATTACAAAAGCAACAAAAATAATCGTTGCTAGAACTACAAGCGAAGAAATGGCTCAAGGAATTAAGATCCGGAAGAACGACAAGCTCTCGGCCACAAAGGCCGGCAACCGACTCATGGTTACACCAAAGTTCACAACAACAATCCACGAAGACATGGTCACTCAAACCCAGATCAACACCACAAATGTTTAACACTAATACTACGAAAAACTTAATCCACTAAGGATTATTAAGCCACAAAGAAACCATACAGAGACTTTGAGTTCACAGAGAACTCTTCGAGTATTGAGAGAGGAGATTTCAATATTAATATGCAATTTGGCCTTATAAATACAACCTCAATAAATTATAAATATCTTATTAAAATTAATGATCGTCAACAAATACTCTATTTTATAAAAAATTATTTATTAGATAATCGACAATTCTAAAAAAATATTTATAATTTTTAAGTAGCGAAAAATTATTTATAATTATGATAAAATTCGATAGACATATTTATACTTTATTGTAAGTTAATATAATAAAATTGAGATGAATGATTAAATAATTTTGAAGGAAAATTGTGTGATGGTTGGGGGATTTGAAATGAAATATCCTGCACTCCACCATCACCATCACCATCACATCACAAAATACAATTCTATTATTCCATTATTTTAATTATGATTTTCAATTAATAACTTCAAATAAAACAATGAAAATTAAATTAGAATAGTGACACCACCTCCCCTTCCTCCCCCAGCTGTGTTCTCTCTCTCTCTCGAAACCCTAGTTCTCTCCGTCTCGTTCAATCACACGCACAGCATAACAACACTGTACGAATCGAAGCATTTTTCATCCGCTTTTCGATCTTCCAGTTGTAATTCGGGAACCCCCTATGTATACAAACGTGTAGGTAGCAGTGGGCTGGTAGTTGGTTTTGTTTTCTCTTTTTTCTCGATATATACGAACATGTACAGGGATCGAGGAGGGGGCACATCCAAGGGCGGAGATATGCTGGATCGGAAGCGAATCAACGATGCGTTGGACAAGCACTTGGAGAAGTCTTCTCCTTCCACCTCCAGAAACAAGGGTTCTGCCGTTGCCGTGCCCTCCACATCCAACGCCGTTGGGAAACATATTGACCACCGGGATAATCGCTCCTCATCCACCCTCACCACCACCAAGAATAAGTGCTCCGATGGTACGTTGTTGTTGTTTTTTTTTTTTTTTTTTTTTTTTGGAGGGGGGGGGGCGGAGTTGTTTGGTGCCTTTTGGATTTTAATGTCAATTGTATGAGTTGTGTTCAATTTTTGATATTTTTGTTTGTGCTGGGATTTCTGTTGATTGTAGAACAAATGTGTGGTGGTTACATTTAGCGACTGAATATTTGTTACTGATTTATTTATTTTTCTGCTTGTTAAAGAGTTATTTAGATGTGTTACGTTTGTGGGCCTCTGGAGTTTCATTATTTTTGGTTGAATGCTGTTGCTATTATTGTTTGGAGAGCTTTTTACCTATTTGGGTGACTCAATAGATCCCTGAGCTGCTAAGTTGTGCAATTATGACTACGATTATAGATGGGTGTGCCTTGCATGAAGTTCTTTAGCTTTTGATCTGGAAAGGGTCCTGGGAGTATGAGTAAGAGTGGGTTTATACTTTTGATGAACTGTTAAGGTTACGATTCTCAGAGTAGTTGTAATTAGTCTTGTTATGGCTTTGTAATTGGTCTATATTGATTTTTCTTGTAATGATGAATCGATCCTAAATGGGGATCCAGATTCTACTTGGCCCTATGACTGGCTCATTCGCTTAAAGTTATGCAATAAGACCTCCATTACTAAATAGCATCAATATTCTGGTCATGTTTTTACAGTAACTGATAATGTTATAGAGGAAGCTGGCAAGTGCTATATTTAGAATGATGACGACTGGGATGACGATTAAGTTGAAAAGAAGTTGGTGCCGTTGCTTGAGATTTAGTGCCTAGTGAAGAAATTTGTGATGGTACTGTAAACTTGAGAAAAAAAAGGCATATTGTAACCTCATTTCTGGGACACATGATTCTAACCCTGCTCTTGCCGCTAAAATAGCAATCTTTATGTGCCCTAGGGCCTGGCCATGTAACAACTATGCTTCTCTAAGTATTAGTGTATATGTATACCTTCTTATACGAGCACCTATGGTGCCTATTAACTCAGATTCACTTACCTTTTTTTACTTTCTTTTGGCTTAACATATGTGCTTATGTGTAGTGATTAAACAAAAATTAAAGATATCAAATGTATGCCATTTGCAGAGGAATCTGAAACAGACAGTGAAGAGTCTGATGTCAGTGGTTCTGATGGGGATGATACTTCTTGGATTTCATGGTTTTGCAACTTGCGTGGAAATGAATTCTTTTGTGAAGTTGATGATGAGTATATTCAAGATGATTTTAATCTCTGTGGGTTGAGCAGTCAGGTTCCATATTATGACTATGCGCTCGACCTAATTCTGGATGTTGAGTCTTCTCATGGTAAGCCTTTTACATTTTTCCCTGCTTGATATTGCTTGGGTTCTGCTTTTAAAGATATTTGCTGTTTTCTTATATTTTATGAAGTCTCAATTCATTTTATCATTGGTGTGGAAATTAGCTTCTATTTCTTTTATGGATAAAAAAAAGGCAGATTTGTCCTATTACAACATGAATGTAATGAGTCAACTTTCATAATTCAATGATCTGGTTTGGTGAAGATTAAATGACAGGCTGAGATTCTTGAGCATTTATTCTGTTGTTCCAGCTCTGCATGCTAGCCTTTCACAGAGTTTTTAATCATTATAGCCTGATTATGCTTGGATTTGAATTAGACTTGAAGTTGGTTTTTCTTTTCTCATCTGTATTCTGTTACCATGGTCCTTGGATCTTTTTGCCCAACTCTTGGGGATAAATGTACTACCTCTGGCTTTTAACCTTCTGGGAAGTTCTTTTATTGGGAATTTAATTCTTATACATTCTTATAACTTTGACTGATAGCTGCCTGCAGTCTATGCTGGAAAGCATTTTCAGCATTTCCAGATTAAAAACCTGGATTTTGGTTTATTTCCTCCCCTGTGGTTTGCTCATAGCTCAAGCACATTTGTTTAATCCCACAAGTGCATACTTCCGATTTTTCCCCTTTCTTAAGCTGAATAATTTTGGTCATAACATTTCTTCCATGATGGGCATATGTAGGTGATATGTTTACTGAGGAACAGAATGAATTGGTTGAATCAGCTGCAGAAATGCTCTATGGCCTTATTCATGTCCGGTACATTCTGACGACCAAGGGAATGGCTGCAATGGTAACATCATTAATTCATCAGTTTTCGTGCATTTGCTACCTCCTCCCCCTTCAGTTTGGGTTTCTTATTTAAATTGTCAATGACATGTGACATAAAACAGTTAGAGAAGTACAAAAACTATGACTTTGGAAGATGTCCAAGAGTCTACTGCTGTGGACAGCCTTGTCTTCCAGTTGGGCAATCGGACATCCCACGCTCCAGTACAGTGAAGATTTACTGTCCCAAATGTGAAGACATTTACTACCCTCGATCCAAGTACCAGGCAGTATCCTTACATTGTGATGTTGTTTTTGGTTTTGATCTGTGGTTGACTTCATAATTTGGATGGTTGCATTTCTCTTGCTCTTGCTTACCTATTCACTTGGAACATCTTATATTGATGGAAGTGCAATCACTAAGAAGATTAATTAATCCCTGCATTCACAGTCAATCTCACAATCCAATACTAATTTCAGTTTCTAACCCGTTAGTTAAGTCTTATCTCTCTTAATAATTTCTCTACTGTCTGATGATCTACAATCTGCAGTATTCTCCTATACTTCCCTCCAAAGAAGTGAATCCTCCAAAAACCTTGTTACCCTCTGCAAGTTTACAGACTCAAGCATATTTCTCTTACCCTTGCATAATTGTATAGAACTATTTTTGCAGTTACTACTCCCTCTATTGAGTGTTGTAAATGGGAAAAATAAGAAAAGTACAGACTGAACACACATACCAAGGTATTTGTGTTGAGGGGTAGGAGAAATGGATTTTAGCAATTTCCTTGCTCACGGTGATGTGTGATGGGTGTGCTCATAATGCATAGCCTTAAATTTTCTGTGGGAAAACTCAATGCACAAATATTTTTTGATTTGGAACTTAATTTATGCTGTATTGATGATTTGCTTAAGCTTGTGCATCGACATCATCTTACTATGTTAGTAGTATATTACGTACCAGTTCAGTTGTTTTTTCTTGACTGCCAAAGATATTGATGGAGCATATTTTGGGACCACATTCCTTCATCTGTTCTTGATGACTTATGGACACCTCAAGCCACAGAAGCCAACACAGAGCTATGTTCCAAGAGTTTTTGGCTTCAAGATCCACAAGCCTTGACGACAAGTTTTCCATAACCTATCTCGAGCTCGTAGTTCTTCCTTGAACAAATGGTTCTCATCTGGCATCTGGCACGTGGCACGGACAAGTCTGGGTTGTAAACAAGGCAGGTAAAGGCACATCAGCTATTCATATACCAGAATTGCTTGATTCATGGAGAAGCAGTTCTAGCTTATCTTTGAAGCAAATTCATCATTTGAACTTGGAGCACGTGTAAGCTAATTTCATTTTCAGGTTCAGAAATGCTTTCAATACTTTGTCATGTAGTCCTTGTGTGCATACTTAATCAGCACTATATTTTCATATGGAGCAGTTGGAGGAATGTATCCAGTTGTAGTCTTACTTGAACCTAAATTAACATTAATTCTATACAATATAGTTTAGTGACAACAAGTATTTTAACAATCTGGAAAACAATCCTTAAAATTTATGTTTCTTTATCTTGTGTTTGGATAATTGCTCCGTCTCTGCTTTAGGTACCTTTGCATTCATTTCTTTGGAATAATTACCTCTCTTTACCTTTCCTTTGGTTGTTTTTGACATTTATATACATACACACATATATATACATATATGTGCAGCATATAGTTGGATGGGAATGCCTGTATGATTACACTTAACAATGTAAAAGAACAAATTCAGGAAAGTGTACATCTCTAATAATCTATAGGATATTTATGGATAAGGCATTATTTGCACTTACTACCTCTGAGGTTGTGGCCATTTATTTGCATTATACAGCTTCTTTGGAGATTTGACTGATTAACTTCTACCCATGAGGTTTGGATCTTTTTGGGCAGTAGAAGATTTTAGTTAATTGGTACTAAAAGCTAAAATTACAGTTATTTTCATGCCTTTTGTGATAGTGGCATAATTTTTGGAAATTTTATTAGCTGTTTCTCAAGATGTACTATTTCATGCTATCAATCTTTATTTGTTTCCCAAGTGATATAATACTTTTATCTGATCAAAACAAAATCATGATTTTTGAATCATAAGCGGCCCACAATTTATAGAATAAAATTTTTAAAATCAGACAGCCTAACTTTTACAATTCAGAATAGTAGATTTGAAAACAAAATAAAATCAACATGGTTATATGATTTTTTTTTCCCTTTTTCTTTCTTTGTTAAGACGTATTCTAGAATTGAACGTCAGTTCTTGTTCTAAACGTTGTGATTGCTGGTGATATTATGGTTCACATTTTTGTTTTTATTATACAAGTTACAGTTGTTAGCTATATCATTTCACATTTTTAGATTGTATTCCCAATTGGAAATGCAAAATTTCGATTTGTTTCCCGAAATATTCATTGCAAAAAAAATTTTAGTATTTGCACAGAACTTTATTTGTATTATGGAAGATCGTGGTAAATTTAACTATTTTTATTTCTTTTTTTAATTTTATAACATTTGATCCCCAGATTTTGGGATCATTGGCATATAACATGTATAAACTCAACCTCGTTACTAATAAAATCTAAATTCAGCGGGATATGATTTGGGGCAAATTACGTCTACATCTTCTGAGATATGATCTATTTGTGATAATTAGATTAAAAAAATCATTTTTTCTGAAGTTTGCAAACCATTCCTAGCACAATCAGAAAAGTGTACAAGTTATTAAATACCCTAATCCTTTCTTTAAGTAAAGAAAAAGGAATTTTGGGGATTGCCCAAAATGGACAATAACATTTGACATATTTTTCATTTCTTTTCTCCATCTCTCTGTATATTTTTCTCATGTTGTTATTTTAATCGTCTTTGCACTTCTTTTATCATCGACAATTTCCACTTTAAAGGATTACAACACTGGTGATAAGGATGTCTTATAATGAAATTCAGTCCGAAGAGCATTTTAGTTTTAAAAAATGGTCGAATTATACTAAAAATTTACAAGGGATACCTTTAATATATGACATAAATTTCTCCTAACTACCTAAAACATATAAGAAGGAATAAACCTTGCATTGTTATAAATGATCAAAAGAGAAATAGTATGACATAAACCTTAGCCGTCTTTTTCATATATTCAATAACACCGTACGTCTATTATTTATAATAGTCGACTAAGTAACAATGTATTAATAACTTTTTTAATAATTTATATTTAATAAAGTAAAACGTATAAAATTATTTAATACTATTATCGGTCATTCATAATTCTATTCATGACACCCTCCCTTGAATGATCATTTGTAAAGAATGTGCTTCCTTAAAAATTGTCAAGGAAAAATCGAATAGGATAAAAACTTTTGACTAAGGAAAAAGAGTACATTATTTTTAAAATACTTTGAGATTAATAAAGTTACTTTATAAGGATACTTTTGAATCCATATCTGAATACTGTAGGATTCAAATATTTCGAATTGCCTCGTTAAAATCGTGCGAAGGAACACCTGATGGGAAAAAAATCTAAGCAAAGGAAAAAGAGTACGATTTGTATGTGTCTCCCCCTCAAAACTATAAACATTCTTATCGGATGTCCTTTTCCGTGACACATTTTGATGTTATGGATGATTTTTTTAAATGTTGTCGCAAGTAAGGCCTTTGTAACTAAATCTGCCAAATTTTCACTTGACCTTTATTTGCTTGACATCGATTTCACCTTTCTTTTAGAGGTCGTGTGTAAAAAAGAACTTTGGTGAATTGCGTTACGTACTATCTCCTTTAATATAACCTCCTCTTATTTGAGTGATACACACAACATTGTCTTCATAGAGTACTGTTGGATAATTCAATTTGTAATTCACATTTTTCTTTGATATGTCTGATATTTGATCTCAATCAAACACATTCTCTACTTGCATCATGAATTGCAATTATTTTTGAATGATTTGAAGATGTAGCCACCAATGGTTATTTAACTAATCTTCATGATCACAGTACCTCCACATGTCAATTAACTGAAGAGTCTATGATCTCCCTTTATGTGGACCAAAGAGATATCTTGCGTTTGTATGCCCAATTAACTGAGTACTTGATCCATATTGGTAGAACAAATAAGTTAATTGTAAAAGATGTATCAGGTCTAGTATAATTTGCAAGATGCATAAATGCTCCTACAGAGCTTAGATATGGTACTTCTGTAACAAGAATGTTTTCAGGACCAAAGGGACCATTTTTCACATCAAGTGAAACAACCATAGGTGTACTCAAGGGATGAGCAATCCATGTGAAATTGCTTCAGGAATTTCTGCATATAAGTAGATTGGCGAACAAAAATATGTTTTGACATGTGTTCAATGTAGTCCAAGATAAAAATTTGGTTTTTTTTAGGTCTTTCATTTTAAATTGTAGTTTTGGTGAGCTCTGCTGGAGTCTCAATAACATTTAAATCATCACTAAATACTGCAACATAGCCAATCTGGTTGGTGATTTCTTAATAAAAACACATGGTACATCTCATTTTCTTCATATCCCTATTTAAGGAGGTATTTTCTCAGATGATTATACCACATGCGCCCAAAGATTGCTTTAATACATACAAATACCTTTGTAACTTAATAGAATACTCACTTCTTGGTTTGCTATTATATCCGTCCAACATCTTGAGCCCTTCCACGACTTCATATAAATATTTGTCTAGTGCTCCTAACAAATATCCGGTAACTACATCCATCAATCCTATTTTTGTCTCTGTACGATCACTAAACTAAACAAGAATCTAAAAGTAATTGTATCCATGACAAGAGCATATGTCTCGTCGAAATCAATTCCAGGTTTATTCTAGAAACCTTATGCAACTAATCGTGCTTTATATCTCTTTCTCATTTGTTCTTAACAAATACCCACTTATATCCAATAGGCATAACACTTTTGGGTGTTTGGATTATAGGTCCAAATACTCCCCGTTTTGCAAATGAGTCCAGTCTTCTTGAATTACTTATTTCCACGTTAGCCAATCATTTCTCCGTACTCCCTAACGATTTGTGGTTCAATTTCATCATCAATGTTGGTGATATCAGAGGCAATTTCGAATGTAAATATGTTACCAATAGCGATTTTATTTATATCCTACATTTTTCCTAATTGTGAATAATGTATTGAGATCTCATTATTTTTAGGTACATGGTTCTCTTCAGGAGAAGAAAGTTCTTCAAGAGGATCATGTTTCTCTTGAGGAGGAGGAGTAAATTTTAAACATTAATTGCATTGCATGTTATGTTGATGTATGCTCTTCAAGAGCTTTACTTGGTTCATCAAGAACTTTAATTTATATTTTTCTCTTTCAATGAGTTTGATCTTTTGCTACGATTGCCCTTCATGTTTCAAGTGGGATAAGGACTCATTAGTTGCTATATTTATTTTGATCCTTCATGGAGTCCAATCCTTGCCGGTGCATTAACATCTAGAGTATGAGACTCTGTAATATTTTTTATTGTCGGTGAAAGCATTTTGATAATTGATTTACAATAATTTAAAAGGAATGATCTTCTGAATTTCAAGTTTACATTCTTTAGTGTGATGGTAAAAAAGAGATAACTTTACCTGATGCTATGTAATTTTTTGTTGTGCTTCAGGCATAGACTTTTCTCTCCCTTATGGACAAAAAATAGACTCATCAAATTGACATTCTTTAAAATGTAATGTAAAAAGGTCACCCTTCATTGGTTCAAGATATCTAATAATGGATGGAGGGTCAAGTCCAACATAGATACCTAACCTATGTTGTGGACCCATTTTTGTATATTTTGGAGGAGTGATTGGTACATAAACTGCACAACCAAATATTCTAATATGGGAAATATTTAGGGATTAACCAAGTACAAGTTGTAATGGAGAATATCTTTTATAAGTTGTCGATCTAGTTTTAGCTAAATGTACAACATGTAATATGGCATGCCCCCCCCCCCCCCCCAAAGCAAATGCAAGTAATTTTGATCTCATAAGTACATGTATGGCAATCCGTTGTAATCTTTTAATAAAAGGTTCACCTGGACCACTGCTAGTATGTACATATGCTATTAGATGTTCGACATCAACTTAATATTTTTTAAGTGAATTCACTTGCATTGTCCTAACAAATTTTTTGAATTAGGTAATCTGGAAATTGTGCCTCTAATCTAGTTATTTGAGCAAGTAGTCTTGCAAATGCAAAGGTTACAAGTAGATGAATAGTAGATGCTTCTATTAATACCATAAAGTGTTTAAATGGACCACATGGTGGATGCATTGGTCCACAGTATCACCTTGAATTCTTTCAAAAAAATATGGTAACTCAATAATAGCTTTTGAAGATGATGGTCTGATAATTAATTTACCTTGTGAACAAGCATTGCATGACATTTCATTTGGTAAAAAAATCATGTGGTTCTTTAATAGATGACTATGTGAGTTTTTAGTAGTACGGCACATTATTATCGATCCGAAGGCCCAAGATGATCATGCCAAAGCTTAAAGACTTTGGGATTGGATCACTTCTGGTGTACCAATACCTTTATTTTTTAATTATTTTCACGATCGTAAATTAAAATTCTAAAGAAAAGCGGGCAACTTTTCTAGTATGAGCTTCTGGATCAAACTATGAAGTAATGAGTAGATATTCTTTAATGCCTTCATTAGTGGTCTCAATATGGTATCCATTGAGGTGTGCATCTTTTAAAATTGGTTAAATCTCTTCTAATCATATGAGTATAAAACATCCATTATGAAGCTTAGTGCCATTAGGTAGCACTATATTGACTCTTTCGGAGCCTTTGATCATATTTGTTGGACCTAAATATGGTGGTGACATTTATTTTGATAAATGTTAAAGTATCAAAATATTTCTTATCTTTTAAAAATAGTGTATCGTTGCACTATCTACCAAGCATAAGTCTTCACTAGTTCTATTGATATTGGCAAAACCATCATAATCTGTGTTTTAACATTAAATAAAATTTAATAAAATCAATATAAAATATAAGCATGTCAATCATATAAAAATAAATATTCATTCATTCATTTATTTATTTAATAGTACTTTTAAATTATGCATTATTTTTATTTGAATCCTCGGCATATCTGCAATAGTTTGGTTATTAGGCTCAGTCAAATCCTCCAAATTAGTGTAATAATATCTAGGATCATGAGTTTGGAGAAAATCTCTCTCTCTCTCTCTCTCTCTTTTGTTTGATAAACGTTTGATACAAATCTACCAAATGCTTGGGCGTACGACATATACGCGATGTAACATTTACAAACTTTTATACATAATTGCAGGACACATTGGTAATTACCAAAAAAAAAATTGAATTTAATTATAAATAAATTATAGGTTAATATTTGAATATGTTATAATTTTAGGGTACTAACATGGAACTTTTAAAGTTCACGGGGGAATCATATAAATTTAGAAGTTCGGAGCCAAATTGCAATTTTTTTAACAAAATTAGTAAAAAAAAAAAAACAAAGATGAAGTCTGAAATTTGGGGTGGCTCGTGTCCCACGGGTTATTAATTGTAAGACACCAACTATTTCTTAGTTAAGCCAACAAGATATTCACTTAATTATATTATATGTATATATTCACGAGAGTGAGTGGTATATATATTATGGGTAGCAAATGGACGGGTTGGATCGGGTTCAAATGGGCCATATTCAATATGAAATCGGGTTCAAGTTGGATTTCAATTAACGGATTGAAATTAGATCACAAATGGATCATGTTGGTTCGATGATACTCATTTCTTTACATTTAATGTTTAAAAATTCAAAACTTTAGATAAAATAAAAATAATATTTTTAATACAACTTGTAATATAATACGACTAAAAGTTGTATTATTCATTCTTTACAGAGAGTAATTAAGTATATTAAAATTCATTTGTTATATATAAAATAAAAAATTCTTAACGTACTACAAGATACTACATGTTTCAAAATTAATCATGAGATGAATAGTTGTGCAATAAATTTCTCCTAGTTTTTTGTAAAAGTAATTATGGATTTCCAATTGCAATAATAATAGTTATTGATAAATTATTATTAGATATTGATATTTAATATGTTCATTGAAATTTATAATATAATTGTATTATATAATTTATCAAAAAAAATAAATAAAGAATTTCAAATGGTCACCTATGAATTACGAGTTTTGCCTTTTTTTATAAAATCCTTCACTTTTCTTTAATTTGTTTCATTATTTTAGAAAATGATAATTTACGAAATATATTTTGAAAATTTTGTTTCTCATAAAAAATGTAAAAAGCTAGAACTATAAATGTAGTTAGTAAATATAGCATAATTAAATCAATAATGAATTTAAGCAAATAAATAATTGATTGGATACCTTTAAGAACTATCACCAACCCATATGAAATCCATGGTGCAACCTAATTTTTTATTAAGTTAAACTCAAATATACTTAATATGTTGGTAAATTTATTCCTCATAAAAAACGTGAAAAAAAATTAAAGCATATGAAATAGTTATATGTAGTCAACGTGATCAACAATAAATTTAATTAATTAAAAAATTGGGTTGGGTCACCAACCTATATACAATTCATCATCAATTCGCTTAAAGTCAATCACCAACCCATATATAATTCATAATGAACTCAGGATTATAATTTCTATTAATATATTTAATCAATTTTATTATATTACTAAAATAACTTTTGAGAAACTAATAAAAAAATAAAACATGAAGAACCTACTTAGAACCCATATAGAACCCGTAATTTATTTAGATTTATTTAAACAAAACTATATGGACTCATATTAAAAAATAAAAAATCCAGCCCAACCCAAAATTAGGTGGGTTGGGTTGAAATAATAGGTTTTCATCCATATTGCCACCCTTAATATATGTGCACTTAAAGACTTTCATTTATGAAACAAAATCTCTCTTTCTTAAGAAAAAACAGGACTCAAAGATAAAGTAGAGGGTTGAGTCGTTCCCTCTACTAACTAAGTAGTTTTGAGAATGAGGTAGGTATAGTGTGGTGTTGTGATTTTGATGAAGGATGGAATGTGAATTTTACCCTCGACACAACAATTCACAGGTGAAATTAAGTCTAGAGAGAAAATATCTGGAGGAGGAATATATTGAGTAGTCAAATCAAATAAATAGTCACCTTGTTTAAAAAATAATATATGGGGTATTTATAGTGGTATTGGGAGTTTTAGAATGTTGGTAGGGTGTATGTATTTATTGTGTGGCTTGCATATAAAAAAATTACTTTTTTACCCTTGTAAATAAATAGGTACTACCAATATATACATCATATAGCTCCCCATTTTTGAATGAGTTACTAGGACGAGTAAGTCGTCCGGGAGTAAGAAGACACTAAGTATTTAGGGCTTTGATTAGTTTGAACAACTATTTGGGTCTATATTGAACAAGTTAATGGACCCAAGATCTATGACCCAAGCCTAATACTATTGTTGAAGGTGGCCCAAGTCGTTGGGTCGAACGATGGGGAGGAGTTAGTGGTTGACCGCAACTATTTATTTGGGGTTCTAGAGAATGAGTGCAGCCTTAAGGGTTCGCTTCTCAAGTGATGCTCTAGTTAAGCTTGAGGTGCCTCGAGCTGGCGGCAAGCTCAAGTCCAGCCTTGAGCTCGAGTTAGTGCCTTGACCAAGACTGGTGCTCGAGGCTAGTGGAGCTCGGGCTCAAGGCTTGAGTCCTCGAACACGACGGCTATTGCCCTATGCGCTTTGGGAGGAGGCACACAATGTCGCGTCCACTCGAGCCACGACCCTGCCAGTTCGAGGCAGGTGGCTTGGGGAAGGTGGAGCAACACATTATTTTTATTTTTTATTTTTTGGAATTATACGGATGTTGTCTCAAGGGGTGATTTTCTCCCAACTCATATGGTCGTAAATTTTATATGTAATTCGACATTTAGTTTAGATAAATTTCTTCAAACTCACATGGTTGAAAATTTTGGCATGTAACTCGCAACATTTCGTATCTATGAACGTTGTCCTTACACTTAATGAGTTCTTTTTTCGTTCTTTTACGATTATTTACATCAGATGTTGCCTCAATGAATGTTTCTGCTCATGCCCGGAGTTGATTTTTACCAACTTCAAAAGGGAGGGGAGCAAACTTTTTTCGAGGCCAATATTGTTGGGGAAGATCTCAGTGAAGTTTATATCGTGGGGTCCAAAGCAACTCTTTGTTGCCTCAAAGAGACTTTTGAAAACTAGGGATCTTCGCATCTGAAAAGTTTTAAGCTACTACAGGAAAGTTAACTTCCTTTTTTAAGTTTGAGTTACAAATCCTTAGGGGAAATAAAAGGGGAGAAGGATATGTTGAGCTCCTACTCGAGCTTTTTTCTATTACAAGTGAATAACCAAAAAATAATTATTTTTTGCTATTCGACTTAAGGTCACTCCTTCATGGCGAGTGAGTCTCTTCCTGCTGAACCTCTTGAGGTCATGGGATGACTCCTATTATGGAAAAATTATCGTCATGAAGAGTTAGATTTGATGTTAGCTCGAGGTGGTGCACTCAGCCCACAATCAAATTGGCATCCTTGTGGATAGTGGTCGACATATTCCTTCAAGTGTCCCCGTGGATAAGTTTTTCTATCTAATTTTGGAGGTGATTACATTGCTCTGTTGTATGCCCCATGTCACGCTGGAAGGCAACAATATTTGTCGGACTTTAGCCTCTTGGTATTGTCTTTCATTTTTCTTGGCCATTGATTAATCAACCTTTGTTGCTCCACCATAACTAATATTTCACTTTTGGGTGCATTCAGGGGGTGTAGTACGTGAATCCTGTTGGCGCCAAGTGTTTGGATTTTTTTTCTTCTTTGGTTCTTTTTCCTCCTCCCTGCCCTTCCTCTTGCCGCTAATGGAAGTGTCTGAAACATTGGACTCCTCGATCATAATATATTTTTGTGACCGCATGAGTAACTCTTCCTAAGTAATAGGGGGTTTGCCAACTACAAACTCCTTGAATCTTCCCAATAGTAAGTTTTGTTGAATGATGCTAGCCAACAACTCATGGTTCATAAGGGGTACCTCGTGTATAGCCTCCACAAATCTTTGCACTTAATCTCTTAGCAACTCATTTTCCTTCTAGCATATGGTGAACAAAAATGCGGCAATTTTTTTTCAGACTTTCTTGTTCATAGAGAAGTGATGTAAAAAATATTATGTCAACTGCTCAAGGCTGGAGATAGTTCTGACAGGCAGCTGGTTGAACCACACTAGAGCATGCTTGAGCGTAGTGCGGAAGACCTTGCAATAGACGATATCACTCAAGTCATACCAATCAATTTTAGCATAAAATTTGTCTAAGTGCTCCTGTGGGTCTCCAGTCCCATCGACTTTGAAAAATTCAACGCTTCAACACCTGTTAGAAGTACTTCAGCTAAAATTGCAGGGGATAAAGGGTTACGTCTTGGAGAAGCGATTGCTATGGGCAAATAAGGATCCTTGACTCTCCTCGATTGGGAGGGTTTACCTTTGTGTCTGAGCGATTTTGAGTCGGAAAACTCTGTTGTTAACCTCTTCTTGCCTCTGCTCCTCCTATTCAGGAGTCTAGGATAATTCTTGACTTTGGTAAGGGAAGGAATGGGTGGATTAACGGGGTGATGTGACGCCAAATTGAGCAATGGTTTGTGCATCTGCACGTCTGGATGCATCACAGATCAAAGCCAATGAAGCTTCTTGCATCAGCTATATCATTGCTCCTTAGGGTGGAACACCTGGAGGGGGGTGGCTCTACATGGGCGGCGATGGGGTTTATTCATAGGGTGGTAGGACTTTTTCACTAAGTGGTCAAATAAAATGATTAGTAACATTGTCTAAAACATAATATATAGGGTATTTATAGTGGTATTGAGAGTTTTACAATGTGATAGGGTATATGTGTTTATTGTGTGGCTTGCATGTAAAAAATTATTTTTTTACCTTTAAAATAAATGGATACCATCAATATATACATCATAAAGTTAACTGAAGTTATATATATATATATATATATACTTATTTGTATATTTGATCATAAATTATTGATTATTGTCTGAATTACGTTGTTGGTTTTTGCAAAGTTGTTTTCGCAAAGTTGTCATATATGTGCCTATCTGTAGGTAGGGTGTAAAGAAGAAATGAATTATTGTGTTGTGCTACATTTGATTGTTCAATAAAATTGAATGATGAATTTATTGATAGAAATATTATAAATTGAGATAAAGAGATGACTTACCTAACGGGGACATACTAAATGGTTTATGATATTGTAAATGATAATGATGACTATGTGAATTAGATGTGATATGAAAAAAAAAAAAAAAAAACATGATTATATAGCCAGGTAACGTGGCGTGTAAGGTACCAAGGTATTCCGAAAAGCGGGGAATATCATGTGCTGAAAGATATATCCTGGGATGGTGTGTAACACCCCTTAGTAATTATTTTCCATCTTAGATGGTGAAATATGAAATTATCATGAGATGGAATATAATAACAGAGTCACTTATGTGTTAGATTTTTAATGAATTTGCAATAAATTTTATAACAACTAGAAACTTCACTTCTCTCCTTCTTTTATGTTCATAAATATTAAGGTTGAGGATTGAATATAAAATTTTGATGACATCTGTCATTCCATGAGGGTTATATAATGTATTAGTGAAATAAGAATTATCTTTTTAGGTTAAACGGTTATTGCTTATGAGATGAACTGTAATTACGTAGGGGGTGTCACATGGTGTGGGGATGTCATGTTCGTTATGATGTTTTCTATTGATATTGTTACACACTAGGGTGGTGTGGGGATATTATATTCGATGGGTATCCTGTGTTGTATATATATGACATAGATTGAGATGAGGATGACCAGAAAAACTATTGACTGATGCGCTCCAATTAGGATAAGCATGGCCCTAAGAAAAATAAACGATTATTTGAATATATTGTCATATGGTTGGATGTATGGTTATTGCTTACTGGTATTGATTACTATATGAATTTGTTGTGATTATATAATGAATACCTGTTGGTTGGTGTTATTGCACGAATTTTGTCTTACTGTTATATGAGCGTGTATATATAAGCTAATTAGATATACTTATTGAGTAGGCAGCTCATTTCATGTCACTATGACTATCCAATTTGAATCATAAGCTAATCAACAATATTACTAGATGGGTTAGCAGTGATATCTTGAGTTGGGAGCTCCAACTATAGAATTACATAGATACTAAACTTTCACTAAGTCAGTATTTCAAGTTATTTAGTAACTAAAAACTTCACTTTCTCTTTTATTTATATTCATAAATGCTATGGTTGATGATTAAATATAATATCTTAATAACATGTCATTTTGTGATGTTTTGTGTAAATATATTGGTGAAAATAGAAAATTATCTTGTTGGGTTAAGATGTGAGTTTTTTTATGAAATGGAATGTATTTATGGAGGGGATGCTACGACTAGTAACCTTG
Source organism: Sesamum angolense (assembly GCA_034509725.1). Lineage (NCBI taxonomy): Eukaryota > Viridiplantae > Streptophyta > Magnoliopsida > Lamiales > Pedaliaceae > Sesamum > Sesamum angolense. Next base: position 8,995,844 of record JACGWL010000008.1, read on the forward strand.
TGCACCACATCTGAAGCATTTTTCTTCATATTGCTCGTAAGGATTATATTGTGGATCCTTCTTTTTATTTTGTGTTAGCCCATTTTGCTCACTTCTGGTGGTATGAACTATATCCTTTGAAGAATTTTGATTTTTTTTTTCCTATTGAAATTATCTTTTTACTACGTTTAGCACCACCATTATTTATGTTATTGTTACCTTTTGTGCCATTAGCTTCAAGGAACGGCTATGGAACAAATGGGATGTGACTGATGGTTTTTCATTAAGGTCATCTTTACTTTGGGTGATTAGTCATGATATCATGGCTAATCACCCTTTATTTTTTGTTTACTTTACTTTTTATTAGCTCATGATTAGTGCCTAAAACCCAAAATATGATGTGATTTTTTCATGATAATAATCACAATTTAATATATCCCATTTTAATCATATCATTCAAAGTAAATGTGGCCTAAGTGTTTGTTATTTGTTCTGCAATTAGAAGACATGTGATCAACTTAAAATATTCTGTGAATATTATTTCTTGATATTGTTGGTGCAAAACTATATTAGTGGCATGAAATGTAGATAATATTTTCTCTAGCATATCAGAATCCGTGACTGTTTCACCATACAATTTCAACCGTGAGGTGATTTTGAAGAGTGCATAATTGTAATCAACCACAAATTTTACAGACTTATGGTGCGCATATCTCTCTTTTAATTATTTCACAAGACAAGATGATCTTCTATGGTTAAATATTCTGTTTTTAATTCTTCGTGAATGTGGTAACGTAGGAAAATCATTGCTTTTGCACGATCCTATTGGGATGCCTGATTTCCTTTCTTAATTATACCACTAAGGCAATGATTGGTATGAGGGAATGGGGAGGGAATGGAATTGCCATTCCCAATTCCATTCCTATACATGTAATTGGTATATTTAAATTTAATTAAGGAAAGGAATGGGCTATTCCATGGGAATCCTTATTCCCTTAAGAAAGGGATTAGTGATTCGATCCAAATATCATGGTATTAGCTATTTTTATGAGCTTGGAAATAGAATTATTTTTGATAAAATTATCCTTGTGATTACAGTATATAAAACATTAATTTTTGGAGTGTATTTTATTGAGTATGATTCTTTTTATTAATTCAAATATATTATTTTGAATTAATAAATAATGGGAACAAAACATTAATTCATTGAATTTGATATTTAATTTTAATTTTTATTAGTTCAAAATATTTATTTGGTCGAGTATCAAAGCATAGTTGTCATTGTATTCTATATCATTTTAGTTTTAATTGATATTAAATTTAAATAGTTTTTCGTATCGAGTATTGAAAAATAATTATGCATCCATGGTAAGAAAAAAATAATCACTTTGATACTTAATTATTTTTACTAATTACAAAAATTAATTGAGTACTGAATAAATAATGGTAGATGCACTAATTAAATATATTAGTTCATTTGATTATTTGAATTAATTTATTTATTTTGGCAGAAAAGTATTATCTATATGTTTAACGAGTCAATTTTTATTACGTAAATAAATAATTTATATATAATATATATATTTTTAATAATATATGAGATGTTTTATAAATTATTTATAATATTATATAAGCAATTTTTAAATACTATTGTTATACAATTGAATTCTATATTTTTAAAAAAATATAAATAAATTATTTTTATTAACAAATTACTAAAAGAGGAAATATGTCATAAAAATAATTTTATTTTATTACAAATCATTATTTTTTAATTATTAATTTTGTTAATGGAATCAACTAAGAAACTAAGGAATGAATTATATTACTTTCTAATTTATTGAGTATACCAATCATAGGAACGTTATTCAATGTGATTCATTTCCCTTCTTTATTCCATTCCACAATCCATTTCATTCCTACTTAATTCTATTCTTACATACCAATAATATGGATTCACAATTTCTAGGTGGATCTCAACATTGATGATCCATGATAAATAATTATTATCAGTAATGTCCAAAACAACAAATTCAAATTTCGTTAGATTATTCAACAAAATGCTTTTTAATAATAATAACAACCTATATAATATAAAATGTTAAAAATACTCGTCTTCATAATGTCTTATAAAATGATTAAGAGAAATAATAAACATGAAATCTCATAAACTTGCATTGTCTTTTTCATGTATCCAACAACACCGTACGTCTACTATTATAATAATCTATTAAGTAACGGTATAGCAATGATTTCGTTAATATTTTTTATTTAATAAAATAAAACATGTTAATATGATTTAATACTATTAATGGTCCTTCACTCTTTCTATTACATTCATAACACACACACGAATATATGAATTTACATATAATCTGTCAGATTTTAAAAGTATGGATATAGTTTAGCCATAAGTTTCAAAATTTATCATAATGTCGTAATATAAAGATGAATGATTGAAGATTATCAGCCCACATCCGAAAATCATGTAATATACATAGAAGGTGATGCAGAGTTCTGTGTTTTTGTGAAGTCAAATGGTGGTCTTCTTACGCGGGAGGCGCAAATGAACGTTGCCCGAAACACCATTGATTCTACACCTCTGCTCCACTTCTTCCCTTTACTCTCTCCTCCTCTCATATTCAGATCCTCACAATCATCCACTTGAGGAACCCCGAGAGATGATAGACGTCACCATTGTTTTGAGTTTCCACACACATCACGCACTGCTGAGCAAGAACGAAAGACGAGAGTTTGGAGGAAAAAAGATTGAAACTTTGGTCCCTTGTGTGGTTTGTTGGAAGGTGGAGGGATTTGATTTGATTTGGGTTCTGGCTTAAATCTGTGTAATGCATCTGAAAAAGTCTGAAGAAGAACAAATCAGGAGAGAAAGCAGTGGCATCTCCTCGGATTTCAACCCCACCCCACCTCTGCCCCCTGTTTCCCTTTACCAGAAACATCCTCAGTTTTCACAAATTCTGCATTCATCTCCCCGCCAGCCATCTTCTGCTTCTTCCTCTGTGAATAGTCCTCCTACCCTTGAAATTCTGATTGATGATGATAATAAGCAGGAGCAGGAAGAGAACGAGTCTTTTTCCCTCAAGCCCACCCTTTTTAAGAGACCCCATCTTCAGCAGCAATCCTCCGGTTGTCTTACCAAAAATCCTACTTTATCAAAGGGCCTTGACGGATATGGGGTTTCTGCACAGAACCCACATGCGAAAACTAATCTTCTTCAGAATAGGGCTCGGAGGTTCTTGAGCCATTTCCACCAGCTGCCTCTTCGCATTCATCTTGTCCTCAGTCTCCCCTTTCTTTATTTTATGGTAACCTACCCTTCTAGGTCCTTCATTCTTGATTTCCCCTTTGCATTTGCCTTCTCCTACGTGCTGCTTTTCTCCCTGAATTTGACCGTTCCACGCCTCCCCACAATAAGGTTGTTTCTTGTTAGGTCATTGCCGGATAAGATCAGAAAGAAGGATCATGTGTGCCAGCCCCATTTACCGTGGTTTGGTCGATCGGGTCAGCGGAAACTGTGGAAGAGAATGTGATATCACTATCAGGGTGTCATGTGCAGGATTATAGCAATGGGGATGTTTATGAGGGTGAGTTTCATGAGGGGAAGTTTAGCGGTGGTGGGGTGTATTACTATCAGATGAGTGGGAGATATGAGGGGGATTGGATCGATGGGAAGCATGACGGATATGGAGTCGAGACGTGGGCGATGGGCAGCCGGTATAGAGGGCAGTATAGGCAGGGGCTCAGGCATGGTATTGGGGTCTATAGGTTTTACACAGGAGATATGTATGCTGGGGAGTGGTCTAATGGGCAGAGCAATGGCTGGGGAATGCATACTTGTGAAGATGGAAGTCGGTACGAGGGGGAGTTTAAATGGGGTGTGAAACATGGCTTGGGACACTATCATTTCAGGTGGGAAATATGATGCTTTTCTTTGTTTCAATCAACAGCCTTGTTTGATGCCTGTTTCTTGTTGTTCATTTGTTTTATGATGCTTCTTGTTTGATATTTGAATCTCTCAATCCTTCAGCATCTGCTTTCTACTATATTTCTTTTGTATGGATCGCATCTTTGTCTGAATCTTATTTCATCAGCGCCTAGTTTTCTTGTTGCTTGGATGAAGCTCAATGTTTAGAAGAATAACAAGGACGATAATTTTTCCAATCGTGGATGTCGGTCATGGTCTGTCTAATCGGGTAGTATCTGCTATATCTGCAGTTGCATTATGATCTCTTGAATCTTGATAATTCAGTAGCATCCTTTGTCTTCAGGTCTTCCTTAAATGTAATGAATTCACCAAGTCAGATATTGTTTTTGCAACAGGAATGGCGACAGATATGCTGGAGAATATTTTGCTGACAAGATACATGGATTTGGAGTCTATTACTTTGCCAACGGCCACTGTTATGAGGGGGCTTGGCACGAGGGTAGAAGACAGGGTCTTGGAACATATACCTTCAGAAATGGAGACACTCAATCCGGCCATTGGCAAAACGGTATACTTGATGTGCCAAGCACACAGAGCATCACCTATCCTGCTTCCCGAGTTGCTGTCAACCACTCCAAAGTGCTCGACATTGTTCAGGCTTGTTCCTACATTAAAATCATAGTGCTCTGCAAAATTTATCTTTCTTCATGTCTAATAAGTTTTCATCCAACTTTCAGGGAGCCCGACGTGCTGCTGAGAAAGCTCAGGCAGCAACAACGCTAGATGAGAGGGTGAACAAGGCAGTAACAGCAGCTGTCTTGGCTGCTAATGCTGCCAGAGTGGCCGCAGTGAAGGCTGTGCAGAAGAGAATGCATCATCTAATGCAAAAGTGAAAGATGATTTCCAATTGCAGTGGTAGAAAGATTCTAACACAAGGCATTAGGAAATTCAGAGTTGAACAATTTTGTTTTTCAGTTTATCCGAGGCTCTTGTTGGAAATAGGTATGAAATCTTGCACAAGTGCTGGGGGAAAACCCTAAATCAATCCAGCACTAAGTGTGCAAATAGCAACTACAGAGAATTTTTTTGTTCTCAGATCAAGTTTTTTACTTCCCATCTACTCTGAGAACGCATGGATTTTGCAATCCAAATAGGCAAACAGAACACCCGACAAAGGACTAATCTCATGTTCACAAAAAAGAATTGCAATTAGAAAAGCTAGAGTTTCACAACTCAGAGCAAGCAGGAAAACAATGAATATACCTTATGCATTCAAAAAGACTTCATGTTTTCATGGATCTCAGTAAATATTGCAGGAATTCGCATTAATCGGTATCAAGCTCACAAGCGTCAAGACTAAAGTAACTTAAAAGAAACTGAAAACTTCAAAAAGGACAATGCCAAAATCCAACTCAGCTAAGTTTAACTCTCAGTCTGCTCCCTAAGCCTTCTGATGGTGCTCCTAACAGTCACAGCACTGGCAGTGCTGCAGAACATAGAAACACAAGTTAAACCAATGAAACATGAATGTGTAACATCATAACATGAATCGATGCTACAAAAGATCATTACTTTAATGTGTAGGCGCCGCCAGCTTTCACTTTGCCGCAGTCTTTGCATCCCCAAATGCCAACGGCCTTCCTCTTCACTGCATACTGTGGCAGCAGCATTCATTAAGACACACAAGGGATAACCGATCAAAGTCACAACTACAAACCAATAACCAGTCATGATATAAACTAAACATCTATGCATACCTTTCCGCAGAATTCACAGAAATACTTGCTGTGCTGACTGACTTCCATCTTCTTAATCTGCTTTCTCAAACTAGCACCATAACGGGTGCCTGAAATGACATGAAACACAGATCAAGTACTGCCCAAATAATATATAAATATAAGTTTTAGTTTTAGTTTTAGCTCCAATAGCAACAAGCTAGAAAATTATGTCACAAACCATTAGAACACTTGCAAAACTTAAATTCTATTGCTTCCCAATTATTTTAATCCTCATGGAGATCTAACCTTAGCACAAATGTGAACACTAGAATTTTTACGCAATTTTTAAGTAAGAATAAAAGACAAATGGTAAATGTGTTCATAAAACAAGTAATTATAAGAACAGCAAGTAATTATAAGATCAGCACTTACCATATTTCCCAACAATACCGACCTTCTTGGTTCTCTTGGCCTGCATAAATCAAAAAAGAATTTCAGTGGAAAAACACAACCATGGAGGAGCACATAGTGCAGCATACATAAAGCATTTACATGACCAAATGATTTACAATGAACACTAAAAGCTACAAAGCTGCAATCCTATTGAGAACCATGAATAGCACAAACTACATGTTGAAGCAAACAGATTCTGGAAGTAAACAATCAACAGTGTTTTACAACGGGAGATGATTATCCACCGTTAATTTTTATCCAATAAAGCAATTTATATGCAAATAATAAAAGTTTCAAATTACATTTTGCAATACTTCTTTTAAGCACACTCATCTCTAGAAACAAAAGATTCGCCGCACATCAGTTTGAGCTCTTCCACTCACAAATGCATTCAACAGCAACAAAGAAGCCTCACAAATACTGATAACGACAACACAAAAGATAAAACACCACAAAACCACACTCGCAACAAAACTAAACAAGAAAGTACTCAATCCAATCAACACCAAAACCATTAAACACATCCTCATAATACTGCCATTAATCGCAATTTCAAACCGAGAAAAGTAAGAAAACCCTAATTCATAAGCTCCAAAGTTCTTTAAACTTTGAATAAAACACAAGAAAATGACTGAGAAGCAGATTATGTGCGTCAAATGTAGGTGTGGGAGCCAATCGAGCGAGAATGAGAGATTACCATTGCAGATTAGGGCGACGGGTACGACGAAGGAGCTCCTCGGCAAAAAACCCTAGTTATTGTCGCTCTTAGTGTTGTTCTATATATATATATATATATACTAGAACTACCTGAGTGGCTTGTAGCCCGTGTTATCAGGCTATTTACTGTTCTCGGCCCAAATAGATTGGGCCCATATTCTTTTCTTTTGGATGTAATGGCCCTCATTGGCCCGTTGTTTCATTCTCAATATATGCAAATCTCTCTCTCTCTCTCTCTTCTCTCTCTATATATATATATATATATATATATACACTTACTTAAATATTAGGGATAATTACGCTCCCTTCCTCGAGTTTTGTGTAATTACAAGTAGACCCCCTGGGTTTGGAAATTGAGCTTTACTTTCGTCTAACAAACAAGTTCCTCTATCAGTCAAAATTCATTGAATTTGCTAATATTAATAAAAAAATTAGAAAAAAAAAATATATTAACCCTAATTGACTTATTACCAACTTACTGCAAGTTAAATAAATTCTTTTATGATCAAATTATCGTCATAATCTTCACGCATTAATGGATTAATGAGGTATATTTTCATCGTTAAAAGGGTGTTTAATCCGAAAAAAATTGTTTGACCTGCAATAAGTTAGTCAATTGATGGTAAATATCAATTTTCATTCAATTTTTTTTTTTGTTAATATCAGCAAATTCGCTGAATTTTGACCAACGAAATGATTTATTTGTTAAATGGAAGTAAATTTCAGGGGTGTTAGATGTAATTTTCCAAATCATATGAAATTGACGTGTAATTATGCAAAAAATTAAGAAACGGGAGCATAATTATCCCTAAATATTACTAGTTACAGTATAGATGATTTAAACCTCCAGCTCATGGACAGGCCAGGTTGAGGCCCGAACAAGATGCAATTATGCCTATTTTATTTTTTTATGAAATTGAATAGTTACCTATATTTTATGATTATTTTTGAAATAAATAAATAATAAATTGAATCACATAAACATCTATACCTAAAAAAGATAAGGTAGACTATATAATGAGCTTATATAATAATTTGATTAACAAGTACACATGATAAACTTAGGGCATGTTTTACTTCAACATATAGGATTAAGTGGCTAAAATATTAATCTATGACTGTATTGATGATTGCTTCGGCATCGACCAATTAGTAAGTTGTTTACTAGCTCAGGATATTGTGAATGATACTTTTTTTTTTTTTCCTTGCTTTTGGCTATTTAATTGATTGTGTGTTGAAATTACTTTTTTAACCCCAAATAAGACAAATTGGATTGCTCCATCATGTATGGACTCAACTCATCTGATCCACCGGTTTGTATGCTCCTTTTGTAAAACCAGCAAAGACTGAAACTTGTGAGAATAAACAGATTTCGAAGCATAATTAAGGAGTATTTAATTTTAATGTCAAATGAGATTTACAAATAATGGCATTAAAACAAAGTTATTAAAAGATCTATGAGTACAAAAAAAGAGGAAGGTTATTATTCAGCAGTTACCAAATGGTGAACATTTTAGTAAGTTGTTTACTAGCTCAATATAAAAATAAAAATTGTAGATTTTCAAAAGTTATCAAAAAAAAATACTATAATAGTCAACTTAAAAGAATAAAATAAAAATTGGGACAACAAAATAATTTGGTAACATTATCAACCACTTTATCTAAGCCTAGTAAAACACACATGGGTAATACCGTAATAGTCATCTATACTATTATAAAAGAAAATCCTTTGAGTGTACCAATTTTAGATTACTCTATTTTACCTCAAATTAATTTCTTTTCTTCAAAACAAATTTGGTCAAAATAGTAATTTTAAATTTTTTAAATAATCTCACAATTTAAAAAAAAAAAAAAAAAAAAAGGATCTGACACCCACTACTCCATGTTTCTCTCTATACTTCTCCATGTTTTTTTTTTACAAAATTCTATATTTTCAATAAACTTTCAATTATAAAATATTACATCTCTGTCATCTCACCCCATGTTTCTTTATTCTCGTGAATTTTTTTTTTCTCATCTTTTTTTTTTCTCCATCTCATATCACAATTATTTTTATATACTCGCGAGAAGCGTGTACAACGACGACTGGTATATATAATAAAAGAATTTTAAAACCAGTCATATACCAATTAATCCACATGACAATCACGAATTCACTATTTTGGCTATTTATCCCGTACAATAAAATAAACATGGCCTACAAGTATAAATATACTTATTTTACACACTTTTTTTTTTTTTTTTAATATTTTGCATCTTAAAGTCAAGTTTAAATTCCTTTTCAATTATAAAAAATTATATTTGATCTATAATAAAGAAAAAGGTAATTATTAACTTAAATAATTCAAATTTTTAACACAGAAAATCAAGTAACAGATGAGCATAGTGAGTATAATAAATAATTATTGCACGTAAAGTATTATTATTGATTTGGTATTAAAATCAAGTTTTTAAATAATTTTTCTAGACTTTCTCTTTGTGTTTTTTTAACATACATACGAATAATTACATGTCCCATTTCTCAAATATTTTCTTTAAAAATTAGAACAAATATAAATTTATTCGTTATTTTTTTCAATAAATGTCCGGTATTTGGTTAAGCATACTTTGGTCTCATACTTTTTAAAATAGTCAATATTAGTCCTATACTTTAAAAAAATGTTGCAAAGTTAGTTCAATCGTAAAAAATTTGCGATGTCTCGGACTAACTTTGCAATATTTTGGACTAATTTTGCAATATTTTTTTAAAGTGTGGGACTAACTCTATAATATTTTTCTAAAGTACTGGAAGAAAATAGATTTAAAGAAAGTATAGGAAAATTAAATAAATAATAGCTTAAGGATTCAAATTAAAATTAAAGTAAAATAAATTAGCATAGTAGAATATGCATATACAATAAGAAAAAATCGCAATTTTGATTCCAAAATGTAGGGTGGTTTGCAATATTAATCTCATACTTTTTAAAATAACCAACACTAGCCCCCCACTTTAGAAAAATATTGCAAAAATTGTCTTACCGTTGCAATATAAGTCTCATACTTTAGAAAAATATTGTAGAGTTAGTCCCACATTTTAGAAAAATATTGCAAAGTTAGTCCAAAGATATTGCAAAGTCGTTACCATATACGTCCCATCTGTACCTGTATATAATTGAAGAGCACCATTTCGGTGTCTTCAATATTTATGGTTTGTTATTTTTAAATTCTAATAATAATTATCTATTTATATAATTTTAAATTATAATAATTTGATGGCTTTATTTTTATTACAGTATAAAGAGCTTATTATGTCAAAACTCTAACATTTTAGAAGTTCTAATATCTTATTTATTCAAATACTTTAAAAACTTATTTAAAATATTTTATAAGGTATTGGAATTTATAAGATATTTTGGATAGTCCAATAACACCCTCTTAGTCTTGATTTAAGGTGGAATACTTAAAATACAACAAATGCAATATAAACAAATATGGCATAATGAGCAACTTTGTTCCAAATAATTAATTCAAGAAGCTAAGTATTATATTTATTAAATTTAGGGGTTAAATGCTACTTAAAGTGTATTTACTCCCAAATTAAATACCACAATTTTACATTTAATATAATTTGGCATTTGGTGTTAAAATCCAATTGTAGCCCATAATGTTTGCATGACTAGCTCCTAAGTATAGTATGGTCCACACTTAATAGCATTTAATTAAAGGTAAATTAAAATCATATATATATATATATATATATATATATATATATATATCATGATGTTTGATATAATTATAAATATTTTATCGTTGTTTGAAAAATTACAAATACCCTCTATGTTTGATGAAATTATGTAATGCTTACACGGGGGTATGAAATTGTGTAACTTTTGAATGGAGGTATGAAAATTACAAATAACCCCCTTTCGTTTCTCATATTATATTTATTTATTTATTATTATCATGGGTAGTTATGGTTTAATTTACGTTTCGGTGTAACCGTGGGGATGAGCTCAACGTTTAATCAATAATGTTAATTTAAGATATATATTATATAATAGCGAAAAATATATTTTTGCATGTGGAGAAAGTCGTACTGATTGTTCAAGCCTCCTCTTTCTTTAAAAGAAAACTAGTCGTTGTAGCACGCCGTTCCTATGTGCATATAATGAATAATTTTTTTATATTTAAAATATATTAGAAATAATATTATAAATATATATAAAAAAAAATCAATAACTTTAGAAATAAAAGAAAGAAAATAATTAATGTAAAATTTGAAAAGTCAAATAAGTAAGTTATTCTATTGGTTGAAGGGCATTTTTGGCTTTATAAAAAAATGGTATCGCGATGTAAATAACCGTCATTTGTGAGTATGCAAGATCTTTTATTTTTTATATAGTATAGATATAAACTAAATAAAATCGATGAATTTGAAATGCCACGAAACTTTTACAAGCTCGTAGGCACTGTTTATTTGATTATCACGTACCTCTAAAGAATATATAGATCAACAAAAATTAAAAGGGTAAATTACAATGGCTTCCTCTGAGGTTTGGCATAATTACGAATGCTCTCTCGTTGTTTGAAAAATTACCAATACCCCCATGATTTTAACAACCGTCTAACAATTAGCCCAATTCGTTAGATTTTCATCAATTTTTTATGGTGAACTGACCAAAATATCATTGTGTATTAAATATTATAATTTTTTTAAAAAATTTATGGACTAAGTGGATATTTTTTTTATAATTTTTAAAAAAAATTATTTATCTCGTTCAATTATTTTATAAATTTTTATTTTTTTTAAAAAAAAAAATACAGTAAGGGCGAAGTTGACAATTTCATATCTCCATCCAAAGATTACATAATTTCATCAAACATCAAAGGGTATTTGTAATTTTTCAAAAAATGAGGGGGTACTCGTAATTATACCAAACCTCATGGGAGTTAGTTGTAATTTACAAAAACTAAAAAATCAAATAAAAGGTTAATTGTCTACCCACAATATATATTAGGAATAATTATATTTACACTCCCGATCTACGTGTAATTGTACAAACTATTTATACCTTTTATGTAATTATAAAAATCACTTCTGACAGTTAAAAAATATAATAATTTGTGCAATAATGTCACGCTTTTCTGGGATGTATGTATAATATTTTGAAAAATACTATTATTTTTATAAATAATATTAATATTTTTTATGGATATACGTATTTTTTAAATATAGGAATGGTGTACATGTAATTATCCCTATATATTATCTACAAGTTTAATCATATTATCCTATATTAATAAATCCATAACAACAATACGCATGAGTGGATTTTATTAAATACAAAAGATATGATATAATTCTTCGTTTCAAAATTTCAAATATTGAAACATTGAGGGTTGGTTTGGTTTAAACGAGAGGAAAAGAAAAATGAACGGGGGGAATTGAGAAATAATAATAGTTTTTCTTTAATTTTTTTGGTATGATTATAAGATGAGCAAATTTCAAATACTTTTTATTGTTTTGTATAGAAAAAAAAATTAAAAAAAATAATTTTTATAATTTTACTGACTACCCCTTTCTCTTTCTTTTGTATTAAAAATGAACAAGTTAATATTGTACTAAAATAATTATTAGTACATAAAAAAATTATTAATAAAAGTATTTATGAAACAAGAACAAAAATATATTTTTTTTAATAAAAATATTCATCAAAACGAGAACATGAATGTTTTTTTACTAATAAAAATATGTACCGTTCATTTATTCTAAACTATTCAATTCAAAATAAAATAATAAATTATTACCAACCTCCTCAAATAAAGAAATTAAATTCAATCAACAGTACTTTTATTGATTATTTAGTTATCTTTTCAAAAGAATATGTATCGGTATTATCAGTACGAATGAGAAAAGAATTTAAGAAAAAATATTTATATGGGTAATAGAGTAAATAAAATTAAATATGTACTTTTCCCATCTTTTTAGCCTTATATGTTCAGTTTTCATCTAATTTTTTTGATAAAAATTTGGGCACCAAAAGAATTTCATTTATATTCAGTTTTACTTTACATCCATTTATTATCCCTAACCAAACACCAAATTTATTCTTATACATCTATTTTTACTTTCACTTCTCTTATTCATCCACTTTTCGTCCCAACTAAACAAACTCCTAAAGGTTCGTTTGGTTCAAGTGAATGGAAAAGGAAAGTGAAAGGGGAGGGAAATAATAACACTATGTTTGTTTTCGTTTTCAACTTATTTTCAGACAAGTCAAAACATATTCAATATTTGCCATCATACAGAAACACCTTATCTTGGTGTCTTTAATTGTTTTAACATAAATACATACATATATATACACACACAAATACACAAATATATATAAAAATACATGATTTGACATTGAATTGATAATGAACAGTTATTTTTATCTCCAAAAAATACAATATTAAACATACAACCCTTATAAATATATATATATAAAAAAGATATGATTGACAATAACCAGTAATTTCTATCTTTCAAACACAACATCAAACATACAATTTATTTTAAATTATTTCAAAAAACAAAAATCCAAACATACACACTATTTCTAACACATACTTATTTATCTTTGTTTTTCTCTCTCTATCTCAACAAAACACAACAAAACACTTAAAAAATGAATCCAAACACTACGTAATAGTATTCGGAATTATTTTACTTATATACTCAAAGTATACCCCTTTTTCAGTTTTAATACCCCAAGTTTCCAAATCATGAGACTTAGTACCCAAAGTTTTTAGTTTTTCATCCACTCGAGTACCCTCCATTAAGTTGATCGTTAAAACTATCCGTCAATTCAATTTTGAGGAAAAAATTAGGCGAATATTTGTCTATATAAGGGCATGTTTGACTTCCAATTTATTCGACACTTTAATTTTCTTTTATTTCAAATTCATAATTGAGGATAATAATTTAAAAAAAATACATATTTAATTCAATTTCTATAAAAAAAAAATACCAATTTTAATAGAAAAAAACACTTTTTTTTTCTTTTTTTCGTTTTGCTTGGCCTCAATGCAAACATACTCTATTTGTCGAGGGTTTATGCTATTATTTTTTTATACTTTTCTTGTAATTATTTTAACAAATTTTTTTTTTGGCTTTTTTGTGACTAGAGAAATAGAAAATTTTGATAAATTTATAAACAAAATTTTCTCAGCTAAAAATAATAATTGAAATGTATTTTTAGTATGTTGAATAAAATGACACCCACACATGCCTTTATATAAACAAGATTCCGCCTAGTTTGTTTTAATAGTCAACCTAACGAATGGTACTCAGACGGATGAAAATTAAAAACTTTGGGTACCAAGTCTGATAACTTGGAAACCTAGGGTTCTAAAACTGAAAAAGATGTATAATTTCGGTATGAAAAATATAATTATCCAATAGTTTTCCTTCAAGTTGTTTGGTATGATGGAAGTGGAGTAAATCTAAAATACTTTTTGCTTGGTACGAAGAAAATAGATTGAGAAGAAAAGACTAATTTTTATAATTTTACTGAATTATCCTTCTCTTCACTTTGTATCAGATTATAAATAAATTAATATTATAGTAATATAATTTTAGTATATCAAAAAGTTAAAAACGCTATTAATAAAAATATTTATCAAATAAGAATAACAATATTTTTATTAAAAGTATTTATCAAAATGAGTATTATTCATTTATTCTAAACTATTTAGTTTAAATAAATAAAAAATTACTAACAAGATTATTTACCTGATTGTTGACTTTGATGCAGTAGTTTTTTCAGCAATTTTGTTATTTTTTTCTTTGTCAATTATGTACGATTTATTAGCGAGAATGATAAAAAAATTAGAGAGAAATTATACATATATAGATAATAGAGTAAATAAAAATAAAAAAATTATATTTTATGGTCTTTTTGGCCTTATACTTTCACTTATCCGCCCAATATTGAACGGAGACAAAATTGGATTTCGGAAGAGTTTCATATATACATCGGGTTTTACTTCACTGTTGGACTCCGGAGAAGTTTCATATACATCGGTTTTACTTCACCTCTATCTCTTCCTCCTAGCCAAACGCAAGATTATTTCTTATACATCCATTTTTACTTTCGCTTCTCTTATTTCTCTATTTTTCTCCCCAACCAAACATACTCTTATATATAAATGATGTAGAATCATTATAAATTTATAAACAAACGTGAATCAAATCGATGTTGTTAATAATATTTAATGATAATAAAAATTGAAATTTATTACAATAATACATGAGATATATATATATATATATATATATATATACACACACATATGAATAAAACTTGGTGAAAAATATATAACAGCAAATAAAAAAATCAAAATCTTATGAAAAAACAATATTTGCGAATCCGGAAAAGATTTAAACGGAAAGATCGAAAATGCGCGATCCGTAATATTGCAATCCCCGAAGATCACTCCAACTTCTTCACCACTTGATAGGTTAGGTTGTTACACTTACACCAACAAAATACATGTATATATACATGTACATATTTTTAAATTATTTAAATTTAAATTAGACCCAAGAAAAAAAACATACAAAGAAAAGAAATAAAATTTAGGGTTAATTACACTTGGAACCCTCTAAAAATACAAAATTATACTTTTCACCTAAATCGTTTTGAAATCACAGTTGCATCTCTTTAGAAAATTCATCGATTGCACCTAACCCCCTTTTGTTATAGCTTGAAAAAAAATATTGATGTTAACAGAAAAATTACATAGATTTTCAATTATATCTCTCATTTATTATCCTCACGATCTATGTGATTTTTCTGCTAACGTCGGTGTTTTTTGTTGAAGTTATAGTAAAAGGGGGATAGGTGTAAATTGAGAATTTTTACGGGAATGTAAGTATAATTTTAAAATATTTTGGGAAAAGATATTAATTTTACATTTTATAGGGAATAGATACTAAAATTTATTTATATCTGTATTTTGTAAAATATAAAATACACACACGTATACACACACACGTAATATACATTGAACACTCTTCTAATTTTCCTTTTTCTTCTTCTTCTTTCTTCTTCTTTTGATCTTCCTTCCCCAACGGCAACGTCCATTCATGGTTCCCGCCATTCTTCTCTCCCGATGGAAACCCTAAATCCACACTCTCGAATACAGGTGAATATAATTGAACTTGACATCTTTCAGTGATTATGGGGAGGTGATTGATTTTTTTTTTTTATGTGATCGGTGGTCTGTGTAGGGAGGAAGATTGCTCTAAATTTCTGGGTTTTCGTTAAAGGTTAGGATTTATGTCCCAAAATCAATCAAGGAGTGAGAGGAGTGAGTCTACACAGTACAGGAAAACCGGTCGATCCAATCAGCAAGCACAGTTCCCGGGCGGCGTGTCCACTAAGGGCGGTGGTGGCGCCTCCTCCGCCCCCTCCAGTCAAGCTAGTCGCAGGTACACCTTCTGTGTGAATTGAATTTCGAGTGGGGTTTTGTTTCTTTAGTGTACCAATTGTTTCATACATGGACGTGTTCACGTGTGTTGATTGCTTGATGATGAATGTGGGGGGTGAGCGGTTATTTCCTCTAGGGCTTGGGCGTCTATCTGTCTGTCGTGGGTTTGAATGATGTATTCTTTTTATTTATATATTTATTTTTGTTTATTTTGATATGCAGTTTTAAGAAGTATAATAACAATGCACAAGGAGGGCAGTCGAGGGCTAGAAGTCCAAATGTGGATTTAGACTCTGGGACTCATGCTGTACAACATCAGCAGCCAACATAGTACGTGATTTGATTTTTCTTTTTATGTTAACCTTTTCATTTTATTTTAGTCTTTTCTTTGCATGGCGGGATTTGGAATTTTGGGAGGGGTGAGAATTATTCTTGATTTATTGGGAGATAATCCAAATTTTTTCTTTTCACAGTTAGAATGTTAGTTGAAGTTAAAAGGTTTAGTGAATTTTCCAAGAGTTTCTTCAGCAACCTGAAGTGGCTTTGTTTTTATTTTTTCGATGTTATCTTTTCAAGTTTGATTCTAGTAAACCATGTTTTTAATTTGTTTACTCTTAGGGGTAGCTGATGCACCAGTCACCAGCATCTCTTCCGATGTCAAGCTGACAGATACACCAACTCAAAATATCACTGGAGTGGTTCCAGGAGCTTCATTGTCTAATGTTTCAGCTGCAGCTCCAACTTCTAATGTTTCCGTTGCTTCTTCTGAGTCTGGGACCCCTGCTACACATGGAAAAGGTATGGCATAGTGGAATATATAAATATATATAATCAGCTGTTAAAATATATTTTCTACATAATTTTGCTGATACTTTATTGTAATTGAGATTATTGTTTCTTCTCCAATTGATGGCTTCTACTGTTTTTGTAATCTTTCCTCCAGGAGATGCATCTAAGTCATTTCCTGCAGTTTGGGTCCATAAGTCCTGGTTTTATGAAAGGAGTGCAGGTAATCCAAAATTCATGATGCAAAGTCCTATTGTCATCTCCTTTCTCTTCTCTTTGTAATCCTAACTCTAGTTCCTAAAAATGAAAGATGCTTTTTCTATTTTTATCTAGATACCTGCTCGAACTAGTTCTGCACCACCAAAATCTGGACGAGCAGAAAAAAGCTCAGGTTGGCAGTTCTCTTCTATCCTGTTGTTTACCTGGTGTAGGAAAAGGTGCTCTCTGCTGTTAAGTAATAAGAGTTGTATGTTATTGTACTTTTTGATGAAAAACCTCAGAAGACACTCATTGTGTATTGGATATTGTAGAATGCTATGTTTCTATTGATCTTTTAATAGTGTGCTTGGATAGACATGGAGGGAAGTCGAACGATATCTTAAATTATGAGAAAAAGGTAAACAGTTTTTTTTTCATCCATTGGAGAAAGGAAAAAGAAAGCTGCTATTAATATAGAAACTTTAGGAAAGAAATTAATCTCCTCTTGTTTCCTGTTGGCATCCGCTTTCTGTAAAGTGAAAGTGTCCCCCTTCCTTCAATCTAATGAACCAAAGTCTCTGAAGGTTAGGTTGCATTTTTATGCTCAGAGCACTACCTATTTCCATTATTTTTCCAAGAATGGCCTGAAGATGGGGTAATTTTGGGTTGAGCACCCACCTGCATAAATCTTTCTTGAGTTCATCAGTGGGCCTGTTGGTCAAAGATTATTCATTGTGCTCAACCTGAAACGATGGTATGGCAGTAACGATTCAGTTTGTATTAAATTGCTGTATGCTGGTTTTGCATCATGATTTTTTTCTTGTCAGGCTCGACAAAACTCTGTAAGGCTCAACCAAGTGGCATCAATTCCCAAGCCGCATTCCCTGAAAAATGATACAGGGATTCCTGACCAGACCAACACTGTTGAGGCTCAACCAGTGTCCAAATCTAAGAGAGACACACAAGTTTCAGCTGGAGCACCTGTGACTCAAACTCAGAAGCCTGCTGTGCATCATATCCCTGGCATGCCCATGCAACTGCCGTTTCACCAGCCGCAGGTTCCTGTCCAATTTGGTGGTCCAAATCCTCAAATTCAGTCTCAAGCCATGTCAGGATCATCATTACCTCTGCCAATGCAGATGCCCCTACCTATAGCTAATCCTCCAATGCAGCAACCAATGTTTATTTCAGGTCTTCAGCCACACCCTATGCACTCGCAAGGAATAATACATCAGGGGCAGAATTTTAACTTTTCATCACAGATGGGTCATCAGCTACCTCCTCAGTTGGGTAGCATGGGAATTAATATGGCGCCACAGTTTCATCAGCAGCAGGTTGGCAAATATGGTGGTTCTCGCAAAACTGTAAAGATTACCCATCCAGAAACTCATGAAGAGTTGAGGCTTGATAGCTCACCTGGTCCAAGGTTGCATCTTAATGTGCCACCTCAATCACCGCCAATCCCCTCATTTCCGCCTAATCATCTAATGAATTTTTATCCAAATTCTTACAATGCGCCTCCAATCTTTTTTCCTGCTGCGAGCTCCGTTCCTATGAATAGCACTCAGGTTCCACCCACTTCTCAGCCTCCAAGGTTCTATAACAAGGTTAGTTGATCTTTTCTGTAGACTTTGCTCTGGCATCTTAGTTATCCTAATAAACCATGCCGTTTTTAGCATTATGCTCACGTTTACTTAGGATTGAGGAAGATTATCTTTTAACCTTTCTGGCTTATTGCCTGCAGGTCACCGTGAAACCACCTATTGGCCCTCATGGGGAAAAAGGGTCATTGCCAGCTGCATATTCAACTTCAGTTGGAAAAACAAAGTCTTCGGAAGTTGACAATTCATCTTTGAGCGCTTTACCTGAGTCGAAGTCTCGTTTAGGAACATCATCGACATCTGTCCCATCACCAGGTTCTATCAATGGGGAGAGTGATGTGCCCAACACTTTAGCTTCTGCTTCTGCTCCTATAGATGGTTCTGCATCAACATTAATCAGCTCTGCTGATGAAGCAAGAAATGGAGTACTTGTGCCTGATTCCACCAAAGATAAGCATAATAAACCAGTCAATAGGGGCAGCAGTATCAGGTATCGGTTGTTCATCTCTAGTTGTAAGTATTCCCCACTTTAAGCTAATTTGCGTGATTCATGAGTATGATTTCTTGATATTTTCAGGTGAACAGGTACCCAGAGTCCCTCTCAAGTTTGCCTTCTCAATTGTCAGAAGCTGAGGGGATGAAACCAAAATCTACCTTGTCTAGAACTAATTTGGTACCTGCAACTTCTAAGGAATCAATACCAACAACTGCTGGTGCTGCTTCTGAGGCTTCTAATTTGGCAAGTGAGGGTGCTAAAGAAGGAAAGACGGGTGATACACACAGAAGTTTAGGCATGAAAGGAGTAAATAGCAGACAACCAGAGCCTGAAATAATTGGGAGAAAGGAACAAGGAGAAGATATATCATCCGAAAGTTCAAAATTTGACAAAAACAGCCTAGAAAAGCCGATGCAGCCTCTTTCTTTAGAATCTCCACAAATCACTGGTAAGGAGATCTCTAATCAAGAGGTAACACCAAGCATTGGTGGTTTATCAGAACACACAGAAGGAAAGGCCAAAGAAACTTTAGGTTGTCACTCTGATGATCTTAAGATGACTGATAATTTAGTTGCATCTACTCACACAGAAGGTGGTGAAAATGCTCTGAGTACTGTGTCAGTCAAGGGTTTATCTGCACAGGTTGACAAAATTTCTAGTTCAGACACATCGCAAGGTGTGCGTGATGGCATAGGAACAACTGTTGCAAAGTCTGTGGTGGACCAGGAGTCTGCTCCAGTTTTAGTTCCTTCTCATCCTCATGGTGCCTCAATACCTGAAAATGCAGATATTGGCAATAATGGTGGTGACTTAGTCTCTCCTTCTTCAACGACTGTCAAGGATAAAGTCTTGTCAGATACAAATGTTGCAAAAAGTGTTGTGCCTAGAGGGAAGAAGAAAAAAAAGGAATTATATAGAAAAGCAGAAGCTGCTGGTACAATTTCTGATCTTTATGGCGTACAAAGGACCTAAAGAACAGAAAGAAACTGTAACCTCTGCAGATAGCATGGAGAAAAACTTCAAGCATTAGCATGAAGCAGGCATCCGGTGAAGTGACTCAAGAGAATCATGTGACAATTGAAAAACCTGCTGTGCGTAAATTGGAGCCAGATGATTGGGAAGATGCTGCCGAGAACTCTCCCCAGTTAGAAACTTCAAAGAATGAAAGTCAAGGTATTGATGGAGATGGAAATGGGTTGATAACAAAAAGGTACTCTCGAGATTTCCTCCTCAAATTTGTGGAGCAATGCACTGATCTTCCAGAGGGACTTGAAATTACTTCGGACATAGCAGATGTGTTGACGATCTCTAGTGTCAATATTTTGCGTGAGTCATACTCTAGTCACGGAAGAAATAGTGACAGGGCAGTTGCAGGTTCTAGACCAGATCGTCGTGCAGGTGGCTTGGGAGATGAGGACAAATGGAGCAAATTCGCTGGCCCTCTTATGCCAGGGCGAGGAGATATACGGGCAGATGTTGGCTATGTGGGTAACATTGTCGGCTATCGACCTGGCCAAGGAGGAAATTATGGTGTTCTTAGGAATCCACGGGCTCATACACCTGTCCAGTACACAGGGGGCATCCTCTCCGGGCCGATGCAATCCTTTGGTCCTCAGGGTGGCCTGCAAAGAAATAATTTTGATTCTGAGAGGTGGCAACGGGGAACTGGTTTCCAGAAGGGCTTGATGCCTTCTCCTTATATACCAGTACCAGTGATGCACAGAGCTGAGAAGAAGTACGAAGTAGGTAGGATTGCTGATGAGGAAGAAGCAAAACAGAGACAGTTGAAGGCCATATTGAACAAGCTTACTCCTCAAAATTTTGAAAAGTTGTTTCAACAAGTTAAACAAGTGAACATTGATAACGTTGTTACACTGACTGGAGTGATCTCTCAGATTTTTGATAAAGCTCTGATGGAACCTACCTTCTGTGAGATGTATGCCGACTTCTGCTTTCACCTTGCTGCAGATTTGCCCGACCTGAGCGTGGAGAATGAAAAAATTACTTTCAAGAGACTACTCCTGAACAAATGCCAGGAAGAATTTGAGAGGGGAGAAAAGGAGGAAGAAGAGGCAAATAAAGCTGAGGAAGAAGGTGAAGCTAAACAGACAGCAGAAGAGAGAGAGGAGAAGCGACTCCGAGCCCGAAGACGGATGTTAGGTAATATTAGACTAATTGGAGAACTGTACAAGAAGAGGATGTTGACTGAGAGAATAATGCATGAGTGCATAAATAAGTTGTTGGGTCAGTATCAGAATCCCGATGAAGAAAACATTGAAGCCTTGTGCAAATTGATGAGTACAATTGGTGAGATGATAGATCATCCAAAAGCAAAGGATCATATGGATGCATATTTTGATATCGTGGGACAGCTCTCCAATAATATGAAACTATCTTCCAGGGTCAGATTCATGCTGAAAGATTCCATTGATCTGAGAAAGAATAAGTGGCAGCAGAGGAGGAAAGTTGAAGGTCCAAAAAAGATTGAAGAGGTACACAGAGATGCTGCACAAGAGCGGCAGGCACAAACTAGCAGGCTAGGCCGTGTTCCGAACATGGCTAGTTCTGCTAGAAGGGGTCCACCTACGGATTTTGCTCCTCGAGCTTCTAGTATGTTATCTTCTCCAGGTTCCCAGATAGGCAGTTATCGTGCTATCCAACCTCAGGTGCGCAGTTATGGTTCTCAAGATGTGCGGGTGGATGAGAGACATTCCCTTGAGAACAGGACCATGTCCATTCCTCTGCCTCAAAGACCCCTTGGTGATGATTCCATAACACTTGGGCCCCAAGGTGGCCTTGTGAAGGGAATGGCTTTCAGAGGGCAACCATCCACACCTAATGTTCATTTGACGGAAATGTCGAGTCATGGAGATGCACGGAGGATGGCCCCTGGTGTAAATGGATTCAGTTCTGTGCCAGAGCGGACTTCGTGTAGCCAAAGAGATGATCTCATGCCAAGATACACGCCAGACAGATTTGATGCTTCATCTAATTATGACCAATTACATTCACAGGATAGAATTGTTTCCTATGGGAATAAGGAGGTTAGAAATACAGATCGTGATTTTGATAGATCTATCCCTACTTCTCCCACCTGCTCGAGGTGGCCCCACTGCTAGTATGCACAATGTTTCTTCAGAAAAGGTATGGCCAGAAGAGCACTTACGAGACAAGTCCATTGCTGCAATTAAAGAATTTTACAGGTATCAATGCGACTCCAACCTGATTTTTTTGTTTGCGACTCCAACCTGATATTTTTGTTTCATATTCCCTAGAGAATACGAGCCCAGGTTCGATAAGTTCAATTAGAAGAGTAGAACTAGGAAAAATTCCTGTGTTCAAGTTGCACTAACTAATAAACTTACAAATCATGCCTCTCAATCTTGTCTGTATTTCTCTCTAATGCTATGTCAAATTTGAACCAATAATGATCTTTTTGAAGAAAATATCTTCTTTACTATGTAACTGTGGTTAGTGATGCTGTCATCATGTCATTTGATGCACCAGTCTTTTAGTTTTTCACATAGAGGATTAGTTTGGCTGGAGGAGGGGGCCAAAGTTAGTTGCGTTAAGGGAGATGTTGGATGGTTTAGGAAGTAATTTTGTCCTGTAGTTAAGTGGGGTTAAGTTGGCTTTACCTAAATTATTTTTTTACTCTGTTTTCACTGTCTTATTCTCACAAAACACCAGAAAGAACCCTATATAGGATAATGTTTTCAATGATGAGCACTGGAGTAAAATGTTTAGAATTAACCCATCCTGGACTTATGTGGGTCAGTTCGAGAGAGTGGAAGGGCAAGATGTTGACACCATTGGGAATGAGAATTTGGCCGAGCTATTTATTCCTTGAGAATCATTTTTAATTGCGTCTTGTACTTTCACTTTATGTGTTGTCTTTCTTACTGCTGTAAAATACTATATAACCTTTTAGCCCTGTTATCTTTGGTTGACTTATTAGTCTCTTTATATTTGTTAAGCTTAAAATATTTTGCTTTTCTGTCTATATTAAGATGAAGCTGAGTCTCTCATTTTTGCAGCGCAAGAGATGAGAATGAAGTTGCTTTGTGCATCAAGGATTTGGATACCCCCAGCTTCTATCCCTCTATGATCTCTCTCTGGCTTATTGATTCTTTTGAGAGGAAAGACATGGAGAGGGATCTTTTGACAATGCTTCTTATCAACCTTATAAAACCAAAAGATGGAATGATAAGCCAAGATCAAGTCCTCAAAGGGTATGGCTATGACCAATTTTATGATCACTATGTCACAATAACATTCACCTCTTGAGTTTTAGAAATATTATGTGAATCCATTGAAGATTGGATGGTTAAGGGAAATCCGCAACTGAAACATGATTATAGAGGGAGTCTAAGTTCTCAAATCAAGTTTTTTTTTTTTTTTTAATATGACCAAACGTAAGAGGGAATTATCCATAATATTTAATCTGTTGTCTGATATAATATCACTTGGACAGGTTTGAATCTGCTCTGACTGTCTTGGAGGATGCCGTGAATGATGCGCCTAGAGCTGCAGAATTCCTTGGCCGTATCTTCGCAAAACTCATCTTGGCAAACATTGTTTCATTTTCTGAAATCGGGCAATTGATATATGAAGGCGGAGAAGGAGAAGGGCGTCTGGTAGAAATAGGTCTTGCAGCTGAAGTAATGGGGAGCATGTTGGACATGATCAAATCGGAAAAAGGCGATTCCATGCTCAATGAGATCCAGTCAGGTTCTAATCTGAGGTTAGAGAAGTTCAAGCCTCCAGGCTCTAACAAATCATGGAGAATAGATAAGTTTATATAGAGGATAGGCATGCTCCTTGTATCTATCTGGTAGGGCAATTCTTGTCTCATTTTTTTTAGGTCACCAGTTCTAAATTTTCAGTTATAATTTTGCTCTGGGCCAATATAAGGGTAAATCTTCTTGTTTTTATGTTATTTTGCCAAAAATGACTTGCAAATTATGAATGAGCATCCACTTATCTATTCTTTCTATACCTGGTTCTGTTGTTTTCTTAGGCTAAATTTTAAGGTGACTTACTGTATTTTTAAACTATTTTTCCTGATCAAAATTGTAATGTTTGAAAAGTTCAGGGGGTTAAAATGTTATAATTTAGTACAGCGTGGTTACATATTATTATTATTATTATTATTATTATTTGAAAAACTAGCCGTTTATGAACATTTGAGTCATTGTGAATGCATCTATCTATGTAGACAAATCTTGATCTTTTAGCCTTTATATTTTTTAGAAAAAAATTAACATGGCTTTTCCATGGATATCTTTGTTATTTTAGTGAAAATAGATTAAGATATTAAATATTCCATTTGTGAAACGATGAATCAACTAATTGAATATATTGACAACAATCAAACATCCATATCGTTTACATATTTATCTTTTTTTTTTTTTAATTTTATTTCTCAATTTATGTTAATAAATATGCAATAATTTATTGAGAGATGCAAAAATCGTAAGAAAATATTTTATATCAAAATATGTAGACAAGCGAATAGTTTTTCAATTTAACCACAAAAGTTTATCAAAAACGATATTTTGATACAATCGATTTTTTAAAACCTTATAATTTGGTTCAAATGGTATTTTGATCAGAAAAATTAATCAAATTACAGTGAATTTGTTGAGGTGTGATTTTGGAATCTCACATATAATTCATTGTAACCCTATTGGATGGAATTGTATTTAAAACTCGACAAACATTATTTGGGACAATTGTAATTTTAATTTAATTTATAAAAATAAAAGGACCAACTCCTATAAATTTAAATCTTGAAAAAGCACTACTGTTTCTTGCCCACTTCTGAGTGAATTTTGTTGGGGGGGGGGGGGGGGGGATTGCACTACAGTTGCAAGAAGCCTCTTTTCTAGTTCTAATATCACTCAGAATTTTCATTAAAACTAAAATGGATAAATTACAACTACATTCAACAATATTTGTTATAAATATAAATATCAATTTGTTATTTAAAAAATTATAAATATTATATTTAAATAAATAATAATTATGCTAGCCGGTGAGGTAAAAACTACTATTTATTCTTGTCGTTTTCCTTTTTCTTTTTAATCGTATGAAAGATAATGTAGAAGAGTATGCAGGTGAGTAATCCATATCGCATCTTAGTACTTAAAAACATTTTTAAAAACTCAAAAAGATATATAAAATTATAATTCATCATCCAAAAGAATTTTTGATCAGTTTATCACAAAAATTGGATGAAAACTTAATGAAAGCTAACGGGATTGGCTCGTTGTTGGACGGACGTCAAAATGAAGGGATTATTTATAATTTTCAAATAATAAAAAAGTATTTATAATTATGATAAATATCTAAGAGATGTCTATAATTTACCCAACTAAAATTTCCAAGCACTGAAATGTTGCTTCAGGTTTTGAAATGTAAGAAGATGGTTCATTTGACAATCTGTTAGTATATCAGAACTCAAATCTAACACAACTATCTGTGGTAATAAACTTCTGGATGGGGCAACGGAGAGTGTCCAAAGCTGATGATACTAAGGATCAAAGACGAATGTCGATTTTCACCATCAAGATGCAATACTGAACGTTTCAACCAAGTTCTTTTCCTTTGGCTGATAAATGATCTTCTCAAATATGCCTTTCAGGTTCACATCAGCAACCATATCTTCAAGAACTCCGTCATCGATGCATGTATCAGCATTCGTGTTCTTGCATTGTTCGTTGGAGGAAGAAGTGAAAACAAGCTCAGATAGCCGCTCCTTTTCGGCTTGTCTGCAGTACTTATCCCCCTCTGTTGTTCCAGAAGTCATCAGATGGTAGGTGTAGACAATCTTCTTCTGTCCCAGCCTATACGCTCGGCATATAGCCTGCCTTTCCACCGAAGGATTCCAAACAACGTCGAGAAGCACGACTCTGGATGCCCCGACTAAGTTTATGCCCTCGGAGCAGCACTTTGTCGAGGCAAGTAGGACCTTGGCTTCGCTTTTGGGATCATTGAAAGCGTTTATCAAGTTCTGCCGGTCCTTTTGTCCCATTTTGCCTTCCATTTTGAGAATTTGCTTCCCTTCTGCCCAACCAAAGAATCCTTTAACATGGTCTTGTATCAGATCGAGAGGTCCGAGATACTGGCTAAAAATGAGCACTTTCTCGTTCCTCACTGCACTGAGACGAACGAGCTCCATCACAAATCTTGTTTTCACTCCTTCAGAAGGAATGAGCCTAGATGCCTCCAATGCAGACTGGTCTACTCCGCTTTTCTCTTCTTCTGTCACATGGCATTGCGTGAAAAGATACGGGTGCACAGAGATTAATGCGACCCTATGATCAAACTTAAACGTGCTTTTCAACCTTTCTATTCTCTGTATTAGATTCTTTTGCAGTTCTGGAGGTCTTAGAAGGACAACGCAATCTCTCAAACCAGGGAGACTCTGTTGAAGAATGGCACCTTTGTGAACATGAACAAATGGTGCCATGGCAGCCTTTAGATCGTCTATTGCAGTGTCCATGACTGAGACAGAAATCGAGATTCTTCAACATCCCTGTACCTTTTCCTCGAGCACCTTCGCCTACAAGTTATCATTTCAGTAAACTTTCTCTCTTTTGCAAGAACTCCAGCTACTGCCGGCCTCACTATGCGCAGAATGTTGAAGAGTTCTTTGAAGTTATTCTGGAAAGGTGTCCCTGAAAGAATGATCCTCTTCTTAGTCTTCAGCTTCAGAAGGGCATTCCAGATGTTGCTTTTCTGACTACGTGGAATGTGCCCTTCGTCAAGAACAACCAAACCAGGCTTCTCGAGAAGTATCCTAGTCAGAGGCTCATTTTCGCTTTTCTTCCAAGCCAGGCTTTTGAATAGATCATAGCTCATTCCAAGAATACTTTGCTCTTTGTTCCAAGAATAGATCTTCACTGTCCGCACTGCTTTGTTGTTGAGGGACCTCCCTTCCGGCAGACGTAGAAGAACCATTTTGTTCTCCTTTCCTGATATCTCCAAGTTGTTCAGGTTATGGAAAGGGAACTGGACGTCCCATTTTCTGAATTCTTCTTCCCATGTAAGAAGCATGCTAGCCGGTGCAATGATGAGGGGTCGAGAATCAGGAAATAACTTCAAGTAAGTCTCGATGAAAACGATCGTCAAGCGAGTTTTGCCAGTTCCCGGAGCATGAGAAATAATACATCCTTCAAGATTTCTGGACTCTGCAGTCTTCACTTGAGCAAGATTGGTTGTTCCTGCCAAGTTCTTCCATAGAAACTCGAGCCCTTCTCGTTGATGTTCATACATTGTTTCTCTGATACCAGGTTTAATATCCCATATTGTTCCTTTACTAGGATTGCAAGAACCAGCGAAGTCTTCTCCTGGCTCCATATCAAGGCTGTCTAGCACAGAAGATTGATCAGCCCCGGCAGACCTCCTATTTGCCCCTCGATACATTTTTTCTGCCTGCATGAGAGCAGAATGACAACATAAGTTTATACAGATTAGTTCCAATATCAGCTCTAAAAAAGTAAAAGCTCCTATTTTAACATCCAAGAAACAGGAAATATTCATATTTGCTATAATTGTCTGAATGTTTATTTCTCCACCCTGTTAATTCTCATGGATACAGATCAAAGTACTTACCCATGGAGGCATAACATGTTTTGCTTCAAGCTCTATATGGAAGCAATATTTACAAATCACTCCGATTTCATCATCCTCAATCAACTGATGCTTCCCTTACTACACCGTGCGTGTTGATTTGCTTCGTGATCAGGAGAATTTGTAGTATCTTTTGCAACCTGTGACCTTAAAGATAAGTGCAAAATTTTGAAGCAATAAACAAATACATGTTATCTTTTTCCCTGTTAAGTTACCTCTAAGAAGCGCACAGAAGTTACATGACCTCAAGAAACAATGTGCGCTCATAGGAAAGATCAAATTCTTTTATTGTTTTCTCATAGGGACAAGGTGACCTTTCCTTAATTAGTTTAAACATGTTAACACAAATAAGGGCTTCACTTCTTACAACATATAAACTTCTGCACCCTATGACCTTAATAGATAAGTGCAGAATACCAAAACAATAAATGAATACATATCACTCTTTTTCCCAAGTGAGTCTCCTCTCAGAAAGTGCAGAGTCAAATTCTTTTATTGTTTTCTCATAGGGAAAAAGAGACCTTTCCTTCATTAGTTTAAACATGTTAACACAAATAAAAAGCTTCATTTCTTACAACATAAACTTGATATACTTACCTCATGGTATCCATTGAAGTCCATATCTCCATATGTCAGACAAAGTTCCATTTCATCAAACAGACGTTCAACGTTCAAGTCAAATTCTGATTTTTCTACTGATGTTGTGATCTCATCCTCAAATCTGAACTTCAAAGGAAGGGCATCTTTGTGCTCGGGCGGATGCTTGGCTTCCTCATGACTTCCATCCACTTTTACCTCTGCTGTCTCATCCAGTACAGAATCCAAGAGGTCCTTGTACAGGTCATAATCCTTTCTTGCACATAAATGCCTCCCACTCATTTGCTCATTGTTTTCAAACTTGACTCTCGCTGTCTTCTTTCTAACATTTTCGTATGTGGGAGAACGATCTTGCAAAGCAGAGTTACTCTTATCACTATCTCGTTCTCCTCTGACAAACCACATTTGCTTATAGATGCTTTCCCGTCTTTCTCCACTCTTTGAGCAACTTGATTGCCACTACTACCTGATGAAGAAATCAATTTCATTCTCTTTGCCCAGTCCATGAACGGTCAATTCCCTCGTCATCTTCATCTTCTTTGAACTCTTTCTTGGTAAACATCTGACTGGACAACAATGGAGATGATTTCTGCACACTTTTGCTTCCTGGTCTATTTCTCGAGCTATCTCGTTTGCTGGCGCAATTACCGATGTTTCTTACCGTCCTTTTGCTACTATCTCCGAGCTTTTGAACTTCAACTTGAGCCTCTCCTTTGTGCACTTTCAAATATACAAATTCCTGTCTATTAGAAGCATGCTGATCGACAGATTCTTCTTCATTATGACTATTTGATAGCTCAATACCATCAGAACAGTCATAGTGCTCCATGGCGAAATCTTCATCTTCTGAATCATCGGCTTCATGATTACTTGAAGACGGAGAATCAGAAAGTCTGCTATCACAAGGAGACGATGATCCGCCCGATAAATCCAAGGAAATGTCGTCAACCATTATGGGCTTTCTCACAACCCCTGTCTTTGATCTAGTCCGACTTGCTATGCCTATTTCGTGTTCTGATCCATGTGACCTCTCCTCATCTTCTTGCAGAAGAGGGCTCTTACAATCAGCATAACCTTTGGTTTGATCCAACTGTCTGCTTCGGTCGGAATTAGTTTGACTCCCTCTTGTTCTAGGACAAACAGAAGTAGATTCTTTGATTGTGTCATCATCATTGTCTGCAAATGATAATTATACCCTAACTTGTTACAGAAGTAGCAGAAAACAACCTGTGTGCAAGCAATGTGCAGAAAAATGCCAAGAATGCAAATGACATAATTTCGAAGATGTTTGATTCAATGTTCATCAACTTGTTAAACAAGAACACAAAGGAGATACACATGCATATCTTTTGCAGAAATAGAATGGACAGTAATAAGATTGTCTTAAGCTAAGCAGTTATGGCATATCACAATTTCATCATTAGGAAAAGTGATGACTAATAACCAAAGATCAAAAGGCTGTGATCCTGCAAAGTGATAAAACTACTTCACTGACCTTTTCCTGCATAATCTCTGGCAGATTCTGCTGCGAGTGAAGACTCTAATTTTGGACCATGATGTGTCTCTCTGAATTCAGCTGCGCTGATTCTTTCCACCCCCATTTCCATTCCGTGAAGTCGACTGATGCTGTCATCACTTGCATGCTTTATATGCATCCCAAGAAACTGAACATCATTGTTGTCCAAGGAATCAGTGTCATAAGCCTTTAACTCATAATCATCTTCCAAGTCATAATCCTTTCTGCACCAAAACACCTCCCACTTGTCTGCTCAATGTTTTCAAACTTGACTTTCGCTTTCTTCTTTCTAACATGTTCATATCTGGGAGAACGATCGTGCAAACCAGAGTTACTCTTATCACTATCTTTGTTCTTCAATGACGAACCATATTTGCTTATAGGTGTTTTCCCTTCTTTCCCCATTCTTTGAGCAACTCGAGCGCCACTAGTACCTGATGAAGAAATCCACTTTTTCATACTCTTTCTGCCAGTCCATGGACTGTGAATTCCCTCTTTGTCTTCATCTTCTTTGAACTCTTTCTCGGTAAACATCTGACGTATTAACAATGGAGATGATTTCTGCAAATGATCTCTTTTACTTCCTGGTCTATTTCTCGAGCTATCTTGTTTGCTGGCGCAATTAGCAATGTTTCTTACCGTCCTTTTGCTACAATCTCCGAGCTTCTGAACCTCAACTTGAGCCTCTTCTTTGTGCACTTTCAATGATACAAATTCCTGTCTATTAGAAGCATGCTGATCAACAGATTCCTCTTCATTATGACTAACTGATAGCTCAATATCATCAGAACAGTCATAGTGCTCCATGGAAAAATCTTCATCTTCTGAATCATCAGCTTCATGATCACTTGAAGGAGAATCAGAAAGACTGCTGTCACCAGGAGATGATGATCTATCTGATATATCC
This sequence comes from Sesamum angolense, assembly GCA_034509725.1. NCBI lineage: Eukaryota > Viridiplantae > Streptophyta > Magnoliopsida > Lamiales > Pedaliaceae > Sesamum > Sesamum angolense. The sequence goes on from JACGWL010000008.1 coordinate 9,026,851, forward strand.
AAGGAAATATCGTCAACCATTATGGGCTTTCTGGCAACCCCTCTTTGATCTAGTCTGACTTGCTATACATATTTCTTGTTCTGATCCATGTGACTTCTCCTCATCTTCTTTCAGAAGAGCGCTCTTACAATCAGCGTAATGTTTGTTTTGATCTAACTGTCTGCTTGTCAGAGCTAGTTCTACTCCATCTTGTTTAGAACAGGTAGAAGTTGATTCTTTGATTGTGTTACCCTCATTGTCTGCAAATGATAATTAAACCTTAAGTTGTTACAGAAGTAGCACAAAGCAGAATGTGTGCAAGATATGTGCAGAAAAATGCCAAGAATGCAAATGACATTATTTCAATGATGTTTAATTCTAAGTTCATCAATTTGTTAACAAAGAATACAAAGGAAATACATGTGCAGACCATGTGCACAAATAGATTGGCAGGAATAAGATTGTCTTAATCCAAGCAGTTAATGGCATATCACAATTTTATCATTAGCAAAAGTGATGAGATTAATAACTAACGATGAAGAAATGTGGTGATCCTGCAAAGTGAAAAAATTTGTTCACTGACCTTTTCCTGCACAACCTCTGCCAGATTCCACTGCCAGTGAAGATGTCGGACAATGAGGTGTCTGTCGGAATTCAGCTTCGCTGATTACTTTGATCTCCACTTCATGATGGCGATTTCTAATGCTGTCACCATTTGCATGCTTCATATGCATCCAAGAAACTGAACATCATCATCTTCCAAAGAATCAGTGTCATAAGCATTTAACTCGTAATCATCCTCCAGCACTGTATTTTTCTCTTGGTGTTTCTCCTAGACACACAAACAATATCATCATCATCAAGTACCATGTTTTACACAGCATAAGAGTAACAACAATTTGCAACAAAAGCTTTCTTGCAATAAGTGTTAAGCCAAATGTGGTAAAGATTTATACTTAAATTCATCTGCACGCTCTTGCTTGAAGAGCCACTGTGTTCCCCCCATGATTTCATGAGCGAACCTCGCTCGTGATCTTGTTCGTGATGCTACACCGCTAGAAGAGTACATTGATTTGCTCCACAAACTGGACAACATTAGGAACATAATTAAGGAGTGAGGATAAGTTGGAAACTTCAAAACAGTAAATGCAAAGAAGAAGACTCCAAAAATATTGATTCGGAGATGTGATGCAAAAGTCTCTACTTGTCTGAAGAAGAATGAAAAACAACAGAGATTAGGGACAGAAAACAACTGAAAAGTTCCAGGTAGAAATAGTTGTTGCACATACTATAACAAATTACATTCAGACATGCATTTTATGTGCATGTTTCGTGCAATGGAAACAATTCTTTAAGCTGATCAGATAGCTAAATGGGGTTTAAAGACATTGTGGGATTCTTGAAATTCAACATAAACTGCATCAAACTCTTCTCCGACTTCGAAGAACAATTCAAGCTTTGTGATTGCGGGGTGAAATGAAGTCCACAATCTTCTGCAGTTGGTTTGCTGCCTATATCCTTAGGTTATGACAAGGGCTCAACATCAATCGAATCTAAAGAACATCATTCCACTAATTTAGGATTTCATATATATTTTTGAAATCAAGAAAACACTGCAGAAATGAACTCTTCAGACAAACCAAGATGTTCTTCAAATAAATGCACATACTAATACTCACATAAACAAGAAAAATCATAATACTCAGAGATAAAAAAAAAAAAAAAAAGTTATGCAAAAACACACAAGTCTGAGAACATCAACTCCATAAAAATGCACAAAAACAAGGTGATCCCAGAAACACAAAACATTGTATGCATGTATAGACAGAGATTTACCTTTGAAAAACTTCACTTGAAGATCACCCTCTGATCTGGTCCCTCAAACACACAACACACTTGAAATTTCCCCAAACCTAAATCTTTTGTTGCAGGCAAAAAAGATTGATTCTTCTTCTTTCTTTTCCTATGTATACCAACATTTGCTATTCTCTGTGTCTGGGTGTGACATCAAAGTTCTTGTCTTTTGTTGGCTAAATGTCCTTAACTTTACCTCTGCATGGCCTTACGTCTGTGCTCATACTTTTCCCCCCATTCACAGAGTGTGTCTGTGAGAGAGAGAGAGAGAGAGAGAGAGAGAGAGAAAGAGGAGAGAGAGAGAGGAGAGAGACAATGAGTGAAGAAGGTCATGTAGCCATTTTGGTGTAAGCTGCAGCAAAGAAAAAGCATTCAAAATCAACCCTCTCTCTCTGTGCTACAGGCTAAAGCTAAAGAACACAAAAATGGGATTCTGCCCAAAACTTTAACACATTCCACGGATTGAGACGTTGCTTTTTTTAGTATTAACACTGAAATGTCAAGGCTGCCTGTGCCTGTGTCTGCCCCATCAAAATCTTGATTCTTGGCACATATATAGCTTGCTTGCCCTGTTCGGAAAAACTGAAGATGATTTCCAATAAATTATGCAGTCATTACACGTCTTTTGGTTTCCAAGAAGATCAAGAATCATTGTTAGAAAACTCGACTCTTGTTTAATGATGATTACTTTGTCTCTATATATCCATCCATTCTTAGGGGACAAGTTGTTCTTTCTCATACATAAGTCGTACCCTTTTTTTAGAAAAACAAACAACGGTAATAAATTACAATAATAATACCTCAATTCAATAAATGAATGTATTAATAACAATAAATAAATTAAAATAAATAACACATAGTGAAATAAATATATATATATATATATATATATATATATATATTCGATAAAATTCAAACTCATGATCTCGAACTTATTTATTGAACCTCAACCGTGACATTAACCTTAGACTAAGACATTATAGGTATATATGTTATACCTAAGTATTTTGCTAGCGCAAAATTAATTTTGAACGAGCGTTTGGATGAATTTATAAACTTTTTAAAATATTTTGTAAAATATTTGTTAATAACGTATACTATATTGTGAACTGTTTGGTATTTTTTTTTTTGAAAAAATAGCTTATAAAATACAAAATAAGATGTTTTTTGACGAGACAAAATAAGATATTAGGAGTTAATGATAAGCTCTGTTAAGAAGAGTAATGAGTTACTTACTTTTAAAGTTCTACTAAAACTTTTCTTAAAGTTTGATCATATTAATGAGGATTAAATTACATTTTGCACTCGTGAACAATGCATGTAATCGTATTTACCCCTCTAAAAGTACGAGAGGTAACCAAAAATCCTCGGACCAAAAAAAATTGGCATTGATAGGATAAAAAAGACATTCTCATTTACTCCTATACTTTTTATTTTGCTCCCAAGAATATATTTTATTAAGAAATTTTTCCCAAAACTACTTTTAGTGATTTTTTAAAATTTTACTCAACTTATATTTAAAATAATACTTAAAATGTTAGATTTTTATAAATTATGTAATATAAAAAAATATTTACAAGTTCAATATATATATAATATATTTACAAAGTAAATTTTATAGTGGGGGGGCGAGGGGAGGGGGGGGGGGGGGGGGGGATGCACTTCATGCATAATTTAGGAGTGCAAAATATATTTAGCCCTGTTAATTATAAAATTGTCATTATGTTAATAAGCTCCGGAATTATATTCTATCCAAACACTTTTAAAAAAATTATTTTTAAAATAAGATATAACATCTTATAAGTTTTTAAAATATCTTAATAGTAATTGTATGTTAGCTTGTATATTTGATGTTGATAATTGATATATTTGAATGAACTTATTACAATTACATTATGAATTTCATATATCAATAATAAATATATGTCAATTGCTAATATCAAATATATGCATATATATATATATATATATTATATATATATATAACTAGTACTCTAACTAATCAATAACTATTATTAAAATAAAGGGATAATTACACTCCCCTTTCCCGAGGTTTGGTGCAATTACAGGTAGATCCCCCGTGGTTTAAAAAATTACATCTAACACCCTTGAGGTTTGTTTCATCTAACAAATAAGTCCCCCAGTTAGTCGAAATTCACCAAATTAACTGATATTAACAAAAAAATCAGAAAAAAAAATCTATATTAACCTTTAATTGATTTATTACTGGTCAAATAGATTTTTTTATTATCAAATTACCCTCATATATCTTCACGCTTTAATGTATATGAGGACGTATACATTCACTGTTATAAGGATAATTTAATTCGAAAATTTTTATTTAACATGCAATAAATTAGTAATAAGTTAATCACTGATTAATATAGATTTATGTTTAATTTTTTTGTTAATATCAGTCAATTCGATGAATTTTAACTAACAGAATGACTTATTTATTAGATGCAGGCAAACCTTACGGGTGCTAGGTGTAATTTTCTAAATCACATGAGGTTTACGTGTAATTACACCAAACCTCAGGAGAGGGGGGTGTAATTATCCTTAAAATAAATCGAGGCTTGCATAATTGCATAACTCGTGTTTATGACCTAAAGATCACGTGGTCTCAAATTCTCTAACTAAATTATGCCTCGTTGCTATAACCTCAAGTCCTAATAAATGTCTTGTAATCAAATAACTCATGAATAATCACAACAGATAATAAAGCCTAAAAAATATAAAAAGCAGGATAAATTATATGGATATTTTTAGATTGATCATAATTATAAATATAGCGTTTCGTTGTTTAAAAAATTATAAATACCCTTTAAAATGAACGATCGTTTAACAATATTCCTTACAATAGACTATTATGAGGGGATATTTGCCATACGGCTGTTAATTTTAAAGAGTATTTATAAGTTTTAAAATAGTGAGAAATATTTATAATTATGATAATTTAAAAAAATTATAATTTATCCTAAAAATTATCTAAAAATACATCATCATTACTAAATTAAGAACAGAAGTAACATGTGATTGATTGGTCAAACCGAATCATTCAGTCAATTTTTTGGGATATTCTCTCAATTTTTTTGATTGATTGGTCATTCACCCAATTATGAAAGAGATGACTCTGTGATATCATTATACTTTTTTCTTTCTTTATTAAACATATGACTTAAGTGCCAAAATATATATCATTTTTTTTTCTGTATCGTCTCAAAATTGAAATTATAGGATCATTCGTAATTGTAATATGTATTTTTTTTACTATTTTTCTTGATAAATTTTATGTGTATGAAAATTTTAATCTTTTATTTGATTATTGGATAATCAGCACGACATAAGTCAAAATGCGAACTTACAAAGTTGTAAAAAAGTGTCCTCTGGAGTATTTTTCAAACTATTTGTCATGGTTTTGCGTCGGATTAATTCTTATGGAGCATTTAAGCTCTGAAATAGTACAAAAATATATTATGAAAAGTGATTATTTGAAAAAAAAATTGATTTGTATGTTGAAAATTACTTATTCTTAAACTTATTTTAAAAGCCTTTCGGAAAAAAAAAAGAAATTTATTTTAAAGGGATAATTATATTTATACTCGTTGACCTATCGTCTATATACACAAATCACTCCTGCATTTTGAAAACTTCTGCATACACTCAAATTTACGTAAAAGACATGGGTAGTTTATATAATAGATCATACGTTAAGGGTGTAAATATAATTATTTTTAAATTAAACCCAAGAAAAAAAATTCTCAAAAAAAATTTACATTAAAGTGCACTAATTGTGCCCTTGGGAAATGATGTTCAGAAACGAGACAATAGTTTAATTTTCATTGAACAAAATAAAATTGAAGGAAAAAAAGATCAAAGCAGCAAAATGCAACAAAGGGAATAAAAATAATATTTTTTTTTAAAAAACATACAATTGAATATCATTTTAAAAAATAATGAAATTCCTTAACATTTTTTACCATCGCCAAAAAAAAAAAAAAAAAAAAGACAAGCGCAGTACACATACTCCTCTTAGCATTAATAGAAAGATGATAAATAACAATGTTAGAAAAACAGATAAATCAACCAATAAATAAATTATAATAAATTAAGAACAAATATTTTTCAACTCAAATAAACCATATTTGTGAAAAAGAAATCATGATAAAAATAAAAAAAGAGCAAATACCTTTGATACAAAATGAGGACTTTGTATCGATAATAATTTCGTCCACTCGTCAGTTTTAGGAGAGGGGGCATTCAGTCGAAAAGCTTGGAGATAGGACGACGATTTTGATTAAAATGGAAGGTAATTTTAATTTTTCAAACTTACATATAAAATGATTGGAGAAGCAATCCTTTATATAGAAATTATTTAAAATTAAAAGACGCCACAAAAAGTGTAGAAAATAGAAAGTAATTTATAAAGTGAAAATGCCATAATAGAAATAGCAAATTATTTACATTTATGATGCAAAAGAGAGGGAAAAATGCCGCGTAATTTTAAGAAACACGTGGTGGTTTGATTATCTAGCGTACATCCACGAACCCCAAAAAAAAATTATATATATATATATATATATATATATATATATATTGTTTATAGATGAGCGGAAAATGAAAAATTAATAGATACGTTCCAAATGATATTCTCTAAAAATGATTTTTTGTAATAATATCTCTTATATATTTAGGGCGGATCGATAAATTAGTACTAAATAACCTTTAATATGAAATTAAAAAGATATATAAGTTGATGCAAATAAAATTTAACTCCTATGTATGTTTATGTTCTACAATAAAAAGGCACCTAATTAATTATACGCGCGTCTAATAAACATTTGAGATATATCTAAGGAAGAAAAAGCAATCTATATAGAAAATGAATTCAAGATAATATCAAATATATCATAATCATAAGTTGTTTTAATAGTAATATTGTAATATTTTAAATCGTTGGGGTTAATTACACTGGATTCATTTTTAAAAATACGAAATTATATATACACTTCTCTAAAACAAAATTTTGAAAATTATATTTCAACTCAATCTAAGAATTCTTCGTTTATTATGTTATAAATAAAAATACTGACATTACAAAGATTTATATAAATTTTCAATTATTCGCTTAGCTCATTCAGCATTTCATATAATTTATTAATAAAGATATCCCAGTAATTTTTTTATACTTGTAATTTGGGTGATGTAATATATAAAGTCAAAAGGGTATAGTAGTAATAAAATATTACTTGCAAATTACTATCATTGGATATAAAATAGTTGCCGATGAATAAAAAAAACCAACCATATTGTTAATAACTTCTATAGAATGTTGAATGAGTCATAAAATTAGAAGTTTATGTATTTATTTATTCTTTTCATTTGAGGTCAACATTTTATGTCCAAACACTAATGAAAGATGTATAGTTGTAAATGCAAAATTATTTGAGGGCATACAAGTGTAATTTCAAAAGTTTTTAGGAAAAAGTATAATTTCGTATTTTGAAAAGGGATTTAAGCATAATTAACCCTTAAATCTTACATTAAACAAAAAAAAAAAAAAAAAACCTTAAATCATACATCTTTGAATGGTTACGTACATCAACATAATTTAAAGGGATAATTACACTCTCATCCCTTAAAGTTTTGTCAAATTACACCTAAACTTTATGTGGTTTGCGAAATTACATCTAACATCCCTAAAGTTTGCTTTCGTCCAATAAATAAGTCTATCCGTTAGTCAAAATTAATCAAATTTGCTGATGTTAATAAAAAAATTAGAAAAAAAATATATATCAAACTTTGATTGACTTCTTACGTACTAACTTATTGCAGGTAAAATAAATCTGTTTATAATCAAATTGCCCTCATACGTCTTCACCTGTTAATGCATGCACTACAAAAAGATTTAATTTTCGCTACACTATAAATGGTCACGGCTTAAAAAGCATAGTAAATCAATACTATTAACCATGGTTAAATCAAAATAAACAAAAGTTTAAACTTTTATCATGATTAATTAATATTCGCCATGATTTTTAGCCATAACTAAATTATTTACCATAATTTTGGCCATACTTGGATAAACAACCAAATGGTCGTTGCTAAGCTGTGGTTAATTTGTATTTGCCACGATTTTTTTCTTTTGGCTTTGTAATTAACCGTAACAAAAAATTATACTTTTTCTAGTAATATGAGAAGGTATATACATCTTTACCGTTACAAGTGTAGCATAGTTAGAAAAAAATCATCAAGGCTTGTAATAAGTCAGTAATCAATCTATCGAGGGTAAATATCAATTTTCATTCAATTTTTTTTGTTAATATAGTAAACTCAGTGAACTTTGACTAATGGAGAGACTTATTTGTTATATGGAAGCAAATCTCAAGGGTACTAGATATAATTTCTCAAAGCACAAGGGGCCTACGTACAATTATACCAAACTTCGAGGGAAGGGAGTGTAATTAACCGTAATTTAAATGTACCCTATTTTTTTTTCTTGTAATATGTTCACATTGAGTTAATTAGTTGTACTTGTTATGTAATTAATCATTTTCCTCAAAAAATATATTAGTAAAATATTAATTTTTTTTTCGTAGAACTGGTAATTTCATTATTACATCAATATCAATAAATTTAGTGCGTACAATCTGATTGCTAAACTCAAATTATAATAAATTGATTTATATCACGATAAATAAACTCATATTAAGGGAGATAAATACTCATTACAATAATCATATTAAGTGAAACAAACATCCATTAGTTTGAGGGAACTTTAATCCGTAATTTCAAATTTATTCACGGAATCTCAATTTAAACCACTAAATTAAAATATCATTAATAGTACAACAATAATTAAGCATACCAAACAATTATAATTGTATAATGAAGTGAATTTTGTGTTTGTATATGATTAGAATGCATTCTTGGCGATATAAATTATCTAGCGTACATCTACGAACTCAAAAAAAAGAAAGAAAAGAGAGAGAGAAGTATATTTATTTATAGATGAGCAAAAAATGAAAAATTAATAGATATGCACCAAAAAATATTCTGAAAATGATTTTCTGTAATAATATCTGTTATCTATCTGTTTTTTAATAATATCTGTTATGTATCTGTTTTAAATAATATCTATTATATATCTAGGCTGGATCGATAAATTATTACTAAGTAACTTTTAATATGAAATTAAAAAGAAATATAAATTGATACAAATAAATTAATAAATAATGAAAGGGTTTATTACACTAGAATTGTTTCTAAAAATATGAAATTATACTTTTTTTTTAAAAAAAAATTAAAATTATATTTGCGTCCACTCTAAGAATTATTCGTTTATAACTGTACTCCTTTTGTTATGTTTTAAAGAAAAATATTGATATTAAAAAAACTTATATTAATTTTTAATTGTACACCTAGCTCATTCAACATTTCGTATAATCAATACTATATAAAAAGAAAAGGCCTTACATACTCACAAATGGCGGTTACTTACATCGCGACACCAATTTTTTATAAAGTCAAAAATGCCCTTCAATCAATAGAATAACTAACTTATTTAACTTTTTAGATTTTACATTATTAATATATATATATATATATATATATATTTATAATATTATTTCTAAACTATTTTAAAGTACAAAAAAAATTATTATTATATGTACGCAGGAACGGCGTGCCACAACGGCTAGTACTATTATAAAGGGAATGGGGTTTATAAACTCAAAGTGGTAGTTCTCATACCACTACACTAAAATTTTAAAATATAAAAAATACCCTTCTATTAATAGAACCTATTTAATTTCGCAACTCATATTGAATTAACTACTCAATTACCTCACTTAAAAAAATAAATTACAAAATCACTAAATTCACAAATTTAATTTACTGACTTTTGTTTTTTTTTTGTTGTTGATTAAATGAAACACAAATAAATTTTGCATGTAAATATAATCATTGCTAGCCAATGAAATAATATATATTATACAAAGTTTTAATTTTTAATTTAATGTAGTAAAATATGTATAATGTATATATTGACAATTAATGAATTAAAAGAGGTTATCATCAGTTTTTGTATGTGAGACTACAAGACAATGATAAATTTTAATATACAGGAACTAAATATGAGTTTCAATTAAATAAAATATTAATAATATTACGCGCTGGTAACTGCGTGCCACGATATTAGTTATTGATAAAGATGGAATATTTTGCTCGTAAGTTGAGTGATGTAATAATTATAAAGTCAAAAGTAGTAATTGTTGATGTACATAAAAATAAATAGGCTGCCCAAGAAGGTCCAAACGATCAAAAAGAAGAAAGAAATGGGAGGTCCGTAATATCCTAAAAGGCCCAAGAGGACATGACATCCTCCTACTTGGACCATGATCTTAAAAAAATTTGTGGTCCAAAGGTCCACATACATGCCCACTATCCTAGTTCTCATCAGCAACCACCTGGACACATCAGTCCTAGGAGGACTCCCCTGGCGGTTGGGGCTCCTTGCAGCTTATCTCCTTGTTGACTAAGGAGTCATCACTTATAAAGAGTCCCCCAAACTCGAAGATAAGCATCTGACAACAAAATTAATCGAAGATAAAGGCAAATCAAGCCTTATCCTAACAATTTTATCCATTCTCCACGAAAATAGAGGAAACGTGTGGACTCCAGCCGGGAGGGGCATCCCCCCCCTATAAATACAACCTCACTCCTCCATTCGGAAAGGAGATGCCGGAGACATTCTTGACACTTTCCCACTCTCTAGATGTCTTCCTTACGTCTCTCACATATTTCTTATTCTCTAAGCACTTTACAAGCACATTATTAAGTGTTTCTTATACTCTTTATGCATATTATTTATCATATCTCGATTCTCAATCGCATTTTTTTTTTAGCTTTATTCAAGCCCAAATCCAATACTAACTTGGGCGTTGAAGTGTTAAGCCCTTTTTTGCAGGTCCCCCTTTTAGAATTTGCATTCATTTCGGCATAAGCCTCGAACGCCAGTCCATATCATTTGGACCCATGTGTTTTTTAACGCATCAATTGTAATAAAATATTATATGCGAAATATTATCATTGCATATAAAAGAGTCATTGATGAATGCCAAAAAAAAACCATATTGTTCATAATTTTTATAGAATGTTGAATGAGGTATAAATTTTTTGTGCTTTTTTTAGGTCAATATTTTATGTACAAATTGTAAAGAAAGAGGTACAATTGTAAATGGAGAATTATCGAATACCATACAAGTATAATTTCAAAAGTTTTCTCAAAGGAGTATAATTTTGTATTTTATGTGGAATTAGCCCTTAAATCAATTACAATACACACACTAAATGAGGCAATTTAGCTATCAATTTGATAGAATTCAAACCCATAACTTCAAATTTATTTATAAAATATCAACCTTAACCAATAAACTAAAATATAATCGGTAATAAGTGAAGCAGGGGCGGAGCCAAGCCCCGTTGAGCCCTAGAGGCCGATAGGGCTTGGTTTCGGCTTGGGTTTATGTTAGCCTATTAAATTCTAAATCTAACTTATCTTGTCTATTAATAAAAATAATAGTCAAAATTTATATTAATATGTTTAAAAAATAATTTTTTCGACATTCTCATTTTTAGTATATCTCTATTGATTAAAACCACATGATTTCCATTTAGCCAATAAGAAATTTTATTTTTTTTGTGATTTTCTCAATACCAGGTTATATTACCAAAATTCCTCTTGCTTATAAATTTCAACTCATTCTCATTGTCAGAATAATAATTAGTAAGAATCAATTGTACTATATTATTGTATTTATTTTAATTTATAATGAGTATTATAATAATTTAATTTTTTTCGTGAATTTAATATTTTTATTTATCACCTAATTAGTTAAAATTTAATAGTACTAAGTTAAATTTCTGGTTTGGCCGCTATAGTTAAGTATACCAAACAATTATAATTGTATAATGAAGAGAAATTTTGTGTTTGTACGTATATGATTAGAATTAATTCTTGGAGATGTAAAATCCAAATGTTGTCTTGAAAGGTTGCATGCATGCATCTGCCTGAGATTTTAAGGTTTTGGGATCCCAAAAGTTCTTGAAAATTTCATATGTTGGAGTTTGCCAACTTTACTTGGGAAACTGCAACATTATTTTGGTTGTACAAAGTTGTAATAATTAAGTGAAATGAAAAGAATTGATAATTCCATAAGTTGTCACATTTAAAAATTATAATAAATTAATACTATACGCAACGATAAAATAAAATTAGTGTAAAAATTTAAATTTTGATCATCATGGTATGACGAAAAATATTTATTCAGCTGTAGCAAATATTTTGATCTTACTTTCAGAAACAATGGCTGATAGTATTGCACAATCATGATTAATTAGTATTCGCCACAAGTACTATTTATTTTTAATCATGATAATTAATCATAATTAAAAGTCGTATTTCTTTTAGTGGAACCTAGGGTTTGATTATACTTACATTACATTCAAAATAATGTAATTACATTTTATTTTCTCCAACTTTTTGAAATTATATATGAATTCTTGTTAACTATGCTTCATTATCGCACCTTGTTGTTTTCAGATTTTAAAAATAATTTGAAATGTCACTGAAAAAAGAGAAGATTAGCAATAAAAAAGAAAACAATTATAAGTGATGGTTTTAGTAATATTGGTAGGAAATATATAAATAGTAACAAAAAAAATTATTTTATCACAAAAGTAATTTTTATGATTTTAATACTGGATATTAATTATTTTATAATAGTTGTTATTAGAAAGATTTAGTAACTAAAGTTGTGAATAAATTTATCATTAGTTAGCGATACTTATATCGTGACAAGATATATATCTTATAAAAAATAATTAGTGATATATATATGATTAAATTACAAAAAAAAAAATCTTGTATTTCAAAAGATCAGTAAAAAAACCCCTTCTTATTTTCAAAATAAATAAAATACCTCTTTTTTTTTTTATTCATCACATGCTCCTTTTTTCTAACCGAAGGTTAAAGCCGTTAGACTTTTTCCTAGACTGACCATTACCTCTTTTTTTAGTGATCATTGGATCATTATTGTTTAGATACGAGCCATTAGATCTAATCAGTTAATATGGACTATTAGATCTTAATTTTATTAAATTTAAAATATATTTATTAAAATAAAATAAAATAAAAAATTGCTCCACCCTTGCTGCGCTTTCCTCGCCACCTACCCCCGGCCTGAATCATAGCGACGTCGGCCAGTGAAGAAAGAGAGGGGACGACGGCGACGGCGAGTCGTCCCGACAGAGAAAATAGAGGTAGACGACATTGTTTTGGGAATGGGGGGGTAGCGTTTTTAGTTATTTTTAATTTTCGAAATTATAGTTAAATTTAATTATTTAATTAGAATTATAGAGTTAGTTTTTAAATTTTTAATATAACTTAATTATTATTTAGTATTTTTTAATTAAATATTACTTAATTATTAGATATTTAATTATTATTTATGTTTTTATAATATATATATTTAATTTAGTTTTTTTTAATATATTACAATACTAATTTAAATAAAGTAAATATATTTATAAAAAATAATATTAATTTAAATAATAATATGTTTTAAATATTAGTATTTTTATAAAAATATTTATATTATAATTAGTATATTTTTTTTTTTTGCCTATTTTCAAATCACGAAGTGGTTTTGTTTGTCAAATAAAAACAACGAGAGTAAAATAAAAATGTAGCCTATCTATATATAGTAACCGACAACTACTACGTGGACATAAAAAATATTTTTTGTTAATCTTTTTGAAAACTTGTTGTATTGCTTTTAAAAAAAAAAACGCTAAATAAGATTAATATTCTTCTTCGGAAATTAGAAAAAGGAATGATTATGTTCTCCTCCCCTTAAATTTGCATAACTATACGTAGACCCCATATAATTTAAAAAATTACATCTAATACTCATGAGGTTTGCTTCCGTCTAACATTAAGTCTTAAACAGTAAGTCAAAAGTTACTGAATTTCTTGATATAATAAAAAATATTAAATAAAAATTGATATTTTCGATTGATTTATTATCGACTTTTTATAGGTCACACATATTTCTTTCCTGACTAAATTACTCTTATAACGATGAAAATATATCTTATCACATGCATTAACATGTAAAGATGTATAAGGATAATTTGATCATAAAAATATTTATTTAATAGTAATTAGTAATTGGGAAGAAAATATAATTTTTTTATCTTTTTTTTTTTTTGTTAATATTAGCTAATTTGGTGAATTTTAACTAACAGAGAGACTTATTTAATAAATAAAAGCAAACATCAGGATAATAGATGTAATTTTTTAAATTATAAGAGTGTAAGTGTAATTACATAGAACCTCAGGAAATAAAAGTGTAATCATCCCTAAAAAAACATGAACTACATACATCAACACACCTAAAATTAAATTTAATTATACAAGTATCTATTTTCCTTTTAAAATTATAAATACATTCCGAGGGGGAAAAATTACACTTTTAGTCCCATATGATAGGGTGCGTGACACTTTTAGTCCCACAATTTGCAAATTTAACACATTTAGTCCTATAAAATAAATATTGTAACATTTTTTATTCAACAAAATAAAAGTTATGTCACATTCAATTCCATAGAATACAAATTCTAAAATATTTATTCTATCTAACTAAATGTGCTAACTTATAAATTATGAAATAAAAAATACAACGCATTTTTTCGTGTAAGACTAAAAATACAATTTTTTCTTCTGAAGGTGGCTCTGCGGATATAATTGGATGAGATGTGAAGGATGAGACACCCCGAGGGGCATCTGTCAGTGTACTTACAAAAGCCCCTGACGAGATCTGTCCAAAATTTCAAGAAAACAAATACTATAATTAAAAAAATAAAAGTTTGGAATTTGGGAACAAATCTTAGTAGAAAAGATTCGAATGTTTCCTACATCATTAATAACCTAGGGTTATGGGTAACGTGCAATTTACAAAATATAGTAGAATTTAAGGATATATATATATATATATATATATATATATATATATATATATATAGAACGACGGTTGACCAAAGTTGATCAAAATTGTATTTACATGAAATTTATCTCTAAGATTATAATTTAATTATTTTTAATTATCAAGAAAAAAATTTATTAGTTAGAAATATCATCTATTTTAAATATATTGTATATTTATTTTGTATTTATTTGAAATTTTATCTCCAATATTATAATATAAATTTAATTTGTATTTATCTTAAACTTACCTAACGATCATGGTCTCCATCATATTTTGTTTGTAAATAGAACAAAATCTATCTTGCATCTCTTCATTTATTAAATAGGCTCAGATCTACCAATTGTATATTTTTCATTAAACGATCTCAAAATCTAGCACTCCGTATGCTTCTTTTTATTGTTCCTCTATGGCTGGAGCGATGTTCTACATATTTTCATTATATTCATTCCTTTTTTTCATGACCTTTGAAGTTTTGTATATTAATTTTTAATATTTATTTGTCTTTTACACTCATCTTTTATGGGTAGAGTGGTGTTTTTGTTTTTTTATGATGATATCATTTTATATTTTATTTTTCATAATACTTGAAAGTTATTGAACGAATAATCTCTATCCTTTTGTTATGTTTTTTTTATTAGTTGTTAATTTGTTTCTCTTATGGTGTTAGTTTTTCAAATTTATATGGTGATTGCTTAATTTGGTAAAAAATGAATAGATTTATTTAGTGTTAATGGTATATGTTTTGTTTTAACATTTATTTGTATGATTCTACTTAATTTAATTTTTAGTTTCTAGATATTTATTTTTTTGTATCTTTTTATACACCAATATATTTTATACAAATTATAGTTTTATCCAGTAAACTTTTTACAGTTTATTTCTGTTTTCCTTTTTCCTATTTCAATCTTTTTTGTTTTTGTTTTTCTACAATATGTAACTGATTTATTTAGTATTAATAGATACGTATTTCATTTAGCATTTATTAGTATGATTGTGCTTAATCTGCTATTTAATTTTTATTTCTGTTTAAATATTCACCACTTCTAATCATTTTATACACCATAGTTTTCTATATATTTTAGATTTATTTTATAGTTTAATGTTATTGTTTTTTCTTTCAGATTTTATTCGTATTTTTTTTTTTTGGTTTTTCCTACAAAAAGAAATATACTTAGTGTCAATAGGCACATATTTCGTTTAATATTTAACCCTTTTTTATCTTTTTATACACCAATTTTTTTTATATATAGATTTCATCCATTAAATTTTTATTTTATAGTTTAATTTCGTCATTCTATTTCAGATTTTATTTTCTTCTTTTTTTTTTTTCTCTACTAATAAGATTTTACAAGATGAAAAGAATCACCAAAATTTAATTTTATTGTAATTAGTTTCTCGAACTATCTAGATATGATTCTACTAGATTTATGATCATATGCTTTGTAAATCTTTACATTCATATATAAATATATGTATTTTTCATGTTTATTAATTTGAACTCTTTTTCTGAAAAATGCCACATACAATTGTTTGAATTTTTATTTTCTTCTTATGCGTATTCTACTTCAATTGAAAATTTTGTACACATATGTTAGATTAATAATAAATACAAAGATTAATTCAATTCCTCAACATATCTTAAATTTTATTTTCACTTTTCATTTTATGATTTTATCTTAAAGCTTAAAAGATGTATAATTTTTTTTTTTGTATCCTTGATTTATTTATTTTTTGTGATTAAAATGACATGATAATCAAACAGTTTTATTTAATAATATGTGTATACATATATATTTATTGTTAGAAATTAACATAATATTTCATAATTTCTATTATGACTTCTATTATCATCAATTCCTATTAACACATTAAAAGTAAGTATACATTCTTGGTTTATATTTTATTTTTTCTAATAAGTAAGATCATTTTAAATGTACGTACTTTAATAGTTTCCTATGGAAGATAGATTATATATAATACAAGCAATACATTTAAGTAATTTTTATATTTTTATTTAACTTAAATATGTTAACTATTTTCATTTAATTTAAATGTACGTACTTTAATAGTTTCCTATGGAAGGTAGATTATATATAATACAAATAATACATTTAAGTAATTTTATATTTTCATATTTTTATACAAGGTTGGATATATATAAAATGTGATTTTATATATTTAATAGAATGTCATAATTATTTAAAAGTAATCATCATACATATATAAACTTTGGTAAGTAGAAATATGTTGTATGCGCCTGAAAATATAAAGTTCAATAAAAATTCAAAACTACTAACATCACCGATTAAAAATTAAAATTTTATTTTATGTAAAAGATTCTTTTACAATACAATATATTATTAAAAAATATTTAATTTAAAATATATAAATATAGATATAACCGTGCATAGCACGGGTTCTTCGCTAGTATATATATATATATACGAACGAGATAATCACATCATTTTTTCTAAGGTTAAGTATAATTATATAGAAATACATGTGGTTTAAAAAATTAGACTTAGTGTTATTGACATTTGTTTCTATCATACAAATAAATCTATCTGATAGTTTCGTGCTGTCATAAGCAAAAACGTTGTTGAATAAAAATTCATATATACTCCTGATCGATTTATTGTAGGTCAAACATATTTTTTTATAATTAAATTTAACTTTATAAGGGTGCAGATACATTTCCTTATATGCATTAATGAGTGAAAATATAAAAGAATAATTTGATCAGAAAATTATAAATTTAAATTTTCATTCAATTTTTTCTGGTAATAGCCGCAAATTTTGTGAATTTTACTAACATATGAATCTAGTTGTTTAAATAAATATAAATGGTATTAGATATAATTTTTTTATATCATTTGGAGTTTATGTATAATTTCGACTTAGCAAATCCTATCAAGACTGAAATATTAGTCTTATATAGATATTTTTATATTTGTTGATTATTTCAATATTATTCTATTACTTCACTTATCAAAATAAACATAGATAAATGTATATTTATAATTTTTGGTAATTGATTTTTAATAATTTTTTATCTTTAACAAAAAATTCAATTTACTAAAATACTCAATCCAAACATTAAATACATCAATAATTAAATCTAACAAATAAATTCAATTAAAAATTGCACACCAAGATTTCAGTTTATCTAAATTACGATACAAATTAATTTGATTTTACCGAACGAACACCCCAATTAAAATGTTGGATAATTTTTTAGTTGGATAAAATAATCTAGGCAAATAATTTGATTATATTTAAAAATTGTTGATCCAATCATACAAGGACATTTGTCAAATTTGATGAGACCAATTTAGCTGACAGCTCAGTCTTTGTTGACTATCATAAATAGCAATGACCCAGAAATCAGAACAGCATCAGACGGTCAGATGCGTGAGGAACATAATTTCAATTAAATTATTTTGGGGGCTTTAAATAGATTATTAAATATCCATCGTCCATCTATTATTTATTCCAAGGGTTAAATGTAATCTGTCTCTATTATATGTAAAATGATCAAAGAAAAATTGCAAATTATTTTTCGTATTTTTTAGAAAATAAATTAAATTACCCTCTATTAAGGATTTGAATAGGATGATAAATTTGCTTTATTTTTTAAAATATATGGAATAATTTGCTTTTTTTTTTTCACAGGATTGTTTCCCCCTCATTTTCCATATCACATGGAGTAAATTGCAGTTCTTTCTTTATTCACATATAGTAATTTTTTATTTTTTATTTTATTAAAAATTACACTTTTGGTTCCACGCGATAGAGTGTGTTGTGTTTTTGGTCGTATAGTTTATGTACTTAGCATATTTGGTGGCATAGGATAAAAAGTTGTAGCATTTTTCATCCCATCGAATAAAATTATAGGACATTTAGTCTTATAAAATAAAAAATGATTACAATATTTTGTCCCAAATGCTACAAATTTTGAGCTTATAAATAACTATAGGACTTAATTTGCTTGTTTAGGTAATTACACGACAAAATATGTCAAAATCATAAAATTTCAATTTCAAATGAGTTTTTTCAAAAGAATAGGGACTAAACGTGCAACAAAAATATACTTATAGTTAGGACTAAAAAAAAATTTTGCGTTGCAATATTTGTTT
Source organism: Sesamum angolense (assembly GCA_034509725.1). Taxonomy (NCBI): domain Eukaryota; kingdom Viridiplantae; phylum Streptophyta; class Magnoliopsida; order Lamiales; family Pedaliaceae; genus Sesamum; species Sesamum angolense. Next base: position 9,045,869 of record JACGWL010000008.1, read on the forward strand.
ATGAAAAATAAAATGTGCTATATCAAGTACATTTTAGTAAATTGATATTAGAAATCGAAATTGAATCAAATACTGAATTTTTTAGAAAATAAAAATATAATTTGGAACCAAAATTTTCAATTTGATTGATATTATAACCCTTTTTATTTTTATTTTTAAATTTTAATTTGATTGATTTACAAACTATCAACATTCAACACCCATGTTTTATCAATGAGGCTCAACTCAATTGATGAAACTGGAATTTTAAGGTCATGGGTTCAAACAATCAAACCTTACGCATATATACAGGGGATGCTATTGATTTATTGCATAGTAGATGCCGTCTACTGTAGCATTATGTGTTGTTTAGATTTTATTTATCTGATATTGTTTATCAGGGTATGAATGTTGTAATTGTCTATATTAAATATTGAATTTAAAAAAATAATTATAATTAAATTATTTCAATTAATAATAATTCATCGTTTCAAATAAATAAATAATTAATCACCCCTACTTTATATATAGCATCTATGATGCAAGAGAGTAGAAAGGTAAAGAGGAATAGGTGGGAGGATGAGAGGACATAGTGCAATTTCATTAATTTTGGGGTAAATTACAATTATTTTTTTTTAAATTTCATAATTATAAACATCTTCTCGCTATTTAAAAAATCATAAATAATTCCTGATTTTTGTGTATGTGTAACAACGAGTGAATTTCGTTAGCTTTCATTAGGGTTCCGTCCAATCGTTGTGGTGAACTGACCGAAATGTCCATTTAAATTATGAATTATAATGTTACATATTTATTAAAAAAATTTAAAATATATTTATGGACTAATACACCCTATGGATTATTTACTTTATCTACCCTCAAATTATTTAATTTTATTTTTACATTTTCCAGGCATTTTGTTTTTAAATCAACAAGGGCGAAGTAATAATAATTTCGACCTCACCATCTATAAAAATAAATAAGTACATTTTAAAATAAATATTTATAATTTTTAAAGGACAATTACACTCTTCTTCCCTAATATTTGATATAATTATATATAAGCTCCCTATAGTTTGAAAAATTACATTTAACACCCTTGATATTTGTTTCCGTCTAACAAATATGTTCCCTGTTAGTCAAAATTCACTGAATTTTCTTATATTAACAAAAAAGTGGAATGAAAATTTATACTTACTCTTAATTGACTTAAACTGACTTATTACAGACCAAACAATTTTTTTCCGGACTAAACTATCCTTGCAACGGTGAAGATATACCTCCTCACATGCATTAACGTATGAAAACATATGATGGTAATTTGATGATAGAAATATTTATTTGACCTGCTATAAGTTAGTAAAAAGACAATCGAGGGTAATATATATATATATATATATATATATATATATATTTTAATTTTTTTTGTTAATATCAACAAATTCAATGAATTTTGATCAATGACAAAACTTGTTCATTAGAAGAAAAAAACCTCATAAATATTAAATATAATTTCTCAATTTATAATTTTTTTACATATAATTATATTAAATTATAGAGAAAAAATATAATTATCTTATTTTTTTAAATAATAAATAAATATTTATAATTACATCAAATACGAGAGGGGGAGATAGCTTTTAATTTTCCCTGAGTTATACGTAATGGGGTAGAAGTAAGGAGAGAGGTGTTTGATTCTTCAAATTACCTACTCAAGAATTCATAGACACGACAACAATAACAAATCTCTTAACGTTGGACTTTTGAGTTATGTCATATTCTTCCCCACCCCACCCCCAACAATACTAACAAATATTATTTCATATTATTAAATTATTGTTATTATTGTTTGGTTGACAAGTTATCATTCTTAGTGGGCCCTACTCCAATTGGAGGTATGATTATATCAGTTTTAATCAAATAATTTAATATCAACATAGAGTTTAATGAAATTTACCCGCATAATATTATTGGAGATGAACAAATTATTATATATAAACAAAGATAAATTATTTTTTAAAATGAAGTAATACACTTGTAACGTAATTTCATGTAGTACACATACTTTTTTATTTTTCTAATGATGAAATTGCATTTATAATCTTATTAACAACCGTTAGATTTGATTGAATTTAAGGTTTGAGTTCAATTAGCAAAATTAATTGCTTAAATCTTTTTCAATTTGAATCAAGGCCTAGATTTAAAATTGTTTATATTTATGTATTATATTTATATAAAATTTAATTAAAAATATATGTATAATATATTTATATATAGAACAATATATATAGAGAGAGGGGGAGGAGGGGGGGTTGGAGGGCGTATTATATAAAAAAATAACTTTTTATTTTTAAAAATCATCCATAATCGTTTAAAGGGGTAAATTACTTTATTTTAAAAAATATCAAGAGATAATTTAATTTTATTTTTTCACAAAGAGTATTTTTTGCACATATCCTATATATCATAGGGCAGCTTGCAAACACCCCACTGCTTTATAGTAAAAATTACAATTGAAGATATTTAAATATATAATTTCTTGATTTGCAATGACTAATTTTTTTAATGTATTATTAATTCTAAAGTCAATTTTAATTTAATTTTTTACTGGATGGTCCCACTAAAACAATTAATTCAAATTAGGTGAGTCTTTCATTGTAAACGTGCCTAAATAAGACGTAAAAAATAGACTAAGATCACTTCAAATAGTCAAGTTATATATTTGTTGTTTTCAATAAGTCGTGCGTAGTGCTTTGATCCCATAAGTTTTTTTTTTTTAATCTTTTTAAGCGTAAAAAAAGATATAAAATGGATTAAAATCACTTCTTATAATGCGTTTATGGGGATATTACTGCAGATCACATTATAATTTGACTGAATCGATGACATTGTATCATCCTATGAAAATCTTAAGGGTTAAAAACTCCGTTCAACTAAAAAGAAAAGCAACGCATTCCCCTGTTTTCATAAAAGATGCTTGTTGCTTTCTTCCACAATATTAACCTATTATATTCTCTACAATGAAAAAAATGCCGTTGTATCTGTATCATAATTAACTCATATTGTAACTTTCGAATTCACTAATTGTGATTTTAATATGGGACAATTAAATTTACACTCCCGGACCTATAATTTATTTTACATAAATCATCTATGCCTTTTGAAAATCATACATGCACCTCCCAAACGCCAACATCATTTACACAAATCATATCTATTTTTAAAAAATTATACGTACACCCCCAGAAACATCAATAACATCACGCAATCTACCCCAACTTTTCGGTTGTTAGGAATTATTATGTAATTATGTAAAAGATAGAGATGATTTGTATAAATAAATCATAAATCAAAAAATGTAAATATAGTTATCTATGAGAAAAATGAATATTTTACAAGCCAAAAATCATATACTAGTTACATTCTGCACGATTACATTGCGTAGTCCTTTTTATAATTTTCAAGTGGAGACAAAACAAATATTACACATTAATAACATGTGTGAATGATCAAATAATTCTCAAATGACAATCAAGAACATTATTGTCTAAACACCTTGTTGTCTTATTTCATTTCATTGGTGTCCTAATTTCTTGTTTAAACATGTAGGAAGTCCTCCAAGTTTGATATTTGTGGTGTCCACTCCATCTTCTTTGGACGAACTAAGACGAACCCCACCCCACCATCTCTGCATGGAAAAATTCATAATCTTTCTAGATCCGCGTGAGTAAATCGTACGTACTAGGAAAATCATCCTTCAAAGTGGGCCCCCCACTCTTTGAGTTATGGGCACATCATCTCGCATCCCTTCTCATCTTACCTACAAAATCAAAGACTTTACTTGAAAAAATCCTGAAAATCCCATTAGACGCCTATAGTTGAAGAGAGAGAGAGAGAGAGAGAGAGAGTCAGAGATGCATATAAAATTATATAAATTTGAGCTCAAGCAGATGAAAAAAGAAAGTTTAATGCAAAAGTCTCACATGTATTTAAGTTAGGAATATTGAGCCGTGTTGAAAGTCGAAGGCTTTGAGAGAGAGAGAGTGAGAGAGAGTCCAAAGGGTTGTGCCAAACCAGGAACAAATGCATTGAAGTAGACAGTATTCATCCTTTCACAGGTAGATGAGATGAGATAACAACAAGAGTTAGCATTATTAATCACCATCAGCGTCTCTCCGCCTCTCTCTCTGTTTCTTGCATTAAATTCCCAGCTCATTTCTTCAATCACTTCTTCTCTTCCATTTCTTCCTTGAACAATTTTTCAGGGTTTTCTTCGCTCTTCATCCATTTTATTTGTTTCCCCCCAACAAAGGGTAATTTTGGTTCTTCTTGAAGCTTTTAGTTCAAATGTTCTTTTCAATCTTTGTTGTTTTGGTTAGTTTTTTATTGTTTGTTAGTGAGACTCCCTTGTTGCTGACATTTTCTTTCCTATTTTTTTTCTCTATTATATGCTGATTATTGTTCTATCCTTCAACAAACTTTCCCCATTTGATTCACTTTCACAGTTCTTTCTGCTTTTAACAAACTGGGTTCCCTCTGATTTGTGTTAAATTTCATTGCCACAATTCTCTGAATTTTTTTTTGTCAATATTTGTAGGGTTCTTGGATTTTTTGTTTCTTTTATTGACTCTGGTTTGTGGGCAGGTTTCTTATGGCTGTTCTGGGGTTCAAAGTTGAATCTTGAAGACTCCTTTTGGCATAAAAGGGAGGGAAAAAAATGAAGTGTTTCTATTATTTCAAGGATAGAAACAAAAGTAGAGTACAGAAATCAGCTCCAGTTCTTAATAGCCAGAGCAAATCTGATATATCAGAAACTGATAGGGTCACCAAGAGTTCTTGTTCAGCTACTTCTCCTCGCAGTATACCTGAATTATATGAGGAGAAAGCTCAGAATTTGAGGGGTTTTTACATTCTCAGAGCTAAGGCAGGCAACTAACAATTTCAGTAGATTACTTAAGATTGGTGAGGGTGGCTTTGGATGTGTTTACAAGGGACCCATCAAGTCTGTTGATGGAAAGGGTGACCCTCTTTGGTTGCTATCAAGAAACTCAATAGGGATGGTTATCAGGTACGGTCCTTGTTTGGAGATGTTGTCCTGATATTTTGATGAAGTCATATGTTCTGAAAATTGTCTGCCTATTATTATGCTTCAGGATTTTGGCTTTACTTTTGATTTGGATTGTTTTGTCTTTCTTTCTTTCTTACTTGAGTTTTCTAGATGGAATTTGGTCAAATAAGCTGTCACTTTCTGTTGGTTGTCTTCTCTTTATGTTATTTTACTGCCTTTACTCTCTCCAGTTTGGAAGTTGTCTGTGGGAGATGATAAAATTCAGTTCCTTCTAGGATGAATTTGTGTTTTTGGCTTGAGGGATTCATTCAAGGTCATTATCTGATGTTGTTCTTGCACGAGCTATGAGATTGGCATATCCGTTAAAAGGCACAAGTTTTGTGTTTTGAATTATAACGACACAAGCTGAGGTTTGATCCTTAGTATTAGTATTAGTATTTGTCGCAAATTATGTTGGAGTTAAAGAGAGGCAAATCTTTAAAAGTGCATCTTCCTTTTTGCAAGTTGAGCTCATGATTCATTGGGAATCAACAAGTAGTAAGAAAGAGCCCTATGTTAAAACACCAAATTTGATTTAATATATCAGTGCCCTTTAGACTGCAGAATGACATGATGTGAAATTGCTGCATCACTGGAAGAAAAAAAAGGCTGCCGAAAGACATTTTAAGTTATTTTTCATATCTCATCTATGCTTTTTTACTGAAATCATATGATGATCTAATACTTTGATTGATCTCTCAATCTTGATATGCTATTATGCGCAGTTGAGATACAGTTTGAATGTGGTGTGTCAATCCTGAAATCTTGTCCTATGCTTATGAATTTTCAAATATTTGGTCGAAAGCTCTGTTCCCTGAACTGAGCTACTCTATCTTCATCCAGCTCCCAGTTTATGAGCTTTATTAACATCAGAGGTTTAGGTCCAACAGGAATATGAATTATTTTCTATGATCACTCTCAGGGTCATAAACAATGGGTAGCAGAAGTGCAGTTTCTTGGTGTTGTAGAACATCCAAATCTCGTCAAACTCATTGGATACTGTGCTGTGGACGGAGAGAGAGGTATCCAAAGGCTACTCGTGTATGAATACATGACAAACAAAAGTCTCGAAGATCATCTCTTCAACAAGGCTTACCCTGCTCTGTCCTGGGATTGTAGATTGCAAATAGTGCTCGGGGCAGCTCAGGGACTAGCTTATCTGCACGAAGAATTAGAGATCCAGGTTTTTACTCACACGGCATTAATACCATCTTTTTGTTTTTCTAATTTTCAGCTTAGCATATTGTATCCGAGTAAGCTGCATTCTGCTTTTTGGGGTTCTTTTGAGATGACAACAAAAATGAGTTATGGCTAATTAACGCCTTGATCTTTGTGAAGAGCTCTAGCTCGGAATATTACTGGCCGTTGATGCTTATTGTTGTTTGCTCCAATGTTAGGTTATATATCGAGATTTCAAGTCGTCGAACGTGCTGTTGGATGATGATTTCAAGCCAAAACTCTCTGATTTTGGGCTTGCCAGAGAGGGTCCTACAGCTGGTCACACTCATGTTTCAACTGCAGTATGTTTCAGTACTTTGGTTAACATGTGCATGCGGCATTTCGTAACTAATTCTTGTATTATGTAGTTAGAGAAGTTATTTGAACTGCATGTTCACATTATTACAATATTACATCATAGTTGAGGGAATGTGAACATAACGAAAGGATTTTTTCAAATTAGGACCAATACCATGAAACATTACATGCATCCATTTGTTAGTTTCGTCAGAGCAAGTCTTCTGACTATTCTTGTCATGTATATGGTGTCAGAGTCCGACTTCATAGCCCGTTTTTGGCATGTAGGTTGTTGAACATATGGATATGCTGCTCCGGACTACATTGAGACAGGACATCTTACCTCAAAGAGCGACGTTTGGAGTTTCGGTGTAGTCCTGTACGAGATCTTAACTGGCAGACGGTCCCTAGAAAGGGACCGACCAAGATCAGAGCAGAAACTGTTGGAGTGGATTAAACAGTACCCTGCTGATAGTCGGAAATTTGCCATGATAATGGACCCGAGACTTGAAAACAAGTACTCTCTCAATGCAGCTCGTAAAATCGCTAAACTTGCCGATAGTTGTTTGGTGAAAAGCGCAAAGGACCGGCCAAAGATGAGCAAGGTGGTCGAAACGTTGAAGCAAATAGTTCAAGTTTCTGGCACAGCCAGCCCTCCGACAAAATTCGTCGAGGACGGTGAAGATAAAATGACTGACGAAAAGCCCGCGAAGCAGATGGGGTCCTCGGAGTCAGCCAAGAGGCGTATGGCACACTTGGCGAAGATAAGCGAACACGTTGGAGGAGTAAGCAGGAGGAGGTTTATGATCATGCAGAGGGCTAAGGTAACATAAAACAAGGCCGTCAGTTTTCAGTCATTAGGCCTTAGTCGCACAGACAAGTATGCTTCCTTTTGAGGTTGTCAATGGTAGAAATACAGCAGCTGAAATACATGCATTTGTACTGGTGTTCTTCTTCTTCTCTCTTCTCTTTTTTGGGGGGTTTTTGGAACCAGGTTTTTTGAGTTGTTTGATCAGCTTACAAGCTCCTGTGTCTGAAGACTTTGTAGAAAGAGTCCATTGTAATAATGTCAAAGTGTTGATAGACTCTTTTTGTGGGAATGGAATCTCATCTTTCTAGTACTTGGGAAGAGATTCTACTGAAGGACACTGGAGTAGGGGAGTGCGTGCACGAGCTTCAGCCGTTACATCTGAAGTCGAGACTTTTGGGTTATGCGATTATTAATATGCTAATATTTTGTTGGGTTTGCATTTAGAATTTTGTATAGTTGGACATTTTATTATTTTTCTTTGAGGTTATGCACATGAGAACATCCAAGAAGAGTAAATATTGACTTTTGAAGATGTCTGTTATCTCTTATGATATTTATATATATTATATTGATAAAAATAATTTATTTTATTGGTTAACAAAAATCTCTTATGATTAAGGAAGGGTGTGTTAATTAGTGGTAATGGAGTGAGCGCCATAGGGGGTGCTACATTGCTTTTCCAAAAATGATAATTTGTGGACAAAGTAGGAGTTTATAGACGTTTTACAGCCGGTTCTTCTAAAAAAAAAAAAATAAATAAATAAAAAAATAGACGTTTTATAGCCGGGATAAGTGCATTTGTGATCCTTAAATACAGTCACTAATGTGATTTTAGTTCTCAAATAATTTAAGATTGTAATTTTGATCTTTAAATTTTAATTTTTCTGGCATTTTTGGTTTTTCCGTGAACTTTTTCGTTAAACTTAATAGAAATTTCATTTAATGTGGAAAAAATTGTTATTTTCCTCCCATTTTGTGGTGTTTTTTAAATTGTAATCTAATGCATATATTCTTCCCATTTTTCTTCAAATTTAAAAAAAAATAAATAAAAAAATTAAATTTAAGCAACAAATTTTCTAAAATTGATTGACAACTTTTCTATTATTGACAATTTTTTGTTAAGATTATTTAGAAAATTTGTTGCTTAGTTTTTTTTTTTTTTGATTTATTCTTTTTTGAAGTTTGAAGAAAATAAAAAAAAATGAGTGCATTGAATTACAATTTGAAAGCACCACAAAACGGGAGGAAAATACCAATTTTTTTCACTTTCCGTTAAATTTAATGGAAAAGATAACGGAAGGACCAAAAGTGCCAAACAAAGTTAAAATTTGAAGTGTTGGAATGGGTGACCAAAAGCTAATTGGATTGACTATTTTGCGCTAATCTTTATCGAATAATATTGAACTGATGAATACAGTAAGAATTCATCAAGTTGGCAGTGTATTTCATTGTGCTTATCACTGATATTGAATGTGTTTTTAATGTCACAACGAAATGTCCATATATCAAAAGGTTAAACCTGTGGAGTTAGGCTACATATAGGTTTGGCAGCCATTAAACCAACTTTTAAGGGTCAGTTTGAAATGTTCCAAATCAAGGACTTTGAGACAGAGTATCGAGGGTCCTATAGAGGCTTGCACTAAGTACTGAAGTCGTGTTTCGTCGGCAGGAGATGTAGGTCTTCTGTGCAGTTTTTATGGTTTAATTGCCAAGGTAGTCGACTGACCGAACTGACTCACGAGAATTGTTATATGGAAACCTCTTAAAGCTTGATCGGTATGACTGAGATTCTCGATTCTAATAGTATGATATTAGTTCTCGGACTTGAGGAATCATGACAGTCACGTGCATATGAATACTGTATCTTTAGATATGGGGAGCGATGGTTGTGTCATGAGACATGGTGATCATAAGCCTATCAGAGTATGTAGTGAGGACGATCGATTTCAAGAGAGGATATGTTCCCTGTCAGTATACGACAATGAGTCCTCCTATACACTTTGAGATGGTTTAAATTCTAAAAATTTTGGTCAAAGCGATTGATCGATTAGGGATAGGTTTCCTAGATCATATCAGTAGAGTAAACGCATCTCGAGTATCAAACATAATTATCCAATCAAGGATAAGAATCGACGCCCAATTTCATGCCCTAAACTAAGGCAGGGAGACGATTGATAGTAAGACCGAACTTGTTTGGATTTGGAGTTTAATTATTTACACCAACATTCAATTAGTCTCTAGTGCTATGGACCGTTGCTAGACAACTACTTATGGTGACGAGAATTTTTGTCTATGGGATAATAAAAAATAATTAGTCAAATTAAATTTAATTAATTGTGTTAGTCGCACATGTTCAAGTCTAGTTGTGGGTGAACCTAAAGGGTCACACACAATCAAAAGTGAAATTAATTTAAATTAATTTAAAATAAATTGATTATTTGGGATAATCCATTGGATAGATTAATTGATTTAATTTTTAATTAAATTTTAATTTAATTTTAATTTAATTGGATTAATTTAAAAAAGTTGAGCTAATTAATTGTTTAGGTTTGATTAATCAATTAATTATTAATTGAGTACATTTGGGCCTATGTATATTTAATTGGATTAAGTATTTACATGAATTTTTTATTGGGTATTTTATTTAATTGAGTAAATAATAAATTAAATAAATTATTATTGGGTTTGATTTAATTTATTGGACAAATTAAAACATGCTTGGTCCAAATATTAGGTGCATAGAAGTATAAAAATATTAGGTCTTTTAAACACACATATATCACAAGTCAAGAGCTCTCTCCCCCATTTGTGCTGCAATAAACCACGAATTTCGTCCCTCTTTTTCCATGATGATGAGTTCTTCTTGAGCTAAATTCAAGTTTGAGACTAGAAGAAATCGTTTACATTAACCGATAGTGCAAAACGGTTACGATTTCTTCAACCGAATCTAATTCTTTTTAGTAGAGGGTTAGATCCATCTTCCCACGGTGTGGTGTGGACTATCTTTAGAGGAGTTCTACACTTGAACCCTCTAAGTAAACGGATTCGGAAAAGGGAGAGGAGTCAACACTTGAAGCCGTACAAAAAAAAATGACGAGGGTAAATTTCTATTTATTTTCCGCTTTTTTGTATTTCTTGTGGTTCTTGGCCGTGGTTTATTTCATATTGTACACCGAACGCTCGGGAAAGATCAAGGGGAACACCCCTTGATCGGAATTTTCAATGGTTTAATCGTTTGTTTTTCAATTTTTCGCTCTTCCGCCACACTTTTCGGGCCAATTCTCTCCCTTTATGAGGACCAACATTACAACTTTAAATTATTTAAGGACAAAAAGTACATTAGTAACTATATTTGAGGATAAAAAAAATGCATTTATTCCTTTTATAGCCATTGAAATTTATAGTCGTATTTGCAGTAACTTCTGCTTTTTAAAAAATGATAAACAAAGTTGGAGTTTATAGATGTTATAGCCGTTGGAGTGTATAGCAAAATTAAAACGAGAGTGTTTTGCAAAAAAATAATTTGAAGTATGAAAAAAAACAGTGTTTGGGAAAAATGATTTTTAGGAAGAGATCAATTGATAAAGAAAAAAAATACATACCTCATATATAAAATATTATTATTATAGGGAGGGCAAAATAATTTGATTAGAAGGCAAAACAGCTGGAAAGAGCTAAATGCAGGCTTTTAAGAACCTCTAATTTTTGGCATCAAATTGCTTCTTTTCTTTAAAAAAAAAATATTAGATAAAAAGGGTGATCGAATGATTGAATATAATTTGCAAATAATGTAGAAATTCACTTTCTTTAAACAATATTTTGACCCTTATCACAAGTTATTGGGTTATACAAATTTGTTCAGGGATAAGATGCAGAGAATATTTCCTTCTTGGCAGTAGAAGAGAAAATCGAAACTTTTCAAGTTTGTCCAAACGTATTTGATATGTTCTATATTAATAGTTTGGACAAGAGAAGTTACAAGCAGTTAAAACTGCTCTGAACAATTATGGATGGGTCAGACTAAAAAGGTATCTTATCTGCTAGTGATTACGTTTTTGTTTCGGGGCATTGCCCCGAGCCTCAGCCAGGGGCGCTGCCCCTTGGACCCCGCTAGGTTTAGACCCAACGAGTTTAAATCCTAAATAAGTGTGCACTCCGCACCTCCTAACCCGTTTAGAATTCAACACGCTCAATTACTCTAAATAGCTAGCAAAAAAAAAAAAAAAAAATCACAATGTAATGTTGAATTGAATTTTATATTTTAAATTTTATTACATGTTTTATTTTATATAATGCTGCGCACTTATATAAAATTACATGTGTATTCAAATTAGAAAAGCCTCCTTAAATTCTAAACTGGATTCAGAATGCTCCAATATGTTCAGTTTTTTGTGTGAGAACAATTCTTGAGTGAGAACAACACTAAATAATTAAGAATTTTTTTAATGCTTAAGTTTAGTAAGATTGTAGAGGAATACATATACGAAGATTGTAAGAATATTTAAGGAATCAACTGTTCAAGGTTGTACCTAGGGCACGAATAGGAAATTAGTATCTTGAGTTGTATTGTTTTACGAAACCGTTGGTTTAATATTCATTGGACGGTCATTTTCATGAAATTTGTATATATTCGGGTTCAAATGCATTGGTCCGATCGGTTATGTTCGAATTTGAGATTAGATGGATTTTTGGCCATTTGTGTAATTATGGAAAATTGGGGGCATTTACATAAATTCCAGATATCATTGGGCAGCCCCACATTATTACTAATATCTCACCGTGTTGATAAATCATGCACAAATTTTCATTTCAGAGTATTGATACTGGGAGGTCCTTTTTATTTGGGATAATTACATACACTCCTGAGATTATAATTTATTTATACAAATTACTCCTTTTTGCATTTTAGGTATTATATGCACTATCTATAATAAATACAATATTGATCTTTTATCCATAATTTTTTAAAACTTGCACATATCCCCAAAAATTTATTAACATTATTAAACAAACTACCTCCTGATTTTCAATTATCAGGATGGTTTATGTTATTATTATAATAAAACATGATATTTTGAGCAGTTTGTAAATTTATCTTATCTTTATTTTTTATTATTTAGTGTTAATTTCTTAAGTGTATTCTACTTTTTGTGTTATTTATTTTTCTAGTTGGTCTTGTTATGGTGGGAGACCTGAAGTTTAGTCAACTTTGCAATAATACAGACAAGTCATACACTGCATGGGGTCATTGGAGGGGATGCCTTTTTGAAATGACATATTAGATTGGTCTTATAAGTATGTTAAGGAAAGAGATGACTACAAATCTTTTTTTTAATAAACAGCAACATCTTTGTTGTTAATGTTTTGCTGTAAATTATCAAACCTATATTTAAATCATTTTAAATCAATGTTCCTACTCCATGTTAAAACAAAAGTTTTTTCTGTTATCTATATAATCTTTATAATTTATTTAAATTATTTATTGGGTAACTTTTGATCGTACTCTTTTAAATTTTTGACGTAAATCTTTTTGGTGATTGACAATTATATCTAGTAGTTTTGAACGTTTGTTTCTGTCTAACAAATAGATCAATCTGTTTAGTTAAAATTAATCGAACATGTTGATAATAGCAAAAACTGAAATAATAATTTTTATATTTACCTATTTTTTCTATTACTTCAATCTACTTTTTTCTGATCGTCAAATCTTCTGAACTCTCTTATAAAGGTGAAGATGCCATTTTTTGCAGCAGCGCATTAGGGTGTGAAGATTGTGTAAAAGTATTTTGGTAAAAGAAGATTTATATGCCCAGTAATATGTGTAATTACACCAAATATCATAGAAGGGTAATGTAAATATCCAAAATTTATATATTAATGTTATGTATGGCTTTGTTAATAGAATTAGATATTGCGGGTTCAATTTTCTTATATCATGATTGTTTTGGTGCATGTTTGTGTAAGCGATCTATGATGTAGAGTGCACTATATCTTAATTTACGATATTGATCAGAGCCAAAACTATTCAATTTTTTTACAATTAAAAGAAAATATTAAAATATTATGTATGGTTTGGTGAGGGGACTTCCACTGCCCATTCACTTTCCAGTTCTTCGGAGTCAATCAAGATTTTATTTTATTAAAAAAATAAAAAAAGAAAAAGATCACAATGCATAAAAATTAAAATATATATATATGTTATGAACAAGAGAAAGTGAAATATTGGAGAGGCCATAAAAAAAGTAAAGAAATTAAAGTTCCAATTGGGATTACATGAAATAAAAAACAATTTCTAAGATCATCTTGCTAATAAAAATATAATGATAAAAAATCAATGTAAGAATTAGACTCTTTATTTTTAAAATAATAATATTCGTGTTTATTCTAATAGTATTGATGGCTTTATCTTTTGAGGAAAAAAATGTAAGTTACCTCTTGTGATATGATAAATAACCAAAAATATTTATGCGAATTACATAATTCCTACTTAGTCAAGAAGAAAAGTTTGCTGGATTTGTGATTTTATCAACATTAGTTGTAATTCTTTCAAAAGTTCTTCTTCCTTTTATGTTTTCTTTTATTGTTTTTAATTTATATATTTCGATTTTCATACCAACTTGTTTCTTTAGATTTTTTTTTTTTTTTGTAATGCATTCTTATTTATTAGATAAAATAAATTTTAGTTATTTCAGAATTTTTTTTTTTAATTCTTGTAGAGAGAGCACCCAAAAGAATGTACGGAATGATCTAATTATTTCAAAATTTTAAGTTAGTTGTTCATTATTTTATTTGGTAATTTTTATTTAAATATATTAGGATAAATAAATAAGCTTAGATATAAAAATTGATCATGATTTTTTTTAAAAAAAATAATGATTGTATAAATGTAAGTTTTAATTTTTAAGAGATTGATAATTTTTTAATTTAGAGACCGAAAAATTTGTTATTCATCAATTTCAACCCACATTATTGTCGAAGTAATCGTTATAAAATTAATTGTACTTATATCATTGTACGTATTTAATTTGCAAAGATTACTACAGTAATTTAAAATTTTTATAATTTTAATACTTTTATTTATTAATTAATTAAATTTTAATAGAGCTCGGCCAAGTTTCTAGCTTTGCCACTGATTGTTAATGTGGGATGATGACTCCTCATACTCCTTTAACTTTCGCCATTTTACAAAGTCAAACTTAAGTGAAAGAACATTCTTTCAGTCAAAATAGAAGATACTGCCTTCTCTTGATAGAGAAGGTACCATTGCAGTTGAACAAAGGTTAGATTTGTCCGCGGTCAATGTGAAAGTCTGTCCATAATTCAGATCGTAAAAAACCCCATAAAGGTTAGTATTTCGTTGCCCATATCAATCTCTCTTATGAGTAGGGATGGCAATCGGGCATGGGCAATCAGGGATCAGCCCCTGAAGCAGATTTGGTACAGTTCTTAGCGGGTCCGGGACCAATGATTTCTTTTTTTTTTTTGAAGCGGAAAACCGGTGCATTACGCACTATCATTAATCAAAAGAGTCAGACAATGTTGGGGGAGAGCAGCCTCCCCAGAATCAAGACCAGCAGCAAGTCTAGCTAGCGAATGAGCGACCCTATTTCCAGTTCTACGAACAAAAGAAAACTCACAACAATCAAAGTTAGAGGAAAGAGATTTCACATCCCGAAGGATGGTGCCCACAGCCGAGTAGTCCGGATTTGGAGAGGATAATTTGGATATTATGTTAGCGCAGTCCCCCTCAAGGATGATCTTCTGCCAGTGAAAAGAATGAGCAAAGGAAATCGCCTCGCGAGCAGCAAGAGCTTCGGCAAGTTCAGGTTCTGCCAATCGTTGTTGGCGAGCAGAAATCCACCCAACGCAGCTCCCCGAGGCATCACGAGCCACAACCCCGATGCCGAGTTCCATTGTTGACTGAAAAATTGCACCGTCAAAGTTGATCTTTACCCAGTTAGTGTCAGGTGGGGACCAACGAGCAGGGGCCGAGGCAAAGGAAATATTCGCAGGAGACGCATGAACTTGGCGGTATGTCTGGAGATAGTGAAGCGCAAATTTAATCAACTCGTCCGGCATAAGCGTTATATGTTCCATAAGAGTTCTGTTCCGATTCCACCAAATGGCCCAACAAATAATAAGAAAGAGATCGAACTCCTCATAACCGAGCCCCTTCGCCCCCCTCTCCAGCCAAGCGCACGAGTCAGTAGAGGAGTCAGAGACAAGAGCCCAGCGCAGTGGAGAAAGACTCCACACTTGTCGAGCGTAAGGGCAGCTGAGAAAGGCGTGCTCTGTGTCCTCTTTCTCGGCATGACACAGCGGGCAAGCAAATGAATCTTCCTGCATTCTGTGACTCAAATTTACCCCAATAGGGAGCGCATTTTGAGCAAGTCGCCAGCCAAAAACCTGAACTTTTCTGGGCACTTTAGCGTTCCAAATAGATTTCCAAACAGGAGAGCCCAAATATGAAGTGCACGGTTGTGCCTGATCAATCAAATCCCTAGCAACATGATAAGCGCTACGAATAGAAAACTTACCATTTGCCATGTGATGCCAACAAAAGAAATCGTCACCATTCAATAGACTAAGCGGGATCTTGATAATAAGATCAGCCTCTTCCGGCCAGAAAATAGAGCGAATGAGTGTGTGGTTCCAGTCCATGGTACTGGTGTCAATTAAATCACAAACAAGCAGAGAATTGTGCTCCAAATAATGAGGCGAAAGGGGGCGGAAAGAGAATGGCCGCGGGATCCAAGGATCATCCCAAACTCGTACTGTACGGCCATTACCAATGCGCCACCGAAACCTACCTCGCACCACATGTTGAGATGCAAGGATGCTGCGCCAAGTGAAAGATGGATTTCTACCCACCGACGCATCAAGGACCTGTCCATTTGGGAAGTATCGTGCTCAAAGAACCCTACTAAGCAGCCTATCCGGATTCGAGATGATTCTCCAAAGCTGCTTGGCTAACATTGCCAGGTTGAAGGCTTGAAGATCCCGAAATCCCATACCGCCATGCAGTTTTCGCTTGCAAAGTTTGTGCCAACTGAGCCAATGTATCTTCTTGGTGTCGCCACTGTGCCACCAAAAGTTTGCGATCATGGACTGGATTTCTTTGATGAGAGAAGCTGGGAGTCGAAAACAGCCCATGGCGCAGGTGGGAATGGCCTGTGCCACAGCTTTAATCAAGATTTCCTTGCCCGCCTGTGACAGATTCCGCTCGTTCCACCCACTAATGCGTTGCCAGACCCTATCACGTATTGATTGGAAAACAGCCCGGCGAGATTTGCCCACCACCGTCGGAAGTCCTAAATAAAGATCATGTCTGCCATCAGCTCGGATTTGTAATACATCTTGGACCTCAGCACGAATGGTATGATTAGTGTTGCTGCTATAGACTACTGACGATTTGGCAAAGTTTATCTCCTGTCCCGAAGCTCTCCCAAAAGTTCCAAGGACGTCCAGAATGCTTGAGGCCGCCTCCACTGTGGCTTGACAAAAAATCAATGTATCATCGGCGAACAAAAGGTGGGAGACTCGTGGGGCATGCCGGCATACCGCGACTCCCTGAAGCCTACCACTGTGTTCTTCTCTCTGTAAAAGTGAAGAAAAGGCTTCTGTGCACAACAAAAATAAGTAGGGGGAGAGGGGGTCACCTTGACGGAGCCCCCTTTGGGGAACAATAGAGCCAAACTGAGAACCACAAAGCATAAAAGAGTAAGACACTGATGAGATGCACAGCATAATCAGAGCAATGAGTTTAGAAGGAAAACCTAACCTAACAAGAACTTTTTCGAGGAATTTCCACTCTACCTTGTCGTAGGCCTTGCTAATGTCCAATTTTACCGCCATATGCCCCTTCTTACCCCATTTCTTGGTGTTTAGATAGTGGTTAACCTCGAAGGCAAGAAGGACATTGTCTGTGATCAGCCGGCCTGGGACAAAAGCTGCTTGACACGGAGAAATGATAGCATCGAGGATTGGTTTAAGCCTATTCGCAATGGTTTTAGAAGCTATTTTATAGGCCACATTACAAAGACTTATGGGACGAAATTGGGATAAGTTTGTCGGTTTTTTACATTTAGGAATCAGCGCAATGTGAGTATGGTTCAATCCAAATGGCAGAATCAAGTTATTAAGGAGTTGGAGAGAATTAGATATAACATCATCTCGAACCACATGCCAAAATTTTTGAAAAAAGAACGGAGGCATACCATCCGGCCCTGGAGATTTCAACGGGGCCATCTGTGATAAAGCAAGAGAGACCTCTTCTGCCGTGTACGGTTTGGAAAGCTCCAGCAACATGTCCTCAGAGATCCTCACTGATATCGCCTCAGTCCCCTTTTCAAGGTCGTTCTCCGAAGGATTCCGAGATCGAAATATTTCCCCAAAGTATGCCTCAATATGTTCCTGGATCTCAGCATCCTCGTGTAACCAACGACCCTCCGCATTTTGAATACGATGAATTGAATTTGTTCGTCGTCGGATGCTGGCATGATTGTGAAAAAAAGAGGTGTTTCGGTCGCCCTCCCGAAGCCAGTGTATTTTTCCCCTTTGTTTCCAGAAGACCTCCTCCCGAGCCAATAAATGTTCTAACTCCCCACGAATTCTGTTCTCCTCAATTTTGTTAGCGCTGTAATGGGGTTATGGCGAATTTGCAGAAGTGCTTTTTCAAAAGTCTGGATTTTGTTCCGGATAGAGGAATGATCATTTAGCGTACTCCATGTCTGTAATTGGGCTGCACAATTTCGCTGTCTGTCCATCAAAAAAGGTCGAGAGGAATTCAAGACTCCATTCCACCCTCGACGAACCACCTGTTCACATTCAGCAAGGGACGCCCACATGGCTTCGAATCGGAATGGCCGTCGTTTAGGTCTAGGAAACCGAGGAGTGTTTACCAGCTCAATGAGTAGCGCATCATGATCTGAGGAAGTGACTGGGATATGACGAACAGCTGCATTTGGAAACCGAGCTCGCCATGAGGGATCCGCACAAGCCCTGTCAAGCCTCTCATAAATTGTGTCCGGTTCAGGGTGTTGGTTGCACCATGTAAACGACATGCCCTCATAACCAAGGTCATGTAGGTCCGTTGAGGCAAGAGCCTCTCTGAATCTACGAATCTGCCACAGAGGCCGACGACGACCACCACTCTTCTCAGAGTCACTCAAAATTTCGTTGAAATCTCCGGCAACCAACCAATCACGCCGTGACAAACTCTTAAGCCGTGAGAGGAGTTCCTAGGAACACTGACGACTGTTCGTGTCAGCAAAGCCATAGAAACCAGTGAACCTCCACGCTTCAGCCTCACCATCCGGATACACAGTAACATCAATGTGTGTGGCCCAAATGATTGTAACTGAACGGTAGTAGTTTTATCCCATAGTAGAGCCAAACCTCCACTTCGCCCCTAAGCTTCCACACAGCAACCGAATAAACCAAACCGACTCTTTATTCCATCAATACGGCATTTCTTACACTTGGTCTCGGTCAAAAAAACCAAGGAGGGACGATGAGAACGGATAAGCTCTCCGAGAGTGTGAACTGTGCAAGGGGTCCCCAACCCTTGACAGTTCCAGCTAAGGAGAATCATTGCTCTCGGCGGGGCTGCCAGGCAGCCTCCGCCGAACCATTGGAGATATCTGAGAGAATTTGTCTGTTTTTGTTAGCTGGATGGATGGGTGTAGTGCATAGGTCGGAGAGGGATGATGGAAGTTCAGCTTGCTTGCGTTTTTTAGAGACCGAAATGACTTTGCGGGGGGTTGGTTTCTTAGCTTTCAAAGATGTGCAGCAGAAGGAGAGCATGGTATTCTGTGATTGAGAATGGGTGGCAGGAAGAAGCGGAGGAGTGTGAATGGACGACGGGAAGGATATAGAGGTGATGAGGGGTGCTGACAGTGACTGAAAAGGGAGAGAGGGGGCATGTATGAAAGAGTTTAGGGTCGTTTCCAGGTGAAGGGTTGGATGTGAAGGGAGTTCTATGGCTGCAATTTGGCGAGGGGATTGAGGTGGTGCATCAACACCGGGATCAGAGGCAGCTGGAGTTTCAAGAGTGTGGAGTTTACTAAATTCTGGATTACGCGATCGTGGACTGGTAGGAGGGGTGAAAGAGCCAAATATAGAGGTTCCCTTAGATGGCTGCTTGTGAGGTGCTGGGCTGTTTGCGTGCGAAGAGGATGTATGTGAAGGAGGGAAAAAGGACGGAGCAGCTGGAACTCGATGTGGTGTGAAGGATCTGTTCCGGCCGGTAGAATGATTAGTAGCCCTCAGCCAGGGGCCAAAAGGGGTGGCATCGCCCGGATCAATGAAATCATCAGAGAAGCACAACTCGCAATATTTGGAAATGTGACCCAGGCAACCACAGAGATAGCAGAAGTTTGGTAGCTTTTCATACGTGAAAGATATCAGCTGTTCATCGCCCAAAAACTGTGCGTATTTTTAGGACTCGCTTGATTGGCTGCTTGACGTCCATGGACACCCGGATTCGCATAGAAGACCCCCAGACATGTCCTGCAGCATCCATATCGACGTCAACAAAACGACCCAAATGATTTCCAATCAAACACGCCACCTCCTTTGTCATCTTGCTCAACGGTAACCCATTAGCATGTACATGAAAATCTGCCCAGTCCAGATTGACGTCACTAGGATTTTCATTGGTGCCAATAGGGCTAAGCACCAGGAGGTTTTTCTCAAAAGACCAAGGACAGCCGTCCAAAACCCGATTGCGATCTATTATGTGATTGAACTTCAGCAAGAACCGATTCCTGTCAGCAGTTTAAGATCCATACCTCTAACTGGGTTGAAGGCCAGCATCAAAGTAGATTTAAAAGCCTCAGTATGAAACGGTCTCTGAGATAATAATCTGCCCACCAAATAGAGTTCAAAGGAATCAGAGTCCGAATACCACAAGTTTGATGCAATGACCACACCGTCGTCCTCCGTTTCCGTCAGTGACAGGGCCGACTGAAGCCGACTGAGTCCGGAATCCATCTAAAAAACCTGAAGCAGAGACAGAGGGGATAGCCGTGGCGATCCTAGTAGGAAGCTGCCAAAAACCCACCAAACTCGCACACTGCAAAATCAAGCCAACAATAAGATAACCGAGATGAGAAATAACCAAAGGAAAGAGAAAAAAGAAAAAGCAAAAAACAGGGGAAAACAGGAAAGGAATCAAGAGGCGGCCGGATGGAGGGGAACACTGGAAGAAGAGATGAATCAGCGTCTATGGCGGAGAAGCGGGGCGTGAACGGAGCGGCGACAGTTCATTGGCACACGAGCAAACCCTAGCAAAGCAGGGGAAATCCCTCATGGAGGGGGGGGGGGGGGGGGGGGGAGACTCTCATGCGAGAGGAAGACTCATCAATAGGGACCAATGATTTCGAACGGGCAAGTCTCTATGTTTTTTTGTTTTTTTTCTTGAGTTTGGATAAACGCGTCCTAAACCCTCCCCACTGCTATTCATACTTATGAGTGCACTTTGTTATAATTTGATTTAAGTAAAACTCGTTCGAGCTCGATCAGATCAATAATCAAACCAAACTCAAATGTAATTTTTCAACTTGATAATAATTCAAAACAATTTAAACAACAATCGAGTTGACCCAACTCGACTCGACTCAATTTATTTCCTCCCTATTTATATGGCATGAAGTAAATATTGCAGCCCACAACTCATCACTCTCACAATAATGATAATTAAAAAACTAAAGAATACCATACAAAAATCCATAACAAAACAAACACATAGAAATATAAAAATGGGACAACCTTATATTTATTACAAAGTAGTATAAAAGTATAGTTGTCAACAACTACTTTTCATAACATGATTGGCCTTTGTAAGAATCTAATAATTTTTTTTTTTTTCTTTCAATAGATTATTATTTAAAGAGAGTACAACTTTTAAGACAATTTAGTACTTTTGAACAGTTAATCTCTGCAAGAAAATCAGTACTTACTCAATTTATATTTAGATTAATTCTGCAATTTTTGTGGGCATGTTTCCTTGAACTTTCAAAGAAGCTTCCTCCCTTTTATTATAATTATTTTTTAATTCTAATTATTTGCAATTTTGCCCCTAAAGCTTAGCATCCTTTTCACATCGGTCCCCACAAAGTTCACTTTTCAAAATATGCCTCTAGAAAATATACCTCTACATGAAAAAAGGACATAATTTCATTCGTATACAGTTCGAATCTTTTATAATAAAATGATATTATATTATAATAAAAATATTAGATATCATGTTTTATTAAATACATACGGGTGTAAATGTAAAATCGGATTATTATCTATATATTTTCATGTATATTTAAAAGAATTTCACGATAAAAAATTGAATTGCCCAAATATGTCATTTTTCTTATTATATTTCGATTTTCTGATTATACAAATTCCTTTTATTGGAAAATATTTTTAATATCTAAAAATTCACCAACGTACTTTTCTGTCCAAAACAATCGATCCATAGACTCGTTTTCTTAACGAGCCATTTTTTCGAAGACGAACTTTTGAGACTTGTGAAAATTGGAACAAATAATAAATTATCCAATTAAATATCGATCAAGTTGTTCGTTGTATCGGTAAAATTTTAAGTAGGAAAAATTGATTGTATAAGTTTTTCAAAATGAAAAATATATATTTTTATACAAATTTTATAAATACAAAATTATTTTGAAGAAATTTTAGTATCTTTTTAGTTTTTTTATTATTATCTTCCTCAACAAAATTCATACTATAAAAGTTGTTTTTCTTTTAATATATTTTCCTCACCAGAATTTAGCATCCGAGTATAGCATGGAGAAATCTATCAGCATATATAGATCTCAGTGTATTTCACAAAAAGAATAAAAAATAAAAATAAAAAGAAGCATAGATCTCTATGCAATTATTAATATCAATAATTTTAAACTTTATGCAATCATCCAATGGTGATTCAGAAAGTTTTGCAATAATTTTATTGGTGAAAAAATAATATAATTAAAAACTACAAATTAAATAGTAATAAAAGTTAGAATTATTTAAAAATAAAAAAAGTTAATATTCAAAAATTATGGGTAAATTATAAGGATATATGAGGTTCATCTTAATTATAAAATATTATTTATTATTTCAAAAATAAAATACCTTCTAATACCTGCCTCAAAAAGATATTTATTACAATATTTGAAATTTCTAAAAATATTCATAATTTTTAATAGCAAAAAAATATTAATAATATAACTCTTTTTAATTTATTTAGATTAAAATTGACCCAATAACTTTTTACAATTAACTAAACTTAAACAAAAGTTACTAATAAAAAAAAATTAAATTAAATAGTATTTTAAGTGAATACAAAAATCCCAAAACTGGATTCCAACTCTAACAACTATCATGCTAATAAGAGAATTAACATTCCACAACAAAAAGATGCAACCTAATTAGAAAATAATTCTATTAAAACATTAAAAAAGACAAAATTAATAAATATAATAATGCTTCTAATTTCATAGATTAGCATTCAAATACAGATCATTTAACAAAGATTTATATCTCATGGCAGTCCCAATTAAGGGCCCTCCTCATATAGACACTAATTAAAATGCCATCTAAATTCCAAAAAAAAAAAAAAAAAAACTCTAAGAATTAAAATTTGAAAAAAAAAAAATCAAAATTGTTTGGTGGATCTTCCTCTCCTTTCTCCTGCCCACCTCTTTCTTTACAGATCTCATTAGAGCCCCTCAAGATTTGCAAAATGCCCCCTTATCTCCTTTTTATTTTCTTTCTCCCCCTCCCTTTTTTTTTTTTATATTTTTGTGGGATTTTTCTAAATTCTTGATATTATATTTGTTTTTTCTCCTTTTTCAGGCCACAGCCACTGTGCCTGTCCGTACAGCTTTCTTGGTGTCGTACTCTTTTGTTGAATCCTTGTTCTGTCTCACTGCACTTGATCTCTTTGATGATGATGATGAAGAAGAAAGTTTCAATCTTTTCTCACTGGCTTCATCCATTTCAATCTGTTCTTGCCTGCATTCTTGGCTGCAAAATGGTGTATCCCCTCTGCAAAGATTAAATTAAAATAAATTAAATAAAATAATTTAAACCAATATTTTTAAAGAAAATGAAATCCCATTTGAAAATATACACATACAAAAAATCCCACAAAAAAATGAAAACAATCAAGTATATTACAAAATGACCCCATCAATTTCCCAAAATTACATTATGGCCCCATAATCACCATAAACCAATGCCAAAACCAGCCTAATTTCACAAAAGTACAGAGGTCCTTTTGTAATATGTCATGGTTTTAAATCACTACTAACCCTGTAAATATTTTAAAGAAAATGAAATCCCACTTTGAAAAGAAACCACATACAAAAAATCCCACAAAAAAATAAAACAATCAAGTATATTACAAAATAACCCCATCAATTTCCAAAATTACATTATGGCCCCATAATCACCATAAAACATGACTGCAGAGGACTGCAGCTTAATTTCACAAAAGTACAGAGGTCTTTTCGTAATATCTCATGGATTTAAATAACTACTAACCTGTACATGTAGATGTCGCTGTTCTTGCCGAGTGGCTTCCGGCAAAGGAAGCAAGAATCAAGAAAATGGGGTTGCTGCTTGTCATACTCACATCCGGAGTAGTATGCACCACCTGACCTCATATTCACGGCGGAGGAAGCGGCGGATCACGGCGGCGGGGTTGGTGGTGATTCACGGCGGCGAGGAGGTGGTGGGTTTTGTGATTTGAAGTGCAGAAGTTGTGATTGTGGGAGGAGGGAGTGATGGAGGAGGTGGTGGTGATTTTATATAGTGAAAGAGTGG
Source organism: Sesamum angolense (assembly GCA_034509725.1). Classification (NCBI taxonomy): domain Eukaryota; kingdom Viridiplantae; phylum Streptophyta; class Magnoliopsida; order Lamiales; family Pedaliaceae; genus Sesamum; species Sesamum angolense. The sequence goes on from JACGWL010000008.1 coordinate 9,070,105, forward strand.
GGCAAGGGGGTGGGGAGGAGTAAATATTAGGTGGTGGCTGGACCACCAAAGACCATCAAGTGCAACTAATCAAAATGTTCACAAGTTTGAAGTGACGGGTTTTATTGGCTAGACCACTGCGGGTGTAATGGTTGGACCACAGGAAATTTTAGTTGAATAAATATAAAAATAAATTAAAATTAAAATATATATAAATAAAAACCACTGGCAGTTTCCCCAAATCCAAGGGGTTGAATCCTGTGGCAGGAGTAGTACATTGCATCTGTTGCCCAACAAAGGTTTTTGTAGTAAAATTATGTACTACTTTTTTTGCAGATTGCCCCCTCCTTTTTTAGAAATTTATTTTTAATCCACTAACTTTTTTATTATATTTAATTCATCTTATTTGTGTACTCCCTCCAACTTTTTCGACTCTAAGTTTTTCGAAATAAAGTAATGAAATATATTTTGGAGTTGTAATATTTAGAATTTTAAGCAATCTTGGAGAAACATACTTTCGTTCTTTATAAGTCTTACTATCTTCGTACTCTACCCATCAAGGTTCGGAAAATTAAGATTTTATGATAAAGAGATTATGCGTTTGAGTCCCACTTATGTGTAGGTATTAAAAAAGAGTTGCAGGTTTGTTGTAATAATAGTTATAGGTTAATTATATGATATACATTATAACGAGCTCTCATAAAATTTGACATAATTACAAATATCTCATCATTGTTTGAAAAATTATCAGTACCATAATGATTTTAGCAGTTGTCTAACAACTGACTTAATTCATCAATTTTCGATCTAATTTTTTGTGGAAAATTGACCGAAAATCCCTTCGTGAACTATGATTTATAAATTTACTTGTTATTTTTGAATGGACTGAATGGATAGTATTCTTTTATATTTTTTAAAAATCTTTTCATATCTCGTTTATGCTTTTTTTAGAAAAAATACAGCAAGTGTCAAAATTTATAATTTTAAACCACTATTCAAAGACTATATAATTTTATCAAATATGAGAGAGATATTTGAAAATTTTCAAAAGACAAAATAATATTTATAACTATGTTAAATATTAAAAAAAATTATATAAGATATTAATAATTGACGTATAAGAACGGGAAGTCGGTTTCAAGAAAGATCTATTGGGGCAAAACCATAATATCATTGAAATATTGGGGGGTGGGATAGTACAAAAGCACATTGATTTTGCAGAAAGCACTTGAAAAAAAGGTTGGAAAGTTGGAAAATAAAAATTATGAAAACACACAAAAATTTCATCATAATTAGAGAGTCCCCACAGCTTTTGTCCTTTTTCCCATACCCCCCACCTTTGGAGGAGCGTCCAGAATGTTCCCACCTCCCACTAAGCGGGTCCCACCTCTTATAAATCCCATATAAAAATAAAACCCAGCAAAAATGAACATGCGGTGCTCAGCCGATCCATTGTCCATTGCCCCCACCTCCCCCGTTGCCTTGCCCAGTCAGCCGGCCGCCTAGCCCCCATCGGGGGACCGCTAATATGTCCCCCCTAACCCTATAGCAGTCATGTAATGTAATATTCCCCCCCCCCCTCTCTTTTTATTTATTTTTTAATTATTTTTTCTAGAATTGTCCGTTACACGTGAGGCCTCGAGATACCACCAGCGAAGCATCTAATAATTACTCGGAGGTGCCACGTGGCGATTGATGAGCAGAAGCGCTGTAGGGTGGCTCTCGATCTACGATGTGGGAGGTGTCACTATCCCTAGGTCAATCAGATCTACGGTCTAGATCAGCCAGCGCATGATACCACGCTTGAGTCCTCTATTATTGGCCCAGGGTTTGCAGTCTGCTCCACCGCTCCTCTTCTTATGCCGTGTTTGGCACACACATTACATCCTTTGGGCATACGAAATTGGGGTCTGTTGATTTGTGTTTTAATTTTCAGTTTTGAACGAAAATTATATCTTTTGATTTTATATTAATTTTTATGTGAAATAAAAATGTATTTAAATTAATTAATAAATTATTTAATAAATTATAACAATAAATCAATGTAATTTTAATAAAAATATGTATAAATAAATATATTTTTATTTTAATTACGGTCCAAAAAGCTAAAAATTAAAAATGAAAACCACTCTAATCATCGGTAGATGGACATGAAAATCATGAATTGCTAGCAAAATTATTTGACACAGCATCCCACCTTAATTGCAGAAAATAAGTTCCAACGATTTATAAGTTTTAAGACATGCTTTTTTTTTTTTTTTTTTTTTTTTTTATGATGCTTCTTAATAGGATAAAATTGTAAGATTTATAAAAAATCGGAACAAACAGTACTTAAAATAATCAAATACTAATTGAGTCACAAGTTGCATCATCTAACTCTATATGTGGAAAACGTTCCACGTTAGCTGTAAACATGAAGTTTAAGAGTGTTTGGTTGGGGGGGGGAAATAAAAGTATAAGAGAAATTGAAGTAAAAAATGAATATATAATAGAAAGTTTGGTATTTGATTAAGGGGAAGAGATGGAAAGTAAATAAAACTCGATTTATATGAGCTCCTCCAGAGTTCAACTTCATTTTCGTCCAAATTTGGAGAAAAAGTGAAAGTATTAGGGCAAAAAGCTAAAAAAGTATATATTTTATTTTTATTCACTTTATTGCATATATATATATATATATATATATATATATATATTTATTCCAATTCTTTTTCCCTTCCTGCTGGTAATACCGTACATAATCGTTGGAAACAAAATAACAAAATCATTAATAAACTACTACATCGAAGTCAACGATGAATATTTTTATCAATAAAAAATATGCTTGTTCTTGTTTGATAAATGTTTTTATTAATAAGGTTTTTAAATTTTTGATATAGTAAAATTATATTAGTACAATATTAATTTATTTATTTTCTACTACAAAAATGAAGAAAATGGTTATCAGTAAAAATAAAAAAATAAAAAGTTTTTTTTTCTCAATATATTTTCCCCATGTCAAATAAGTGGAAGTATTTAAAATTTACTCCCTTCCCAATCATAACAAACAATTTCTTTTAGAAAAAAAAAAAAAAAAAGAAACTATTTATCTTTCCCTCTTCTTTTCCTTTTCACTTCCCTTTTTCTCTCACTTGAACCCAATAAACCATAAGCGGTTTATAGTCTCAAGGTCTCCTCCTATATTTTGAAAATTGATTTTTTGAATAAAAGTGGAAAAAAATAAATTTAGAATTGACGTGGTGATCGTATTTATAATGACACGTTAGAGACCTTCAAAATTAACAAAGACCTTTACATTCTCGAATTATTACAGAGGACTCCGCATGAGAACTTAAAAAATAATGTGTTTAAAGATCTTACCAAAAGCTTACATCTATCATTATTCACTAAATACACAAGGATTCGTAAGATCCCCATACTTGGTGAAAAAGATAGGCGTCCTCGACTGACAAATGCATTATCCTGTCTACTGGGGGCACAGTTTGTCACTAATTCCTAGTATGTACAACCCACTGCACAACGTAAATCATGTTTTAGATCAAGGGTGCATGTAAAATCATACAACTTAACCAACATGTATAAATATTAGCTCCCCCGTATTAGGTACGACTTTTACTACCCCAACTCCTTACACTCTTATACTCATGAAAAGCCTTAAACTTAAAACTGACTTGAGCGTCAGAAAGTCATTACCAGAAACTCTTCCAATAGAGCCCTAACGCTATCTTATTTTACAAGATTTAAAGCATTTATTTAAAGTAGTAAATATCTTAAACACTCACAAAAACAATTTAAAGACCTTAATTTATTTTTCTTTTATGAAAAAAAAAATATATACAATAATAGTTATTGAATGGGATATTTCCTTAGCTATATAGGGTTTAGAGTAGATGTTGGAGATAGTGTATTAGAGTTTAGAGGTAGGGTATTAGCCTATTAGGTGAGAAAATGTTAAGAAATTGATGAAATATCTGTTATACCAAACAAATATATATATATTATATATTAATTTTTACCACTGGAGTTCATTTTTCTTGAATATAATATTAATGCGTGGAAGTTTGTAACATGCCAGTAAAATAATGATTTTTGAAGAAATAATTCACTTATAAAGATCTCTTTAAAAATTTATGGATGATAATTTATGTTAAAAGTATTAAAATATTTATGAGAAAATAAAATATAATTTTATACGGTTGGTCCCTCCCATGACCTTTAAATTAAACTCAAAATAATCATTTATCATATTTTTATTTATTTATTTTTGGTCTATTAATTTGGGGGTACAATTTGAATAGTTCAATTTCAATATTTCATAATCCCACTAATTACTGTGGTATAGTGGTTAAAATAGAATTATACATATACATTGTAGATATGACAAAAAGTTTTCTGTGTTGATTTTTATATTATTACATTTTAGTTTAGTTAAATTATATTTTGTTATTCGAATTATGTTCGTTTTATATTTTGTCATAAAACTTTTTTCTGTGTTAATTTATCATTTTAATTTTGTAAAATTTGCACTTTGCCATATACGATAATTATTACATATTATGCATATATGAAAAATATTATAACATATAACCGTTAAACATCAAATGTGTTCTATATGTGTTTTTTTTTTTATAAAAAAAAATTGATTAGAAAATAGTTATAAATGGCAAAGTGCAAAATTTCGTAAAGTTGAGATGGTAAGTCAACATAAAAAAAAAAAAAAAAAACCATTAGATGTCAAAGAGTAAAAACAGTCATAGTTCGAATGGCAAAACGTAATTAATACTTTTAGTTTTTTGTGGCAACAAGTTCGTTATAAAGACCATGGCCAAGTGTACGTGTTAATTTTTATGTGATTAGACCTTAATTATTGAGGACAATAATTTGGTTATAAGGACTCTGGCCAGCACATAAGATGCATCCGCAATTCTTCCCAATTAGTTTGTGGATGTCACTCCTATTTTACCATTCTTACTGTTTTCATTCTTATAATAAAATAAAACAGAAATATTTTGTATTAGTGGAGGACTTCTATATTATTTATTGATAATAGGTTAGCTATAGGGACTCTAGCCAGCACATAACGTGCATACACTATCATTCTTAACGTGTGAGTGTCACTCCTACGATACCATTTTTACGATTTTCATTCTTATAAATAATTTTTTTTTTAGGAAAAAAAAAAAGACAAAGCTTTGTATAAGTGGAGGACTTCTATATTATTTATTAAGTGTGAGGGGTTAAAGAAATCACCTTTGATTAACAAAATACACTGGCTAAAATAACTTCAAACATATGTATATTTATTTTATTTGAGTTTTATCTATCAATTATATTCGATTTATGCATATTTAAAAGTAACAAAATTGTTTAAGAAAATATCGATTCGATCAATTATTTATTTAAATTTTTTGTCTTTTATTTGATTATTTTTAAAAATAAATAAAAAATTAAATTACACACATGCATCGAAGATCCTTCAATAGTTAGTACAATTTATTAATTGCAATGGGCTTAATATTACTAACTTTGATCGATAAAATATATTTTACTAAAATACCCAAAAATTTATTTTTTTCCAACAAAATAACCATATCTTCGATCATTCACTTGGTTTTACTTTTATCAATAATTTTATGTTCCTCTACAAAAATCATAATTTGATGTTAATGTACATTAAAAATTTAAATATTTTAACCATTCTTATTAGTTATTTATTTTATATTTTTTTATTTTGTATCTTATATTTAATATTGTCCCCCACCCACTTTTACTAAAAATACATTTATATATTTGCAACAATTAATACGTTTTGACTATATATAGCAAAATTCCAAATACCAAATCAATTCTTAGGAAAGGTCGAACCAAACCATCACTAGGTCACCATGACAACTCCTCAAACCACTTGTTTAATCAATATTTAAAGTAAATTATATTGGCACTTCTTAATATTAGGTGTATTATAAAAATATCCCGTATTTTTTATAAAATTACATTTCTTGAGTTTATAGTTATCGTTACAAAATACAATACTCTTTATTCGGGGGCAAAATTTACAAATGCACCCCTTAAGTTAAATTAAGTTGACACCGTCCTTGGGGATGTACTTATGATTCTATAAAAGATATGAGGTATTTATGTAATTAAGTATAGTTTAAATACATTCTCATTGTTTGAAAAATTAGAAATACCCCTTATTTTAAGGGCCACCTAATAACGAGCAAATTCCGTTGGCTTCGTCAGGTTTTCATTCAATCATTATGGTGAACTATCCAAAATACCATTTTGAATTGTGAACTATAATTTAATATATTTCTATGGACTAATAGCATCTTCAATTTTATTTTCTTATAGTTTTTCGTATTTTTTATTTTAAATGAGGTATTTATAATTTTATAAATAGTAAATTTATATTTAAAATTATATTAAAACTCATAAATATAACTATAATTTATTTTAATATTTATTAAAAATTTATCGATTAATTAATACATCGTGACGGCCCCCCTTAACTGAATATTTTTCAATAATTTTGCATCTTTATATCTCATCAACAGCTCAACAATTTCATTTTCAGTAGCTGTCCTATTTTTCTGCCATTCCCATCAATCAACACACATTTGGCACTGTATTAATGATGCACAATGACCACTACCAAGAGATTACCAACATTTCATTAATTGGAACAATTATAGTTTAATTCACTTCCAATAAATCATCAACAATCAATATATTAATTCTTAATAATGAATATTTATAGTTAAACGATTACTATTATTGCAGTAGATCGGTAACTGTTAAGTAAAACGTAAATTATATTGACGTTTCCTGAAGTTAGTCTAAAATACACAAATAGCTCTTGCTTTTTATAAAATTACAGCTACAACCCCCTAAAGTTATAGTAATTACAATTACACCCTCTATTCAGATGCAAAGTTCATATAAACATCCCCTGAAAAATATGACACTAACACCCCTCAAGGGGTTTAGCTGTAATTTTGCAAAAAAAAAAAAAGGGGGATGCTTGTGTAATTTGGTTAACCTCAGGGAGTGTCAATGTAACTTATACTGAAGTAAATCAACAACCACATATTAGTGGAATTTAAACCCGTAACTTAATGATCACGTGGCTTCAGATTTTGTCAACTAAGTTAGGCTTTATTTACGGACCACTTAATTTAAAAGCTCTTCTATTCCATCAAAATACTTCTGAAATTATAACATATCAAGTTTTTTTCAATATAAAAATAAATTATTAAAGTGTTTAAATTAATAAAAATATTATAACTAATATAGTTAAGAATAATTTGGAATTTCGTTCTTAAGACCTCTTATAAAATATTTTGAAAAATTCATAAATTTAACCACGTTCTTAACTTCGATCGACTTGAATTCCGATCATAAATTCCAAACAAATTGGTATAAAATATAAGAAAATTGATTTTTTTTCAACTTTTTTTCTACTCATATTAAATAATTTCGACATTTCTTCTTTTATTAAACATGCTTAAATAAAAAGTCTTCTACCCAATAATTAAAAAAAATAAATAAAATGGATCCAAATTTACAAAAAATGATATTTAAATGGATTTTATTTTATTTTATTTGTTTTGTAGTGATATGATCATCATAACACAAAAAGTGGCTGGAACTGAGTCATGGTCATGTGGCCATTTCTTATTAGCTCACAAACTGTTGACTAAGCGTGCTTATGTCGTCACATACCATTAAAAAAGAAAGCGCTTATGTTATCACACGTTTCTTTTGTTTTGCTAGCGATAACGCCATCACCTAGTGGTGTCAAAATTTGGTGATTTTTTTATTTTTATTTTTGGTCAAATGACAATGAACTCTCATAAAATTTTGTATAATTATAAATAAGTCCTCATTTTTTTTAAAAATTTATAAGTACCTCTCGAGATAAACAATCATCTAAAAAATATCTCCTACAATGAATTGTCATGAAGAAATAGTAATAATAAAAAATATTTATAATTATGACAAATTTTATAAAAAATTATTGTAATTTATTTTATTTAATTTTTTCTTGGAAAAGGTCAAAAAATCCACATTGTTAACCTATGCCTCGGTAATTGCACTTTTGACGTGATGTTTGAAGTTTTGAACTGCTGTGCAATTTAAAATTTAAAATTTGTTAAAGAGAATAATGGCCCTAGTAACAATTATATCAAAATTATACAAGTTAGAGTATATATTTTGATTTTTTTAAAGAATAAAGAATAATTAGATTTTAGAATGGGAAAAATGCAGTTTGTCCCTTCTGAATTATTCGTCGTGTAACATTTACTTCCTAAACTAATAAATATAAAACTTATTTCTTTGGCTGGACATAAATGCCTCTCATGCCTTGAATAATTATATTATTTTTAATATATTTTAGTATTTTGCATGTTAAATCATCACTATATTGTTTAATTAATTTTTTTAAGTAAGAAATTTACATTAAAGATGGATAATATAGTAGATAAACAATAAATTTAATATAACCAACAACTCATATATGCTTCTTAAAAGAAATTGACAGTTATATATATATGCTTAGTCAAAAGTTAAATATTTTTAATAAAAAATGAATAAGCATATTTTATCATATTTTTTAAAGAAAATATATTTAAAAAATCCGATATTTAATTATTCATTTTATCTAAAAAATAAATAATTAATAACTTAATTTTATCATCAAATTAATAAAAAAAATTTCATAAGTTTTGTGTGTGTTTATTGTACTAATTTATTAGTTAACTTTGAGTTTGTAAAAAAATCAAACTATTTAACTCACTAATTATAGTTTATTTTAGGGTTAAATACAGTTACCACCTCTGAATTATTCACCCTACATCAATTATCCCCCTGAAGTATTAAAACCTTTAAAAAAAACCCTGACCTTTGTTTTTAAAATTTAAAATGCCCATTTTACCCTTAATACATACATATACATATATATATATATATTTACTTAAATAAATATACAATTAATAAAATTAAAATGGCTGATAAACTAATAAAAATATAAAATCTATATATAGTTATCATATGTATTTTTATATATATGATAATTATGTCAATGTGGTAATTTTTTATGCATGTATAAATTTATTTTTAACTTAGTTTGACAAATAAATAAAATTAAAATAAAATATCACAAGTACTTTAGGATCACAAAATAAAAAGAGTTCAATGAACAAGTGAAATTAGATTAGACAAATAGTGATTTTGACATTTTAAAAATTACTTTACTTTTTCTTTTTTAAAAAAACAATTTTTGTAAGGGTAAAATGGGCATTTTAAACTTTAAAAACAATGGTCAGGGTTTTTTTTTTTTAAGGTTTTAATACTTCATGGGGTAATTGATGTAGGGTGAATACTTTATGGGTGGTAACTGTATTTAACCCTTTATTAAAGGGTAAATTGCATAAAACCCCCCTGTGTTTTCAAATTTTAGCTAAAAACCCCATGTGTTAAAAAAATAGGCAAAAAACCCCTGTGTTTTTAAAATGTTGCATACTCTCCCCTTCCGTTAAGTAAACCCTAACATCGTTAATTTTTTGATAAATTAACCGTTATACCCTTCTTATAACAACCATTGATCTTCAATTGAAAAAAAATGAACGGTCCAGATCTGAAGTAGTTTATATATATTTTTTTATTTATATTTATTTATATATACACTATATATACAATATGTATTATAATACAATATAACTATATATAAATATAATATATATATATATATATATATATATATATATATATATATATATATATATATTTGAAGGCGGCGAGGGCCTCGCCGCGTCGCCGCCCGAATTGCGCGACGGCGATGTCGCCCAGACTATTCTGGGCGACGTCGCCGTCGCCCTGCAAAGGGGGCGACGCGATCCGCCGCCCCCTTTTGGAAGGGGCGCGGCCAAATCCAGGCGCCGTCGCCCTAGATCTGGGCGAGGTTGCCCAGATCCAGGGCGACGTCGCCTCGGCACCAGGTGCCGTCGCCGGCCTCTAATGGCCGGCGACGGAGAAGAAAAAGAAAAATTATTATTTTTATATTTTATTTTAACTTAAAAATAATTTTTGTATATTAAATTAATATAATTTAAAATTTTAATTTTTAAAAATGTTTAGGTATTTTTATATTTAAATTATATTTCATATAAGTTTAATTTAAAAATAATTTTATAATATTTAAACTTGTATTTTGAGTTTTAAATTAAAAACTTTATTTTTTCAAAAATTATATACTGTTTATTTGTTATTATATCTAAATTAATAATAGATATAATTTATTGTACTTTATTGAAGCCAATATATAATTTGAATTAATTAAATATAATAAATATAGATATAAAATAATATAAGTATATTAATTTAAATTTTAAAATATATTTAGATATGAAAGAAAGGGGCAAAATGGACATTTACATACTTAAAATAATCATCAAAAAGGCAAAAAGTGAAGCCCACTCGCACAAAAGGCGAGTGTGAGCCACTCTCCGTTTTTTTAACGGATAGGGGGTTTTTTGCTATATTTTATAAAACACAGGGGGTTTTTTGCCTATTAAATTAACACATGGGGATTTTATGCTATTTCACTAAAACACAGGGGGGTGTTATGCAATTTACCCTTTATTTTATTATAAATAAAAGATACTTTTTCAAAAAAATTAATAATTAAATTTAAAATACAAAATTACTTAAAAAAGAAATTCTTTGAACTATATATATAGAATATAAGGATAATATTGTCTAAAAATTTAACTATGGGGGATAAGTGCTATATTTGTTAATTTAGACTAGTAATTATTACATGACGAATAGTTCAGGAGACTAAGCGTATTTTACCCTTTTAAAAATTTTAGAATAGAATACATGTACACATTTTAGTCATTTCATACAATAGAAACGCATCACATATATAAAATATTTTTTGGTGCATTGTGCACGAGTATAACAACGATAATTTTATATTTGATGATAAAATATCATAAATAAATAGTTGGCAATATTATTGAAGAGTTGACCATGCATGCTACCCTAAACTCTATAAGGCCAGAAAAAAAAAAAAAAATCCAAGTATTAATTAATACTCACCAAAGTTTTGAGGAAAATGACATTCAAATTCACTTATAAATAGAGCAAATTCGTCAACATCATGATGGAAAATTTTATTTTAAAAAAAAAATAAAATATAGGCTCTCTTTGAAAATAGTGGAGGAAAGCTAACCTATTAAGCAAAACCCTACTTGTAATTAATTTAAAATTTAAATAATATTATTTTTATTTTTTCAAAATATATATATATATATATATGCCAATTAAATAAATAAAAGTAGTAAAAAGATAAAAATTGTGAAAAATTATTGAGAGATAAGTGGGTAAATAAAAAGAAGTGCATAAGCTTAGAGACAGAGATAGAGAAATTGGAGGTTGAGAAAAAAAAAAATGAAAATAATTTTAAAAATTAAAAAATATGGAAGATAAAAAATATTGAGAAACCAAAGAGGGTTGCTCTTCAATTGTCTATTTATTAATTTTTTATTGTCGAAAAATTGATAATATGAAAATAAATTTGAAGGAAAATATTTGGAGCAGGAGAAATAGAAAACATATATTAACTAAAAGTAAATAACTGTCTAAAAAATAATTATAAAGAGGTGCTCTTCAATTATCTACAATTTTTTATACTGTATCTATCTATACTATATACTAGTTGTTATGGCACGTCGTTCCTGCTTGCATATAATAAATACTTTTTATGCTTTAAAATTATACACAACAATAAAATATTTAAACTAATATCACATTTAATAAATATATATATAAATAAATAATTAAATTAAAGATATTCTCATTACAAAAAAATTGATGTCGTGCCGTCACAATCCGTCGTTTGTGAGTAAGAAAATATATTTTATTTTTTATATTAGTATAGATACATAGATGAGAAAAAGAACTTGAAGAGGGGTGGTTGAAAAATACATAAGGGATATTTTTTTGATAAATTTGTAAAGTTGGTCTTGCGATGTACGTAATTGTCATTTGTGAGCAAAAATAAGATTTTCTTTTTTATATCTATACTATATAATTATTAAAGAGGGTGGTTTTAGTGTGTTTGGTCTGTTATTTTTTTTTTTTTTCACTTTTCATGTTCAAATAACTACTCCTTCCCCACTTACTATGTTCAAAATAACTACTCCCCGACTTATTATCTTATTTATCCATATTTTTATTAATATATTATATATAATTATTTTTCATCCATTATCCTCTCTAGTTTGTTTTATTCAATTGTGTTTTGATAATAAATTATTAATTTACTAAAAATATTATTGTATTTGCACACACATTGAGTGTGCGTTTTCGACTAGTAGTATAGATTAAGGGAAAGCACCTCTTTGGTGTCTCTCTTATTTTTTGTATTTTTTTACCTACTCACTATCTTACACATATCCCCCACTATCTACAAGTGGTAAAAATTATTTTTTAAATAGTTATTTATTTTTATTTAATACTTCTTTCTCTTTCTCCTACTTCAAATATTTTATTTCAAAATTATTTATTTTTTGTCATAATTATTTTTATATTATCATTTTTACTACAACAAATTTTTTTAATTCAATGATATTTAATTATTATAATTTTATGCATCAAATGTGTCACATCCAACTAGTATTATATATTAACGGAGAACACATTTTTGGTGTATCTCTTTTTTCAATATTTAATTTATTTTTCATCTAACTTCCCACTCCCCATTATCTTTCCATAGTTATTTTTTTTCAGTTTTCGTTCATTTTTTATCACTATTTTCTCATAAATTTAATATTAACTTATTATTTATATATACTTTATTTTAAATAGTATTTATAAAAACTGCACACACATAGAGCGTGAAATAAATTACTAGTTATTTATACCTTTATATAATTGAAGAACATTCTATCGGTGTCTTCAATTTATTGGTATATCAATTTTTATTTTTTTAATATTTAATTTTTTTGTACATATACATCGAATATACATTTTTTTTGTAATAATGGTGGGAGGAGTGAAGCTACAACTTTTTGCTTTTTCTCTAATTTTTTGGGTAAAATTCATTTTGCCCATTGTAGGCATAAAAAAATTCCCTTCTACCATTAAAAGAGATACCTCTAATTTTAAATTTTCAATAAAGATGACAAAAATATCCTCATTTATTTATAATAAAAATAAATAAATTCATTATAAATATAAACTTAAATAATGAAAAAACTCAACAATAAAATTTGAAGAAAGAGCAAAAGATCCTGAAATCAAATGTGAAGGATAAAAAATTAGTTGAAATTTTGTTGTAAGGATATTTTTTTTCTTTCTTAAAAATTTACTTAAAACGTTTTCTTTTGCTTATATTAATTTATTACAAATAATATCTTAATTTGTTAATATATATTGTGTTGCTAATATTTTTATGTTTGTTGAACTTACAATATAACGTAAATTGAGACACTATTTAATTAGTTTTTTTCACCAGGAATAAAGTATGGGGGTCAAAAATGATATTTTTTTATTGTCGAGGGACTTTTTCCTTTTGTTTATTCTTTTAAATAATCATATTTGAAATATTCTTTTATATTTATCTATACTAATATAGAAAAGAAATTCCTTATACACTTATAAATGGAAGCTACGTGACACCGCTGCACCATTTTTTTTTTAAATATCATAATTAATATTTTTATTATCTACTCTATCTATTTGTATCTATATCTAAACTATATTAAAAAAATGTCATTGAACTAATAATATTACTGACTTATTCAAGTTATTAAAAATTTTATTTTAACTGATAAATTAATTTCTTTTCTTTTCTTTTCTTTCTTTCTTTCTTTTTTTTTTAATTTAATATATTGGTTTATATATTTTTACTCTTATATAATATATTTTAAAGTATAAAAATTATTTATTATATACACACTGAGACAACGTGCCACGACTGCTAGTTTATAATATGAGTACTATATTTTATTAGTACACTATTATATCTATCTTTTATATACTCAACCGAATTATCGTTGAATTATTCTATTTTGAATTATTAAATTTTATAGGGGTCGAAAGCTATATATGGATTGTTTACTAATTTGTGTTTGATGCAGCTTACTGAACTGGATTTAATATTCTTTTTATTAATCCTCTTTTTAGTTGTGTTTGATTTGATGGATTCAGAGTGGTATTTACGAGTGTTCACAATTTAGTAAATGATTTACAGTTATCTTCCCTAAAATATTCATCATACATTAATTATTTCCTTAAAGTGTTAAAATTTTCAAAAACCCCCGGCTTTTATTTTTAAGTTTGAAATGCCCATTTTACTCTTATAAAAAATTGTTTTGTGATAAAAAAATAAAGAGACTTTTAAAATGTCAAATTCATCATTTGTCTAATTCTAGTTTCACTAATTCATCGATCTATTTTTTATTTTGTATTCTTAAAGTACTCGTGGCTCATTTTATTTTAATTTTATTTATTTGTTAAATCAAGTTAAAAAAAGTTCGATGAACAAGTGAAACTAGAAGTAGAGAAATGGTGATTTTGGCTTTTAAAAAATTTGTTTATTATTTTTTTTTTGGGTTAAATGTAAAAAATCTATTTATTATTTTTTTTGGGGTTAAATGTAAATCATCAATCTAACTTTAAGTGAATAAATTTAAAAAATAATATATTATTTAAAAACTTTTATAAAAAAAGAGTTATTTGTAAATTAGTCTCAATAATTCTGAATTTAATTATAAATTATTAGGGGTGTTAAAAATTCAATTACCGACCGACCCAAATTTTCAGTTTGTACCAAAAATTTGGTTCAATTCTTCATTATTATTTAAATCAGTACAATCGATTGGTACGATTTGATTAGGTCGATTAACCGTATCGATCGAATAACCGAAATTAAAAATATTCGATTATAATCGAACTGAATCTATTAGTTCGATTCGGTTTGTGGTGCGTCAAAATTTTTTATTTACCGAAAAATCGATTAGTCGTTTTTGATACGTCAAAACTTTTGATTAACCGAAAATTTGGTTCGACTCGATTCGGTTAACCGAATTGAACAACCCTATACATTATGGTAAACAAGAAAAATAAAAAATAAAAATTTAATTAGTATAATTTACAGAAAAAATAGGTCAGGGGAAAAAAAAAAAGATCGGGTCTGGGCCTGGTTGGGTCCAGAGACCCATGGGTCTTCAATAGGATAAAATGCATTGGATATAGTCTAGGTCTAAGATAATTTGTTTGGGTCCAGTCTGGATTTGGGTTTGGGTTTGGACTTAGGTAGGATAAGACTCTATCCATTGACAGGCCTACCGCTGCCTGAAATCTGTTCAGACATGTTCTTCCTAATACCATATTATATGGAAACAATTCATCAACCACTAGTCACTTAATCATCATGGTTTTCCTTTGCGGGTCCTCACCCAATGAAGTTGGTAGATCTATCATTCCTAAAGGGATAACTTCCAACCATCTGAATCCCCTCAACGGTGTAGCCACTGTCTTAAGAGACACGACATCTAGATTCATTCTCCTTAGGACATTCATAAAGATAGTATCTACTGAACTTCCATTATCGACCAATGCCTTCGTGATGTGAAAGTTAGCTACATCCATGCATGGATATGACTAGTGGATCGTCCTGGGCTGATTCTACGTCTTTCAAATCATCATCATCATCATCGAAAACTATATTTAGCTCTTCGATCGTAGTCAGAGGATTCCTGGCCAATTTCAATGCCAAGGGCCCCTAGTGAGGCTATGTATAATGATACTTGTCACCATTTCTATTTTCAAGTCTTGCACCTTTAGCATCTCATTATTAAACCTGTTTATGAAGTTCCTTAAAGGTTCCCCATGCGTTTGCTTTATAGTGAACACATATGTCGTTGGCCTCTTTAGATCTTCTCTTGCTGGCAAATTGGTGCAAGAATTTTGGAACCAGTTGGTCATAAGACACAATCGTGGCCCAGTAGGGATGTGGCCCATTCTTGAGAAAGTCCATGTAATGTAGTCAGAAATATCTATCTGCGCATTCATTGCGCCCGTTAGCCCGTATAGTTGCATAATGTGTTTGAAGGACAATACAAGTTCCTACCGGTCCTTGTTACCATCATATTTGGACGAGTCGGGAATTTTGAACCCCGATGGAACGAGCTCCACCATAATCCCTGTGATGAACGGCGATCCTTTCCTTGTTATGGGTGCGTTGTTGGTTCGTACGCAATGCCATCACCCAATCTTGCATCTCTACTCACCTTGCGAATAGCTGGCTCCAAAGGTTCATTCCCAGCATTCCTATCTCAGGATCCTCGTCCTCAAATAGCCTTCTTGGGGAGACTTTAGGTCGTTTTCCTCATGAATCGCTCTACTGCTATGGAGACAATGTTTTGCAAATCCTCCTTGGTAAGTTGAATATAGGACTTGGGGTTTGCATCGTTCTTGGAGTCGTCTGCTGCACTGAAGGCTCCCCCCCTGCACCTCTCAGTCGTCTCATTATTGCTCCTCCCGACTGCATTCTAGGACTATACTTTCTTGACCTCGTCGTACAATTTCAAGGTTAATTCCTAAAGAAGGCACCAAAATGATGTGTTTCAATCTCTGTAGGTCATGTATGTCGCGGTCGGACTATCAGGCTCGGGACTATATTGAAAATAAGCTTGAAATCTGTACATGGAATGAAGGTGCTGGACTTGACCTATTGTGAACACTCCAACGATCAAGTTAGGTCGGAGTTAATAGATAATTGATTAAGTGAGACATCATACTTGACTTTCATAAATGCTAGGTAATTATACCCCTCCAGACAACACCTAACTTGCTCAAGATAAGGACACATAGTGATTATCCAGCTTCATCCGCTGAGTTGTATCATTGCCAGTTCTGCTGGGTTAAGGTGGGGTTAAGCAGGTTAAATGGGCCTGCTCACATTGGTGGCCCTTCTGAATCTAAAAAATAATTAATGTCTTTTTCAATATTCACACTTTAATTTTAATAGTTTTCTTGCGTAGCTCAAGATAACTATTATGTTTTGATATATAAATATAAAATACTTTGAATATTCTATTCGATTAAGAAAACATACCAATTTAATGTACTTGCGTAAGTTCGATATTTAGTGGAGCTACAAAATGAGATTTAATTTTGTATTAACATAGATATATATTGGTAAATTACAATGGGTTTTTTAAGGCTCGTCTTAATGAGTCGACGCAAAAAAATATTTATTAAGATACATATAATGTTAGAAAATATTTATAATTTTTTAAATAATATAAAAATATAAATAATGAATTTAAAGAGAATTTATTAAAATTTACTCTATATAGATAATAAATATAATAATATATTTTCCCCGAGGAGTTCTAACAAATAAGGAAATAACCCTTAAAAATGGATAATTAATTAATCAATCTTCACGCCCCCGCAACAATGGAGAAACCTCCGAACTCCAGCCACCAGATAGGCGGCGGGATTTGGTGGCCGGCACTGGTAGCCACAGTCGTGAAACTCCTCCTGATCCCCGCCTACCGCAGCACCGACTTCGAAGTGCACCGCAACTGGCTAGCCATCACTCACTCGCTCCCGCTCTCCCGATGGTATTCCGACACCACCAGCCAATGGACACTCGATTACCCCCCTTTCTTCGCTTACTTCGAGAAATTCCTCTCTTTCTTTGCTTCCAGAGTGGACCCGACTATGACCCACCTCCACCACGGCCTCAACTACGCCTCTGAACGCACGATCCTCTTCCAGCGTCTTTCGGTCACATTATCGGACTCCATTTTGGTCTACTCTGCTTATAGATTGACTAGAAATATAAATTTCAGCAGTTTTGAGAGATTCTTGATCTGGGCTTTGGTTATTTGGTCGCCTGGGTTGTTTATTGTGGATCATTTGCATTTTCAGTACAATGGGTTTCTGTTGGGGATGCTTCTTCTGTCCATTTCGTTTTTGGAAGAAGGGAAGGATTTGGTGGGAGGGTTCTTCTTCGCTGTTTTGCTTTGTTTTAAGCATCTATTTGCTGTGGCTGCTCCGGTTTATTTTGTTTATTTGTTTAGGCATTACTGTAGGGGTGGGTTGGTTAAGGGATTTGGGAGGTTGGTGCTGATAGGGAGTGTGGTTTTGGTGGTTTTTGCTGCTGCTTACGGTCCCTTTTTGTACTATGGGCAGGTAAATGTTTGTCCCATGTTTGTTAATTTTGATTGTTAGAATGTGAAGGGTAATAATGTGTGAAAAATTGTTGCTTTTCTGCAAGTATCTTTTGAGTTTTAGGTAGATTCTTGAATGTTGTTTGAATTTTGTATTTACCCATGTGTTTTGTGGTGATTTGATTTGCTGCCGCGCTTATTTGTTTCTATTTTGTGAATTATGTTTAATGTAATGTTGTATTGAAGTAGAGATTGAGAGCTGGAGATTGGGATGATTAGTTGATTCAGGTGATTTTTATACATCTTGGAAATTGATGTCTTGACATACTCTCTGTTTTCTGGAATTCATGGATTAAATAACACTTTTCTTTTAAATTGATTAGTTATTGTTATTTGATTGTAGTTCCACATGTTGTTTTCAAGACTGTGTCTTGTTCATGACATGTGTATCATTCTATTTTGTTCATAAAATCATTTCCACTCTCCCAGTTGGAATATATATTAACATTCGTACTTACATGGAACTAATTGTAAAGTTTTATTTGGTTGTTTACTTTGTACTTTCAAGTATGTTACACGCATGCATCTAAAGATTCTGCTATCTTTTCACTTGTTACCTTGCAGATGCAAGAAGTTTTACGCCGCATGTTTCCTTTTGGGAGGGGACTCTGCCATGCTTACTGGGCTCCAAATTTCTGGGTATTCTACATAATGTTGGATAAGTTTCTGGCCTTTTTGCTTGTGAAACTAGGGTTCAATATCCAAGCACCAAAAGCTTCATTCACCGGTGGTCTAGTGGGGGATTCCTCTCCTTTTGCTGTATTACCCACTGTAAGGATGTCCAGTCTGTTATCATAAGTAACTATTTTTTTTTTATTATTTACATAATAGTTGCTTTTGTTGTGCCTGATCCATTGAGCAAGTCATTGTCAAGGAATATTACTATACCTGACACTCTCTGTGTCATCAATCTTGCAACAAGAATGATATCTGGAAACTCGGACCACTTGCAGGATTCTTTTTGCTTCAAGTTCTATTGTCATGTTTATATTCTTTATCAAAAGGTTCTGGTGTGTACTCAAAGTATAATTTGATTCAGTTATTAACTTGTAACTTTGTGATTAGGTGATATTTTGAGTTTTTGTATGAGTTAGTAAAGAGTGATATTTGATTCAGATATTAATATAATGCAGGATAGTTATGTGAAATGCCGAGAGTAAGTTTTTTATTCATGAAATAATATAATGCAGGTCACACCTCTGATCACATTCATCACAGTCCTCTTGGCAATATCTCCTTGTCTTGTAAAGGCTTGGAGGAATCCCCAACCAAGGATGGTCTCTAAATGGGTATCCTATGCTTATACATGTGGCTTTTTATTTGGGTGGCATGTTCATGAAAAGGCATCACTTCACTTTGTGATACCCCTTGCCTCTACGGCATTGAAAAGCATGGAGGATGCTAAGCATTACTTTTTTTGTCCATAGGTATGGGAACTCTTTCATCTGTGTAAGGCATATTTTTAATTTTCATCTTTATAATGTACCATGAAGGTATGGATTTAAATGAATATTATATTCTTTAAGGACTTTGTTCCAATTTTATGATATGAATGGTAGCCTGATTCACAGTGATTAGGCAAATCTGTTATCCACTCAAATAGCATCCAGATTTTTATGGTTGAAAGATTTTGACAAATTATTTTACATGGTTTTCCTGAATGTAGATTTATAATATTTACAATGTCAAGTTCAGTAATGCTGATGCATGAATCATAAGTCACCTATTTCTTCAAAGTACCTTTGTGGTGCTCGAAAATGATAATGCTAGAACTGTATTGTGTATGGAAGATATTGATTGCTGAGGCTGGCTTTACTGTGTTGTACACTAAGGAGTTGGAAACTTGATCCTAGTTGGAGATCTTACGTAAATTTCAGGAATTTTAAAATTTTGAGACTTTGACTTCTTGTCCTCTGATGACTTATTTTGACGGTTGTAAGTGGGTATGCACTCAATAATTATGCTGGCAATAACCTTAAGCCAGGTGTGTGTTTGTGTGTGGATCTGTCTGTGATAAGGCAACAATAAGCTGGGTAAAACCATTTTTAAGCCTTTTTCAACTAGTTGTTGCATCTTTTTTGTCACTCAGTGATCATATGCCCTTTTGTTTGGTTCTGGATGTAGCCCTTCAAAATTTCTTTTCCTCCACCAAGATATACTGGTATATTTTTCCTATGGTTTTCTGTCTTGCTCAGAGTTTATTAAGATACTAATCCAAGCAATAACTACTACTACACCTCCAATTCTGACTAATAAGCTTTCTTTTCACATCTTTATCAACATTTCACAATTATTTGTGCAATACTAGCTGAGTTGTAATTTTTTTTTTTGTTAGCGTTTTTGTACAAGA
This sequence comes from Sesamum angolense, assembly GCA_034509725.1. NCBI lineage: Eukaryota > Viridiplantae > Streptophyta > Magnoliopsida > Lamiales > Pedaliaceae > Sesamum > Sesamum angolense. The sequence goes on from JACGWL010000008.1 coordinate 9,090,688, forward strand.
GTGAGATTATTTCATGTGCATGTCATTACTTCATGCAGATATTATTTTATAATGGTGGCATTTTATGTCGATCAAAACACTGCGTTGAGAGCTAACACGGATCTCTTGTGTACTCTGCAGTTTCTTTCTACTCCCTTTTCCCTCTTCTGTTTGAAGCCCAAGAATATCCAATTAAAGTTGTACTTCTGCTTCTACACGCTGTACTGATGTTCTTCGGGTTCTCCTCACGTTTTCCTGCAAGAAGTGCTACAACAGCAGGTGCACTCGTGAAGGGAAGAGATAATACATCAGAAACTCCTGCTTTCCACATTGGGTGGTTCGGCAAGTCCTACCTGTTTGGCTTATTGTTTGTCGAGATATGGGGACAGTTTCTGCATCGCATGGTTCTTGGTGATCGGCTTCCATTCTTACCACTTATGATGATTTCTATATACTGTGCTCTTGGAATGATATATTCGTGGATTTGGCAACTAAGACACATCTCTTTGATACATTGATTTACAACTTCAATTCCTCGACTTATAGCTGGGATCATCTAAAACATTCAACTGACAAAGTGAGTAGATTTTCTTTTTAATTTTCTTTCGATTGTATTCTTGTACTTACTTTGATCTTACATGTAACATGAGGGACTACCGAACGTAGAGAACAATTTTCCTCTTCTATGACAATCAAAGTGAAACTGGCTTAATTTCTCTATGTATGGTATGTTAATGCTGTTGGATGATGTTCATTTCTAGACTTCTCTTGTTGTAAATCTAATTACAATCAGACTACCTACCTGAGGTTTGGAATGGCCACCGGCGCATTCCAACGTTCTTAATGATTATGACTTTTTCCCTAACTATACAATAAGCTAAATGTCTGAATTCAAATTCAAGTCCACAACAGTGTACTATCAGTAATATACTGTTGGTACTTTTCATCTCTTCTCGGTATTTATTTTACTGAATCCTTTGTTATTATTAGTGTGTGTGGCACATTTCTGGGTAACTTCTGATAACCGGAAGTATGAAACAACGATAAGGTGACTGCTAGAAAGGGCTTAACTTGTGAGAAAAATTCAATTCTGGGTCTTCTGTTGTTGGCTTGTAATGGTATATTGATACTTACCAGAAATTGGTTCTGTACCTTGAGGCTGGATGTTAAGCAAGCGGAGATTCAAAACTATACGATGGGAGATTTAGTGCTGGCAAAGTTGCGTGCTCTGGTAACTTACGGGGGCTTCCTCTTCATATTAATTGTGTTTTTCTGCCCCTGGGAGAAAAATGTTGAAATGGGTGGTGCTTAATTTCATGATTCTGTATTTTTGATCCATCTCCCAACTTACGATAAATTAAAGAACTACAGCACAGTTGATATCAATTCTGATGGGAGCTGGTGTGTTTCTTGGGACAAGACGGGGTGGTGCTCGAGTTGGTTCAATTCCCCAGCATGTCAAATATGAAGGTGTCATCCATGGCTCAGCGTCCAGTGCCGACTACCGTGGAACTATTACCAGACTGTTGTTACATGTAGCTGTAAGAATTGATTTCTGTTATGTTTCTGTTCCCGTGTCTGAAACTGCTGAACTGGGTTGAGATTCCATTGCATTTATGTTTCCTGTAGTAAACGACATAAAGATGGTACATTTGGTGTTAAGTTTTTTGCTGTTTTTTCTTCTATCTCTGCATTTTTATCATTGTGCTGTTTAATTGGATTCATGACTGCAACTTTCTACTGGACAAAAAAGTTTATAGCAAGCTGAACTGGAACCAGATCAAATGTTTTTAGCCAGCTTACCAATCATCATATCCATCTCTACCACTTCTGAAGGTCTGAAATACCATATCCATGTTACTACACTTTTTTTAGGAAAAAAAAATGACAAGAAAAATAATGAAAATGAAAGGATTTAAAGTTCAGAAATTTCCTAGTATAGATAACATGAGAATTAGTTAGATTATTTGACATGTTAAAATAGGATAGATGATAAATGAACATCAATTATATAAAATGTCATGTAAATCGAATATTTTGAAGTAACATAGGTTAAAAGATAAAAATGAGTATTAATTAAATTATTTATCGTGTTGATGCTTCCTAAACATTTCATAAACTAAGCCTATGACAAGGTGCACCAGCCCAACTGGCCCATCAGCAGGGAGGTTAGGCCCACAAACTTACTTTTCATTTTATTGAATTAGCAGGCCCAAAAAACAAGCCAATTTCAGTCGAACACGCCATCATATAATTGGACAGACATGTCAAATAGCTCACCAACACATCGGAACACATCATTATAAATATCTTTAAGTGGCTCCTAGTATTGATAGCAATGTAGCTGGGAATCCACGAGTAACGAATTACTGGTTTTTCAGACAGACCTAGCATGACTTGGTAAAACAATCATATCTATTTCACTATTTATCCAAATCACAAACGATTTTTTTTTTCTTTTTGGATGATAGCTAACTCAAAGGGTTTTTCAATGGCGCACAAAACTCCACAACAACCTCCATATCTTGATCTGTACACGCCTATAAATAGAGGTCTTGTATAATCATTTGGTAACTCAAACTCTCACTTATTCTCTTTATTTTCTCTTGATTTTTAGGTTGCTTTGAGCTTATATTTTTCACTCAATACGAAAATATATTATTCTATCATCATATTTTTCCATTATTATCATCTTGATTCAAGTTTCTTTTTTATTTCTTTCATAAACCATTACTAACTTAAGCATTGGAGTGTTAATCTTTGTTTTGCAGAGTTAGTCCATTTTGATCTTAAAATTTCCTTTGTAGGTCCTTCGACCTTGTGGTGTGAAAAAAAATCTAGTACGCATCACGTGTAAAGTGAATATTTTTTTTTAGCAAAATAGACTAAAATGTAATTGGAACATTTGGGGTGTAATTGCCCAATTATATGATTTATTTAATCATCTTTAATATAATAGAACAAATGTCAGTGTATAAAATTTGATTTTTTCAATAATGTCCGGGGGATATAGCTTCTTGTAAAAAGAATATAAAAAAAAAGGTGAAAATGCTATCTCTAAACCATCACTACAACATTCTTTGTTTTTTTTCAAAAAAAGAAAAGAAAAAGAAGAAAAAGTTGGCACACTAGTGAGATAAATATTATCATGAAAAATACAAATTAGTCACATTACAATCCCAAATTATGATTTAAAGTAAATATTATATTTGCTATATTCATTATTTTATCAATATATTTATTTGGATAATTCTAAAACCTTTAAATTTGAGCTATTTTTTCTTGGTAGATTTAAAAAAAAATTAATATATAATTATTTAAAATTCTTTTTCCAAATACTCGAACACTCAATATATTCACATTCTCATTTAAATTTGAGTTCAATACCTACTGAAAAAAAATTTAAGTCCAAACTACTGGGCTGTCCGACGACAAGCTCCACATGTGAAAGTTGAATAATCACTCTTATCTTTTTTTTTTTTTTTTGATAATTTCTTAGCTTTCTTTCTAAAATCATATTTTTCCCAAAAACCCTCTTTAAAACTTTTAGAAAAAGAAAACAAGAAATTTGGAGTTAGCCAGTTAGGAATGGGAATGGGGAGAGCAGGGGCCCAACACCCATCACACGTTAACATGCCAACGACTTCCCAATCACACACCAATGCACTTTCCTTGTTCCAACATCAACATCCCCTTTTAATTTTCGACTCCCCAAGAAATCTTGAAATTTTCTGAGGACGAAAAATGGGTTCGACCAGCAGTCATCTAGGCTCCTCGGAATCATCATCGTCGTCGTCGTCAAGAAAGTTGTCTGGGCCTGGTGGGTCAACCCTCAGCCGCGCCAAGCGCAAGCTTTCCTCTCTATTTTGTGGCGTTTTCAGTACAAAGTCAACCTTTCAGGTATAATCTTGGGTTTCTGTTCTTTTCCTTTGGTTTTGGAGGGATTAGATGTGGATATGCCCGTATGATTCTTGTTTCGTGTGTTTCTGTGGATGAAGTGGTTTTGATTGTTGTGATCGTGGTTTTCTTGATTGACTGAAGTGTATTGCTGTGACTTTGATGGTCAGGTTTCTAATTTTGGGCTGCTTAGATGATTGAGAATTATTATTTCATGGTGAAAGAACCGGAAAAGTGTATGGAATTCCTTAATTCATATAAAGTATTATTACTTTCTCGAATATTACAGAGCATTGTGGTCATGAAAGATCTCTGGTTTGGCTGAGTACTGATTCATGGATCAAATTTGTCGTTGCAAGAGATTTTTATCAAAACAAGATGTTACTAGCATTATTTTCAAGATTTTCCAATACAACATGATATTGTTGTGGAAATGTTTAATGTGATTTCCTTATTCTAGATTTTATTAAGGCGTCGAGATTACTTTGATATATTACTTAACAAAATTTGCTCGAAAACTGACATTAACGCTTCATAAATTTCTTTCCAGAAGCTGGAAGATTATCACGAGTATTCATCTATTAGGTGTGCAGAAGACTTAGCTCCAGTTGATAGTTCTCAAAGCTCTATAGTAGAATCTTCTTCAGTGTTCACCTCCGAAACCGGGGATACAAGATCCATACACGAGAATGGGACTCATTTGAACGAAATAGCAGCACTACTGCAGAAGCTTTTCTTGAATCTGGTTCGTTAAATGTTCAAACAACAAGAGATCTTGGACCACTTCCACACCAGGTATATACTCATTGTGATTGCATGGATTTATACTGGAAGTCTGGAACTATTAATCATGAAATCGCGGGTGCTTCATATGACAGCCCGCTCAAGAATCAGATTCTGAAAATGCAATGGATTGCATTGCTGCAGTCGTTGGTGCTCATGATGCAATGACAGAAGGAACAACTTTCATTCGTTCAGATCATGATCAGTCAGCTGGCACAGCAAGGGGGCCTGCCATTTCACGCTCTAGGTCAAATGATCTCGAACATAACCAAGATGCAGTTATGGGCTACAATGATTCTGATTTAAGGTCTCTTTCTATTGCTTCTGATTCTTTACCAAGATTCCGATTTCCTGGGGATGATAATGCTCACGTGGCGACCACTTCTAGTTCAGGATTTCTTGTTTCTGATAGTGACCAGGATTTGAGAAGCGAAGATCTGCTTCATCTTGATATGGTGAGTATCTCTTCCAATTTCTTGTCAAGTAGCATTGCTGAAAATCAAGAAGAAACAGTAGGAGACTCTTTTGGAATGCTTTATCAAGACGCAGCTTTACAAGGCATAGTGATTCCCCGACAATTGTTTTTGCCACTGGTCTTGCTGATGACCTGGGGTCCCATGACAGATGGCTTCTCGATTTCAGTGGCGATCTCCATTATAATGGAGCTGGTCATGATCGCATAAATGAAAGGAGATGGTTATTGAGATCAGAGGTGAGATATGAAGTTGTGTACTTGTTCAAAACAAGTTAGATACTTATCTACTTACCTTTTAAAAATAATACAAACTGCTGTTCTTATTGCTATTCATGAATAGACAGATAGTCCCTTTATGATGGTTTATGTAAGACTTTAAGGTTTTATAACCTCATTGGATTCGGTGGCAGATGTCTGCACAGGTACTTTGTGGGCAGGCCTTTGCATTATTTCAGGCATCCATAGTTTAATGATTTTGTACAATACAGTATAAGTAGTTGCCAAAATAGATCAAATGTTCTATAATGCATGTAAATGGTTATTGTCTAAAAGTCCCATCTAAATAGCCTATATGGAGATATCAGTATCAGTTCCTTCAGTTTCTTTTGGGTGTCAATTGGTTATTATTTAATATTTTGCCCGATATCTTGTATTCAATATTCTGACTGTGTGGCTAAGCTTGCATCAAGTACATTTATGGCTACAACCATGAACAACTTTATGGGGATTTTTTGTGGGAGTTATTAGCATGATATTATGCAATTTATCAATATATAAATATATGGTCCACATATCAATGTAGAATAGGGCAAAACATTATGCCTATGTTTCAATCATGTGATTGGCTGCCTCACTCTCCATATCATGAGTAAATGTTCATTGTTTTTTATGGGCAAGATAATTTAGATACTGGATCCTAATGCCTCCACTTGCACTTTTGTTGTTACAGAATGAACCTTTTTGTTGCTGACATTCTGTCTGTTTCCATTAGTTCTTGTTCTTTTTATTCACTGTCTACTATATGTGACCACTTCCTTGGACCAACATTTGTGCGTCTAGGTCTCAGAGAGACTTCTAGGTGGCCTTAATGAGGGAGACGAACAAACTACATTTTGTGCATCTGGACTCCATCTGGACGGTACATGTTCATGTGACTCATTCTTTACAGCCGAAGAATCAAGCAGTCTTGCAAGTATTTCGCGAATAATCATGCTTGCTGAGGCATTATTCGAGGTAGATCCTTAAGACCAGTAAATTCCCCTTCATGTTCATATTTTTGTTTGTCCTAGATATGTTGTTCTATTAGTTCAAATTCATAGTGCCTTGAAGATTCCTATGACAACAAACCACCTTTGGAGTTTTATCTGTCTTGGTTGGAAATTCTTGTGCCAAACTAGACCATATCAAATTGCAAGTTATTGCACTTGGTATGTGATTAGTCACTCTCCTTAGATTGTATACATATGACAAGTTGTAATATACTAATCATGTGATTAACTTTGCTTCCACAAACTCGGTCCGTGCTATTTCTGGTTTGTTTAGGTAAAGAAATGGTTGCTTTTGCACGCTCTGTCTAGTGAATATTAAGCACATCTATCAACGCTTTTCTTTCCGTCCTCTTGAGCTATGCTTTCTTGGATTTATTTTTACACGGTTTTGTAGTAAGTTCACTTGATATCCATTCCTCAGGTTTTGGATGAAATTCAGCATCAATCATTGTCGCTTTCGCTATCCACTCTCTCGCTCCCTGCTCCTGAATCTGTTGTGATGCATTTCCTCTCAAGTACCACAAAAAATAAAAAAGGCTGACAGTGATCCAACGACGTTCAACAGTAAGTTGATCTTTCGGGAAAATAATAATACTATAAACACGGAGGTTCATTTAAATATTTCCGAAGCTTATTATTGCATTCCTTTTCAATGTAGAAGAAAACATGTTCCTTTGGTTGCTTTGAAGAGGAAAATATGAAAAAAGTTGCATAATGATTCATAAATCTGTTCGTTTTATTTCGTTCTGTTCAATTACATTAAGAAGTTCCTTAATTTCGTGTGTATTTACTTCATCTACTGATAAATACAGGTGCTACATTTGTTTAGCCGACTATGAAGAGGGCGACAAATTAAGAGTTCTACCGTGCAATCACGAATACCATGTGCCATGCATTGATAAGTGGCTCAAAGAAGTAAATAGGTATTCTCGGGAAATTTACTCATGGAACATGTGTGTGTGTGTGTGTGCTTTTGTTGTTTATCCCGTCTGATGATCATGATAGTTTCCTCACTTCTCTTCTTCACCAGGGTATGTCCGCTCTGCCGGCACAATGTTTGTGAAGGTCCGGGAGAATGTTCCGACTCAAACACACAACTGTCGTCACAATAACGCAAACTGTATATATCTAGATATATAGCAACGCACAATGCTGTGTTTGTACCTTCAAGAAGATGTAAGCTTTACTCATCTCTCTACTCTCCGTTAATGCAAAGGAATAATTACATTAACACCCTTAAGTCTCGGTATACTACAAAAGATCCATCGATTTCGGAAAACTACACCAACACCCTCTGTAGTCACAGATTTAAGAGTTTCCGTGGGTGACCAGATGGTCAGAAGGGAACGTAAAACATGACTGCAAGGAGTGCGGTGTAATCTTCCGAAATCCAGGAAGCGTTTCATAATATATTTAAATTTCAGGGGTTTTACTGCAATTATTCCTGATGCTCCACAAGATTGCGAGGTTAGCGGCAGTCCCATATGAACTTGTACTATGGATTGGCTGTGTGTATATGAACATCAATGCTTCTTGCAACCTTAATAAAAGTTAGGGAGAGATCTGGGCTTCATGTTTGTTTGTTTTAGTTCCTATTATTCTATTTGGGGTTTCATAAAATAGTGTAGAAGTTGACAATGTTGTTATGGAGCATATGTGAAAACAAACATGTTTTTCAAACCTTCTTGGAGTACTTTGAGGGTCCAAGTCCCACAAAGTATGTGTCCATCTACATAACTAGGTTCTTAGTTCTTCTATAACCTATATATATATTTGAAAATCGTTTGGCAATTTTTTTTAAAGAATTTATAAAATCTGAAAATAAGATACTTTTAATCTTATAAGCGATTTAAAAAAACGTTAATTTAATCCATTTCTTTAAAAAACATCTTATAAGTTCTTTAATTTTAACATTTATTAAATAAAATTATGCTAATAATTTTATTAGTATTTTACTTTTATCCTTCGCATAAGTGATGCTTTTTTCCCCAAATCATAATTATTTATTTATATAGTTTTAAATTTGAATTAGTTTGATGGTTTTTTGGTCATTATTATAGTAATAATGAGCTTATTATCCAAACATTATAACATCTTATGCGTTCTGACATTTTATTTATTCCAACACTTTAAGAGGTTATTTAAATAAAATTAAACATCTTTAAGATCTCAAAATATTTTATAAAATGTAGAAGCTTCTAAAATATTTCAAATAAGCTTAATCGAACCCTCATAGGCGGTATTTACTACTATTCAAAATAAGTATTTATCAATTTGTTGTATAAATTAATATTTAAAAGAAAAAATAAAGGGTTCGTGCCTCACATATTCTACTTTTAAATTTACTTAAATTAGACTAATTTAAATTATAAATTATAAAGAACTCCCTAGCCCACTTCTTGTAATTATAAATATTAAATTATTTTCTCATATCTTTAAATTTCTATATGTTTCTATTTATGACACTTATGGACTGTTAGCCAAAACTTCTGCTATTAAAGAATGAATTTTTGTATAAAAAGTTGAAAGTTGTTGCAAAATCAAAGGTGAGTAGTATTTATATATAAAAAAAAAAGATAAATAAAGATAAATTGAATAGTGTTTGGAGAAAATCACTTTTAAAATAAACTTAATTGATGAAAGATTGTTTTGTCCTTATGTGTTAAAAAATGCATCTTTTTACTTACTATTTCACTTGTTATTTGTCACCATTAAGTATTTTTCCACCAAAAATTGTAAATTTTATTCGATTAATTAGTATTTCATATTTATATTTTTAAAATATTATAAAAATATATTAATTTAATAATGCTCCCACTAAGTAATATAATTATTGATTCATACACATAATTAAACATGCATGATTGCAAAAAATAATTAATTTATTAATTAATCAAATAATATGTGAAAGAAATGTTATAATGTGGTGATATAGCACATAAAATATGTAAAACTTAAAATATTAAATATGTCAAAGTGTAAATTTAATTATTGTTAAAATTTAAATTATTGAAAAATTCCGATATCAACTTTAAATATACAATTCTAAAACTGAATTAAAACAGTAAAATTGAATAAAATTATTATAATAGGGCAAAGTAATAAAAAATAAAAATTTACAAAAAAATCAAAACAGCTAAAAACACCTCAAATATGCTTCTAACTTTTAACTTAAAAGCGTTTTTCTTAACTGTTTCGAAAGCAAAAGTTGGAATTCTAAACATTTCAAAAGTATTTTTTTTTAAAGTCAAAAGCTGAAAAACATTTTTTAAATATTCACAAAACTTTCTTATTTTCGAACATATTAAATTTTTTTTCTTCCAATTCATTTACAATAAAAATAAAAGCTATTAGAAACACTCTTCACTACCTAAACCACCTCTATACCACTTCAATGTGTTGTCTATATATATATATATCCTCGTACGAACGAAAAAGATAATGGAATGAGGAACCAGTAACACTTGTTTGCAGTTGAACAAAACCAAACCCAAAAGATAGAGACCATACGCCATATAAACTACCCATACACTCTCCCCATCTCTCTCTATAATACCTTAATTATGTCTACTTTATTCGCACAACCACCTCCGGCCACCGTTTCCGCCCCCCTCACACAACTGCCACCACCCTACGTCGACCCATCATCGCCATATTCCTCCTCCGCGTCTTCCTCGTCCATTATCATAGTGGTTGTTATCATTGGTTCCGCCGTAATCGTCTCCGCCTCCATTTACCTCATCCTCCGCTTCCTCTCCAAACGCTTCCGCCGAACCTTCACTGCTGCCGACGACGTCGTCATGCTGCAGGATGCTTCTTCTAACCGGAACTGGAACCAGCAGCACTGCCGTGTGGCTTTCAATGGTTTGCTCGACTCCCTCCCGGCCTTCACCTTCCAGTCCGTCACTGGGAACCTCGCCGGAGGGGACTGCGCGGTGTGCTTGTCGAAGTTCGAGCCGCATGATGAACTCCGGTTGTTGCCGCTCTGCTGCCACGCATTCCATACCGCGTGTATCGACACGTGGATTGTCTCCAATCAGACGTGTCCTCTCTGCAGGTCCACGGTCCTCCCCTCTGGCTCCGACGTACTCGATAAGATCCTCTCTGGCGGTAACCGCTGCTCTAGTAATGATAGCTTTAGAATCGAAAACGGAAACGGCGAGAGCTTTCGGATTGAAATCGGAAGTATCAGTCGTCGCGGCGGCGGATCGGAGGAGGTGGCCGTGGAAGGAGGGCAGCGGTCGTACTCAGTAGGCTCCTTCGAGTACATTGTGGATGATACCGGGTACGAGGTTTCCATAGCTGGTTGCACAACTCAACGAAGAGGATTTCCAGATCCCACTCAGAATGACAAGGACTCGTCCGTCAGAACTCCGGTACCGGAGCCTGGGGAGGAGATTTTGGCTGCGGAGGTCTCCGGCGGGAGAAACTGGCTAAGGGAGTACGTGGACAGGCTGGCGTCAGTTTCTTTTTCTTCCCGTGCGATGTCGCTTAGAAGCTCCGGGAGATTCTTCTCCGGCAGCAGCAGCCGCCGCGGCGAGGCTGCCGTCGTCCCAGATGATTTAGAGGCGAACCGTGTCGGAGAGGAAATCAGTGAACTATTTCGATGGCTTTCTGGAATTTAATTTAATTTTAAGTTTTTTTAAGGAATTGATTACATATATCATGGTATCATTACTGAAATAAATAAAAAAAAATATAATTTATAAGTACGTTATTTGAAGGGATAATTACACTTCCCTCTCGTAAAGTTTGATGTAATTATACGTAAGTATTATATGGTTTGAAAAATTACATATAACACCCCTAAAGTTTGTTTTCGTTTAATAAAAAAGTCTCTCTATACGTCAATTTATCAAATTTGTTCATATTAATAAAATACTTGGAAAAAAAATATGTATTAACCCCTAATTGAATTATTATTGACTTATCAAGTCAAATAAATTTTTGGGATAATTACGTTGACCTCCCCTGTTACTATGGGAATATACAAATCCCCCTTCTTACTATGAAAATTACATAAACCTACCTTGTTGGTTTTTACTATTACAAATTGGCCCCTCGAATAGTCAAACTAACGGTCAATACTGATTTTAGTCCAAATATTTATGTAATCTTCCTATATTTATAATCAAGCCTGGCAAAAAACCCTTGCCTTCCTTCTCCATCAAACTTCGCTTTCATACCATAAGAACCATTCCCCCTTCCACAAGAGCCACGGTGAGAAATTCGTCGGTGGTCGTAACTGATTTTCAAATTTTGAAGGCTCACAATAATTTCACTCTCAATGGTATTTTTTTCAACAAAATTTATAATAATCCCAACCAAGGTCAAAAATAGAAAGATTAAATAAATAGTTGAATTTAAATTAGCATTGATCGTTAGTTTGACTAATGGAGGGGCCAATTTGTAATGGTAACAAATCAACAAGGCATGTTTATGTAATTTTCATAGTAAGAAGGGGTGATTTGTAAATTCCCATAGTAACAGGGGAGGTCAACGTAATTATCCCTAAATTTTTTTATGATTAAATTACTCTCTTCACGCGCTAATATAAGTGAGGAGCTATATTGTCATCTTTATAAAGGTAATTTGGTTCAAAAAAATTATTTGGCCTGCAATAAGTCAATTAAAGGTAAATATCATTTTTGCATTCAATTTTTTTCGTCAATATTATTAAATTTAGTAAATTTTGACTAGTGGGGTATTTATTTATTGGATGGAAGCAGACCTCAGCAATGCTCGATGTAATTTTTCAAAACCACATGAAATCTACGTGTAATTACATTAAACCTCAAGGGAGGAAAGTATAATTATCCCTTATTTGAATATACTCCTATTTTAAAATAAAAAAGTTTTTTTTAATTATAGTCTAATTCAATAAGTTTTTTTTCTAAATATTATATATATAAGTCATATGGTGCATTTAGATAAAGTAAGTTCAATTTGTTCAATGGAGTTCGAACTATCACCCTTATTTTTCTGTAATACATCTATATAAATTGATGAATTTTACTCTATAAAAATCTGTATAAAGTGACGGAATTCTATATTTTATTGAGATTTAAATTCATAATATTTGACATTTCAACGGGCGAATTTGAGATGGGTCTGTCAAAATTTGGAACCCATTTTATTAAGAAAATTTTGGACTCGGACCCACCCTGAATCCAGGACCCGTCGAATTGAAACCGGTTAATATTTTTAAAATATTAAAAAAATATCTTTTAAAAAAATAATACTACCATAACTTTATAAATATGAGTCAATATTATTACCAAAATATTAATATTTTTTTGTATTAATTTATATGTTCATGATTTAGGTATTAAAAATATTAAAAGTTTTAGGAAATGTATTAATTATATAAACATTACAACATTTATAAACTATTTATATATTATTTAATTTATAAAATATTAAGTTTATATATATATATAAATATAATAAATTTACATATTTTTATATGTACAGATATATTCTATATAACTTTATATATAATATATACAAAAAATATAAAAAATAATTTGGATAGGTTCGGGACGAGTCCAAACCACTAATGTGTGAACCTGTCCTATGACTCATTTAAAGTTTCAAAACCTAACTTTCCGCTCACCTCTTTCTATCCTAACTTTCGGAAGGGTTCGTACATTAATATGATTTCCCCAATTATAGTAAGAATGATGGAATAAATTTAAAAACAAATTTATAAAGATCAAATACAAGAAATAATATTATACATTTTTAAATTTAATAGAAAATTAGATACACTAAGTTATCATAAATAATATAACAGAAATAGCAAAGTTGAACTGAGAAGAGAAATCAAAATTTTATATTGAAATAACATAAAATAGTTAAACTTAACAGAAATTATCCCAATTTAATAGAAATAATGCACATTTTTAGAAATAATCTATTATCCTTTCAGGAATAACATAAAGTTTGGGTACTTAACACAAATAATACATATTTTAGAAGAAAAATTAAATTTTTATTATATATTTGCACTTGATTGTTGATCCAACCCAGTACGAGTCACACGGTTCATCGATTGAACTAATAGGTCAAATGATTTTCACAAAAAAGTGCTATTGGTTGGCTTTTCTGGTTTCAATCGGCCCATTTTATAGATCGGGTAACAGTTTGGGCGGTCCGACCATTTGGACTGGATTGGATTTTAAAACTTTCATATATTTTCACCAAAATTATGAAAAAGTTTTCATTTTCGATGTTATGGAAACGAAAAATAAAATAATTATTTCATAATTAACTAGTTTCCTTTTAAACACTTTTTTTTCCCTACGAATTATCTAAGTTTCCTAGGGAATTTCTTTTTTTTTTTTTTTTGCTAATTTTTTAACAAAACATTTCTTTCGTATTTTTTAGCTACAAATATATAAATTTATAAATTATGCATAAGTATTTTATTTAATGATAATTAATTTAATATTACAACACATTAGTAACATTATGTGTATATATCAATGTAATAAAGATACTTTATAAGAAACCGTAAAAAAAAAAGTACTATATTATTATTTAGTTTCAATAGCAACTATATTAAATAATAACTTCAAATATATATATATATATATATATTATTCTGCATAAAAATAAATTATTTTAGCTGGTATAAATAATACAAAACTAAATTAAATATGTTTGAAGAGAAAGACAATATTTTAATTTTTTATGACTACTATGTATATATATATATATATTTTTATCGATTTTTCTATAGTATTTTCAATTTTTTTAATATTTATATTATTTAAAAAAAAAAAAACGTTGTAATCCGACAATTTGATTTACGGGTAAAAATGTATCGGGTATTCGGGTCAAATATTGGAAGTCTCTAGAACATCTAGAACCCAATAGAATTCACCTAACTGAAGTCGCACAACGTTTGCTTTGCTACAAACGCTCTTCCAAGTTGTACGTTGAAGGCAAAAAGACGGAAGCGGTGTAGAGTACAACACACTTCGCTTCTCTCCTCCTTATCCATGGCGTCGTCTTTCATCACCCTAGCAAAGCCCTTACTTCTCACAAGCAAAACATCCCCTTACTTCTTACAAGCAAAACATCCCACTTCTCTCGAATAGAACACCCAATGGTTAATTCCTTTATCTTAAATTGCCCCCAACCCCCCATTTCTTGGTATTGTAATTTAGGCCCTCTTTTTCGTGTTTCTTGACATTATTCTTGTTTTGGGCTTGTGGGTTGTGAACAGGTTTCCAGAGGAGGTCTTTGAGAGTCAATGCAATTGTCAAGAAGTATGAACCCACTAAGGTAATATCCTCTGTTTCCTTATGTTGGGGTGTTTGTTCACCAGTAAGTGTGGTTGTGAAACTATAATTTCTTATATATATATATATATATATATGTGTGTGTGTGTGTGTGTGTGTGTGTGTGTGTGTGTTCTTTTTGGTGGATATGATTCTGAAGGCAAGAAACTGAAAATGGGAAGCTGAAAGGAATTTATTTCTTTGTGTTTTTGTGGGGTGTGCGAGTAGGTTGTGCCACAAGCTGATAGAGTTTTAATTCGCCTTGAAGAGCTGCCGGAGGTACTGTTGTTCTTCTTCTGGTTTGATTTGTGCTACTAGATGTGTTTAGGAAGGTCAAGAAGGATTTTTTTTTTTGGGATATAGAGAAAACTTTCCATAAATTCCACTGTAATGTCATGAAAAGAAGCATGCTACTTGTGTGAAGTAGAATTAAACGCATGTTTTGTGGTGTAAATGCTTATGATTCTGAAAATACATCCATGATGCTGCTTTAAATTGGTTACATTTGAGCATACGTACTGGCTTTGAGTTCATGTGAGGGTTGGATTATTGAAGAAGTCTTTGGGGATTTCTTGGTCATTCTTGAGAATCATGTTTGTTGCTAATGATTATCTCCTATATGGATAGCACCTTACTTAGCTTGTAAATTAGTTTAGAATTTGAACAGCTTCAGATGAAATCCATCTTGCATAAATTTACATGTTCAAATAGACACGTCCGGTTGTTACCTTATTTTTCTTAAGAGTTCCATTTTAGATAACATGGCATTGGTTTAGTACAGAAATCAGCTGGGGGAGTTTTACTGCCCAAGTCGGCAGTGAAGTTTGAACGGTACCTTGTTGGAGAGGTGAGTGAGGAACCAGTCTTCATCAAGTGTTCACTCACATGGCATATCTTCTTTTATAAATATTCATAGAAGAAAAAACGTCCTCTTATTTTCCTGTCTGAATCGATAATTCCTTTTTAGGTTGTTTCTCTCGGTGCTGAGGTTGGGGAAGTGGAGACGGGAAAGAAGGTAAAATTGCTAGAAGTTTGGTTCTTTCTCCATGTGAAAAGTGGCTCACTTTCTTTAGTAATTGAGCCCGCAGTTGAATATAGTGCCTTACAAGTTATATGGTACCCATTTTCCCATGTTGCATCTCAACACTGATCAAATTTCTTCTGTGCAGGTGCTTTTCTCTGATATAAATGCATATGAGGTACGTAACTTAATCTTAGTTGGACTAATTTTATTTGCATATTTGAGTATATCATATCAATGGGCTTGGCTCTGGAACATGGTCTTTTTATTGAGCCTGGATGACACTGATGAATCCCCATGTTTCATGAGTTCTAGGGAGACATCTACAGCTAAACCTTACATCTTTCCTGTTTATGGGTAGTTCACTATCTGTATTACGTTATATTTTTAGTATTTAACAAGCATGCATAATTGAGGAAAATTATTTTTAAAATGCAAGAAAAAAGAAAAATTATAAAACAGTGTTAGTGCAAAATCTTTAAAATTTTAGGCAAAGTTGGGATTACAAATCCCATCTTTAACACGGATTTTTTAAAAAAAAAAACATACATTCTAAACAGATCTGGGATTTGAAATCCTAGATCAATGGTCATTTTTTTTTTTTTTTAAAAAATCCCAGATCTGACAAAATTCTTTTTTAAATGAAAAGCATGCATGCGTCTACACAATTTATGTGTCAAAACTCGGATTGGGAACCCCGGTTCTGACACGAAAACTAAAAAAATAATAATAATTTCGTGACATGCATGCGTCCAATCAATTGATGCATGCATGTTAATTGGATGCACTCCAATGGATGCAACATTGTAGTAACAAATGGTGTTTCAAACACTAGATTTATTGGTATTTGAAACACCAAGTTCCTTCTATAAATTTTGACTTCAATCGAAGAAGGACCACAAGCTAGTGTGAATAATTATTGTAGAGTTGTTAGAAAAAAAAAAATAGCAGTTGAACAAAAATTGTTGTTGAGAGTAGAACTATGGCTAATTTTGGTCCACGTGATAGTAGCGTATTATATGGGTAGTCAACTCATCAATCTGAAGATGTGCCCATAGGTTAGGACACAACCCTAATTGTATGACGTGTTGATGTTTCTTTTTTTCGGGTTTTTCAACTTCTTCCACCCCACAGTTGTGTTCTACAAGTGTTGCAGAACATGGGTATCCTAGGGGTTATCCAATGTGGTCATATTGAAATTGACCAACATCTTATTATTGCTTTAGTGGAAAGATAGAGACCTAAAGCTCATACTTTTCATTTTTTGATTGGTGAGGCGACAGTGACACTTCAGGACATCGAGTTGTGTAAAACATTGCAAAGACAGAAGTGAACATAGATGGGCCATGCAATTGTTACAAATTTGGGCATGGTCCCATAATTTAACAATAGCACCGATTCTCTCCACCAATAACATAGAGTTGAGGTACACAACTTTCTGTACAAATAGGCCAACACCAACACCGCCACACCTTAGTTAGATACACCACCTTTGTGGATATCTCGTAAATACAATAATGACATAGTATTGTCCGTAGCATTAGCACATAATATTCCACCAAGATCCACCAAGAATGCACAAAGCACATGCTCGCGCTTCATGCAATACCTCCTCGAAAGGGCTGTCACTTTAACACGTATTACGTAGCAACCAGCCATGCAAGACAGGGAGCCTTATTGGCGAATGTTTAGAAGTCCTCTCATCCAGTTGGAACCCCAAAAATTGATTGCAATAATCTTACCGCTGTTGAGTAGTCCACTTTGTATCTACTCTAGTAATAAGATTGCCTTTAATCGGAAGAGCCCAAATAATGGGTCACCGTCGCCTGACCAATCGAAAAATGAAAAGGATGGGTTTCAGGTCTCCATCTTTCCACTAAAGCAATAATAAGATGTTGGTCAATTTCAATATGACCACACTGGATAACCCATGTTCTGCAACATTTGAAGAACCCGAAGAAAAAAAAATATCATGAAGACGTACGTTTAAAGTTGTGTCCTGATCTATAGGCACATTTTCAGACCGATGAGTTGATTGTCCATATAATATACGACTATCATGTGGACCAAAATTAGCCATAGTTCTACTCTCAATAACATTTTTTTTTCTCACAACTCTAAAATAATTTTTTGCACTTGCTTGTGGTCTTTCTTCGATCGAGGTTGAAATTTATAGAAGGAACTCGGTGTTTCAAACACCTATAAATCTAGTGATTGAAACATCAAGTTTTACTGCAATGGTACATGCATGCTCCAAATTGATTGGAAGCATGCATGTCATGAAATTATTATTATTTTTTCTTTAAGTTTTCATGTTAGAACTGGGGTTTTCAATCCCGGTCCTGGCACAGAAAAGCATGCACCCGTCACATCGTGCAAATGCATGCTTTTCATTTAAAATTTCAGCCAAATCTGGAATTTCAAATCTCAGATCTAATAGAATTTTTCTTTTCAAAAAAAATGACAAGCAGATCTAAGATTTCAAATCCCAAATATGTTTGAGATGTGTTTTTTTTTTCAAAATTCGTGTTAAAGTTGGGATGTGCAAATACCAGCTTTGCCTAAAATTTTAAAAACTTTGCACTAACACTGCATTCACAATTGTCTTTTCTTGCATTTTAAAAATAAATTTCCCGAGAGGGGAAGCTTGGCTTATTTATAACTGACGTTTTTGGTTTTCTAATTAATTTCCATGAGATTTTTTTTAAGAAAAAAAACCTAGGGTGTTATTGTAATTAACGACTTGGAGTCGTTATTTCTACAATGACTCCAAACCGCTATTTTGTTTTGGGAAATACTATTAGACTAATTTTTTAATTTATATTTTAATTAATTCTAGTTAATGTTTAATAATTAATTATTATTTTAATATTTTAAATTATAATTTAATATTTTTATTAATTATTTATGGTAAATTTTTAATAATTATTAAATATTAATAATTATAAATATATTAATTTTCAAATAATTCATAAATTTGCCATAGTTAGATATACATAGCGGCCTTTGATTGAAATTCCATTTGCACCCCTCTCCATCGGGGATCCATTAAAAGGATTGGAGACGTGTGCTCCTGTGAGTAGTGGTTTTGCTTCTATTGCTTGAGCCAGTTAGGAATGGGGGAAAGGTGATTCCTTTCAGCTCCATCCCTGCAGATCTCAAGTCTGGACATAATGGTGTTGCAATTGTACATATCAGGGCAGACGTCCCTAACCGAGCAGCCACTCAAACCAAATCAACAATCCACACACACTAATGGGAGTGGAAAGTTGAGACTTAGACGTTTCTCCCAGACCAGAGAAGAAAAACACTATTACTGCTTAGTGAAATCCAAAACAGAGCCTATCCAAAAAGAAAAAGGGAAATCCAAAACAGAAGTTCAACTTATTTCTCAGAAAAGTTAGAAACTGATTTGTGAATGGGATTTGGCTTTTGATTAGTATGGTGCTTTGTACATTTGAAGGAAGTGAATCTCCTAGCTTGTGTTGCACTAAACAGTTTCTGCCAGTTTTTTCAAATATTATGTACATGACTGCTGGCCGAGTATATTGCATAAGTATTAAAAATAGCATGTCATACCTTTGATGACTCGTACCATATTTAATCTTTCTTCATCTCTATATAATGGGACAGTCTTACCCAGTGATGTCCATGGTTTATCAGGTTGACTTGGGAACAGATGCAAGGCATTGTTTCTGCAAATCAAGTGACTTGCTGGCTGTGGTTGAGTAGAGGCCTTTGAGATTACGGATCGCTACTACACGCATTGATCGCATGAGGTGTTGTAGTCAAGTGAAAATACCATTATTGCTATGTAAACCTCTTGAACAGAAACATGGCTGGGATTTTGTTAAGAGCAATAATAGGGAGGATATATTTCTAGTTTATGAAAGATGAGAGATATGGTGAATGTGTGTTTGTGTTAAATGATCTTCCCATTCATGAAAAAATTACAAACTTCCACCTGCACGTTTTAGGTTCTTGTTTGGTCTTGAATTAAGTCCCTCCTGGATCAAGGGGCACACCCAGTGGATGCAAAATGACCTCTATCTTCAGGAACTCATTAGTAGAACAATCAATTTTGAGATTACGGATTAGTATTACCACCATAAGGGCAAAAGCTTTTACAGAAACCTCTATAACTATTGTCTGTTTTTAGCTTCACTCTGAAGAAGTTAAGCAATGGGCGGCTCAATTGGTTAAAGAAACCAAATTTTAACGTACTGAATTATGGTGTTTTCATCATTTAACCCAACAGGAAGAGCAGATGCATTGGAACTGAGATCAAAATAACTTCTCTTTAATTTCATAAAAAATTCACACAAATCCATACAGAAGCTTTTTCCGGCTTCCGCTGCAGCAGTGGAGACAGCCCTATTCTTCTTTTTTGGGATAAAAAAGGAAAAAAAGAATTGGCAGCAAGAACCTGATTACTACCTTGAGGCTTAGCAATGAGCAGGCAACACATGATTTCACCTCGTAATACAGAGGGACAAGAAGCTGAAGTTAGAACTCAAAGAGTCGTAGCTCAACCATACCCTCTTTTCGTCTTGGAGAATACCATGCTACCACCTTTCCAGAACCCAGGATCCTCAAAGAGTAATTCAAGCTGTATATTAGGTCTTCAAGCTGAGGCCCATGTATGCCTGGGGACGAGTCGAGGGAGAACTTGGAATCTACACGAAAAAAGACAGGACCAGCAACCTGCATCAATGTAGAAACCATGAATACTTTGCCTGACTGTGAAGGTCTCGAGGTATGTAAAGATACTGCTGCTTTTTCTGTTTCCCTTTCCTATTTGTTCTTTTGAACAATTTAAGCGCTCACATAATAGAATTTCGATCTTCTTAGACTGCCACTTAGTTTCAAGGTCAAAAGAATCATGTCCATAAATTTTCTTCACCTAGTTCATATGAGGTATGTGTTTGTTCACACATTGCAAACGAACAAGGAACCATAGGAGCAGGACCATACGGAATACATCAAAGGAGATAACAAACTTCCACTAAAGGAGGAATCAATTTTCACCATCATCTCCCCAGAGAGAATAGTATTTCTCCAGTTTTGACTGTCCATATGAGATACAGCAGAAACATAGTGAAGGCAAAGAATGTAATGAAAATCAAGCTCACCTGCTGCTGATATACAAGATTAATTTTGGGGGAAGACAGTTCATTTGATGATCGATTACTTTGTGCACTCAAAAGGTTGTACACCTTTTGGGCTATATCTGAAGCAGAAAGAATATCCAAGCGAGCATCTATCCTTGTGAGGTCTCCAAATAAATTTCTGAATTTCCCATGTTGGAAAGTATAGCATACTGAACCAAATAAATCAGCACGAAAACGAACTCTATTCTGAGCCCCTAAAGAACTCCTCTCCACGTCTTGTGTTGGATTGACAAATAGTGAGCCACTCCCAGCACTTGCCCATGCCATGCAAGTACCCCCTAAATGGAAAAGAGAATTAGCATAAACAATTCAAATCTCATCAAAAGAGGGAGACTGGGTAAAGGAAATGCTGCCTGTAAAGTACAAGCACTGACAACGAATGACATAGATCAGGAGTTTACCATCATTACCAAGAGAGCAAGCATTATTTTTTATAAAAATTGAACTTTACGGGCATTCATTATCAACATTTATCAGAAGGGGCATCAGAGCAAATGTTTTGTTCAGATATAGAACCCAACTTAGAATAATATAACATTTTACAATTCAACTCTAGAGCTTATTAGTCTTGATGTAAAGAAAACTCGTGTAAGCATCCGTGCATGTACTTAGCAGTGATGTACATCTGAATAGGCAGTCCTTATAATAAAACAGAGGATGCAAATATTGTCCAGCAGTATTACTATGATATCTTAATAGAAGCATTTAACTATTGCATATGCACCAATATTGTGAGTATATGTACATATGGGAAAGTGGTAAACATATATTTGGAGGGTAAAAAAAATTGGAAAGAACGACAAAAAAGTATAGAAGTAGCAATAGCACATTGCGAAAACTAGAAATACCTATAATTCCAGATATTGCAGCGTGAGGCTCCCTGAGACGGATATCATATGAGGGACGCCACAATTGGCCCTTTTCTGTCTCTATTATAACATCCTCTTTTGTTTCCTTTTGCCTCCATAGGTCCTTAGACTTCTGATAAGAAAAGGCAACTTTTGCACATACACCAGGCAATAAGGCAAGTGGGGTTTCAGCATTAACAGAATCGATAGAATGTGGAAGGCCACTGTTTTTATGTATACCAAAACGGTACCGCAATCCTGACTCAGAGATGAGGGACGAACAGTCCACGGATATAGATTCTGGAACTTCCCAGTATTTTCCTTTATGGCCTATGAACAGCTGCGGCCATGCGGCTTCTAGCGTAATATCATGATCCGGAAGCTGCATTTCGGGAGAAAGAATATCCAGCTTTTAACAAAGATTTACTTTAAATTGATCAAAATACCAGGCTCAAGCACATGATCAATCAGATCAGTTTTCACGGGAAGTATAGCCGCTTGAAGAACTGATATATTTAAGCAGGGCCTATCTTTATTCTGTCTTAAGTTTGTTAACTTGAGAGTTGAGAGACAACTTAGAACAGCTTTACGGACAGGAAGTCTTCGATTTTACTGGAACAGGTTTCTCAATGCGAACAGCCTAAGGTCATGTTTGGTTTTGTTTACATTTTCAATTTTTAGTGAGAAATGTGTATTTTTAATTTTGTCTAGATTTTCATGACAAGAGGAGAATATGTTTGGATTTACTTGATGAGATTGTATTTCCTGCTGTTAGTGATGTCAAATCAATATACTTTTTTATTTAATGAAAATGATAGTTTTATTTTTATTGTCAGTGGTTTCACATTAAATATGTTTTTTTATTTAAATGAAAATAATAGTTTTATTTTTATTGTTACTGGTGTCAAATCAAATACATTTTTTATTGATTTAGAATTGCTAATGATGTCATGTCAAAATATTATGAAAAAAAATGTATTATTAGTTTTTTAAAATTAACAATTGAAAGAATTTTATAGGTATATAAAACAAGACATACGATTCCCATTAATTAGCTATGCAATGCACTCATCACAGATAGCAATATATGAATATATGAAACCTCTCGCCCCCCAACCACACACCCCTTTATCAAGTGCAGTTGCTCTGATCAGAAATAATCACATGCTACACAGAATCCAAGTTCTGGGTACAAAGTCATACTATTTCTCTTTATATTTCTTATAAGTTATAATTCAAATTGCTCAAGTCACAAGATTATGTTTGAACTTTGTTATTCAAGAACCCCTAAAAGTCCATCACCCTTCATGATGAGAAAGTCAAAGAAAGACAAAGGATCCACAAAAATTCTTGCTTCTGAACTATGAGCATATTTGCAGAATTTGTTGCAAAGTTTCAGCCTGACAGCTTGTAGTATATTCTTTAATCTCCTGCTACTAGCTAAGCTATTACCCATCTCTTTACAGATCTCTAGATTGATGGATTAAGAACCTAACCATTTTGCCCTCTACTATGCGGCAAAATAGACCTTCTTCATTACCAGGGCAAAATGCTTTGTCTCAATTTGCTGTACTTCCACGGTTTATTTAAGACGACCAACTCTAGGGCACTGTCTGGTCACATAGTAGCTATAGTTGCATCTAGAGTTACTTTGGGAGCAAAACTACAGCAGAAAGCATTCAAGTGCAGAGTCCCTATTAACCTACAGGCTGCAGCTGTACTACTCAAATGATCAAGAAAAGAAACATTAACAACTCAAATCAAGCTAACAAAATAATAGTAAAATAGTAGGGACAACTGAGCAGTGAAATTGAAGGAAAACCACAGCAAACTTGTCTAGGCAGCTAACACACCAAATCAGAATCTTGCCTTGTGAAGGAGCGTGGCTTTGGTCTGTCTCCTCTTCCGCTCACCATGCTTCTCAGAGCTCAAAAGTAAGGATGATGAGGATGTTAATGGTATCAGCGAGCATAGGCCGATAGCATAGAGTGATTTGTCGAGGAAATGCTTAGCAGCATCTTTAAGCAAAGGCAGCTCCCACTCTTCTGCAGCACAAACTTCAGCTTTAATAGATGATATCAATTTCTTTGGACGAAATTGCCCAATTAATCCAATCCACCTACATAAAATGGTTGCAACTGATATATGAGCAAAATCGAGTCTTCATTTATGGACGTGCATGCTTACAAAAATACCTACATGCATGCACCCAACACACACACACTCTTTTGTGTGTGCATGAAAC
Source organism: Sesamum angolense (assembly GCA_034509725.1). NCBI lineage: Eukaryota > Viridiplantae > Streptophyta > Magnoliopsida > Lamiales > Pedaliaceae > Sesamum > Sesamum angolense. Next base: position 9,114,663 of record JACGWL010000008.1, read on the forward strand.
CATCTTGTCCTGTCCATGTGCACTTGTACACCCCCACAGGCCACAGTTACCTATTCAGGTTTCATTTTTCATTACAGTTACAACTAATGTACATCAAACATAAGCACATTTGCCATTACAATATGCCTTTAAACGAGAGAAACTTACAAAAATTCATGCTAATCTCGGGTCATACCAAACCTCTGAGGTCACACATTGCATATACATTAACTGCCTCCAAAAATTTTTAACAATACTCCAAGAACACGGACACGCATCCACATAAAACAAATACACCAAATCAACCAACACAAAGTTGCGGAACCATACCAGCCCCCGATATCCACGTTTCCGAGGAGGGACTGCAGCGCAAAAGAGCCGAGCTCCTTATGATTAGGGGTTGGAGAAATAGATGGAATGATGCCCAACGGAAACCCATTTCGCAATACAGATAATTGCTGAACCCTAATTGCTCTACTTGCTCTTGCAGCATCAAGGGGTACAGGATCCCCCGGAACCGCCTTAGAAACACCATCAAGGGCTTGTGGAGTTGATACATTCAGGTCCCAGAATGCTGCATCCATTGCCGTCCTCAAATTCGCCATTTTCCGACCAATCTTTGACGCCGGCGACTGCCCTGCTTCTGGGTTCCGCTTCTCCTTGATATGAAGGAAAGAGGGTTTGGTGTGATTCCTTATCTGAGAGTAGGATGAGACAGTTTTGGAAGAGAGTGACGAGGCAGAGGGGGGAAACAGGAGGGGGGGTTTCGTTGCGTTTCAAGTTTGTGAAAATTGCAATTTGACCCCGCTGTTTTCTTCTTTTACCTATTTTCTTCTTTCCTGCTTTTTCTTTTTCTTTTTTCCTTCTACTTTTGGATTAATTACATATAGACCCCCTCTAAAAATATAAAATTATACTTTTTTTTTATAAATTACACTTATATCCCTTTTAAAAAATCAATATATATTTTTTTTTTTAAATTTGAACGAAAAATGCTCATGTTAGAAAAAACACATTTTTTCAATTTTACCCATCATTTTATGTTTTTAGGTGATAATTTTGTATTTATGAAAAGAAAAATATAATGATATAAGTACAAAAATATACATAAAAATATTTCATGAGGGAAAAAATTGAAATTTGTAAGTAATTTTTCTTGCTTAGATTATTATTTTCCACCCAAATCTAACGGAAGGAGGTCAGGTATAAATCGAAAACTTTTAAAAAGACTGTAAGTATGATTTTTATTTTTTTAGGAGAAAGTATAATTTAATATTTTTAAAGAAGGTTTAAATTTAAATATAATTAACCTTTTATTTTTTTCCAAATTAATGTTATTAATATATACAAATCACTACGTGTATAATTTTCATTTTAGATATTTAGATGATGCGCATATTTATACTTATATGTATGGAAAAATGAAATATTTTATCAATTTATAATTAGTACAAGGTTTTAACTGCAAATATAATTATTTTCTTAGAAGACTCTGTTGTTCTGGTCGCTCAGATACAGGGCAACGGAGAAAGGGGTCACAACGGTGGAGGTATGGAGCGTGGCGGCGAGGGATTGGGAGGGCGGCGGGGGGAGCTTGGGGTTAGAGGGGTTTTGTTTGTGTTGATTTTATTCAATTTATGTTTTTAAAAAATAATTTTATTTTTTATAATATATATTTAAAATTAATAAATCTAAATTCTTGAATTTAAAAAAAAATTAAAATCCAACACTTGAAATTAATTAATTAGATTTAACGCCTCCCGTATAATCAATAAATATCCAACAATTATTAAAATAAAGGATAATATATGATAAGCAAGGGCATACCAATTATTTTGTAAAAAAGATAACTCTGTTTATTATATTTAACGGTGAAATATGATTGAGTTATAGTTAAGAAACATGGGAATTTTAACCGAGTTTTCAAAATAGTATAGGGGAATTTATGCATTTAAGCCAAAATTATTTCGATCAGATTAAATCGTAACAAGTGATTGGTTATGATGTGTGATGCATAATAAACTCGTAATTTGTGGATGATGATTGATGACGCTCAATCATTATCCAACCGTATTTAATCAACCGAATAGGTGCATCCTTTGGTTGAAATGAAGTATCCATTGGGCAAAATCATTTGGGTGAAAATGCATCCATCTGAGTGAAATGATATGTTTCTTGAATAAAACGATGCGTGCATTCGGATTAAAAAATCTTAATCTTTCAAAAACATCTTTTTTGATTTAATATGCCCATTCAATGATACATTTTCAATTTTTTGAAATAGGCCCTTCCATTTTATTTCATTAAATCAACTTGAAAAACATTTCACGAGCATTTCAAAGTGTCAGTAATAGAAGATTTTTGTCTTTTATTAAGAAGCTCTAAAATATTATATGATTCCTCGTTTCTCAAAGTTTGTAGTACTACTATTTTAAAATTGTAAGTTATTGTATTTTGGAAGATAAATTGTCGTTTTCGTTAGTATCAAAGCGGAGCAATAAATATTTTAAAAGTAAAGAGTCTAACGTTTAACTTGACTTCGTGATATACAACTTTCATTTATCTCTTATTTTCACAACAAAAAAATCTTTATGCACACCATGTGTATATAGTAAATATAATAAAATATGCAACAAAATTTATAATAAGAAATTCAGTATAAATTCATCCTACAGTTGCATTACTCTTTTTACATACCCCACATTATGGGAGTGTTTACAAAAATTTATGATTTTAAAGAAGTGGTTTTTGTAAAAAAAAAAATAGAAATTGTAGCAGAATTAAAAGTGAATAGTATTTGTAAAAAAAGTTAAAATTAGATAAAAGCTAAATAGAATAGTATTTGAAAAAAATCACTTCTAAATCAACTTTATTGATGAAACACTGTTTTGTCCCTATGTGTTAGAAAGATACTATCTTTTTGCTTATTATTTCACTTGTTGTTTGTCACTAATATTATTTTTTCACAAAAAAAGCATAAATTTTATTTTGATTAGTATTTCATATTTATATTTTTTAAAATATTAAAAATATATATTTAATTTAATAATACTCCCACTAAGTAATATAATTATTGATTCATACATAATAATTAAACTTACATGATTGCAAAAAATAACTATTTTATTAATCAATCAAATAATAATATGTGAACGAAATAATATAATTAGATGATATAGCACATAAATTATAAAAAACTTAAAATAGTAAGTATGTGAAAGTGTAAATTTAATTATTGTTAAAACTTAAAATATTTGAAAACTCCAATATCAACTTCAAATATATAATTTTAAAAATAAAGTAAAAATAATAAAGTTGAAATAAAATTACTATAATAAGGGTAAAGTAGTCAAAAATAAAGTTTACTTTATTTACAAAAAAATCAAAGCAACTAAAAGCACCCCCAAAATGTTTATAGCCTTTGGCCTAAAAGCGCTTTTCTTAGCCGTTTCAAAAGTAGAAGTTGGTGTTCCAAACACTTTAAAAGTATCTTTTTAGAGCCGAAAGTTGAAAATCATTTTTTTGAAGCGTTCACAAATACTCTCTATGTTCTCTATTTCTCCACAGTTTATAATTTTTGCTCCATGAATTTTGCATTTTTTATTTCAGGTCTTATTACATTTCTATTTTATTTAATATATAGATATATATATCACATGTATAAATATTACATCATTTATTTTTATTTTTTTTTAAATATAGACATAATATGTATCTATTAAATAGAATAAAAAAAAGTTCTGTTACAAACTTTAGAGACCCATGCTTCAACTTGCAAAGTTGCACCAACATAACGTCATCTTTTTCAAGTATTTGATGCAACCGTTGCATATGAATTGAAGAAAAATTTCACGGCAACCACTAGATGTTCAATACTAATCGGTGAGAATCATGCCACGTCAGTATAAAATAAATTCAATATTGACACGCTAATTGGAATACTTGGTGTATATAAGAATTTTCAAGGAAAGAGTTAGAGATGTTACATAGAGAATTTCATGCTACCTATCGACGAGAACACAGGTCGACATCTGCAAAATACCAAATGAGAGGACGATAATTATGTCGCGGGACGATAATTAAATTGATTTATGCTGAAAATTATGATCCTTCATCGAACTCCTACGTCTTATTGGTAAAATTGTAGATATCAAAGTTGGTTTTCCCAAGTAGTACAATTTCAACTCTATTTTAGTTTTTGTCTTAATTTTTAAACACTCTCGACTCTTGCTACTGCTCAACGTACAACTTATTCAAGGAAAGGGCTTGACGAAGGCCACCCCACATGTTGAGAGGTTGAAGAAGAGACGGCATCTCTACTTTTTGGGCTCTATCACGTGAGTTCTCACCACTGTGTAATAAATTCCCTCATGGAATCAGTTCTTTCTCATGGTTTCACTTTTGTACTAGAAAAAGGAATTCTTCATCTATCTATGACTTGGTGCTATTTGTGGACAATAAGGAAAGTTCCCTTCATGAAATTGTAGTTTAGATTAGGCTTGGGCAAAGGCCAACGGTGTATTGTACTTGTTATGTAATTGAAGTAAAACGATCAATCACGTGATAAGTACGATAGTATTTGTAACAATATAATTATCTTTGGTTCACAGCAATTGGTCGTTACGATGCTCGGACATATTTACTATGTCTGATGTTGTACAAAGGATGGCTAGTTTTAGTTATCATGGGAGGGTTTTACCTTCATGTTTGCATTAAGCAACTCTGGCAAGTCCAAGATTTCTGTCTCTATCCCTTGTCAGAATCCCATGATCTCCTTCAATAATAAGGTTCAGCAACAGTCCATACTATTATCAACTGACAATCATAATCTCCACAAAACAGTTATACAGAGCTGTCAAAGGTTTAGATTGAATATTGTCGTCACCCCATATGTCTATATAGATGCAAATTAGATCAGAGGCTGTTTCATTTGTCTGATTTAGCATACCACATCACAATGTTCTTCTCCTTTCTTATTACATACCACCCCATCACTAGGCCAGCCAGCTCTCTCTCTCTATCTATATATATACATCACCATCTCTCATGTAAAAGATCAGATAGCACATAACAAGAAACAAGGAGGCTATAAAACAGTACCCCCAACCCCACCCCACCACCCAAGAAAGAAAAGTCAATGAAGCCATGTTCATCTTTCACTCCATTAGCCCTCATACTCCCCTTCTTGATCATGATCAAGGCCACAGAAGGCCAGAGTTTGATCAACTCCAGTTGCAAAACTTCCGCGATCAACGATCCGAATATCAACTATGACTTCTGCACAACATCCCTGCAAGCCACCCCAGCCGGTGCGCTACCCTCCAAGGCCTCGGCACGATTTCCATCCAGCTGACACGTGACAACGTAACCGATACATGGTGTTACATCAAACAGCTGATGAAAAACCGGAGATGGGATCCATATACGAGGCAGTGTTTGAGTGATTGCTTCGAGCTTTTCTCAGACGCTGTCTCGACTGTCGAGGAGGCCATGAGATATTATAGTGCGAAGAGGTTCGATGATGCCAACGTGCAGATAAGTTCAGTCATGGATGCTGCCACGACGTGTGAGGACGGGTTTGAGGAGAAGGGAGGTGCAGTTTCGCCTTTGACTAAGAGAAACAACGACACGTTTCAGCTTTCGGCTGTGGTGCTTTCTGTTATGCATATGGTTCAGGCAGGATCAGGGTGATTAGTGTAATCATCCTGATTTATGCATGTTGTCTTGCTGCAAGTTTTTGGGTGTCATATATTCTTTCTTTGTGATCTGTAAATGGAATTGAATGACTTGTTTTGACATTCTTGATATTTAGTTGGTTGCGTTAAGTGTATTCATATGGATAAGTCTTGGTTGGTTGGGAAGTTTGTGCAGCTGGAATTCTGCAGCTACTTGTGTGACTTGAAGTTCAGTACTTCCTGTCCTCAGAGTTCAGTTGATCTTCAATGCCCCCAGGGCAAAAAGGTTTGACAATAGGAGTTTACATGAGGTTAAACCTCAAGAAATCACTATAGACATGTTGAATCATGATCTAATTGTCTAAAATCCAACAGAATTGTCTGATTGAACCCAGTCAGACCCTATGGTTCTTCAAGAAGTGATCTGTCATCGATTTGTGGAAAGAACATAGGATCAAGTTTCAGTATCTATTAACTTCATGGAGAGCGTAAGTAGAGTGTTCGAAACTAAACTCCAGAGCGAATTTGACTATCATTTCTTGATTATTACTGACATTTCAGTTCTGTAGTGAAAGATTCTTCAAAAACAAAGGAGCAACACCATCTTGTCAAAACAATACAAGCAGAGACTTACAATCGACTCCACTTAGGGACACCTATTATCAAAAAGGACAAATTATTTCCTTCCTAGGATCAAATTTCTGCAGCATCCACAGACAAGCAAAGACTGGATACAAATTTCTTGTTGCTTTAATGAGATGAAAACCCCAAAACAGTGAATCATGCGTATCTTAGCTAGCCATAGGATGGTTATAAATATATTCGATTGCAAGAGGGCAGGAGTCAATTTTATCGGCTTCCTTGTCAGGAATTTCCAGCTTAAACTCTTCTTCGAGGGCCATTAAATCTCCACAGTGTCCAAGCTATCCAAGCCCAGATCCTTCTGGAAATGAACGTTGGGAGTCACCTGCAGATATTAGAACGGAAGTTGGTGACATTACTGCTGCTAATTCCCAGAATGAAACATCATAATGATGAGCACTGAAAAGCACAATATCAAGCTTCTATAGAAAGATGTAAGTGTTTGAAAGAGACACTGAAGATATGTAAATCAGAGATGAAAATTCAATATGATACGCACCAGATGAACATAACAAAGGATCAACCATTAATACAACCATACAAAAGTTCTCTAGATATTACTCCAAAGAATTTGTGCCCGAAGTCTGAAGTGGTTAAATATTAATACTTTCCCTCAGGTTGTAGTTGTAGTACACGTGCACTACATTAGTACTACATGGCTTTCTGGCAGTTCGTACCTACCAGAGGTGTAGCACAACTTTTGGCTACACTGCAATATAAATATCTTCATTTAGAGGAAGAAGGTAAGTTCTGTTTCATTTCTTGATATTTTGTGATTCCAAGCAACTATTTCTTCGAGCATTAGAACTAACTTGACCACCGCACCGATCATAGATCAGCCGAGTTTTATAAGAAAACGTCCCAGACTCCCAGCTCCTCTAAAGGTTTGTTTTCTTACATGGTTATGATCTGCAGGTGTTGTCTGTCTACCCAATTCCATATTCAACCACATCAGATAGCTTGTGCACATAAGATCAACCTGGGGCAACTTCAGTAAACAAGTTGAGACCGTGTCGGCAAATTGAACCGCGCATCTATGGCCCAGGCAAACTTGAACCAGTTTCGACCTTATTTAAAACTTTAGTTTAGAATGCATTTATATGTCCTCACATCCAATAATTCATTAATATTTACAACATGCAGAACCAAAATCATATTTCTGCAATAAAGTATGCCAGAAAAAGCAATTATTCCAACACACTGTATGCACTGTATACAAATGCTTAAGAACGTGAATATGAATTGATTCCTGCATGGAACTTACATTCAATAAAGCTTGCACACTTTACAATTAACTACTGACTTTTCTAAGGTTGCATTTGAAGGAAGGAATTTGAATTCGAGGAAAGTATGAGCTAAAGAATTCAAATGGCCCAAATAATAATAGAGAAAACACCATGTGGGTAATGAAGAATTTGAACTATATATGTAACTTGAAATTATACAAACAACCCAATTGATTAGTTTATTTGAAATGCTTCTTCCTTCAAGACAAATACAACCTAAGAGTACGTGAATTTTTCATTAGTGACAAGCTTTCTTTAAAGTTATGAAATGCACAAGAACACAATAGAGCAATCCAATTATTTTTCTTGTCTTTAAACCAGAAAGCAAAGTCATAAACATTAGAAGTGCATATATATGACAGACTAACAATACCAAGGACACATCTCCAAATCCAGTGAGATAAGCTGATCTTCAGATAAATGAAAAGCTGTGCAGCAACCTTTCTCTTTCATAAACAGTCCTAAGTGTCTTTGTTTTCTCCCCTTCCTCTTTTCATTGGAAATAGTGGAGGCAAGAAGTATTGCTTTTGCTAGCAAGTATACGTTCTAAACCATGCTTTAGTAAAGGAAATTATGTGACTCATCCTGCATTCCCATAAAAAAACAAGAGAATTTGATGCATAGGCTTCCAAAGTTACCAATTACAGGCCAAAAGAGCAAGAAAGTCTTTCGTCCAATCTCTTTCTAGTTTCAACATCCCCATTAAATGATGCTTGGTAGCCAAGCATAAAACCTCAGTGCCAACTGCCAGCAGCATTCCTCAATAAAAGTTTAAAAACTAAACGGACCATCGCTCCCATTTACAAAATCTTTGTGGAACAAGATTTCCTTTTTTACAAAGTCCAATCTTACAACAATCTCTCAGAAAACCTTGAGAGCTAATATAAGTCAAGCACTCAACTATAATCCAAGCAAGCATAATATATAATTCTAATTGAATTTCTCCCTGTACTGAATATCTGCATCTACTTACACCTCTAAACTGAGGGAAGACAAAAAGAGACAGTCCCAGGCTTAATTACATAATTTCTGACCTATTTAATCCTCAATCAAGTATCACACAAACAGAATCACAATTTCATGGACATAATCGAGAAACATTTGCATAGAAGATCGAAAACAGTATCTAAATACATAACATATAGGAAATGAACTTCAAAACAAGTGGGAGCCAGAAACAAAGAGAGTAAACCTTAGAAGGATCGACTTTGGGAAAGCTCTTGACAACGTCAAGAACTCGGTCGAGTACTTCCTTCTTGTCGAGATGATCGTCTCCGTGCGACGACATCGATCGGACCGCCGTCAGTCGGGATCCGTTCAGGGACAAGGACTGGGATATAGGTACCCGAACGTGGCGCAGTATAGCGGATCTCAACGCCGACGCCATTTTCCCTCCAGATTATCTGAGAAATGCTCAATGCGAATGCCTAAAGCTCCTCTCCCTCTCTCTCTCTCTCTCTCTTGAGATTCTGTGTTGGGAGTGGGGGCACCGAACTACAGTGAGGTTTGAGGACTTTCTGGGTATTTCGCATGAGAGGGTTTCTGGACCGGCAGCTGATAGCGGGTCGCGACTTTCCATATTCTAACCCGGTTCTTATGTGCCCGGGAAAGTACATTTCGTGGACCGATGCTAAAATATTGTGAGTTTGATTGTACGAATATTATATATATATATATATAATATATATATATATATCTAATTTTTATAATATAATTTGTTCCATTCTCTTGCATGAATATATTTATTTATTTAAATTATTTTAAAATAATTTTTAAATTTGAATGTATTGAATGATATAATAAAATCACGTAGTATAAAAAAATAATAAGAAAAATCCAATGACCCCCTGCGATATTGGGAATGTTAAAAAAACTCTTGAGAAAAATAAAGTATCAATTACAATTCCTGTAATATGAAAAAAAAATTAAAAAATTCTTGAGACCAAGTTGATTAGGGGGTGTGTACGTCATTGTTCATAATATAAGGATGATTTTTCATATTTAAATTTTTATAAGAATTTTTTTATATTTTTTCATATTACAGGGGTTCAAAATAAATTTAATTCAAAAATAACACTTGATCTTTTAAATTGTATTTGAATCAATGAATTTAAACATAGGAATTTTAAATTTTAATTAAAAAAAATTGTATAGTATTTGCATTGATGAATTTGAGAGTATGAATTTCGAATTTGTGATAACAAATTGTTTGTATTTATTTGGTAATATCATATTAGAAATAGTTTCAACTCATTCAAATCTTATTTTGAACGGTAAATTATATTGAAACTTTATGAGCTTATGTTAAAATACAAAAATTTTTTTTATTTTTTTGTAAAATTATAGCTACACCGTTTGAGATTATAATTATAATTAGGGATAATTACACTTTTCTATCATGAAGTTTGATGTAATTATACGCAGACCCTTTATTGTTTGAAAATTTACATCTAGTACTCCTGAAGTTTACTTCCATATACTCCTTCATTAATCAAAATTCACCGAATTGATTAATATTAATTATATATATTTTATCATCGATTGACTTATTGCAGATCAAATAAATATTTTTATGAATAAATTATCCTTATACGTCTTTACGAGTTAATGTATTTGATGAGGTATATATCTTCATCGTTATAAGGGTAGTTTAATAATAAAAAATTTATTTAACCTAAATCAGTAATAAGTCAATCGATGTTAAATTTATATTTTTTTTATTTATTGTTATTAATATCAGCAAATTCAGTTAAATTTGACCAACATGTTTATTTGTTAGATAGCAAATCTCAGAGATACTAGATGTAATTTTTCAAATCACAAAAGGTTTACGTGTCATTACACCTCAGGAAAAGAGAGCGTAATTATTCCTTATAATTACAACTATACTCCTTATTCAAATGCAAAACTTACAGAAAATACCACTTGAAAAACATTACACTAATGCCCCTTAAAGGGTGTAGCTATAGATTTATAAAAGATATGAGATGTTTATATAATTTGACATAATCTCAGGGGACGTTAATATAATTTACCCTATTTTAAACTATATATTGTAAAATATTAATGAATTTTTATTTTTAAAATGTATAATCATTTGAAGTATTTTCCTTCAATACTTGCCTTCACTTATTACTAATTCAATGCAGATCAGATAAATATTTTTATGATTAAATTAACCTTATACATCTTTACACGTTAATGCAAGTATATATTCACTGTTACAAAGGTATTTTAGTCATTCTCACTGTTATAAGGATAGTTTAATTATAAAAAATTTATTTAATTTGTAATAAATCAATCGATATTTTTTTTAATAAATCAATTAAGGTTAAATATTATTATTATTTTTGCTAATATCAACAAATTTAATAAATTATGACTAATAGAAAGATCTATTTATTAGATGGAAATAAATTTTAAGAGTATTAGATATAACTTTTATGTATAATTATATCAAATTTTAACGAGAGGAGTGTAATTATTGCAAATTAAAATCAAACGAACGATTATTGACCAATTTCAATGGAAGACTTAGTTTAATTTAATTGTCCGCGAAGCATCATTGTTTATAATTTTCGTTTCTCTTGGCAAAATAAATTAATGTATCTCCATTGTCGTTAGTTGACGCGCACAAACTCGCATACTATAATCCCTTCATTTCGAATACACGTACGCGCAAATCTACAAGCTTCACCTCGTCGATTTCTCAGGCAAATTCGCCGGTCATTTTCCGGCGAGATTCTGGCCTTCGTCGAGAAGAACTGTGCTCCGTCCTAACTTGAAGATCCGATCCAGTTCGCACTTCAACCGGCTCGAATTTGAGTGATGGCTCCGGTTTCGGCTCTCGCGAAGTACAAATTAGTGTTTTTGGGAGATCAATCTGTTGGAAAAACGAGTATTATTACTCGATTCATGTACGATAAATTCGACAACACTTATCAGGTGTGCAATCATTTTGCTGCTGAGTGGAGTTTATATGTGATGTTTCGAGTTTGATTTTCTTTATTAAAATGTTTAAGGTGTATGGATCTGATTTCTAGTATCTCTGATTAGTTTGTACTTGTCTTAGTTTAAAGTGCTTTTGGTCTGTATTAGCTGATTGTTTTACTTTCTAGCACTGATCAGCTCGATTTCATTCTACAACTAAGTTTCGGAGTTTTTGCTTTTGTCACATATATGTTAAAGAGAGTTCTTAACTCAAGTAAATTGATGACGGACACTAAGACTCCCACGCTGCAATAATAAGATGTCTTGTTGTCTCTAAGTGGTGGTGATCTTATGCTTTCTTGGTTTGTATTGCTGCCTTTGTTACTCGTTAGGATATCACTAAAGCAAGTTTGTGAATCTTGCTGAACTCGATTTGGGATTTTTTGGTTCTATGGTAAGGAGTTTTAGAAAAGGATTTAACATTCCTCGTGTTCCTATGATGGAACGAGATAAAATTGCAGGACAATGGAAATAAAACTCACATCTCTATTCTTGTTTCCTTATATTTTGCTGTTCAGGCTACTATTGGTATTGATTTCCTCTCAAAGACTATGTATCTTGAAGATCGGACTGTACGATTGCAGTTGTGGTAAGATATGATCTTAACAGATATAATTCTTTCTCAACTGTATTTATACTCTGTGCTGTTGTTGAGATCCGATTTCTATATGGATCCCTTGGATCTCCCATTTCTTAGTTGATAATAATTCACTTGAAACAATGAGTTTCCAGTAGTCATTGAGGTACCACTCTTATATTTTCTTTTCTGCACATGCCAACTTATAGTAGCAGCTGTCGTTGGTTGACAGAAAAAGGTTTTTTATGTGCTTTACAAATCCAGGCATATTATTGTCTGTTGTTTGATACATTCAGCACCAGATATCTATTCATTTTTTGACTAGTTATTCTGACACTGTAACATTATGGTCTCCCAAGAAGATCACAGTCGGCATGATGTTGCTTCTCTTCCTAGGTTCTGGATGTTCCTGTTTCACCCTTTTCCAATTTCTCAAATATATTGCCTATCCTTCTGAGTTGTTTATACTTCTGAAGGAATAATCTTACTTTACTTGGATATTCAGGGATACTGCAGGACAAGAAAGATTTAGGAGTCTCATTCCAAGCTATATAAGGGACTCCTCTGTTGCAGTCATAGTATATGATGTTGCAAGTATGTAGTTCCCTCTTAATATAATTCAAGTTACTTAGTATTTGGACAAGTGTTTTTCAATTTGTGCCAGATGTATTTTTAACTTCCATGTTTGGATTCTTTTTCATCTTTGCTGACTTGACTTATGTAATAGAGCATAAGTTTTTGTCATTAATGATATTTTACTGGCTATTAGGCAGACAATCCTTTCTTAATACTTCAAAATGGATCGAGGAAGTTCGTACTGAGAGAGGCAGTGATGTTATTATTGTTCTAGTTGGAAACAAAACGGACCTTGTGGATAAGAGGTACAGATCTCCTCTCTTTTCTCACCCCTTCTTTTATCTATTTTTTATTTTTCCTTTAATAAAATATCACAATTGAAGAGTCAACTACCTGAAATCTTTTGCTTTTTTTTAATAATTTCACTCTTGATCGAGGGTTCAGTTCCAGACTTTCAGTTGTATAATGGAGTAGAAAAGCTATTAGATGAACCCAACCAAATTGGATAAAATGCATAAAGTATGCATCAGAAATTCATTTTTTACTTATTGGATAGATGTGCTAGTTTTTCAATTAAAAGTTGCAGGACATGCTTGTTTCTTGAATTTTAGATAATATTGAAATAATTCATATATCTATTGACAAGTTTGTAACCATGGTATCTTAGTCCTTTCCAGAAATCATAAATGAGTTTTTCTTCTCTCTCCAAAAGGCTGATACCGTATTCATTTGCTACAAGTACGTTTTTTGGAGTCTGGACTTAAGGTGTCACCAAATTGTTGTAGTTAATTTACTGAACTTGCTACACAGATTTCTTTGGGGTTTCGATATGGTGTTCAGTCCTTGAGATGCTGATATAGGAACGCAGATTGCCTGAACTGTAGCAAAGACTGAATTCATTTTGCCTGTTGGGCTTTGATTGTGTCATAGCTCTATAATTTTTTTTGACAAGTCATAGCTCTATAATTTGGAATTAGGTTTATCGTTGGATGAATTGCATTCTTTTTGGTCCAAAGTAAGTGAAATTGATACTAAGGTGAAGCTTCTGCTTTATGATGTTGAGAAAATTTGTTACCAAGGTTTTAAAAAAGGACGCTGTGGGTCTGTGACATTAGTGATTTGCATGTGGTAAAACTCAAAAGGATTCATGTGTTGTTAATGAAAATAATCTTTCACATCTGTGATATTTAACTTTCCATCTCTCCCTTTCATCCCATTCCAAACAATGTTAAGCCACTAGGAAAAACTTGCGGAATTTTTTCATACTATTATGCAAAGACAGTAGTCTGTTTTAGGGAGAAGTTCAAAAGGAAGAAGATGGAAAGGTTGAAAGTAGTCTGCTGGAAAGTGTTCATCTCATGTGTCTCGTCACTCTTTCTCTGCTTAGATCTTAGGTCATGATTCTATTCATCTTTTACCAATCTTTTCTGGAGCATGAGCCATTGCTGTTGTAATCCTGAGCAGTAGTTTATAACATTAGGCATGTAGTGGATATGACTTGGGAGTAGGGACATGTTAATTTATAAGATTGTGATTTTGGTCTCATACTTATAACATCTTCTCCATATCCAGGCAAGTTTCTATAGAGGAAGGTGAGGCCAAAGCTCGTGACCTTAATGTTATGTTCATTGAAACTAGTGCCAAGGCTGGCTTCAATATAAAGGTAACATTTTCTACCAGTTTGTCTCTGATGCTCAATTTGTTAAATTTACACCTTCCCTGACTCTTAATATCTGTCATCTAATGAACGAAGGAACATAGCACATCATCCTTATTGTTGCCTCATTCTACTGTATTTCACCTGGGGTTTGATGTTAATAGTCTGATGCCTTAGACTACGATTAATAGCGTCTACAGGCCTTTGGTGCTAAATTCTTTGTGTTATTTCAGGCACTATTCAGGAAGATTGCTGCTGCCCTGCCTGGAATGGAAACTCTATCATCAACTAAGCAAGAGGATATGGTCGATGTCAACCTCAAGTCGGGCAACACAAATGCATCTCAATCACAACAGCAGTCTGGAGGGTGTGCCTGCTGATAACATGAACAAAATCCCCTCATTTTGTGCTTTATCATATTTTTAATTGGACCATAGATCATCTGTAAAGTTCTCCCTTGTCATCAATAGTGTTGAATTTTGGTTGTGATTGTCGAGAGTATTCCAAGAAAGGATACAGTAGATTGTCATTTGTAGCTGTAACTGTATTCTCTTTGTCATTGCTTATCTGTATCATTTTGTCGGCCTTATCGTTTCTGAGACAATAGCTAGTTTTCTTTCTTCTTTTGAGACCATAAGATAGTTTGTCTTTTTCCTTTTTCTCTCTATTTCGGCTTCTATTTTTTTCTTCATATTCCCTACCATATGGGTATATTAGCTGTAAGCTTCACTGTAAAATTTTCAACATGGGCCAGCAATGGAGTATTATAATGAGTAGTAGGGCAGGGTTGACTGTTGGAGTTATTTGGTATTGACATCCAACTTGTACTTCAAAGTGAGTCTTAGTTTTGAGTGTTGCTGGTGGAACTTAGAATTGTGAGGTTTGCAGGCTTGCTTGGGTATAAAGATGAGATGTGCCATTGCTTGGACAAGGTTCAAACTTAAGCAACTAGCAGGAAAGAGTCATCTCTCGAAGTTTAGTGCAATTATACATAAATTCTTGTAATTGAGGTAATGACATCAAGTACACATTTGTTTTTGTCTAATAAATGAATTCCTTTGTTGATATTATCAAAAAGTTAAATGAAAATTCATACATTCGATTAACTTATTATTCATATATTGCAGGTCCAATAAATTTTTTTCTAACCAAAATACCAAAGGGTGAAGATCTACTTTGTTGATATTGCATGCATTATTGTATGAAAATATATAAGGGTAATTTGGTTAGAAAAGATTTGTTTGATCTGCAATATGCCAGTAAATATAAATTTTCGCTCAGTTTTTTTTTTTTTGTTAATATTAATAAATTTAGTAAATTTTGATTAACAGGATTGTCTATTTGTTAGATAAAAACAATGTGAGGAATACTAGATGTAATTTCTCAAATCACAAGGGGTTTATGTATAATTACTCCGAATTTAAGGGAAAAGCATGCAATTATCCCAAAAAGATAAGATGGGATAGAACGAACTAATTCCTGAATAAGAAAAAAAAGTATGAATTAAGTTAGTGAACATGACATTTACTGAACTAATAACAGTGAGTGAGAAGTGAGAATGATCATCAACACCACTAGAACACCCTAGAATCCCTTTCTTGAGTTAAAGTGACCGGTGGTTCACGAGAACACTCCAGTCGAGTCGGGTGGAGGAATTTCAACCAATATTGAGGCCTTTGCTCAATCGCCTGTGAATGTGTATCATTTTATTTCTGAAATTTCTATGACTTCTGATATATACTTTCAAGTAAAAAACAATATAAACCAAAAATGAATCAAGTGATGTAACCCATAAAGTTAATTAAATGAGATAAAGAAGAAATTGTATGCAGAAAAATTTGAGAGAGAAAATAATGATAATAATGTTAATATGTAGTAAGGTGAAAGATATGATTAATCAAATGAACTATAATATATTTTAAAAAAAGGTACAAAATTTGATACGTTACCCAATAATAACAACATCATGTGCTAACGTTACAATTCAATTATCTATACTATCTATATTATTATATTATATAATTATTGACCACCATCCTTTTAGTGTTTTGATATGTTATTTTCTTTCTTTTTTTGGTCACCCACTAATTTATACATTTTTTCTACTACCACAAGTGAGAAAAACTATCTTTTTAATTATTTATTTATTTTTAATGAATATTAAAAATGAAAACATTATTTAGTCAGACACTACACGTGGCGTCCATCCATGGACTTGACGATCCATCATGTCCATTCAAACTTCCTACGATAAATACATTCTCTGTCCCTATATATCCATACAAATTTTGTGCGTGAGTCTTTTTGACTCCCTTTTTCCCCCAAGAGCAAGAATTCTAAAGCCCAAACTCCCCAGTAATCAATCATACGTACGCACCGCCATGCCAGGTATTTATCCTCTTTTCCGTATTTAAATACGTATGTTTTCTTGTGTATGTATAGGGGTCGTAGGTGCTTGTGCTTTTATGGTGTTGCAGTTCTTACATTCATGTTTTTTCGGATGATTCTTGAAGTGGGTAGCTTGATTTTCAGGCTGTCTTTGTGTTAACTGTTTAAGCTGTGGTGACGTTGATTTCTTGTAGTTAGGATAGTGTAATTTATTTGCGCCTGGAGGTCATCTACAGAATTAAAATTCTTTTGAATTGTTTAATTTAGGTTATGGGATTTGGGTTGGGTTGGGACTATGAAAGGATTTGGTTTGGTCAGAAAATTTGACGTTGTTTCAACTACAGCAATTGTAAGAAGACCATTTTGTTGATCAGTGTCCTAAGTGTTTTGATCCACCAATGTAGAAAAGCTGCTGTAGTATTCCTTAAGAACATGGTAACTAACAGTTCTATTGTTGTTAACTCTGAAAAATAGATTAGTTTTGGTAAACAGATATTGATTTTGCGTAAAATCACTGGTAACGGTAATTGGGACAATGAGTCGTTGGCAAAGAATGATGTTTCATATTGGGCTTAGGTATCACTTGTTTGGTCATCACTTCATTTAATCAGCCTCTGAGAGTTTGACAATGGTTTCAATCAAGAGTTTGAAGTGTGATTGGTTGTAGGCCTATAATTTAAGCAGGACGGAACGTTTTCCCCGGCAAGCTTGAGAAATCTAACAGTTCTGCAATGGTGAAGTTTCGGTATATGTTTTATTCTGTGAAGGCAGTGAAGATATGTCACATTATGAAGTTTTCAGTTGCTTCGTCTTTGCTGAAGTACTCTCTCCCTGGCTACGATATTGATAAATGATCCAGCAACAGATATGTTGCTAGTTCATTTTGGTTTTCTTGATGGGGGTTTACGTACTGATTTTCTGATTCACTAATATGTTGTGTATTCATGCCGATGATATCCGTACTCGCATTACGCGAATATACCACGGTTCTGGTTTTCTGACTTCATTTGTGTGTTCTAAATTACAAACTATGATAATTCCGTGTATTCTTTTGAATAGGCTATGTAATGCGTTCACGTTTGTGTCTGCATGACAGATAATCAAATTCCTGTTCCGGCAAGGGACGGGCCATCGACTCATCTCCGTACACTTTGGAAGCTTAAGCGCTTGCACTGGTGGCTATTGGTGGTTCTAAACATATTTTTTCTTCTCGTCGGTCAAGCTGCTGCTGTCCTGTTGGGAAGGTTTTATTACGACAAAGGTGGAAACAGTACATGGATGGCCACTCTAGTCCAAACAGCTGCTTTCCCGATCCTTCTTGTTCCATATTCTTTTCTTCGTTCCTCAAACGACTCTCCAGGTTTATCAGCCCCATCTTCTGTTCTTGTTCTGTGTTCAATCTATTTCGTTGTTGGAGTCCTAATCGCCGGTGATAACATGCTATATTCTATTGGACTACTATACCTATCTGCCTCTACTTATTCTCTAATCTGTGCCACTCAGTTAGCCTTCAACGCAGTTTTCTCTTTCTTCATCAATCGCCAAAAGTTCACCCTTTAATCCTAAATGCAGTTGTAATTCTTTCATTTTCCGCATCTCTGCTTGCTGTGAACGAGGACTCAGATAAACCTTCTGTGGTCTCCAACAGGAAGTATGTGATCGGAATTCTCACCGCCCTTGCAGCTTCTGCTCTGTACTCTCTTTTACTGTCCCTCATGCAGCTAACGTTCGAGAAAGTTCTGAAGAAGGAAACATTTTCCGTGGTTCTTGAAATGCAAATATATACCGCTTTTGTGGCTACTTGTGTCACCATTGTGGGCCTTTTTGCAAGCGGAGAATGGAGGACCATCCGGGGCGAAATGGACAGTTTTACTACCGGAAAAGTTTCTTACATAATGACTCTCGTCTGGACAGCCGTGGCGTGGCAAGTCTGTTCTGTTGGTGTAGTAGGTTTGGTGTTTGTGGTGTCTTCTCTCTTCTCCAATGTCATCAGTACCCTCTCGTTGGCTGTTACTCCTATCGCTTTCTCTGATAGTCTTCCATGACAACATGAACGGTGTTAAGATAATCGCAATGCTGATAGCTTTCTGGGGTTTCGCATCTTACACATATCAGAATTATCTTGACGATCTCAAGGTAGCGAAGAATCAAACTGCAGCTAACAATGACTCTGCTGACGATCCTCATTGCTGATGGTTCTTGATTTTGTGGGTTCTGATACAAACAAAATTGTTCATGAACTCAAATTTTTGGAGCTCTAGATTATATCTGTGTCTTTGTAAGAACAGCCTCATTTGTCACTCTGATTAGATACAGATTAAGCTAATTTCGGCAGCCAATGCTGAATCCTACACATATACTGTCAATTCTTTGCAGTAGTCTTAGATCAATAAAGTGTAGAATTTTCTGGAATTTTCTACTGATAATTCAATTTAAAGAGGATCCTCATTCCTCTCTGAGTTTAGTGTCGTCTTTTTCAATTTACTCCGTCTCTTTCTCTTGCTATCAGTTCAGCTCCCGTAGCTCTCTCCTTACAATCATCGCAGGAGATGTCTCTTTCTCTCTCTATCAGTTCGGTGTCATATCTTTCTCCGTGTACTGTAATGAGATCATGTCGGAGATGTGATCGGTCACCAGTCAGAATGGAATTACATGTAAGACGTAACAAATCATAGATGGGGTATTTGTAATTTCAATCGAACAAAATATATTTGTAATTATAACAAATTTCAGAGGTAAAAAATGTAACTGACCCGATATAAATTCATATAACTCGAAATTTGATAGCGACGACATTATTTCTGTTTCGATCATTATTCTAAGGTTCATGGGCAATTTTTATTTTCTTTTTCAAATTTTATAAAATTTTGGAGCTCAAAAGGAATTTGACCGAATTATTTGGGGTAACATGGATAGATTATGCTGGTTTGACAATGTTTTGACCAAATTATCACCAAAAAGTACTCCAATTCCACCAAATAATTATACCTCTTGACTTATGGTTTATAAATATTTATTTCTCTTTTTAAATTGTTTCATTTGACTTGGTAACAATTTGTTATTTTTACTATAGATTTAAAAAAAAAAAAAAGATATTTTATCATTTTTTAGAAATTTATTGTGATAATATGGGGTTGATTCTAGGAGCAAGCCCTGTCGGCCGCTAGGGCTTGCCTTTGCCCTTGTACGCATACCACCTCAATTATAAAATGAAGAGTTTGAAGGTTTTAAAACTTAAGCGTTTCTGTTTTGTTTTTTTTTTTTTTTTTTGTTTTTTTAGCAAAAGGCATTTTCAGTAACAAAATCGTAAGACTCATATGAAGTCAAAGTGGAAAAATATAGATATTGATCGCATAAGAATGCCACATCATCTGGTCCATGTGCCTGATCCAAACCCCTCGTCTAAGGGCTGATGACATAGACACACATCCATTATAGGAAGCTCAAGACATTTATAAGCCTAACAACTTTTCAAAATAACTCTAAAACTATATGCTTATGTAATAGAACAACGATCCATCATCGTATCAAACACCAGAACAAATATGAGAAACACATGCACACTTAAATTTGAAATCTCATACTTTTGGTAAGTATAGTTCAGCCAAATAAGTGGAATGAAATTTCTATTATTAATATTTTTATTTTAAGAATACTTGCTAATTTTTACTCCATTGTATGCCTGAAAAATTAGAAGAATAAATTTTTCTTTTTAGGTAATATTAGTGTAAGAATGTGTTTTGTTCATATGACTATACATGATAAAAATTACTTATTATACTAAATTACACATTTCATTCATGATATTAGAGGATCTTATAAATACCAATTTATGGGATATTTATCCCAACACTATTGTATTTATAATTAAAAAATATTGTTGCGTAAATGTCCTAACAATTTTATTTATTTATTTTTTCACGAAAATCACTTTTTCATTTTTTTCATGAAAATAAGACGAAAATCACTTTTTTTTCCTTGCTTGTGAAAATACATGCATATATAAAAAGAATATAATTCAAATTATAATAATATAATAAAACTATATTACTTTATTTTTTAAGACTTTTTAAAAAATATTTGAATTTTAATTAGTTATTAATTTCTCTCTCTCTGCTCTCTTTATTGAATATTTGTTTTGAACTTGTGTCCTATATGAATGTGGGGGGGCGGGGGGGGAGGGGGACATGTCACAAGAATTTTTATTTTAAAAGTTATCCTTCAATAAATATTGAGAGGATCATTTATCTTTTATAATTATTCACAAATTACAATGTCACGTTGAAAATAACGTAAAGAATATTATCTTTATTGATAAATACATTTAATCATACTTTATAATATTTTGAACGAAGTATAAAATTATATATTACATAAGATATTACACAACATAATATATCAAACCAAAAAATATATAATAAATAATAAAATTAATTATCATCCCATTTTCTATTTCATTATATTTAATTCTATCACACGAATCAAACGCGCCGAAAAGGGTTGGTGCAGCATCTAAGTGGGGGTATGGTGGGGATAGTTTATTAGTTCTTTTCCTTTTTTTGTTTTTTTAATTCTTTTTTCTTTTCATAATGAAAGCTGGAAGTAATTGTGGAATCAGTTCAAAGCTGCACTACAACATTTTTCTTTATTCTTTTTAATTTTTTTGTCTTTTATCTTCTTTTTTAAAAAAAATAAAATAAATAACAACGGTATGAAATTTGATATAATTATAAATATTCTTTGTTGTTTAAAAAATTAAAAATACCTCTCATAAATGCAAAATAATTATGTGGTCTTTAGATGATGAGGTGGAATTTATACTTTACCCTTGCTGAATTTATAAAAAAATATTTTAAAAAATATAAAAAAATATAAGGGTGAGTAAAGTAAATAATCCATAAGACATATTAGTTCACAAAACATTTTAGAACGTTTTAAAAAGTATATAAATTATAAATCACAATCTACAATAACAATTTGGTCAGTGCGCTATAAAAATTAGATGCAAACCTAATAGAGGTCAACGGAATGTGGTGTTTGTTAGACAGGCATTAAAAATGAGGGAAGTACTTATAACTTTTCAAACAATGAGAATATATTTATAATTATGGCAAAATTCAGGGAAAGTGATTGTATTTTACCATTTTTTTAAAGGGTAAATTACAACAGTCTCCCCTCAGGTTTGACATAATTATGAATATCCCCTCGTTGTTTGAAAAAATTACCAATACCTTCCTGATTTTAACGATTGTCTAACAATTAGCTCAATCCGTTAGGTTTTATCCATTTTTTTCTAGTGAACTGGCCAAAATACCCTTGTGGATTAAAAATTATAATTTTATTTATTTTTAAAATTTTAATAATTTTTTATAGACTAAGTGGATAATATTTTTTATAATTTTTCACCCACCCCATTTGATTTTTTTTTATAAATTTTAATTTTTTTAAAAAATAAAAAAAATATATTGTAAGAGCAATGTTGACAATTTAATACCTCAATTTAAGGATTACATAATTTCATCAAGCATTAAGGGAAATATTATAAATTTTCAAATAACGAAGGATATTCATAATTATATCAAATCTCTGGGGAAAGTGGTTGTAATTTATCATTTTTTTAAAAGACAAAAAACACTATGTAATGGTAAAAGTCCATGAGTTAACATGGATATTTGAAATTTGAATGAGTCAATACCTATTGATCTTTTTTTAGGTCAGGGCAGTTTGTCTTTTGGACTGAGTAAATGTCTTAGGGTTTTGGACAACCAGCAACTACAATTATATTATTCCTTTTCATAAGGAAAACATGAAAGAGAAAAAAAAATGTTAGTTTTTTTTTTTTTTTTAAAGGAAAAGACTAATTACATTTATCAAATTTCAATTATCGAGCACCGATCAAGAATCGACGTATCAAATATGTGTATTTAGTTAATAATTATTATTACAGTAAATTAAAAATTACAAAAAAAGTAGATTGCCGTCCGCACAATAGTCGGATTGAATTTTTTATTTCAAACTCTATTTCATTTTCTTCTCCGTTCAATATATACATGTGGCGTGTATAAAATATTTTCTTAAATAAATTACATAATGTCATGTTTATGTACGTAGTGTGTGTATGTTGAATGGAATAGAAGATGAAATGAGATTTGCAATAGAAAATTCAATCTGCACATTAGTGGGATTCTGACATGAATAATCATATAATCGTAAAAAACCTACAGTAGTTACAAAAAAAGACAATTCGATTTATCTACAAGTAATTATAAATAACCATTAATATTGTTTTAGCCTAATGGTAAAGTTGAGATCTCATAAATAATTTTGAGGTCAGGAGTTTTAGTCCCACCAAATATATTTTTCAAGACAATAAATTCGCAATAAGCCCGTACGAAATTTGGGTCTTATTTTTTTTGATGAATTGATCTAGAATAAAAATATAAAATTATTATTTTATTTTTTATCAGATAAAAAATAGGACCTCCACAACAAGTCGATACGTTACATTACACACAACATAAAACACAAGTCATTGCACACAATAAATCAAAGCAACTCAAGTCCAAAAATTCTTTGCCACAACGAGCATTTGCCGTCTTCCTTGACATCAGTCTTTTAAATCTGAATACCAAATTTCAAAGTGACACATAATTTGCACCACAAATTCGAAAGAAATTAACCAGTTTTGACCAAGATATGATTCACAAAGTGGATTTAGACAAAGAGAGATTTAATTACATATAATCATTAATTAGAAGCTTGTCCCTAACAAGACCAACTCTTTCAATTTGGTGGCTGATTAGCTGTAATTTGTGTATTTAAACATAGTAATCATCAAGAGTGGACATAATTAAGACAAACCATAAACTAATTATAATTCAAATACATTAACGTAACTTCAAAGGAATAATTAATTATTAAAAAAAGTTAATTAATTAATTGGAGAACGTGGAGGATCATTGTTTGTTCTACACAAATAATTAAATTAAAAAAAAGTGGACCACGAAATTTAGATACTCTGCAATACTTTTGGCAACTGATAATGGATATATAGCATATGTGTCGCACTAGCACGTTAATAAATATAATATTATTGTGTCTCCAAAAAATTACAATTTTGGTACAATAATTTGGAACCTATTATAATATTGGTACCATAATTTTAAAAAATAACTTCAAAAAGTACTATAGTGATGGAATATTTGCAATTTTAGTACTTTCGTTAGAAATCTAACGACAAAACACAGGGTCGTTAAATCAAGCGCCTTCACGTGACTGACAATATTTATTAAGGAAAATTCTAGTTTGAATCGGGTTCGGTTAAACTTGAACCGATCATATGGTCAGTGCAATACACTTGTCGTCTGATTGGTGTATAGCTTCGGGAAAGTGGCCAACTACATAGCTAATATGATACATTTGTTCTGTGATTGATTAGGTTCGGCCAAACCCAATCTGAATAAGAATTTTCTATTTAAGAAATACTTACGTCTGATTTAATTTTCATTTAATTTTTTTATTAATATTAATAAATTTAGTGAATTGTGATTAATAGATGGGATTATTTATTACCCAAAAGCAAACTTCGAGGTATTAGATATATTTTTTTAAATCATAGAAGATTTATATGTAATTACACCAAATCTCAAGAAAGATGAGTATAATTATCCCAAAAAAAAAAAAAATTGTGGATTTTGGACATTTATGAGGTTATTAAGAAATTTGGAGGCATTTATGTAAATTCTAGATACCGTTATGTGGGCCCCATGTCAGATATGATGAAGAAGAATAAATTAGTGGGTTTTGGACTAATACCAAATTCCTTTGGAATGCTTCGAAATTAAGCCAATATTATGAAAATAAAATAATTTAAATGAACCATACATTTTATTTTATTTTATTTTATTTTATAGTTTGAAGTATACGTTATCATGGTTAAAAATCATCGTTATAAAAAATATAATTTTTTTATGATTAATTTATTATGATTAAAGTAAAAAATTATGATCCATAAAGCTTAATTTAATTAACGAAGTTGCGGCCCGACGACTATAAGATATAGATTCGAACATCACTAGCATGTGGGATGTTATTCTGCTTTAATATTAGATGTTGATTGAATATAATTATTCGATAGATGTTAGATATAACACCGATTTACTAAATAATAAATTATTGCGAATATTGATTGACAATGGTTTCACAACAACTATTAGTTGTTGTTTCTGCAAACGAGAACAAAATATTATTACAACTAAAAACTATGACAATATCTTGGCCGTATATAAAACTATGTCAAATGTTAATTAACTACAGTAAAAAAATTAATTTTTGCAGCTATTTTGCTTGACTGTGCACTACAAAGAAATTGAGTTTTTGCTACATTATAAATCACCATGACTTAAAAACTATAGTAAATCACTAATATTAACCACAATTAAATAAAATCAAAGCATAAATTTAATTTTATATCATGTTTAATCCATATTCGTCATGGTTTCTAGCAATAACCAAAATATTGCTAATGTTTTAGCTACACTTGCAGAAACAACAACGAATGACCGTTCGAAGCCGTGGTTGATTTGTATTTGCCACAATTTCCTTCTTTTGACTATAGTAATTAGCCGTAGCGAAAACTCATATTTTTTCTAGTGGTGGTAAATAAATTCTTAATTTAATTATAATGTAGAGAATAATTCAATTTTTTTAAATTGTATGTTGAACATAGTTCGAATTTTTTATTACTAAATAATTTTGCATCTTATACTTATTTAATATATAAACGTCATATATATATATATATATATATATATATATAATATTTTCTTTCATATATGGATGACAAAAGTTTATACATATAGCATATATAATTAAATGAAGATTCTAACAAACATATTAATAATAACTATATTTGATAATATATATAGAAAGTAGAGGAGATGAATTGCATTCAATAATAAAACCATTTATTGTTTTTGAGTATATAATAATGGTTAAAATCACACTATTTATAATAAAAGATTTAATATTTGGAAAATGCATGTGAATATTTTATAGTATTTATTGAATATTAATGCATGGCATCGATTTTTGGTGAAATTTAATCATCATAATAAAAAAAATCTTGTAATATTATCCAATCAAATGAATTTGATGCCTATTTAAATTATTTTAAAATTTTTTTGTGGGCCCCTCAATTAAATTTATATATATATCATTTTTGTTTATAATTGTATAAAATTTAGTAATAAATTAATCAAACTATATTATGTTGGGATTAATTCTACATATAATCCTCATCGAACTTATAGTTGGAAAGTAGGAGAAAAATAAATAAATAAATGCAGCATGTATGTAATTAATTTACTATATTTAATAATTTGATTATGTGGATGGATATTTAGGTAGAGATTTAAATATGATGTTGGTGAGATAATCAATATTGCAGGTAGCTTGAAATTAATTAATAGTAAGTATAATAAGCTAGCTTTTCTTTAATATTTTTTTGAAAATAATAAAAAAAATCATAGGTTATTAATGATAAATAATGTGCATGGTACATTGAAGTTTGTGTAAATAAAAAATATAATTTTTAAAAAAAATAATTGTTTTTATATATTCCTATGTGTTTGAATTTATTTTTTTTATGATTATTGGAATTAATTTAAGTATATTAAAATTGGAAATATTGAGATAAATATTGAGACATGTACTACAAAACAAATTGATGTTTTCCTATATTATTATAAATGACTACAACTTCAACATTATGGTATATTAATATTATATAAATCGATCAAATAAAATCAATGTAAAAATATTTTGCCATATTTTAGATATGGTCGAAATATTTGTTACGATTTTGAGATATGACTTATGTTTACCTCACTTGAAAAATACAACAGTTAATAACAATTGTACAACTATGATTAATTAGTATTCAACATAAATTTTTATATTTAACTACGGATGATGCATACAGAAGTCCAACAATACCACAATGATCAAAAGATTTTTAAAAAAAGCATGAGATCAAGGATTAGGTTGCAAAATAGGGATTAAACTCTGATGCTTAAGTCAGTAAATAATTGGTTGAACAAATAATTGGAAAAACCTAAACTAATGTAGAAATATGGTGTGATAATTGGAGTGAAATAGTAAAAATATTGAATATGAGTGAAGATATGCATATGGAGTGAAAATGAGCAATCAATTGAGAGTAAAGAGTGAGTGAGAATAAGTGACACAAGTTACCATTATGACTGCATATGATCTCTATTTATAGGCTGATTCGGAGAGGAATTCATAGATTAGTTTTCTTTGTTTCACTCTTTTTTTTTTTTTTTTTTATTTGGAAATCCATAATTTAGTTAATGCAAGTTATTTGTCGTTTGAAAATTGTGTTTGTTAGCTAACTAATGAAAAAAACGTATTGAAATTTAGACTTATTTGGACACAGATATGACCATTTGAGTGGAATCTGTTTTACCTGTTGTTGACAGGTCAGCCTCTACTGATCTAGTAGGAGTTTATTGAGATTTCTTAGTATGATGTGTCCCAAAATTTAAAAATATATGACATGTAATACTTGTTGTCAGATGAGTCATCCTACTGTATTAAACTCGATTTCAACCCATGCTAGGTTGGTATAAACGTAGAAACTATAAGTTTGATGTCTTGCTTTTGGGCCAACAGGGTAAAACCTACTGGGTCAATCACTTGGGGGTTGCGGGAGGGGGAGGGGGGGGGGAGGAATATGAAAGGAATATTAATGATAATTAATTATGATAAAAAAATCATATTCTCCTTAAAAGAAAAAAAACAAATAGTGAGAGAAACGGCAAAAATATGGGAATAGAAAAATTATCTATATACCCAAGACACACTATTTGACTTGACCCTCTTTAGTTATATAGTATAAGGGCATGTTTGGTGTATATGAATGGAGTGGCAATGAAGTTGGCATTCTCAAGTTCGTTCCTATATATGTGATTGGTATAAGTAAGAAAATAGATTAGTCATTCCATAAGAATTCTTATTCCCTTAGGAAAGGGATTAGTGATTCCATCCAAATAACATGATATTAGCTATTTCTATGAGTTTGGGAATATAATTATTTTTTTTTTTTTGATAAAATTATCCTTGTGATTATATCATATAAGACATTAATTCTTGGGGTGTATTTTATCGAGTATGATTCTTTTTATTAATTCAAATATTGTTTTGAATTAATAAATAATGGGAACAAACTATTAATTCATTGAATTTGATATTTAGTTTTAATTGTTATTAAGGAAAAAACAATCACTTTGATACTTAATTATTTTTATTAATTTAAAAAAAATTCTTTAACTGAGTGCTGAATAAATAATGATAGATGCACTAATTAAATATATTAGTTGTTTATTCCAATTAATTTGTTTATTCTGACAGAAAAATATTATCTATATATTTAACAAGTCAATAAATTATTTATTATGTAAATAAATAAATTTTTATAAATATATATATTTTAAAAATGTATGAGATATTTTATAAATTGTTTATAATCTTCTGTAACCAATTTTTAAAATACTATTGTTATACAATTGAATTATATATTTTAAAAAAATGAATAAATAATATTTTTTTTTAAAAAAAATTACTAAAGAGGAAGTTTGTCATATTTTATTACTATTCATTATTTTCTAATTATTAATTTTGTTAATGAAATCAACTAAGAAACTGAGAAATGAATTATAATATTACCTTCTAATTTATTGAGTATACCAATCACATGAATGCTATTTAATGTGATTCCTTTCCCTTCTTTATTCTATTCCTACTTAATTTTATTCCTACATACCAATCATGCCCTAAGTGGTTATCGTCGCACGTTATTCTTGTGTTCATATAGTTTTTTATATTTAAAAATATATTATAAATAAAAAATATATATAAATACAATGTATATTATTATTATTATTATATATTATCATTATTATTATTATT
Organism: Sesamum angolense; assembly: GCA_034509725.1. Lineage (NCBI taxonomy): Eukaryota > Viridiplantae > Streptophyta > Magnoliopsida > Lamiales > Pedaliaceae > Sesamum > Sesamum angolense. Next base: position 9,143,424 of record JACGWL010000008.1, read on the forward strand.
ATTATTATTATTATTATTATTATTATTAATAATAATAAAACCATTTGAGTTAAAGCAGAATTAATGATGTTTAGCCTGTTAACTGTGTATATTAAAATGAATAAAAAAACAAGGAATAACAGCTGAGTCTATTCATATTAATTGAGAGGAAAGTAATCAACATCACATCCCATTACATCATCTTAATTAGTGGATTAAGTACAATTAGGCCACATTTACTTTGAGTGATGTGATTAAAATGGGATATATTAAATTATGATTATTATCATGAAAAAATCACATAATATATCATGCTTAAGGCACTAATCACAAACTAATCCAAAATGAAGTAAACAAAAAAAAATGGTGATTAGGCATGATATCATGGCTAATCACCCAAAGTAAAGGTGCCCTTAATGATTAAAATAATCCAGATTTTGGTGTCAACTCTTTTGACAATTAATGATAAATAAAAAAATCTCTAAATAAAATCCTTATGCATTTATTGAACTTTGGATTATTCAAATCCAATGGAAGGGACGCACACGTACATATAACATGGATCCAATTTTTATTTATTTCTTTATTTATTTATTTTGTATTTGGCAAGCTATAGATTAGGCTCAATTACATCCACACTTTTTGAAATTAAATATAAATAAACAAATATTCTACCATATTCTAGTCTAGTGGAAAAGTTAATACTAAGGTCTTATGAATAAATTCGAGATCATGAGTGAGTCCAATTGAACGCGTGGGTATTTATCTCACTTTACGTGAATTGTTGTAATTTATTTGTCGTATTTATATTGATGTATAGGTCAGTGTATTGAGATGGATTATTACAATTTATTTATCTTTGTTAGTAAAAGAAAATGAATACTCTATGTCTGTAAAATTACAGGTACAACCCCTTATGGGGTTTAATATAATATTCGCAGGGGATGTTTGTGTAGAATTTCGATACTAAACAAGAAATGTAGTTGTGATTTTACAAAGAACAAGAAATATTTGCATAGTTTGATCTGACTTTAGGGGTGGCAACGTAACATTTACTCGAAAAATTAAGTATTTCATCAAATATTTTTTTAATTATTATTTAGAAAAAAAAAAAAAGAAGGCAAAATCCCTTGCTTATTTAAATAATTTTGTGAAAATTAGTAGATCTTTCTTCTCAAATTTGAGAATTTTATTTCAGCAATTTGAAATTTTAGACGATAATTGAAAATTTAATTCTTTTTAGTGTATATGATTGTTTTTAAAAGTAATGATTGAAATTCAATATACTATATAGTTATATACTTTAATTTAAAAAGAATAATATTGGAAACTTTTCTTTTATTTTACAAAACTTAAAAATCTTATTTTGTAATATATTCAACGCGGGATCGAATACCTAATAAATAAAAGTACCAAAACACCCTAAAAAACCGATGAAAATATCCAAATATGCCAGAATTTGTGCGGTTCTTATTCGAATCGACTCGATCTGAATCCTTAACGGTTCAATTTAATTTTAAAGCTATTAGTCCAATTAAAACACTAATAAATAAATAGTCTAATAATCAAAAGTCTGAATACAAACACTACTCGTTCTTTATAACACTTACACTGTTTAAAAGACGACTTTACTGATTTGATCATTGAAAGAGTAAGTATTCAAGTCTATGCCAACAGTTTTTGTCAGCAGATTGTGAATGCCAATTATTAGATTTAAAAATTGAAAAAATACATAAGGAAAAAAACATGGCAAAAGCCAACAAAAATGGTCAATTTTGTTTGAGTTCAAAGAATTTTGAGTCACAATGATTAGATAGATACAAAAGCTTAACCAATTGATAAAGATGTTACATCCCAAGAAAACAACCACTATGCTTCAAAAGGAGGCTATCTACCATCAAACATCTTGCTCTAATTATTATTCCTTGAATAGTTTTATTTATACCAATAATGTAAATTTATTTTATTTCTTCTTTTTTTTTGGATTAAAAGTACGTTCTGATCTAAATTCGTATTTTAATAAATCAGGGCTTTGATTTTTTTATAAAATTATAATATAATGTCTCTAGAGTCTATTAAAAGGACTAAACTCGTCGCACGAATTTAGACATCAATTTTTTTTTTACAGAATGTTAAGTGTCATCCTTATTTTTCTATTTCCGTAAACCCAAAACAAAAGAAAAAGGAGGCAATATGATGAGCATTAAAAAAAAAATCGAAAGTAATCACAGGATTTCGAATTTCAAACAATTACAATCGTTTATGTACGATAAATTGCACGTGCATCCCATTATCTAAAATTGCGATTGTTCGAAAATTTCACATCTCAAACTCCGTACAATTATGGTCTAATTCTTTGATTCTTTATTATTTTCTGGATAAATTAAAGCCACCTTTGTTGATATTTGATATAATTATAAATATTTTTTTCTTGTTAAGAAAATTACAAATATATATGCACCCCATAATTTTTACATCATCTAATTAACAAGAGCCGATTCCATTAGCTTCTGTCAGGTTTCCATCTAAATTTTTATGGTGAACTAACCAAAACGTCCTTTCAAACCATAATTATATATATATATATATATATATATATATATATTAAAAAACTTAAAATATTTTTACGTACTAATTTTCCCTATAGATTATTTATTTTACCTACCCTCAACTTCTCTCATATATGTTTCAAATAATTTAAAAACAAAAATCAGCAAAAGTGAAATAGTAATGTCCACCTCTCTGTTTAAGAAATATATAATATTTCTTTTAAGATATATATTTATAATGTTTTTAAATAATAAAAAATATTTATAATTATACCAAATATAAAATAACTTAGTAGCTCACTTTTAACATTCAAAATGGTAACTACAAGGTTAAGGTTTTCCTCCTTGGCAATCATATATATAGACAAGAAACATGTTTAATGATTGAGGATTAATTATCAATGATTGATAAATAGGACATTTATTTAGATTAAACAATGGAAGTTTTGGAAGTAGTTCAGATCTAAGTACAAAGTATGTAATCAAAAATAGTTTCCTTAGCAAAGTCTTTTCCTTGGAACTAATGTCTTCTATGTTTTTTTTTTTTTTTATATTCTATGTTCATCATAATTTCATCCCCTTTAAATTCTAGTTTCTTGTTTTTTTTATTAAAATTCTATTTATTATTTTAAAACTGGGGATTGAAACACACTCAATATGTGTACTTAATTACATGGTTATTATGTTTATTTAATTGAGTAAAAGAAATAAATGTAAATTATATCATTGATCAGAACGAATTAAATGAATCGGCTTTAAATTTTGCAGGAATAAAAATTATAAATAAAATTAATTAATAAATTTATATGATTATTTGTAAAAAAAATAGATATAGATACAGTTATTTTAGGCAATTAATAATATATGGTCCATTTACATAAATCATCCATGTCTTTTGCATAATTACAGAAAACAATGCTAATATTTGGGGGGGGGGGGGGCGTGTAATTTTTCAAAAAAAATTAAAATAATAATGAGTGATTTGTGTAAGTGATAATAATATTTTAGTGGGTGTATGTGTAATTATCTATAAGATAGGGGTGTTTGTGTAAACATGCCATAGATCAAGGGGTGTAAATATAATTATTCCTTAATATTTTATCAATCATGATGTTCGCTCCTAGGGATGGCAATGGATCAGGTTCAACGGTTTGTTCTACCAGGAATCACTGTCAATTATTTTTTATTTTTATTTTTTAAAAAATTTAATAAGAATAAAGTAGTAATGCCCACATCGTAAAGGGCTTACATAATTATTTTTTATTTGGTGGAGGTATTTATAATTTTTTTTAAATAATAAAAAAATATTCATAATTATATCAAATTATAGAAGAGGTAGCTACAATTATGCCAGGGAAAAAAGAAAATAATGCTCGAATCATTAATTTGGAATGACTTTTTTCACATGCTTCCTTGTAATTTCTTTTTCAGCCTTTTATTTTTCTTTTTAATTAATCGTGTTGCTTCGTGAAAACACGCGTACGTCTTTGGTCCTAGATTTCTTGACCGACCTTTTTCTGACCGTTAAAACGCTTTAAGTGAAGGGCAGGGACCACTCGATGGTGTACACGTGGGTGCTCACCTAAGGTTGTGTTTGGCAATAAATTTTGGAGTTAAGAATTTAAAATTTGTAGGCATGATTACACTTTCCTCCCGTGAAGTTACGTGTAATTACACCTAAAATTCCTATGATTTGAAAAATTATATTTAACACCCTTAAAATTTGCTTGTGTCTAACAAATAAATTTTATAGATTACATTAGCCTCCCGTAAGATTCGTATAATTATATGTAAATTTCCTGTGAAGAGGTATAAGGATAATTTAACAAAGACAATTACACCAAACCTCAGGGGAGAAAAATATAAATTATCTCTAAATTTTATTGGTTTTATTTGAATAGTTTAATATTGTACATTATTTTTTGAATCATTATGATGAATTTCAAGTCTGCGTGATATGAAGTCGTTTGAAATATGAAATTATATTCCAAATATACAATGGATTTAAAGCAAAAATTGCAAATGTATTTAGTAATTTCAGACTGCTACAGTAAATTTTATATCTAAAAAATTATCTATTTTAAATTAGTTTTTTGAGTCATTTTGGTACATTCCAAATTTATATATATGAAATTATCTAAAATATTTCAATTGAATATTTCAGCATAAATGAACTGTAAATTTAAAGTTATTCTCAATTAATAATTCATGATCCACTTAAATACTTAGATTTGGGCAGGTGTTAGAAATATTAAATATTAAATAATTTTCTACTCTAATAATTTAAATTTTTAATTGAGGTTGTTATTCATCAGTAAGTAGTATGAAATTGAATGGCCAATGAGGTCTATTTTATTGGCGAAATTGAGATTCCATAACGCTCGAGGTCATGGGTTTGAAACTGCTATATGCCTGGGATGATATTTTTATTAAATAGTAGGTGTATTGTTTCTATTGAATAATATGTGGTTTGTTAATATAGATTCTAGTATCGTTCTTACTTAAAAAAAAATGAATGGAGAGAGTTATAAGGGAACTTTCTTTTGAATTCGGAATTTCAAGACAATTACAAATATTCATATAGTACCAGCAACCGAAGGACATTCGATAATTGCGCATAATTTGAATTAATCCAACAAATAAAATAAATAATTAATCAAAATTGACAAAATAAATTATATATATATATATATGTGTGTGTGTGTGTGGGTATGTGTGTGAATAAAAATTTATTGATACAAATAATTAAATAAAAAGATTTATATTTGTGAATGAAAACGTAAAGTGCATTTTAATCAATTCACATCTCTACCAAAAAATAGTTCCTATAAAAAGTTTGAACCTTATTAAATAATATAGATTATACATCTCTTGAAATTATCAAATACACAAACATGCGAAATTACAATTGCACCTTTTGAGGTTGCAGTTGTAATAATAAATTTTAAGGTACATTATATGAACACCCCCTAAGGAACCGTACTTATAATTTTGTAAAAAACTAGAAGATATTTGTGTATTTAGATCTAAATTAAAGTTAATATAACTTATCCTAGAATTTAGAGTTAATTACACTTAAATTCCCTCTGAAAATGCAAAATTACACTTTCCCCCAAAAAAGTTTTAAAATTATACTTACACCCCATTCGAGAATTCATTGTTCGCACTTGAACTTTTTTGTATAGGATTCGGACGAAAAAATGTTGAATTCGGCAAAAAAATTTATATAAAATTTTAATTTTACCCGTCGCTTAACATTTTCATGTAATAAATTTTGTATTTATGAATGAAAAAATATGATGATATTAACCCCACTCCACATGTATTTATATATATATATATATATATATATATATTATATTTAGGGTTAATTACATTTTGTCATCCAAACTATGATTATTTTTATACTTTGACATCTAAACTTTTTTTGTGTCAGCTTACCATCTCAATTTTGCAAAATTTTGCACTTTGCCATTTATAACTATCTTTCCACCAAGTTTTTTTTTTTTTTTAATTTTTTATCAAGAAAACATCACATGGAATGCACATGTGATATTTAAGGGCTTATTTATTTTTTTATTATCAAAAAAAGAAAATTTACGGAAAAAATATTTTTTTTAATATATTAACGTTTTTATTACGAGTCGCGGTTTCAAACCGCGACTCGAATTTTTTTTTTTTTTTTTTAATCGAGTCGCGGTTTCGAACCGCGACTCGAAGTTTTTTTTATTTTTATTTTTTCGAGTCGCGGATCGGAACCGCGACTCGGTGTCGCTGTTCCGATCCGCGACACCGAGTCGCGGTTTCAGTCCGCGACTCGGTTTTTTTTTTTTAAATTTATATATATTAATTATATTTATATATTATATCTATTTAATTTAATAATTTAACGTATTTAAATTATATAAATTTTATGTTATAATTTATATTTTACGTATAAATTATATTTATATAAATTGCAATATTACAAATTTAAATAATCAAAAATATAATGTTAAAAAATTGTATTATATAAAAAATACAAGTATCATCAACAATCCTCCTATGGCACATTTTCTTGTATTGAAGAATCTCCTTGTTGTTGTTGAGCTTCTTGCCTTGCTCGCGTTTGCCGCCAATCCATCTCATTATGAATGCGTGTTGTTTGATTTCGACCAGGACGTGTGACGTACGGATAGTAGGGTCGTGGACCAACTGGAAATTTGGATCATCCCAATAATCTTCCGACTGCACTGGTTCAAAATGCTTAGAATATGTGTTGTTGTAAGCCATCACATCATAATAATCCTTAACCATTGATGCAGCACTAATATTGTATGCACCGCATACTTTTTGAGCGTGAGAACAAGGGATGCCAAATTGATTCCACTTGCCGCATGAGCATTCTCGGTTTGGCAATTTTGACAACATGGGTGTTCATCCCATGTCTACCTTGGCGCCTGGTAACGACCGACGCGGACTGTTGAGCGTGACTGTATTTCGTGACCGTGTGCTCAACAGCTTTTTGTTGCCAAGATATGAACATCTTGCATGCGAAATCCGTCCACAGTTGGTTGTTTTGTAACATTTTTTGACCCTTCATCGCCCGCACATGAAAATAATGGACAGTACGTTCTAAAGTAATTTCAACTAGTGCACTTACAGGCAGGCGGCGAGCCCCCTTCAGAACTCCATTAATGCATTCTGACATGTTGGTCGTCAAAACCGCATCGCCATCCACCATCATGAGAAGCTGTCCATTTTTCCTTATTAATTGCGTCTAAGTATGCAAACGCTTTGACATCCTGCTTCTTTATCTCGTCCATAATGCGGTTGAACTTTCTTAATTGATATTCTGAGCCAGCTTGCCAACAGAGATCCTTCAATACCACATTTTTAATAGTATTGTTAAAATTGGAACACACATGGCGTAAGCAATACCGGTGCACTCCATGTGGTGACACAAAGTCCGGACCTTCACGAACTGCTTTAATGAGTCCGGCATGACGGTCAGAAATAAGGCACATCCCTCGTCGCCCTCTTATAACATGTCGACTCAATTGTTGAAGAAACCACTTCCAAGATGGATAAGTTTCTTCATCGACTACTGCAAATGCGAGAGGCAGTACCTGTTGATTCCATCCATGGCAGCTGCAATTAACAGTTTGTACTTATATTTTGTGTATAAATGGGTGCCATCTACACTAATAACATTTCGACATAACTGGAACCCATCAATACACGGTTTGAAAGCCCAGAAGACATATCCCATCACATATTTACCAGTTGACGCCTGTAAGCCCTTGTGTTTCCATTCAACAATAGTTCCTGGATTATATTTTTGGATAGCTCCCAAATATGCAGGTAGCTTTTGAACAGAGCTCTCCCACGTGCCATAACAATTTCACGTGCCATTTTCAAACTGTACCATGCCTTTTGGTATGGTACATCATACCCTGTTTGGTCCTTCACGTTCTGAATGACATGTTTTATTCCATAGGAGGGGTTGCATTTCACGTGTCCTAAATGCAAACTAGCAATATAAGCCCTGTTTATATTACCGTGTGAGAGGGACATATTATTCAGAACACATGTATGTGTCCCCCCATACATGGTTATTGCCCAACGTCTAAATTTTGGTTTGTAACCACCTCGAACCTCCCATCTACACCACTGCTCTGTAAAAAAAAAAATGAAAAATTCACAAAATTAAGTAATGATGTATGCTTGTAAGACGCGATATATAAAATATATATTAAATTATATACCTTCTGTACTGTGCTTGCAGAGCACTTTCCACTTAGTTCTTGAACTCTCAGTTACATAATACTCGCGACGTGCATGCCGTATAGAGTGATCTTGCACCGCTTCCATTAGCTCTTCTTTGTTTTGAAGAGCATTCCCTTATCAAGCCTGCCTTCAGATTTATTATAAAATTTTGCATACCTCAAATTTGGTACATCAACAGAATCTGCAGGTATCTCCGGGCATGTTTGTTGAAAAAATTGTATAGAGCGGTAAAATGTCGGCTGAGTATTCAAGTCTGGCAAAGTCGGTTCAGAAGATGTTTCTGCCCCACGTTGTGCAAATGTTTCTGCCATTACATTTATATCAACACGGTCTGGGCCATCCTCAGGTGGAATTGGATATTCCGCTTCATCTGGTTCCGAAGCTTCATCTGATTCATTTACAAAAGAGTCTGCTGTTGGGTCTTCTCCATCATTTTCATTGGGTATAAAATTTTCTGACAATGGAGTATGTGACTGGGTAGGCTCTGTATAATGGAAATCAATATTATCTAGGCCTTGAGTAACAGTCACCAAGTTGGGTGTATAATATTCAGGCTCAGAATGAGATGTACCTGCACCAAAATCAAGATTAGAAGTACCCGCACCAAAATCGGGATTAGAAGTACCTGCCAAGTAGTCAGTGTTGGAACAAGGAGGCAATCCTGGAGTTGCTAAGAGATTCATGTATTCTCCCACTGGTTGCTCATTTGTGGGTTAATATCTCCCCATTGTTGGCTCATCGGTGGGGGAGACTCAACATGAATTTGTTCTGCATCAACGTATAATTCCAACATGGGGATTTCCGCCGCAGGCTCCAACAAAAATGACAGAGAGTCATCATTTGTTATTGGAAAAAGAGTTTCTTTAATGCGACCGAGATATTGGCATGAATGTTTAGCAGATACTTTCAATAAGTATTCATTGCTATCAACACCAATCTTCTGATAAATCTTTTTCAAAAATTGAGCATACGTCAATGAACGAGGTATCCTCATCGCCGCTGCAGGCTGTCGATCATATGTAAAACACCATCCATCACTTGTGTAGTTACCACCGAAATACAAAAAAATATCTACACGAGAAGATGAAGTTGACATACTTTGAAGTAAATATACACCGAAATTACTCAAATATACAAGTTCTGCTTTTTTCAAATATTGATACAAACTTTTGATGCAGCTAAACACTCAAGTGCAGCATGTATATATACCCGAATTAAAGCTGCTGCATGCAAAGTCAATATCAGTGCAGCTTTATATCAGGGTGTGGACGGTCAAAGCTGCAGCATGCATTATTAAATTTAAAGCTGCATGCTGCAGCTTTAAATTTGCAGCTTTAAATTTAAAGCTGCATGCTGCAGCTTTGACCTGCAGTGTACTGCAGTGATGCAGTACACTGCATTGCATGCATTTAAAATAAAAATATTAATAATATATAATAATAATAATAATAATAATAAAAATAATAATAATAATAATAATAAAAAATAAAATAATAATAATAATAATAATAATAATAATAAAAATAATAATAATAATAAAAATATTAATAATAATAATAATAATAATAATAATATAATAATAATAATAAAATTAATAAATAATAAAATAATAATAATAATAATAATAAAAATAAAATAATACTAATAATATTAATAATAATAATAATAATAATAATACTGCATGCATTTAAAATAATTGGGATTGTTATTATTATTATTAAAGGGTGTGGACGGTCAAAGCTGCAGCATGCAGCTTTAAATTTAAATAGATAATAACCGTGTGCTCCCAGGAGCACCATATGGTGCAATGTGGAACTGTGAGCACACTTTCACCCGGACAGTGCGAACAACTGTCCGGGTCATTAGAGATATATTAGATGAGATGCAATATGATCAGGTATTTTATATTCATAACTTTAATTACATATATTCAATCATATAAAATGACATTAACTTGCATTATTTTATTTATTACAGTTTATAGCCGTATGACATGGCATCAAATGTCATTATGGCTTACGCAGGGGATTTTAACCCCAGCTGTGGAGATCAATATGTCCCTTGATCTTTTATGCAATAGTGGAGATGCATCATCCCGAACGGGTCCTTCGCCAGTTTGGGATGATGCAAAATATTCCAGATCAGCCAGATACTCGGGACATGAGCCTGCATAAGATCACCCGTTCCAATCGTACGGGCACAGATTGGGTTTTGCAGCACATACTCTACATCACTAGATGGCAAAGACGATATGACACGGTCATACAAAGACAACCCATTTCCAACAGAAGAGATACAGATCGAGGATATTGGGAATGGTACAACAACATAACACGTCATTTCGTTTCGTCGTCTACTGATAGACGTGTGGAAAGCGGATACCAACCTGGAGATGCACCAATGTTGCAGATTGTGGTATGCTACATAATATCACATGTTTATTTTATATACTTCATTTTTAACAATAATTTTTATTAAAATTCATTATATTTTTATATTTTTTCAGACTCAACAGGTAAATACTCTTCAAACACTTTTTCAATCTAAACCAGTAGACGTTGAAGGGTATCGTCAATTAGTGGCCCAACTTGAACACGAAGTACAAATTATCGCTGAAGCCATAAAAATCAGCCACAACAAACTGCAACACCATCCGATAGTGCTCCCACCACATCCCACAGACAAAGGAGAAGTTCTAGCCAAATGTCTATTGGTTCAGTTGAACGTGGTGATATTGGGGTGGATATAGCTGGTCCTTCAACAGCATATACGCCTCAAGATTACTACGTGCCTCAACCGCTCAGGATTACTATGTGCCTCAACCGTCACAAGATGATTGGTTTCAATCCACTTCATACATGCCAAGCTATGCAGAAGCTTATTCTTCACATGTAGATCTTGACCTTGGCCTTGGTTTTAACCAACCATATGCACCAGAATATAACATTTCACCAGTTCCATTTCCATCATTTAGTGCATATCGTGATAATGTGGAGTCCAGTTCTGCAGCATCATCAAGTGGGTTGCATATTAATTCCGGTGGTGATGATAATGATAGACAAAATGAGCCAATACAAAATATGGGCGAAGAAATAAGAAGACCTCGACGTCAACGACACAGACGTAATTGTGGGACAGGGGGGCATTTTTAATATTTACTTTTTTATTGTATATTTTGTAATAATATATATAATATTTAATTTATTTATTATTAATTATTATTTGTGTTATTTTAAATTGATTTGCGGATAAATTAGATAAAAAAATTTTTTTTTTTAAAAAGACCGAGTCGCGGTCTCAAACCGCGACTCCGAGTCGCGGTCTGTAACCGCGACACGGAGTCGCGGTCTGTGATCGCGACCCGGAGGCGCGGTTCCAGACCACGACACGGAGTCGCGGTTTGAAACCGCGACTCCAATAAAAAATTATTTTTTCAGCTTAAAAATTAAAAAAAAAAAAAAAAAATTGTCGAGTCGCGGTTTGAGACCGCGACTCGTCATAAAACGTTAATATATTAAAAAAAATATTTTTTGCGTAATTTTTCTTTTTTTTTATAATAAAAAATAATTGGCCCGATATTTAAGGGTTATGTGATATGATATTTTTTACATATGCACAATATGTGATATTTTTTTGACAAAAAAGTCTGCAAAAAATGGTCATAGATGGTAAAGTGCAAATGTCATATAGTTGAGATTGTGAGTTAACATTTGACAAGAAAGAAAAATAGAAGTCAAAGAATAAAAACGGGCAAAGTTTAGATGGCAAAATGCGATTTACCCTTATATGTATTAATTTATCAGTACAAAAATATACATGAGAAGATTAAATGAGGGACATAATTGAACATTTATGTAGTTTTGTTTGTCTATGTCAGTATTTTCGGTCCAAATTCTAGCGAAAGAAGATTATGTATAAATCGAGAATTTTTGGAGGGGGTGTTCAAACACTTTTTGGGGAAAAATCTAATTTCGTATTCTCAAAAGAGGTCTAACAGTCTAAGTGTAATTAACATGTGTTATTACATTAAGACCCCCTAAGATAGTAGACTTGTAATTTTGTAAAAAGTAGGAAATATTTATATATTTAAACCTAACTTTAAGATATGTTCATATAATTTTATGGGAAAAATACATTTTACACCCATGTAATACGAAAATAAGCAACCAAAAAAAAAAAAAAAAACTCTGTAAAAAATAAAATAGCAAATTACCACCTGTATTTTGAAAAGTTTGTTTCATTATCTTGTACATAAAGGAGGTGATTTGTATTATTTTTTTAAATATATAAAAGGAATTTGCTAATTATTTTTTACAGGAATTATTTGTTCATTTAACGTATCATAAAAAGTAAATTATATTTAATCCTATAATTTATTTTAAAATTTATAATACATAAATAATTGTGATTATCTTATGAGCGGAATCCTGAAATCACTTTGAATTGAAAAGTGGAAAACAAAGTGAGATTTATAAAGAGGAGTGGGGGGCGGGCTGCATTAGTAATTAGTATGTTGAGTCGGACTCAAGAATTGAATGCTGTCACATAAAAACTCTTCAGCACTCTCTGCCCTAATTAAGAAGCCCTCTACGCCAACTCCATAACCATAATAATCATCTTTCAGACCCTACCTATAATCATTTTTAATAATTAATAATGAGAAATAATTACATTCATCTTTTTTGGTATTGACTATAATTACACGTAAATTTTTTTGTAGTTTCAAAAATTATATTTTGTACTCTTGAAGTCTGGTTTTATCTAATACATAAGTTTATAATTAGTTAAAATTCACTAAATTTGTTGATATTAATGAAAAAACAGGATAAATATTCATATTTACCTCGATTGATTTATTACTGATTTATTGCAGGTCAAATAATTTTTTTTTTATGATCAAATTATCATTATACATCTTCACACGTTAATACATGTAAGAAGGTGTATCTTCACTGTTATAAGGGTAGTTTAGTCAGAAAAAATTGTTTGACTTGCAATAAGTTAATCGATGGTAAATATCAATTTTTATTTAGTTTTTTTGTTAATATCAATGAATTCAATGAATTTTGACTAAAAGAGAGATCTATTTGTTAGACGAAAGCAAACTTCAGATGTACTAGATGTATTTCTCCAAACCATAGGAGGTCTATGTGTAATTATACCAGACCTTAGAAAATATGAGTATAATTATCCCTAATAATAATTTTCTTTTTTTTTTTTTTTTGTTATACAAATGAAAAAGAATTGGTGGCACGGTGGCACCCCCACAAAGCTGACAGAGATAATCGAGTTTGCGTCATGTGTGTCGATCAAAATATCTATAGCTGACTTAGTATCGCTCAACCATTATGAATCATCACACATGTTATGATGTATGTTTAACCTCCGAAATGCCCTGACAATGATTCAAACCTGTATTGTGGGTGTGACACCGTTTAACCTAATTATTAAGACACGATTGATGATAATTAATAATAAATCACAATCTACATCATATAATACATCATCAAAATATCCAAGACTGTACCAATTACATTGATTACGAGACAAGAAGATTACGAGCTGTTGCATAAAGAGACAGATATCCATATACATGCGTTTCAAACAAGACCTTTTGTCAAGCGAAGATTTTGGGGTCATAGGCATAGCATTTAAGTTTAAGACATCATAGTTTTGGAGTTTCAATTTTACCAATTGAGTTAAGTCTCAATGTCAAAGAACCATTCACTTATATTATAAAGTAATAATTATATTTACTTTCCTAATTTAGGTTTATTTACACAAATCACTCATATTTTTGAAAATTTATACATGCACCCACTAGAAACATCGATATTATTTACACAAATCAACATTGCTTTTTAAAAAATTATACATACATCCCTAAAAAAGTTAACATCATTACATAAACTACCCCTATTTTTTTTTTGTTGTACATTGTTTTTATAATTATACAAAAGAAAAAATAATTTGTATAAACAGACCATAGATTAGAGAATATAATTACAATAGTCCCTATTATAAATTTTGAATGAATAAATATTATGGCAATTAATATATAAATTATCAACATTAAATATTTATAACTAAACAATAGATATTATTAAAGTAAACAAAAAAGATTTACTACTAAAGTAAATCGACGCCCGTACATTAAGGAGATTTGTGCTCACGACATGAATTTCGTAGATTGAGTTAGAGTTTATTGTTACAAAATGATAGAAATAAGGTTGACAAAACAATTAAATTATTCAAAATTTGAGTGAAGTCGATAGAAAAAAAAATCATTTTAACTTGATTCATTAAACATAACAAATTAAACTAAAAAAAAAATCGTTAAACTTTTGAGCTTGCCTCGAGCTCAATTCCATTAGTACAAACATAATAAATATATTAGAAAATAGTGAATACAAAATTAAATAATAAATTTATTTTGATAGTAAACAAGTGATTTGTTACGACATGAGACGCATAACAAGTTCATGACACATGGATGATAATTGATGGTGTCCGATTATCATCCAACCGTATTTAATCAAGTGGAAAAAAAAGAAAAAAAAAAAGAATAGTTGTGTCATTTTATTGAAATGATGTGTTTATTGGGTGAAACCCTTTGAATGAAATGATGTATCCATTAGAGTAAAGTGGTATGTCTTTTAGGTGAAATGACGTGTCTATTCAAATGAAAGGTCATAATATTTCGAAGGCATTGGACGCGTCCATTCAGTGATATTTTTCGAACTTCAATAAATAGGTCCTCCCATTTTATTTCATTCATTCAATTTATTTTCAGAGCATTTCAATGTGTTTTCAATAAAAGCATGTTGTCTTTTATTAAGAGAGTTCCAAAATATTATTTGGTTTGTTGTTTATCAAAGTTTGTAATGCTGCTATTTTGATATTGTAAGTCGTTGTATCTTGGGGGGCAAATTGTTGTTTCTATTAACACCAGAGTCGGGCAATAATTGTCTTAAAAATAAAGAGTTTAACTTTTGCATCGACTTCATAATACACAAATTCCACATATCCCCCATTTCTCCAAATAAAATATACTTAATGATATCAAATTACCAAGCTTAACTCGTGTTTGATCAAATTAAAGTTTGTTTGAGCTCAATTAGATCTTAATAATTATCCTTTGAAATAAAGTATTTTATTATTTATTTATTTTGTTTTGAATAAAAATGAGTAAGTAGGACTGGTGCACATCTCAGAGACCCACTGAAGAGGATTGTGCCTGCATCATATGTGTTGGTCAAGGTCTGTGTATCTTATTTACTATTCCAAAAACTACGTGGGAACCGGCACAAAGGCCTTAGGATGTATGTTTATTAGTTCCATCAAATATCTTAGTAAAAATTTTAAACCCATATCATGAGTCAGATAATATTCGACTTTAACCACTAAGTCGCATCGACTGATGGTGCTTTTTTACTATTGAATTGGTGATATTTAAAATAGGATAGATTTCAACTACTTTCCCTGAAGTTTGAGACATTTATAAATATCTTCTTATTATTTGAAAAATTACAAATACTCCTTAATTATAGCGACCGTCTAATAACGAGCTTATTTCGTTAGCTTTCGTTAGGTTTTCATCCAAATTTTAAAATACTTTTATTAACTAATATTTCCTATAGATTATTTATTTTACACACCCTAAATATTTTTTACATTTTTTAAATATAATTTTTTATTTTTTACAAATTTTCAACAAAATAAAATAGTAATATCCACTTCACCATTTAAGAGCTACATAATTATTTTTTATTTGAGAAATATATTTATAATTTTTAAAAAGAAATGAAAGAATATACAAATGTGGTGTGTGGATAAACATATTAAAATATTGACCAGAAATTTTCATCCATGTCTTTGCTTATGGCACACTCGTCCTTTACTTGGTGTTGCGTGAGGCAAGACTGCTCCAACCATCATTCACCATTATTTGAAAACAATGTATATATATAAATTAAATTAATTAAACGATAAGTAAAAAGTATTTATATATGATTGATCAATCACATGATAAATATAGTAGTCAATTCAAATTGATCAAACTTGATACGAATAGAAGCTTTATGGTCACTTTTTAGAGGAAAAACACTTTTAATCCCCAAACAAGCACTTTTTTAGTTACTAGTCGTTATGGCATATCGTCTCTGCGTGCATGTAATAAATAATTATTTATGCTTTGAAATTATTATAAATAAGAATAAAATATATAAACTAGCACATCACATTTAAAAATAAATAATAATAAATAATTTAGCAATATTATCTCCATAAAAATTTTGGTATGGTTGTTTGACAAATTGTCATTTAAAAGTGAAATTTTCATATTAGTATAATAGATAGATTAAAAGAAGAATTTGAGTAGAGGTGGTTGAAAATATATAAGGGCATTTTTGATAATTTTAAAAAAGTAATTTCGTGGTGTGAGTAATTGTTATTTATGACTAAATTTAATAGAGTTTTTTTTTTTTTATATATATAGTATAAATATTTATCATTTCAGTCAATTGATTGTTAAAATGAAGCAGATGTAGTCATGACAAGCACGTGACACTAGACTGGGATGAGGGCACGAACGAAGGATACTTTTCTCTGATTTAAAAGTCAACTAATAGAATAACAAAAATTATACAAAAAAAAAAAAGGTCAGTCCAGAAACCAAAATTGACCAACGATCCGTTGTCTGAGTGGTGAGGTTGAAGTCTTACAACCACCAAGATATTATGAGTTTGTTCTATGAATACAGATGTTTATTCTACTTTTAATATGTTCATTTGTTTGCTCTGAATATGTTTGTTGATTTAGAACTATCAATGTATTTTTTTTTAAAAAAAAAAAGAAAGAAATCAAAAGTGTAAATGATAATGATTAGGAACTAAATTAAATAAGTTGTCTTATTTAGAATTAAAAGTGTAATTATGGTAAAATTAATACTAATTTTAGATTGTTAAGGTAATACCTTTTTTTTGGACATGTAAACGTCCTACGCCGACTGCCAAATTTAGTAGCTAGCAAACAATTGTGACATCAATTCATGGGTTGATTCACTACACTTCATTTGTAATTTTCAAATATACCCTTTAAGAAAGGGTTAAATACATTTCGCACCTTTAAAATATGCTTATGGTCGTATTCACCCCTAAACTATGAAGTATGACGGAAATTAACACCTTTAACAAAATAATTTTACATTGATAGAACAAAAAACGACCTTCTTATTTACTTCTTGTGCTTTTCAATTCACTCCCTAAAATCTATTTTATTGAAAAATCTTACCCGAAATTGTTTTTAGTGATTTTAAATTTTATATTGATTTTTTTATTTAAAAACAATATTTAAATTTTATAGATTTTTATAAATTATATAATACGAAAATATTTATAAGCTCAATATATATAAATATTTTATAAAGTAAATTAATGTTAAAAGAATACACATAATGATATGTGAATTGTGATGTAATTGTATAAATAATGCATATAATTTTAAAATAATATGTTATATATTATATATTTTATATTCATTACATGCTCTAATATTTAAAATATATCAAATAATTACTCACAAAAATTATAGAATATTATAGATTGGTTATATGTATAGATTTGCATATTGCACAATACATATATATATATATATATGTTTTATATAATAGTATTGTATTAATAATATTTTTAAAAAAAATAATTTGTAAATCTATATTGTTTATACAGATTTCTATACTAATTAATTACACAATAATGCTTTTTTTTTTATTTTAAGTAGAGGATTTATACTAATTTAAATTATATTTTGATTATATAAATGTTTTAGGAGATATAAATAATTAAGGCATTTTTCATATAAATTTGGGTTAAACACACTTTGCCTCATTAAATTATTCTTTATGCAACATTTATTCTTACACTAACAAATATAATATTTATGGGGAAATTACATTTTTAATCCCAGTGTATTGCATTTTTTGTCCTAATTTGTAGGCTTAGTACATTTAGTCCCATAGGATAAATATTGCAGCATTTTTAACCTCATAAGATAAAAATTGTCAAGTTGAGCTGAAACATACTATTATTATTATTTGATTTTATTCGAATTATCATCAAGCAGTTTAAGCTTAATTTGATTATTAATCAAATCAAACTCAAATGAGTTTTAATTGAATCGAACATGAGTCAAGGTCAAATAAATTGACCGTTTCAAATATTCTAGGGTAAGTTACAATGAGATCTCTGAGATTTTGTATAATTATAAATATATCTTGTTGATTGAATTGATTTTAACGGTAGTCTAACAATTAACCAAATTCATTAGTCTTTGTCAAGTTTTCATCCATTTTTTGTAGTAAACTAACCACAACACTTATGGACTATATATTAATTATAAATTTACTTATTTTTAAAATTTTATGGACTAAGTGGATAATTTTTTTTTAAATAATTTTTTCATCCACTTGGTTTTTTTTTTTTAAAGAAAGAAAAAAATTATAGTAAGGGCAATCCAAGGACTACACGATTTTATCAAGTATAATGGGGAAGGGATATTTATAATTTCTTAAACAACAAAGATATTTATATTATGTGAAATTTGAAGAAAGATCATTGTAATTTACGTTATACTATATTATTTTTTCAACTACCCAAATTGAGCTCGAACCAGTTCGAAAACTTATCGAACGGAAAACTCTCTCGTTCAAACTTAATTTATTAAGTTTAACGAATCAAAACTAAAAAAAACGTTCAACAATCAATTTCAATCTCACTCGAACATCGAATAATTTAATTTAATTTTCCACCCTAATATCATATCATATATCATATAAAAAAACAAAAGAAAATGATGGTGCAAGAAGAATCATAAGTTTTAGATGAAATCCCACCTCAAATTTAGAGTGTGGTAGTGCCATACACATAGTACTTCACTTTTGATCACAATGAAGTCAACTCCTTTGGACATCATTGCATATATTACCCACAAACACAATGCAAGAATCCACCAAGCTCCCAAACACTTGAGCTGCAATCCTAGTGGGGAGCATATGCTTCATCATCCCATTACATTTCATTTCATTTGAACCACCCCACAATCACATTACATGTGCTTCGGGATTTTCATTTCTTTTTTACACCATTTATTTTTAATTTGTGGGTTTCTATTTCTAATTTTATTTTGAATGTGAGAGGAAAAAAAAATGTATCTTTTGATAAAAAAATTTAGTATTTATATTATGAATGTGTGTAAAAAAATATCAAAAAAATGTAATTATGAGAAAAAAATTTATGTAGTTCAAATAATTCTCTTACGTACACGACTGCTCAAGATCGATGTTCATTACGATAAGTGAATTATATCAGAAATTTGTTATGTTTGAATATAATATTAGCAATATTTTAAAATAAACATTAGCTTATTGCTGAAAATAAATAAAAAAATAACGGATTTAATATATAATTTTTGTTTTTAAACTGTTTAAACTAAATTGATCCAAATAAAAGTTACAAATAACTTTCTTCCAAAAATTTTCAACTTACTTACATTTTCACGAAAAAGTATATATCTTAATTTTACATTTGTTTTTGCGTGAAATGAGAATATATTTTGATCAGTTAACGAGATTGCATTTTCTATAAATTTGTCGTGTCAAATTAATATATTTCTAATAAAATACATATAAATAGATATATTTTTTACTTTAATTACTATTTCAAAAACTAAAAATAACGAGCACAAACAAACAGACATTCCAAGTCTTTCTTTTATTTTATTTTTTTCACAAACACTCTCGACTTTCACTATATATTTAATTTACAATTATTTTTGCAAATAATTCACGCAGCAAAAGTAGAAATTATTGCAAATACGTTAGAATAAATGAAAACATTTTAGCTAGGGGCAATTATGTAACTTCAATCACTACTATATTACACGAACAATCCCAAACAAATATACTCCTAAATCTTCGTAATTTTGTCATTCCTTTTTTTTTTGGGAAGGGAAAAAAAAAACGTGTACATACAAATAAGAAATGGAAAGAAAAAGAATAATAACTTGAGCGGGGGGTAAAACGGTAATAGTGGCAGGAAATGATCGGCGTAGTTAAAAGTCAAATGGCCGCGGAGATGAAATCAAGTGGGTTTGTGGCTGTACCTACCGAAATCGGCGAGTTTTCGGGACCGGTTCTTGCAGAACGACGCCGCCGTGGAGAGGTGTGGCTTCTGCTGAAACCTGGATTCCCCGGCCACCACCATCTCCGGTGGCACTCCCTTTTGATTCCAGTGATGATTCGGGCTGGCCCGAACCAAAGGGCTCAAACAGAAACCCAAGCCCGGTACGTTTTTTGTTGTCCCGTTGTCGCCCTCCCTCCGCCCCGCCGCATCGACGCCGGTGTTCTGCGCGGGGTCTGCTTCCAGCCTTGGGAGGATTCGGATGAGTAGCCGCTTGATCCACCGTGGCAATGCTCGTCCTCGTCATCGGAGTATCTCGCAGGCGACATTCCTCTATCGCGGTTCCGGCAGATTCTTCGTTGCGCTCCGGTCGTGCTTTCTTCGATTGAGAACGTCCTATTCTTCTTCTTCCGGCGGCCGGGGATAATGGTGGAAAACCACGAGGGAGAAGCCGAGCAAGCATCAACTGAAACTCCAGGATCCGAAATCGGACCCGAGCCCAAATCCGGTTTCGCCGATTTCGATCTGAAGAGACCCATAAACAGCGAAGAAAAACTCCCTCCCTTACTCTTCTTAACCCCAACCGTAATCGAGCCACTGGGACCCACCTGGGGAGTGCTGTAGAACCGCTGCGGCTGCCGCTGGTGGTGGTCGCCTTGGAGCTGCCAAGTGGCGGCGGCGGCGGTTGTTTCGGACTTCCGTCGCGAGATATAAGGGGAGACAGACCTGGGAAACGAAAGAGGCGGCGGTTGCTGCGCCTCAGATTTCCGGCGGTCTTGCTGGGCCTGTGCCTGGATGATGGCGAATAGGCGTTCACGGAGGCAGGAGGCGCAGACGCCGACGCTGCTACTGAGGTCCGTGAGATGTTTCTTACACTTCATTTACTGCTCTATAACAACACTATTATCGCGTATGTATATATATATAATATATATATATATATATGCAGAAAGTGCGTTTCTACTGGAGCAGAATTGCGATGAGAATCGGGGGCTGACCCGATTATGACATTACTCTAGGGGAGTTCTGACTCTTCATCCCAGTACGTGTGAGAATTGAAGGATTTGATGAGGATTTCAACGTTCAGGCTTTGTCTTCTTCTTCTTCTTCTTCTCCTGGTTTTAGAGAGAGAGAGAGAGAGCAAGCAGGCACAGAATAAGAGTAAAAGGGTTTGTGAGCTTTTAAGAGAGAGAGAGAGAGCAGACTTGTGGGGGGTTGGAACTAAGTGGTGAAACTGTCCCAAGCTTTATTTATTAATTTATTATTTTTTTCTCTTTTCTTTTGGAAGAAATATAAGTTTTTTTTTTTAAAGAAAAATGAAATAATGATGGTGTTCGTATTGTGTTGACTGAAAATAAAAATTTCCATGTTTGAGTTGATTCTATTTTAATTTAAGATTATCAACTTATTTTAAAAATCATATTATACTCTTTCTTGATTAAATTTGTTATGCTGAAATGACACCTTCTCCATTATAGGTTTGATCATAGAATCATAAATGTAGTAAAAAGATTTATTTGTCTTTTAATTTATAGGGATAATTACATTTATACCCTCTCGTGTGTGGTAATTTTACATAAACTATTCTTATTTTTTTGCATAAGTACATAAATCACTTTTGACGGTCAAAAAACATAGATAGTTTGTATAATAATATTATTATTTTTGGATGTTGTTTGTGTAATTTTGTTAAAAGATAAGGGTTGTTTGTGTAAATAATATTTATTTATTTGGTGAGTGTATGTGTAATTATTTAAAAAGTGCGGGTGATTTTTTTGAAAAGATAATTGGTCAGGGGTGTAAATGTATTTATCCCTAATTTTTATATATAGTAACTTCTTCAATTTATGATTTATTATACTCAAAAAGTATTGGCTCTAGTCTCGGATTGGCAGTTGAAGAAGGACTTGCGAGGCTTATAACGGACAAAATCTCATACAAGGGCTCCAATCATGATTGGCGAATGCATGTCGGATCATTTGGCGCTCTTTGTCGAAATAAGATCGTGTGCCTTTCTCAAGCGTCTCATAAAGAGGGTCGATTATGCTGAACGATGATGACTCTCACTCCACATTGATTAACAAGTGAGAGATTTGAGTGATTTATAATTTTTAAGTCCTACACATCAATAAGAATCAAGGGACTTAAACAACTCATAAGCTTTAAGGTCTTTCAGAGACTTTTATCTAGAGGGTTGATTATATTGGACTTATAAAGCAGATCAGTGACTTCAACAGTTTATAAGTCCTTCACCCGATCTCAAAACTCTCATATCGAGGGCTGATTATGTTGGACAGTGATGGCTATCGTTCTACATCATCAACAAATAAGAGACTTGAACTATTTATGAGTTCTAAATCCTCGTCTCGTCTTCCCAACGAAAATTTTTGCAGGAGAAAAATCGTGTAGCTCCACCTAGAACGGACAAATACCCTGGATAAAACCTTCGACCGAAATGCCCCAAGGCACACCAAATTAATAATTTGGTTTTCTTTATCGAACGTATGAAATGATATAATAAATTCCACATATCTAAAAAGTAAATAAATATACTAAGAAGGATTCAATTAAAACAAAATTTGACAAGACTACAAGAGTATAAACATTGATTGGACTTGGATAATTAACATCAGAAAGTGGTTGTGATTGATTTTTCAGAGATTTAGGGATTAAATAATTATTGTTTCCAACCTTATGGAAAAGTTAATTCTTCATTGGCTGCAACTTTTAAAACCTTTTTAGGATTAAATTATCACTTACAATGTACGAATATTTTAAAAAATTATTCAATACAATATCGAATATATTTTAAATATATATTGGATATGGCATTCGTGTATTCAAAAATATAAAATAATAATAAAGAATAGAATACGGTGTGCATGTCCGACACATTTAGGGTACAATTGAGATTTTTTATATATATTTTTTAAGTCGTGTATTTTGATTAAGAATTTAAATATAAGACAAACTTATTTTATATTTTATTTTGATATTTTGCATAGTACATACTTTAATTTTATGAGAATATATATATGTATATATAGTTATAATTAAATTTAGCCAAACACCCCTAATTATGGTGAATTTAATTCACACAACCATAATTGGCTCGGTATGAATACTAGTGACCCCTCTTGTACCTTTTGTTTTAATAGATACAGTTGGTTACATTATTTAATACATTCATATATTTCATATCAAATTAATAAGTTTTTAAAAAAACAAAAAATACGTCCAAACGAAAGAAACAAATAAAAAAAATTATTGAAATCATCACACCCCTTTTCCTAAAATTTGATAGTTACACGTAGATACCTAGGGTTTGAAAATTACATCCAGTACCCTTTACATTTGAAATTTTCGTCTAACAAATAGATCTCTCAATTAGTCAAAATTCATATAATTTATTGTTATTAGCAAAACAGATTCAATGAAAATTCATATTTAGACAATACCCACAAATAAATAGATAATACGCCACCTTTTTTTTTTTCAAATTTTAATTATTATTTTCAAATACTATCGACTTTTATTTTTTAATCACTTATTCTAAATTAAGCACTTCAAAAAAATTATTATAAGTTTTTGCAAACACTCCTATAATTATAGATATTTTACTAGTTTTCTCGAGATACGTGTAGATGTTTTCGAATAAAAGAATTTGTCAGCTGCATTTATTGTCATATTCAATAGGAAAAATAAGACTTCAAAATTTTATCACTAGGGTTCGTTTGGTTCATTAAAAGAATTTGGAAGATGAAAGGAAGGGAAAATAATATTAATTTTTTTTAAAGTTGTTTGACATAATTGAAATGAGATTAAATTTCAAATGTTTTTCATAATTTGGTTTGAGAAAAATAAATGAGAAGGAAACACTGATTTTTAAGATTTTACTCATTAGCATTTTATTTTGTAAAAATAAATAAGTTAATATTATATTAAAATAATGTGGAGTTACTAAACATTTAAAAAATTATTAATAAAAATATTTATCAAATAAGAAGAAAAATATTTTTTACTGTTATCTTTTTTAAAAAATTATGTACGTGTGTTATTAGCTGGGAAAGAAAAAAATAAAAGAAATGAAAAAAAATTAGATGCATAGGGAATAGAGTAAATATAATAATATCTGTATTTTTTTTATTTTTTTGGCCTTATACTTTCATTTATATGTCCAATTTTGGACAAAAATAATATTAAATCCCAAAGAAATTTTATATACATTCAATTTTACTTCCCGTTCATCTATTCTCTATAGCCAAAAAAGATTTTTTTTTTTTTAGGTAAGAACGGTGAACTATTATTAATTGAAATGAATCGATTACAAGTACAATCATTCCTGTTGTCATCAATATGTAACAAAGACTATTACAATAATCATATACTGCTCAATAACCCACTATAGACAACAACTCATACTATGCAGTAGACCAACTCTTATTATACATTAGACAATATCTCACGTACCTGGCGAATTTGAATCCATAAACATTAATAAATCTGGTCAAAGTCTTATAAATATATTAATCTAATTTATTTCAAGTATAGTTATATTATAATTAATTACTATAATTTAGCATTTTTTGAATTTTAATACACTGAGTAATGTAATAAATTATTGCCTAAAATTACACATAATTATTTTTTTATATCACTTTTACTATTTCGTTTCAACTTTAAACACGTTGAATTTGTTAGCTTGAAATGGACCTCCTCTTTGATGACAACAATTGACAGCGATCGAAGACATGAAATATATATTAAATTAAAAGAAAAAACAAATTTATAAAATTCTTGATACATCATTTCACAATTGAGTTAATCATACTTAGATCCCTATAAAAATATGAAATTATACTTTTTCTTAAAAATGTTTAAAATACTTACTCCCCTCTAAAAAATTTATTATTTACACTTGACCCCCTTTCGTGAGGATTTGGAAAAAAGATATTGATGTTAACAAAAAAAAATTATATAGAATTTTAATTTTATACCTCATTTAATATTCCAATGTAATGATTTATACTTATAAGGGAAAAATATATAATATTAAACCTCACTCCATATAATATATATGTATTATATTTATCTTTTATAAGTACAAAAAATATATGAGAATATTAAATGGGAGGCAAAATTAAAATTTTATGTAATTTTTTTTGCTAACGTCGATATTTTTCTTTCAAATTCTAACGGAAGGAGGCCAGGTGTAAATAATTTTTCTTTGAAGGGGATGTAAGTCTAATTTCAAATTTTTTTTGGGGAAAAGTATAATTTTTTATTTTAAGAGGGTCAAACAATATAAAATAATTATTTCTTTAAATGGTTTCCTAATAACAACTATGGAAAAAATCCACATCTATGGTCGGATCACTATCATTAATTAATAATTATATTTTGGATATCTATCTTAAAAGATGCATTTTTTTTAAAAAAAAAATCTAGCTATATTTCCTATAATAATTACACTAGAAAAAAATTAATATTTAATAATTATTAATTATCATAATTAAAAATAAATAATTATAGTAAATAGTCATTGTCCCTGGTTATGTAATGATTGTTGGTTCGTAATTTCTGCAAGTATGGTTAAAACATTTATCATGGTTAACATCTTGGCAAAATTAGTTTCAATGGTGAATAATCTAAGATTTTGCATCAATTTTTATTTATTCATGGTTAATAACAATTATTTAGCGTAACTTTAGTCTATCTGCAATCAATAGTAAATTTTCTTCTAGTTAACAAAAAGTCAAAATTTTTCAGGAAGAGAAACAACTCTTCCCAAAATCTTACTCAAAAGACGATGAGTTGGAATCTCATTCTAATTAAGAATTTTTGCGGTTCCGGAGGTTCCATTTATAGAAAAACCCTTACTGCTTGACCTGAGAACGACGTCCTCCTTGGTAGCATGTTGTCGTCATATTCACGCCAAACTACAATTTTGAGTCGAGGATAAATTTCTACGGTTGTCAATAGGTCAAATTTTAGCACTTTTTGGCCTTTCTAGTCAAGCAATTTTTTTTTTTTTTTTTTTTTTGTATTATTATTAGCTTAAAATTTTATCATAACAAATGCTTTGAGTTTAGGACTATTTTAGTCAAATTTCATGAAATTTGAGAAAAAAAATCCAAATTTTAAACAGTTTTTCGACCTTTTTATTCAATCAAGTTTATTTTTTCATTATTCATTTGTAGTTATTATTTATGTTTAAAATGCACTTATAAGTAAAGCACAATAAAAGCTCATAATATTTCTAGTTTTCTCTACTAGAACTCTGTTTATAAATTGTCCATTTGTACCACATCCATTGGGTCTTCATGATATATATATTGCACATAGATTATAAATTAATAGAGAAAGCAATTTATAATAATTGTCCAATAAATTCAAGTTCATAGCTGAATTTCATAATGCATTTGGTGGGTTTGGAGGCAATTCTCGCATCTAACAGGTTTGTGGGTCTAGGACTGACAAATGGTATCAATGTTGATCGCCAAACAAAATCAAGAACTAAGGGCTATACACACCGAATTACCTTTTGAACCCGTAGGAGCCATTTTTATAATCCCAACGCTTGGTAATCGATCATGAATCCAGTAAAACGGGGCTCAGTGCACGACACTACTTAAATTAGAATACGTGACTCTCATCACAGGGTCCTCCTAATAGATTCCTGAACAGAATTGCTCAACAAAATACACGAATCCACTATTTTGTTAGATAACTTTAACATCTATCACGCGTACTTTGACAAGTTATCCTCATCACACACGTGTGTGTATATGTTGTATATGGCAATTGATTCTTGGTAGGATATGTCCAATTTTCCATGCCATTGGCAATAATATTTTTCAAGTATGGTGAAAATTATGAGCACATGGAAATGAAGCAATGTATGAGAAGGTGTACAATTAAGAGCCCTATCTCATTTATGTATTTTGCCTTGATATTTTAAAACACCCCAAATTTTTATACATCCAAATTGTCCTACTCCATCCTTCTATGTTGGACTTGGACTAGGTACTAAGTTCCACAAGATTCGCATTTATGACGCAAAAAGGCTTTGGATTGCCCATGAACAACAACCTCCCAAAACCTTGTATAAAGTTCTTTGGAAGATTAAAAAGAAATGTTGCAAGTTCCAATGTCAAAAAAGTTATTATAATTTCACTATATATAGCCATAAATTTTTGCGTTAACAATTGTCGTTGTTCTGACATTTAGAGTCTAATCCAACATTATATCAAAATTCGTCAAATGGGAGTACTAGCTTTGCCTGAAGAGAGTATTGGGATAAGTTTATTGACTTTTCAAAATATCTTATAAGTTGTTATAAGTGTTTGATAAGTTTTAAAAATGAGCTTAATAAGATTAAAAAATAAAATGTTCAGAGGTTATAAGTTTTTTTTTAAAAAAAAAAAGTAAGTCTACAACTTATTTTTAAGATTTTAATAAATTCCTTCACTTTTGATCGTATTAATTTAAAATTGTCGTTGCCTTTGTATAAAACTTTATAATTTTATTTTATAATCTTCTTATAAAAATATTTTAAATAGGTAAAAGTCAAGCGGCTCCAAATGAGCAATTTGGAGTTTCTTGATGTAACACGTTGGCGCGAACTTATATGATAAAAATTCCGCTAAATCTTGTCATGATTACACAAGACAATCTTGCTGTAGTCACTTGAGTAGTATTAAGAGGGTGTTTGGTTAAATTTATTTAAAATTTCTTATAAGCTCCTACATTTTATAAGAAGTTTCACGGAGTTGTGATTGGAATCTTATTTTTAAAATAAGTTTTTGGATAAAATAAAATTATGAAACTTATAAGCTCGTAATATATGTATATATTTTTTTATCTTATAAGCTCATATTTTAAAATTTTCAACAAGCACTGCTGAACATCTTAATCTATTATCCATACTCTACACTAATATAAAAAATACCTTTTATTTTTTACTAACAACATTGATACAGTTGCATTAATTTTGAAAGACGAAAGTTGTACCCCTATGGAAAAAAGGACCAATATTACTCCAACCAAAAATACTTAATAACAATGTGTTAGGCACGTGACCCACATCATTAAACTGTAGATGGAAAAGTGCATGATGATATCAAAAGTGTTAATTTTTACAAGTTATGAGACTAAAAATGACAATCCCGTAATGAACGGGATCAAAAGTGACATGAGCCTAACTTATGGACTAAAAGTATTTATTTCCCCCCTTAAAATCTATAATAATATAATTACTTAATTTCTTTCAAGTGATCCAAATAATCTTTTAACCGCCAATCTTCTACGATTATCTTCTTCCACCTTAACTCATTCTCATCACTTGCTCACTTTTAATCATATATTTATTTTTATATTTGAAGCTTCTATCCTATTCATCTGACTTTATACACGCAAATATTACATGTCATAACGACCAATCTTATAAAATGTTTCGAAAAACTCGTCAACTCACCCAAACAATCCTTAACGAAATTGAGCCGTTGAATGATAATATTACGACATTACTAAAATTAAATAATAATCACATATAAATACCATAAAATATTATTCCCAATTGAATAAAAATGAGTTGTCCATGAATAATTGGTATGGTGGTCCTTCATAGTATTGGTCGGTTAACCGCTAGTATGTATCTATGTAGTCCAAGAAAATGAAAGAGTGTGTAATAATATATTGATGAAATTAGGCTAAAAGTGTATGAAAATGGAAAGTTTTCTACTTTGCACATGATTCTAGACCTCCACCATTTGTCTTATTCTTCTTGTTTACAGCTATCATCCATCCCTCTTACATTGCCCCAATTTCATTTCAAAAGGAATCATGTTTTTCATACATATAATTTAATAAAATAAATGTATATTATATATGTCCAAAATTATATTATTTATTTCAAGATTTCTTTTTTTATTTATGCATAAAGCATGTTAAGTGCAAAAGTTAAAATGACATTATCGTTGAATTATAATACTTAATTAAATGAAGATGGTCGCGAGTTCTGATGTAGACAAGCGTCCAACATCGGTTGCAGACGAGGAGCTTGAGTGGCTTATAAGCCCCAAGACCTCATCTCTTAGCGAGACGCCTTTTCAAGGACAAATCCGTGAGGTTCGTACGTAGCCAAAGCGGATAATGTACAACGGGGGCCTCTGAATTTTCCCCACAGCATTGATATTTATTTTTGTATGTAGTTTAATGGATATATCTGAATCAGAAAATTAGAATTTCAGGGGCACCGATAAATTGCATGTCGCATCAAGTTCTTAGTGTGGTTTTTGGATAAATTGATTAAAATTCAGCATTGATATTTATTTTTGTATTGTAGTTTAATGGATATATTTGAATTGAGTGAAGAATTTAGAAAAAGGGATTTCAATTGAGTCTTTATCAATATTTTACAAAATATAGTCCGAAGTGAGATTAAAATTGAAATCCTATGTATTATAAAATTATTGAAACAATTTTAAATATTTTGTCACCAGAAATTTGAAATTTCAGGACTTCAAATCAATCAATCCAAATGTAACCTTAGATTGATTGGAAAAGTTGATAGCATGATTAAATAGAGGTTAACCCTTTGAGAACCAAATCATCATCTATCTTATTAAAAGACAAGAAGCACATATCTAAAAGGTTTGTTTGGTTGGCCCATTTTTAGTTAAAATTGAGTTAAGCAAGAACAAGCACAAGCCTTTAAATTAAGCTATGGGCAAATTGCAATCAATTTCATAAAATTTGATGTAATTATGAATATTTATTTGAAAAAGGGTAAATTATGAGGGGATCTTTTAAGGTTTGTCTTAATTATAAATATCATTTTATTATATAAAAATTACAATTATTATCCTGAAATTATAAATACTCTAACAAATACATCATACAATGAGGTGTTAAGAGGGTATTTCTTAGGGTATTTGTGATTTCAAGGGGTTGTTCGTAATTTTTCAAATAAAGATGGGATATTTGTAATTATGTCAAATCTTAAGGGAGTATGTTGTAATTTACCCTTTAAAAAATATTTAATATCACCTTGATTTTAATGATTTTTCAACAATTAGCCAAATCTGTTAGTTTTTATTAGGTTTTCATTCAACCTTTTATGGTGAACTAACCAAAATATTCTTGTAGATTATGAATTATAATTACTTATTTAAAAAAAATTTATGGACTAAGTGGATGGTTTGTTTTACAACTTTTCAAAAATTCTCATCCTATTTGTTTAGTTTTTCTTAATTGAAAAAGAAAAAAATATACAGTAAGATTAAAATTGATAATTGCATACCTCCATCCACGCAGTACATAATTTCATCAAATATCAGCAGTATCTAATTTCTCAAAACAACAAAAGTACTCATAATTATGACAAATTTTAAAAAAAGCTAGTTATAATTTACCTTTGAGCCTATTGAGTAATCAACCGGCTCAACCCATCAAAATGATGTGGAGTCTTTTGTAAAAAAAAAAAAAGAAAAGAAAAAGTAATTACAATTGATTTATAAGATTACTTAATTAAGAGTATAATTTTTATATTTAAAAAAATAATGCAATAGTGTTATTAATCGTCGTTTTTTTTTGTGTAGAGAGTCTTTCCTTTATTATATTGGTATAGAAAAAAAAGAACAATTACAATTGATTCTTAAGATTATCTAATTTGGGTATAATCATCATATTTAAAAATTAATGCGACGATATCACTAAACGCTATTCGTGAGTGTAGTGGCCATTTTTTTTTTTTTTAATATTAGTATAGATTACGAGTACATTATATAATGGGGTGTTTGTGTAAAATTTTGCCATTAAATATGGGGTGTATTTTCAATTACAACTACAACTTAAGGGGTGTATTTATAATTTTATAAATAAAAAAGAGTATTTTTGTAATTAGACTAATTTAAAAAAGTATTAACATAATTTAACCTAGTTTTTATTCTATTTAATTCAAGAAAAAAGAAAGAAAACAAGGAAAAACAATGAAAAGAAATAGTTGGGCTATTATGGGCCGAGCCCAATAAGAGAGTCGACAAATTGTGGGCCGAGCCGGCCGACGCGGTTTTATTCGGTCCAATTCGTGAACCGTTGACTGTTCGCCCCCACACAACGACCGTGACTTTCCATTTCCATTCTGGGGGTCGCGGGCCCACTTGCACAGCAATCATTCAACCTCTATTACCAGAACATGGTACAATTACTCATGCACATGATACCACCTAGGCGATGCAGTACTGGCTCTGGCAGTAGTAAAACAGATTTTTCCCATCAGCGTCACTGTTCAAACTTCGCGTCGGCCTCCAAACTGACTTTCCATATATAAAAAATCCGTTGCTACTGACTGTGTAACTGTTCATTTAAGTAGATTGATTTTTTTCACTGTTTTCGTCTGCAAACAATGGGGAATTATTCTCGCCAGATGAGGCTTTCATCGGCTCTGATGAAGAGTTTGCGGTCGCGGTGGGGAGCTGTTGCCGCCGGGAATGCGGGTGGTGCGAGATCTTTCACCACGACGGAGGGCCACCGCCCTACCATAGTTCACAAGCGCAGCTTGGATATTCTCCACGATCCGTGGTTCAACAAGGTGAGGAGAGAATATGTGAATATTTTGGTTAATTTGGTGGTATTTTGAGCCTACTGTGATGGTTGAGATATTTAGGATCTGAGATTGTGTTGATTGGAGTGTCTGCTGATTGTTTTTGTAAGTTGGTGATGCAGGTTGGCTGCACAATTTAGAATTTTGTATGGTTTTTTTTGTAGTGAATTGGTTAATTTGGTTATTCCTGTTTGCTTGTGTGTGCACAAGTTCAAATTTACTGATTCTTGTGAAGAGTGCGGTAGTGCTATGAAAGAAATTGGAAGAGCAAAAACTGGCTGCTGTTATTGTGAAATACAGGACATGACCATATAGTACAAAAAAGGCTGTATAGAAACTATATCTGGTCATTGTAGTGCGTTTCATGAATGCAGGCTGATAAGTATTTGGTTTTAACCTAAATAGTAAAAAGCAGTATCTGCCCCATCCATGCCACGTGTTTAATCTCTTTGTCCAAGGAAAACCGGTGGAAGAATTGTGACATCTTAGATAAGCTTTAACATGATTTCAATTGCACTTGGTATTCTATTTACTGTTTGGCTCTTAAGGCTTACTGAGCTCATCCCAACTTATGGTTTCTACTTTAAATGCATTATATATTTGGTATTTATCGAGTTATCTATTTTTTTAATCTTTTAATTTCTGTCTTGAGGTAAGTCAACATTCATGAAATTTAGTTTCACCATTTTATGCTTCATAAATATAGGGAACTGCATTTTCAATGACAGAACGTGATCGTCTTGACCTTCGCGGCCTACTGCCTCCCAATGTAATGTCTCCTGAACAACAAATTGAACGCTTTAGTAAGTTCCCTTCCACCATTTTTCTGATTATAGTATTGTTACTCTTCAGTGCTTAATCTGAAATATGGCAGCATATATGTTCATTGCTGGTAAATTAATTTTAAGAAAGATGCTGGGTCGTTTATCATGAATTAGTGTCAAGTATTAATTGTGGTTCATGTTATGTATTTGGTTTGTCTGAGGGCTTTCTATATTGGCTGGCTTTCAGCACCAATAGGTTTAAGTTAGTTGTAGTCTTGGATTGGTTGTGAAGATAATAGCTGTCTCACCAACTAAGAAGAATTTTGCTGGACCATGAAATGTATCAAATCATTTAATTTGGGTTAGATGAAATTTTTGAGAGCTTTATCCATTAATTAGACCAACTTAAGTAAAAATAAATGCTTGACTGTGAGATTTAATTAAAGTTTATGAATTGTGATTTTGAGTTTCAATTGCTTGTACTAATATTAGTTTTGTTTGTTTCATATCTTTCTTTAAATCATAGTGGCTGACTTGAAGAGGCTTGAGTTAAGTGCTAGAGACGGACCATCTGATCCATACAATTTGGCTAAATGGCGCATTCTTAACCGCTTGCATGATAGGAATGAGACAATGTATTATAAGGTCAGCAAACAAATCTGTTCTTTGTCCCCTCTAATAAGTTGTTGTTGGTGTCCTGCAATAACAATGAGATGGTATATGTTAATTAACTTAATTTACTGTGGTTATTTTCACTATAGCACTTTCAAGTATAACAATGGCACCACTAAAATTGTGTGTTGACAACTCTGCATCAACACCATTGCTGTGAATTAGTGCAAGAAACCAAAATGGTGTACTGTAAATGATAATTAGGCCAAGTGTTTCAGTTATACTTAAGAAAACATACTCGCTTAGCTAGCACAAGAGATCAATTTATGTGCACTTGCTGGTGTAAGTAACCTTCCTCAGTGATACTGAAATTTAGAATTGTTCTTTGAATATTTTACAATTCTTACTAGGAAATGAACAAAGGTTTTGGACAGTAATTAGATTGTTCTGTGAAATGTGTTAGATTCTGTTGCTCTTCACCACTGCCAGTGGGCATCCTAGCTGTCTCTGAAGGTCATTGCCCGTTAATCAGACTATATCTCAGCTTGTATTCTGTTGGCCTCAGATTGCCCTAAGAATCTAGCATGGCTTTTTAGGGTAGTTTTTAATCAAGAATTATTTCTTTTATATGAGGACTATTAGTTGACATATACCAAAGATCTCTTCTCTCTCTCTCTTATTTTGATATGATGTTAACAGGTTCTCATTGACAACATTGAAGAATACGCACCTATAGTCTATACTCCTACTGTTGGTCTTGTATGCCAGAAGTACAGTGGCTTGTTTAGGCGACCTAGGGGGATGTATTTTAGTGCAGCAGATCGTGGAGAAATGATGTCAATGGTTTACAATTGGCCAGCAGATCAGGTATATCATACTTGGGGAAAGTCGTTGCGTTTGCTGATATTTCTGACTTCAGGTGTTACATTCACCAGTTATTGCTGCCTGTAAAATGCTCCAACTGATATCACTGTGTCGCACCAGAAACATAAGCACCTGATAATGCATTGACTATGAGCAATTTCTTGGTTTGCTATATCGGTAGTGCTGGGCGGCTAAGTTTTAAGTTTTAACTTTCTGGTGTTGTACCTACCAATATCAAATAAAAAAATTCTTTTGCAGCACCAGTTATATTTTACATTATTTTGTACTAGATTGCTGCTTCTGCATCATGTATCCTCTACAGACATTGAAAAGGACTGCAGTTATTTCGCCGGTTTATCATTAATGATTACCAAAATACTAATATGGCCAACTAAAGTTAGATCTAGTGTTTTGTTTTTAAATACTAGTTTCAGAATTGTCTCCTATGCAATTTACTGATTTATTTAGTTATTGTTTTTTTTCCATATAGGTTGATATGATTGTTGTAACGGATGGAAGCAGAATATTGGGTCTTGGAGATCTTGGGGTTCAGGGAATTGGAATTGCAATTGGAAAGTTGGATCTTTATGTTGCTGCCGCTGGGATAAACCCACAGAGAGTACTGTCTTTTTCCATTTTACTTCTAAATTGCATGAATATCTTTTATATGATATAAAGTTGAACCTGGCTGTACCTCCAAATTTGTCAATGTTTTATGATAATTCTGAAGCCGTCGAGCTGATGAGGATTAAAAACACAAAAATCAGATGTGATATCTATGGTAGCTCTAGAACTGATATGTTTTTTTAAGGAGCTAAACCATTGAATACTTAACAGACCTTTAAAAAGCAATTATAGAAAGAAGGCGAATTATAAAAAGAAGGCAGGGGTAGTTTTTGTGATCTTTGATAATAAGCATGCAGAAAGGATTCAAATATAGGAACTTTATTTTATTTAACTTTCTTAATTAATTTTAGATATTTTTCCTGCCTATCTATTGTGACAATAAACAGCTGAAATGTCTATATATCTTGAATGTAGTTCGCTTTCCTTTTCCTTTTCTGGTTCTTAGTGAGTATTGATTTGTGCAGTAGACTTTGATGTCCTGTGCCCTACAATTTTATTATGATTATCGATTGATAAAGAATAATTCATGGCATACTAAGTAGTTAATGGAGATCTTTGTTGCGTAATCTTGTGGTCCTTGCCTTGCAGCCCTGTCCTCATAATCCATGTCCAATTTTGATCTATTTTTATAGGTACTTCCTGTCATGATTGATGTGGGAACCAACAACGAGGAGCTTCTGAAAGACCCTTTGTGTAAGTACATTGCAGTTATGTTTGTTATGTAACAAGAAATTCATTTAAATTGTTACTTCTCTAAATATCCTCTTTGATGGTCTGTTTATTACCTTACCAAACTGTGAATACCCAGCATCTGAAAATTCTTCTATCGATTAATATGATTATTTCTCTCTCAAGGCCGTTTGTTTGATTAATGTAGGAGATGTTTCATGCAGATGTTATGTTGATGAAGTTGCTCACTGCCGTTCTGCTGATAATTATTTTTTCTTGTTTATCGCCGTGAATTCACCAGTGAATGCTTCTATGTTGAATTTGTATATCTTGTCAAACCAGCTATTATTGAATTCTGTTAAAAGATTTAAAGCCCCTTAAGAAATCTAGTAATGACTTCTACATTGTCCCACTTCTAAACCAGCTTTCCTGTATTGTTAGTGGTTGGTAGGTCATACTCTTCTCCTCTGCTCTTAAGATTCATATCAATGACCTTACTGTTATTTTCTTCCAGATCTGGGATTGCAAGAGCACCGTCTTGATGGGGATGAGTATGTTGCAGTCATTGATGAATTCATGGAAGCAGTCTTTACTCGTTGGCCGCATGTGATTGTCCAGGTGCTTATTTGACTTGCTGGTTGATTATAACCTTCTGATTCTAGTGTGCGGTGTTGTTTAATTTGTAATTCAAAGAAAGTTAATTTCCTCTAAGTTACTAACGCACACAGAATATGTGCAGTTTGAAGATTTTCAAAGTAAGTGGGCCTTCAAGCTGTTGCAGCGTTATAGGAATGAATATAGAATGTTCAATGATGATGTTCAGGTTGGTATTCATCTCCAAGTACTTTTGTGCTACGCCTATTAATGGCATTTATGCTCTGAACACAGCATAGCATCTAGACTTTTATCTTAAATCAATAATTAGTGAAAAAAATTGAGATGTTAGAGAGGCAGTGCTTTCACTCATTATGTTTTTAAGATCTTGTGTCTAACATGGACCATAAATAGGCTAATGCATTCTTATACTACTTGTTCCAACTTGACTTGAAAATTTGAGCTGCTGAGGAGGGGCATAATTCAGTTATTTACACCTTCAAACTGATTGATATGCATGCATGCTGAAAAGGATATAAATGATAACTAAAGCAACAGCAGCAGGATTTTATTTTTTCAGATAGATTAGGGACATTTTTGGTGTGTAAAGTGTAATAAATGTAGATTGAGTCAGACTTTATTGGATTATTCATGGGGATTATACTCTTACTCATATAAACTTCACCCATTGTGGTGTAAATTTTTGAAGGGACTAAGATGCCCATGAGATCCCTAAGATGTATCTTGACAAGATTAGTAGAAGGTCTTTTGTATTCCGTATCTAGGATCGTGCTTCTGCAAATGAATAAGGCTTATATTGGAGGCAGTCTCATTTTCTCAGATAGAATTCATATGAATGTTCCAACAGAGCATTTGTTTGGACATTAATAGTGGATATGGATTGAGGACGATCTCTAGTTGATGTCTCTCCCTCTTTCTCACACACATAGACACAGTCCTAAATGCATATATAATATCTTTGGATTTTCATGCAATCTAGACATAATGGGAGTTTCACTTATGAGAACCACCTGTTAATGACTATGAAAACAATGAATACAAATTGCAGACAGAAAACATTATTGTTAAGAACTTTTACTATTCACATATAATAAAGCTTTATAGTTAACATTGAACTCAAAAGATTAAACATTGATGTAAAGTCAACTTGAATTTGTGCTCTTAAGTTGTCTATGTCTATTGAGAGAAACACTATGTTACATGTGATGCAGATGAACTATCTTAAATGCTATCAGGCATGAAAACATTAGGAGAAACCGATTTATTTGGTATATTCCAAAAGAGTGAAGTTCTAAATACATCACTTTTTGAATTCTAATTTAAACAAGACATACCATAAAAAAGACATTAAACAAAGAATATTACTAGGGTCTTAAAGATTGATAAGTAAACATAAATGAAGTTACTATTATAATCTCAGTTGCATAAGCTGCATGGATTTCAGATAGAACCACCAAGAGATCAAATGAAAGGGGATGCGGTTTTCATACCTTGTTCTATGAATTATGATCTTACAAGATCCTAAGCACCGTGAATTGAGGATTGATGCTGGTTACTGCTGTCATGAGATTTTTTTGTTCTTTTAGTAGTATCATCCTGTGATAACAAAACTGATTTCTGAATAACTGCATGCTATAAGTCATAGACTTTTCTTGTTCTTCACAATTGAAAAGTCAGTTTATGTGTGTGGTTCCCTGCAAATATACCAACAGGGAACAGCAGGGGTTGCACTTGCTGGTCTTTTAGGAGCAGTGAGAGCACAAGGAAGGCCAATGATTGACTTTCCAAAGATGAAGATTGTCGTTGCTGGTGCTGGGAGGTATTATTTTACTGGTGGAGTTGGTTCTCCATTTGTTCATTGTACTAGCAGCTGAGACTGTAATTGCAGTGCTGGAATCGGCGTTCTCAATGCTGCAAGAAAAACGATGGCAAGGATGCTAGGAGATACGGAAGTTGCTTTTGAAAGTGCTAGAAGTCAATTCTGGGTTGTTGATGCTAATGTGAGGAATCTACTAGTATATATCTCTTAATTTGCTTATTTTTGGTTGGTTTCTATTAGTTTTATGTGTCTCTTAGAGAATACAACTGCTGCTTGCTTTTAAGCTGAAACATCTAGCAACAATTTTCTTGTTTCCATCTGCAGCTATTAAAAATATTCTTCAACAGCTGCAAGTACTGAAATAGTAAAATGATAATGCTTATGTGATTCAGGGTCTTATAACGGAGGCACGTGAAAACATTGATCCAGAAGCTCGCCCATTTGCTAGGAAGGTGAGAGAAACTGAACGGCAAGGGCTGGCAGAAGGAGCAAAGCTCGCGGAAGTGGTCAGTATATTAAGACTTGAGCAACTTCTAAGATTGGATGCCTTAATTATTAGATGTCCTCTAGGATCTGCTTATACTGCTGCAGCAAAATGTGTGAGTCTACAAGTAGGCCCACGGTAGCTCCCAACTTAGTTAACTAGACCTGAAATATTGCATAACAGCTTCACACATGCTTTCTTGTAATGTGATGATTAATTGAGGAATAATCTAAATAACCAGAAATAGTTATCTCAAACATGGAATAACTAATTGGTGGAATTTCCAGAATGTCGCTTGATTATGAATGTACTTGTACCTTTTAAATTAGAAGAGCTCCGCTCATTCATAACTTTTGGGCGCTTCAGCACTTTCTGGATTTTTTGGTTGGAAATAAATTGATAGTTCACAGTGCTTCTTCCATCCTTTTCTGTGATTAGAAAGGCAAGTTTAGGAGAATTTCTCACTTAAATGCCTTTTAATCACATCCGTTGATGGATATGATAATCTATCAATTCATCTTATTTCGATCCTCCTATTACTCTATCATGGAAAATATCTGTAAAATTTTTTATAATATTTTATGAATATTAAATTCAAAGAAGTACCAGAGAACAAGTTATCTCTGTTCTATAGCATCTTTTTCTTTTCTTTTCTTTTCTTTTTTTTCCTTAACTTTTTGGAAAAAAAAAAATAGTTGATTTTTTGACAATTATGTTGTCATACCCCTTCAAGCAACTGCAATGGAACTTGTAAGTATGACCATGACATTTTAGAAGGTTAATCTATATGACCTCTATTTAACCAGCATCTATGTGAGAATACTCTATAGAGGGGGTATTGGTCCATCTGTGCCGTTGCCATACTTCAGAGATCAACCTTATATGTTACCACATATTAGCAGTTAAAAAGAGCAAGGATTTCCTTGTCAACTCAAATTGGACCCTTTTCAGGTCCTCAGCCATGCATATGCTTCATATCAAAAGAGAACATATTAATATGTATGTATGTTGTGTGAATATTTATTTGCTCAGATGGTTAAGTTTTATGTTCCAGTTTGAAGTGACTGATATATTTATGCATAAGAATTGTTTGGTTTACATCTAATCAGGTAAGGCAAGTAAAGCCAGATGTGCTTCTTGGTTTGTCTGCTTGTGGAGGTTTGTTTTCCAAAGAGGTACATTTTCATCTGTTTTAATTTCTTACAATATTTCCACCAGTAGATTAATTCCATTGTTTCTTTAACTTGCGCCTTTTCCTCCATTCATGTTCCCTGGATGCCTTAAGAAACACTAGAAGTCGTAGTTTTATGTGGAATGAAACTGCTTTCCAATTGTCAGGTATTAGAAGCTCTCAGAGGTTCAACTTCTACAAGACCAGCAATTTTTCCAATGTCTAATCCTACAAAAAATGGTACTATTCTAACTTGTTCAAATTTGTTAAGTGAACATCTTTTTTTCTGTTTTATTGAGAAAATTCTGTGGGTATTCTTTTCAGCTGAGTGCAACCCAGAGGAAGCATTTTCCATAGTTGGTGACAACATCATTTTTGCCAGTGGGAGCCCATTTAACAATGTTGATCTTGGTATGTTTGTGACTTTGCTGGTGCTGCTTGCCTCCATTTCTTTTTCATTCAATTTTCTATCGCTACATGCAATTTAAAGCCACATACAGTTGTACTGTAGAGATTGGAGAACTGTAGACTGGTATTAAGTGTGTGAAAGTATATCACATTCACATCTGGCCTCTTTGTCAAACTAAGTCTTGGATATCTAAATATGTGAGGACTTTAATCCAAAAACAGGTTGCAGGGTCTTATATACTGATGTTTAGTATCATTCCATTGAGATCTGCACAACCGCTTGCTTAACCCTCGGGTTACCTATTATTTCTTGCAGCATATTCGCTTAAATTCTTCTACAAGGATTATGAACTTGTGAAATGAGTTTGTTCACTCATTGAATTTACTGTTTAATCTCAGAATTTTGGTTCTCTCCTAGGATGATTCTATATGATGCCTTCCTAGTCTTGTTATGCAGATCTGTTTTATAATTACATTGTTGTGCAAGAATTCTGCCAATTATCAACAAAATGTCATTTTGGTGAATTAATTGTTTGCTGATGTTTCAATATGGCCACAAAATAAAGAGTATGAGAAGTGCCATACAGCAGATAACCGTTAGGATTATGAGCAAAGATATTGTTAGGCGACTGAGCTTAAATGTATGCAAGAACCAGAGCATGATGGGAGATAAACAAAGTTTATCCAAATGTTTCTGGAGTGCATGCCATTTTGCAGGCAGAATTATCTGTTTTGATGGATCTGTTCGAGATTATTTAACTGCTTCCTCTTAAAAATTGAATTGCTTTCTGACTGCAACTAAAAATGCACAGGAAATGGTCATGTTGGCCACTGCAACCAGGCAAATAACATGTTCCTTTTTCCCGGGTTAGATACTGAAAATTCTAATCCATGGTGGACAAATCATCTTTTTAGCATTAGTTCTTTTCTTCTTAATGAATTCTTGCCCAAATGCAGGATTGGACTTGGAACACTTTTATCTGGATCTAAGATAGTCTCAGACGGAATGCTCCAGGCAGCAGCTGAATGGTATATAGAATTTTAAACTTTGATTTTTAGATACAATATAATTGTTATTGGAACCCGGCTTTTTATTGGATTAAGAAATCTCTTACAACCTGGGCTTTGGTGCTGTCCTGGAACAGTTGAATCTATAAACAAACTAAATACCTGTATGATCCTTTGCTGCTTAGTCCTAATGTAAAGTATTCTCCAAACTTTGCTACACGACTTTCCAGACTTCTTCGTTGAAGTAATGACAAAATATTGTATTCTCCAAAATAATATAAGACCTTTTGTCCCAATGACATCAAACTTACCATATGCGAGAAATTGCCTTGTGATGTTGGAGCCATTTAGGACGAGAACTGCTTGCTGATATCTTGTGGGTCTTAACATATGCATAACTAGAGGTCGTATTAAATTACAAAGACCTCCTTTAGTCCAGCAACTCAAGTTATCTTCACTAACATTCTTTATAACTGCAGCCTAGCTGCATATATGACCGAGGAAGAGGTACTTCACGGGATTATTTATCCGTCAATTTCAAGGTAGTCAATCTTTTTCTCTACCTTCAAGTCAAATATCTTTCTTCATATTGTCAATACTTTCCTAAATATTGAAACATGCAGAATACGTGATATAACAAAGGAGGTAGCTGCAGCAGTCATTGAAGAAGCCATAGAAGAGGACCTGGCAGAAGGATACCGCGAGATGGATGCACGAGAACTGCAGAAACTTAATAAGGTATAAAAATTATTTTTACGTTCAAATAATGTGAGCCTTTGATTTTTCCCTTCTTTCTGATTCGCTTTCTGGAGCCCTTTTATTTGGGCCTGTCAGTTAACAATCCACTTGTTGATAACTTATATCATTCCAACAAAGACCCCGTTAATTCCTAAGAGACTAAAGTTTTATGAAGCTCATATTTAGAGGGGACTATATCATAAATTGCCTGCGAAATTTCTGAAGTACATGGCCAGTTAATTCTGACACCACTCTCTCTGCATCTATCACATAAATGAACTCTTACCAAAATTTACCTTAAGATGGCATGTATTTCTTCATTTTGTACTTCCATTTGTAAATGACTCCTAGTTAAGCTTCTTCATTGTCCACATACCAACAAGGCAGATTCTAACAAGATATAGCGTGAAAAGGATACATCACTAATGATATTATCAGGAAACGAATAAGGTAGGCGAACAAGGTATATCAGTTGAGTGTTAGAGCAAGCTTTTCTCATGCAGACACTGATTCCAAATAATATCATATTTACTCATGGGGAATTATTCTATTAGTCCCAAGATATGATATGCGTTAGTTATCTTTCGACCTTGCTCTTGTATTCAGCTGTAAATCACAGGAAATACTTCAAAGCACAAGGGATTACTGCATTAAGTACTTGTTTACATCTAAAGAATGTGAATTCAGTAACATTGAAATTACTGGGGGAAAAAACAATGACGACTCTCTAGTCCTTGTATTCGTTGACTAATGTAGTTCAGCCATTATGTTTGTCTATGAAAATCTACACATGTGTTCAAAGTTTGGAGCTAAACTTTCATCGTTGAGATAGCCGTATTATTATTGGTGTTGCAGGATGAAATCAGAACATTTGTAGCGAACAATATGTGGAATCCTGAGTACGCAAAATTGGTTTACAAGAAGGATTGATTGAAGAGTTGCAATTAGTTTCAGAGTTTGTATGAAGGGGAATTTATGTTACTGTCCCATTGAGTTGTATCTATTCATCTGTTTTTGTTCTCATGAACTCTTCCAATTGCTGATGTTGTAAATGTAAACCACCCAAGAAAGTGACTGTATCTCTCTCTACAATTCAATTCAATAATAGGCCTATGATGTTAACACCATGTGCATTGATGAAATCTTCAATTATTCTTCACCTCCTGATGTTAGCTACAAATTATAGAAAAACTCCGTCTTAATTTACCTTACCATTTGCATCTCCATGTTTGTAGTTAAAAAATTATTAGGGTAAAGTAAACTTTGCCTCTTGAAGAATACTTGTTAACATTTATCCTCCTAAACTAATAAATACAATTTTTTGCCTATATAATTAAATTTTTCGACAATCTTACCCTTATATAATATATATAATCAAAGAATTTCTTTTTCTAATAATTTTGAATTTTAAGTTTAATTAAAAAAAATTCAATTGAAAAAAGTATCTTTAATTATAATGAAGTAATAGAAAAATTACTAAATTAAATAGTTTGAATGTTATTATATTTTACAGACTCAAAATTAAGTAATGCATGAATACAAAAAATACACAAAATAATTTCATCAAAAGATTTTATTAATTTTGTACAAAATCAAGTTATTAACTATTTACTCTTTTAGATAAAAATGAGTAATAAATATTTTTTTGACTATATTTTATTTTAAAAAAAAAAATAAAAGATTTTAATTTATTCATTTTTTTAAATATTTAACTCTTGGTTAAACATGTATATATATATATATATATATATTTATCAATTTCTTTTAAAAAGCATATACAAATTTTTGGTTATATTATATTTATTGTATATCTACTATATATATTAATTTATACTCCACTTATAATTTAAATTCTTTCCTTATTAAAAAATTAATTAAGAATTATGTAGTGATGATTTAATATGCAAAAAACTAAAATATATATTAAAAATAATATAATTATTCAAAACATGAGGGGTATTTTTATCCAATCAAGGGAGTAAGTGTTACATTTATTAATTTAAGAAAGTGTTACCTCAGTGATAATTCAAGGGGGCAAAGTGTATTTTACCCAAAATATTATTTAAACTAATCTATATTTCAAATTTGCTTCACAAATGAAATAAGATTTCAATTTTATTTTCTAGTTGTGAACATATAAAAATTAAATAAAATGATTGGTTTTTTTAT
Source organism: Sesamum angolense (assembly GCA_034509725.1). Lineage (NCBI taxonomy): Eukaryota > Viridiplantae > Streptophyta > Magnoliopsida > Lamiales > Pedaliaceae > Sesamum > Sesamum angolense. The sequence continues at coordinate 9,187,450 of JACGWL010000008.1, forward strand.
TTTTACGTTTTGGATCTTGTTTAATTATAACACTGAAGTTATTTATAATGTAGTTTTTTTGTAATATTTCTTTACTTTTCATTTTATTCCTCGTTTCGGTTGTAAATAGGTTAAGTTGACCAATAATATTCTACAGAACGAAATAAACATAAAAATTACTGACTAATTTCAAGTTAGAGTCAGATTACAAATATGAAAACGATCGATGGGATAGAATCCTAAACATATACTTATTTAATTCATAAAATAAGTTTATTTCCAATAGTGTTATTATTGATTTTTGATTAATTATAAATACAAATAATTATGAAATAAGTGATCTTATTCTCAATTTATTTTTTTTATAAACAATTGATTTTTTTTTTCGTTTTTAATAAAAGTAAATAAGTATATGTTTATGAATTGTTTAGCACAGAAAGGGCAATTGATACACTGTAATATTGTACAGGGAATCCATATAGTGTAAAAATAAATATTCTCCCCTCACAAATTAAAGTAAACTGATCATTTTAAATTAAGAGGGTATTTGATTGAGCTTATAAACTTTTTAAAATATCTTATAAAATGTTATGAATTTGTAAAGTTCAAAAAACTTATAATAAAATCCAAAAACAAATATTTTAGATCGTATAGACTCTTTTTTACATATTTAGTTAATAACATTGGAATTCAATATTAGTATCGAATTTGAAATTAATTATCAGTGTTAATTTATGGAATAGTGTATCACACCTAAAAGGTGGGACAGACTATCCCATGGGTTAAAGGTAGTATTAAAAAAATTTATTCTCTCCCCTTTTATAATAATTTCAATTTTGACTATTTTTCGAGACAAGATAAAATACAATTAATGCTTATTTTTTTATTATTTTTATACTTTATTTATGTATTTTTTTATTTTTGAATTTTCTATATATAATATATATACACACACTTATATATATAATAAAAATAATAATAATTTGACAATAACAGTGATTTTTATCTTAAAAAAACAAAACATACAACATTTTATACATATTTGCACATAACATATATAAAAAGAGATATGATTTGACAATTACAGTGATTTTTGTCTCCTATATCTCAACATCAAACCTACACAACTTATTTTAAAATATTTTAAATTGTCACAAAACATAAATTCAAACATACCAATCTTCAACACACACTTATTTATCTCTCTTTATCTCCAAAACGCCAAAATAAAAATAATTCAAAATACATATCCAAACACTATAAAAACTTTTGCCATAATTTTATAACGTTGCCCTTTTTTTTTTTCTTTTTATGAAATGTCCATTTGAATTTTAGCTTCATACGAATGTGGAAATAAAAAATAATAATTCCACATAATTTTATTTTTAAAATTATATTTCAATATATATTGAGACATTTTTTAATCATTTGTAATTATTTACAAATTACAATGTTATGATAAAAATAATTTAAAAAAAGATATCATTAATGGTCTCTATACGTTCAACCAAATTTTTTAATCTCTTCAACCAAATACCAAATTATATTATCACACGTCAAACCAAAATGTATATAACAGATGATGAGATTAATTATCATTTTATTTCTTATCCTACCCAATCACATTGTACTTAATTATATCACACGAACCAAACGAGACCTCAATAATATTTTTACATTTTATTATACTGTGTAATCCCTAAAAACCACCAAATTATATTATCATATGATACATCACATATCAAATCAAACATCATATAATAGTAGATAATGAAATTAAATATCATTATATTTCTCATATCAGATATAATTCTATCATGCCAATGAAGTCTAGTTCAGTTGGCGAAGTTGAAACCCTATAATATTAGAAGTCATGGTTCGAAACCTGCCTAGTGCATGAAATATTGTCTGTATATAGTAAAATTTGATCTATTGCATTATATGAGTTATTGTCTACTATATTTGTACCATACGAACCAAGGAAACGAGATCATAGAATGTAGCACACATTGGGCTGACCCACCACGGGCAGGCGCCGGCCACACCTCAACGGTGCGCCTCACCCATGGCCCACTTCTCTTTTTTCAAATTTCAAAATTTTTAAACGTTACCCTAAAATAAAACTCTACACCCCAAAAAATAAAAATAAAAATAAAATAAAATAAAAGAGGAAAGGTACAACACCGTTAAACCTGTCGCATTCAGCCCCACCATACTACAAGTGGAAGTGAACCACCCAAATATTACCCCATTGTCCGCACTGCGCACCTGGCCCAATATATCCCTAACCCACGAACAAAACATCACCCCCTCATTTTTTCTACTGCAATTTGAAAAACTAGTCCAATTTCAGACTTCTCCGAGACTCTCTCTCTCTAGTTCGGCAATTGTTTTTCTCTGTTGTCTGTTGCGTTAATTCTAAGTTTCTTTGTCTTCTCATAACTTGAAATCGTTTTAGATAGCTGAACATTAGTGGAGTTCTTGATTTAGATCTGTTGTTGTGTGTGCCGAAATTTGAAGTTTAAGTAGAAAAGATGGCGACTATGGAGAGTTTGATTGGACTGGTGAACAGAATACAGAGGGCTTGCACCGCCCTTGGAGACTACGGTGGTGGTGACCAGGCCTTTTCGTCTCTTTGGGATGCCCTCCCTTCGGTCGCTGTCGTCGGTGGCCAGGTGATTGTCTGATTGTTGTTATTTTGTATGAGAAATTTATTTATTATGTGGAGTTGGTTGAAATTGAAACTCGGAGATTGGATAGTTCTTGTTTGTTGGTGATGGTGCTTTGAGAAACCAGCAGATCCGCGCAGATAGTGTAGTGGGTTCGTTACTTTTTAGGGTAAATAGAGTATTTTTTATGATTCAGTTGTAGAGCGTGGCAGGGAATGTTTTTATCTTTCTTTTTGAACTTTCTTGTAGTTAATCGTGAATTGGAGTAAACTTTTTGTGGGTTTCTGAAATTCCTTTTTGTGGTTTGAGCTGGATACAGAGTTCAGGCAAGTCGTCGGTGCTGGAGAGCATTGTAGGACGTGATTTTCTTCCTCGAGGCTCTGGTTAGTCCTTTTCGCAATTTGATTATACAAGCAAGGCTCCCATTTGGATATTATGTTTGAGTTTGATTTGATTATGTCCAATGATTGATGCGTTCAAATTTTATGGGTTGTTGAACTTAGGAATTGTTACGAGGCGGCCATTGGTATTGCAACTGCAGAAAACAGAAGATGGGCAGCAGGAATATGCAGAATTTGGACATTTGCCTCGACGACGGTTTGCTGATTTCTGTTGTGTGGACTATTGCTACTTTACTGCTAAGGGAAATGGATGAGAGAGTGATTTTAAAATCTGACTTTCTGATAGTTGATGTATTTGCTCTCCGTTCTTTTATCTTCCTCATTCTTTTTAATTTCGACAATTATAGTTACTATTAGTTAGTTCTGGGTGAGACTTGGATATTTTCATTGAATCTTAGTTATGTTCACCAGAAGGTCTCATTTAAGCTGGAATTGATTCTTGGTAAAGTTAATAAACTGAGCGTTATGTATGGTAGTTAAAATCAGCTGAAACCAGTTCAATCCTTCTCCTTCTTTGCTTCTGATAATACGACTCTTTGCCCATTATGTTTGCATGTAGACTTGTAGCATTTCAGTTGTGGTTATTCAAAATGTTCACTAGTAGTGACTGAACTGATGAAATTTTTACACCATCTTTTTTTCTAATGCAGCCTTGGTTCGCAAGGAAATTCAGGATGAAACTGATAGGATCACAGGGAAGACGAAACAAATTTCTCCTGTTCCTATTCACCTAAGTATCTATTCACCCAATGGTATGTTCATCTTCTCTGACCATTTTTGTTAGGAGTGTTAATAAATATCCTTGACAAAATTTCCAAGTATTTTCTTATCCGCCTGTGTAGTTTGCTGATTTCTTTGTGTTGTTTCTTGCAGTTGTCAACTTAACTCTGATTGATCTTCCTGGTTTGACAAAAGTTGCTGTCGGTAGGTTCTTGTTTGTTTCTTTTCCAAATTGATTTAATTTTCAATTGATATGAACTTTATCCAATACGAAGACATTTAATATTTGCAGAGGGTCAACCAGAAAGTATTGTCCAAGACATTGAAAATATGGTTCGCACATACGTCGAAGGTAAAGATAAAAATGTCTTTTTGTATTTGTCTATTTATATATGGCTTTGTACCCCTCTCAATAGTTTATCTAGAATATATTAATTATTAGGGTAAATTACATTTTGCCATTCGAACTATGTTTTTTTTTACATTTTGACATCTAAACTTTTTTTTTTTTATCAACTTGCCATCTCAACTTTGCGAAATTTGACCTTCACCATATATGATCCTTTTTTTGCTGATTTTTTTGCCAGAAAAACATGACATGTTGTGCATATCTGAAAATATCACATCACATGAGATACTGAAATATCTCATGTGCACTGCATGTGATTTTTTTTGACAAAAGACTTGGTGGAAAAATAGTTATAAATGATAAAGTGCAAAATTTCGTGAAGTTGAGATGGTAAATTGACACAATTTAGATGCCAAAGTGTAAAAACAATCATAGTTCGGATGACAAAATGTAATTTACCCTAAGGGAAAAAGATTTGTTTAGTCCTTTAAGTTTACCTAATATTAATTTTAGTCCGATAACTATGTCCATTTTTTTCTAAGTCCAATAAATTTTAAACTATGATGAAATTTAGTCCGAATTAGGGTTTTTTATGTAATTTTCCGGCCAACTTTGAATTTTTCACCGGAAATTGCACGCGTGTCATTTTCTTGCTTAGTGTCCGGCCAAATATCCCATGTGTGTAGCCATGTGTGCAGCCACATAAGCCTCAAGCTGACTGGGCGATTTATATATAATATTAAATTCTTTTTTATATATTTATATATTTAAAAAAAGTAAATCAGTTTTCTTTATTTTTAAAAAATATTTTTAACTTTTTTTTGAAAACCTAAATTTTCTTAATTTTAATATAAAATTTTAGAAAAATAAATAAAAATTTAAAATTTTAATTTTAAATTGCAAATTTAAATTATAATTCAATATTAATATAAAAAAATTATTTTTCAAATTAAATATTTATACGAATAAATATTAATTATATTTATATAAAATATTAATAAATATTTATATAAAAAAAAGTTCCACGCCGCTCGCCGCCCACCGCCCGCCGCCGCAGAGGAGGAGGGCGGCGTCCCGCCCCTCACCTCTGGGCGACGGCGTCCCGCCCCCCTCACCTCTGGGCGACGGCGTCGCCTCCACCACTGGGCGAAGCCGTTGCCCAGATTGGGGGACGCGACGCCAATCGTCCCGACCAGAAATTGGTCGGCGATTGGCGTCGCCCCCTCTACGGGGTCGCCGGGGGTGGGGAGAAGGGTAGGGGAAGGCGGGGCGGGCGGGGGCGATTGGAGGAGGGGAGGAGGGCGACAGTGGGTGGGGGAGGAAACAGGGGGCGGGGGGGGGGGGTGGGTTTGGGGAGGTTTTTTTTTAATAATAATTTAATTTTATAAAATATAATATATTTTAAAATATTTTGAAGAAAAATTCCACCTCATTTCAATTGCCACATAAGCTTAAAAATTCCCAACATGTCTGCCAACTCCTCAAAAAATATCCAGTTGGAATGACATGTCATTTTTCTGGCCAAAAATAAAAAATCCGACCACCGGAGGACTAAATTTCATAAAATATTAAAACTTACTAGACTTAAAAAACAATGGGCATAGTTACTGGACTAAATCTAATATTGGACATACTTAACGGACTAAAAAAATAATTTTCCCTTTACCCTAATTATTAACATGTGTATGCATATAAATCTTAGGACTAGTCATAAAAAACATTTAGAGCTTTTAGTCATGTGGTTAGTTTATAACTCTCATTATGAACTTGTTTGATTCAGTTCAAGGCTGGAAGGTTTCTCTATTTTGCTCAAGTTATAAGGTTTGATGGTGTTTTCACTTTTTATATGACAAATTTTTCTTCTACATGCAGCCCAACTGCATTATACTGGCAATATCTCCAGCGAACCAAGATATTGCAACATCGGATGCTATTAAACTTGCAAGGGAAGTGGATCCATCAGGTAAGAACCTTTCATTTGGAAAGTTGAGAGCACAAATGAAAATCGAATAAGATATCTTATATGAACTTAGTATTGCCATTCTATGACTCTTGTATGAACTTAGTATTGCCATTTTATGACTCTTGTGCAATTGTTGCAGGTGAACGAACATTTGGGGTGCTGACAAAACTGGATCTGATGGATAAAGGAACTAATGCGCTCGATGTACTCTCTCTCTCTCTGTGACACGCACTCTCTCTACCCCAAAAGAAAACTCATATTAATAATGATGAAGGATAAAGTTATACCATTTACTTATTCTACCACTGAAATACTATCTCTTAAAAAAGTTTGACAAATTCTGTCTAGCAAATTTTTCATAGAGTTGACTGATTGTTGTTCATTATGCATTTACTTCCTGTGTTTTCTTTTGTCTTCTTGTGTACCATTTCTAAAATGGTATTTCCACCACATTCTAATTTGGTTCCCCTCCATCAGCCTTTCATGTTTTCCTGTCCTTTTTATTTACATGTAAAGAAAAAACGTTTTAACTAATTCTCATATTTTCTCCACTATTGTTGATAGGTTCTGGAAGGAAGATCTTATCGTTTACAACATCCCTGGGTGGGTATTGTGAATCGTTCACAAGCAGAAATCAACAAAAATGTTGATATGATTGCTGCTAGGCGTAAGGAGCGCGAGTATTTTGCTACAAGTCCGGACTATGGGCATTTGGCTAGTAAAATGGGTTCTGAGTACCTTGCTAAGCTTCTCTCAAGGGTACCATTTTGTTTCTCAAATATAGTTGATGTCCTTAGTCTTCACTGCACTACATGTTTGACCTTATATTTAACTTTCAAATTTCTTCCAGCACTTGGAATCTGTAATTAAAGCAAGAATTCCAAGTATCACTTCACTGATTAATAAAAGTATTGATGAGCTGGAATCTGAAATGGACCACCTTGGAAGGCCTATTGCTGTTGATGCTGGGGTGAGCTTCTTGCCTTCCTCATCATGATTACTGATTGAACTATTGCATTTTTTTTCAGCAACTGGTTTTTGTATTTCAGGCTCAATTATACACCATCTTGGAACTTTGCCGTGCTTTTGACAAAATATTCAAGGAGCATCTCGATGGAGGGTATGTTTGCCCTTGTGCTTCCCTCTCCCTCATAGTTTGCATCTGGATAACTTATTCCTAGAACCCTTATATTCAATATACTTTTTGTTGTCTTAAATCTTCTGGGGACACTTTCATTTACATTTATTAGATATTCATTTGCATCTGAGTGATACTTATTGAACTCTTCAGACACATATACTTCAATAACATAACAGTTTCATATTGTTTTCCACATTTATATTAGTGAGTTGCTGATGAAACAGTCATCAAATGTATAACTACAATTTTGTTAGTCAAACCGTAAAGTAGTTGGGTTTTCCATTTTGTAAAGTTATGTAATCTGTTGTAGGTCCTGCATAGTTGGCTGGTATTGAGTGCCTAACCAGAGTTTGAGATAGCAAGAAGTCTTTAGATTCACGTATTCATGACCTGACTTGTTTTCAGAATTTCATCTGCTTGTTTTTTATTTTGTGCCACAACATTGTTGTGACAATAATTAGAGTCATTGTTTGTTGTTTAGCTTCTAACAAAGTCATCTGTGAACAAGGAAATACTTGCAAGTTCTTTTTATCCTTCGAGCTGATCCCAGCATAATTACATTTTCATGGATTTCCAACCTAGCATTGTCTATTTGTTCTGTGTTTTTCTGAAATTTTGTGTTATAAAAGTAAAACGTCAAACAAGAACTGTATGTTTAAACTTTTTGTATGAGAAATACAAATCATAATAGTAAAATAGATGGAGTTGCATCAAGATCCAAATTTATTCTTAAAGTATCATTCTCCAATACACTAATCCCATGCTTTCTGTGCTTTCTGATTCTTTATAATCCCCGGCCCCCGCCACACACACACACGCGGACTTTTTTTCACCAAACTCGTGATTTGACAACATTAACATGCTTTAACCCTGCTTGAAGTGACGCATGAAACCAAATTTGACACTATTTGGAATAAAACACACACACACACACACACATATATATATATATATATCCTAAAATAACTCTTCGAAATGCATCCCAGCTTTTGCATCTGGTTAGGTAAAAGTAGGCACTTATGTTTGTGGATCCTAATCATCTTCGTAATTTTTCAGCCGGCCAGGAGGTGATCGGATTTATGGAGTTTTTGACAATCAGCTGCCAGCTGCATTGAGAAAACTTCCATTTGATCGACATCTTTCAGTGCAGAATGTGAGAAAAATTGTTTCAGAAGCTGATGGTTATCAACCACACTTGATTGCTCCTGAGCAAGGTTATCGACGGCTTATTGAGGGCTCATTGAATTACTTTAGGGGGCCTGCTGAAGCTTCTGTGGATGCTGTAAGTAGTCTAAGTTAGAGCCCGTTCTTTCTCATGCTAAGATCTAGTCTCTTGCTACATCAAATCCTGACTGAATAAACTATGTTATTCAGGTTCACTTTGTCCTGAAAGAACTTGTCCGGAAGTCAATTGCAGAGTGTCAGGTGAGTCTTTTAAGTTCTTAGTTGCAGATTCTGATTTCTGTTCAAACAGCATTCTGTTATTTCCTAAATTTTCCTGGCGAAACAGGAATTGAAACGATTTCCAACTCTGCAATCAACTATAGCTGGTGCAGCGAATGAATCTTTGGAAAGGTTCCGTGAGGAGAGCAAGAAAACGGTTGTTAGATTGGTTGATATGGAATCTTCGTATCTCACTGTTGATTTCTTCCGGAGACTTCCTCAAGAAGTTGAGAAAACAGGGAACCCTGGGGGAAACCCGCGGGAAACTCCGCCAGCTGGTGCAAATATTGACCGCTACGCGGAGGGACATTTCAGGAGGATAGGTTCGAATGTGTCATCTTATGTAACTATGATATCTGAGACATTGAGGAATTCAATCCCCAAGGCAGTGGTTTACTGTCAAGTTAAGGAGGCCAAACAGAATTTACTTAACTACTTTTACACCCAAATTGGGAAGAGAGAGGTAATGAATATGATAATAACAATGATAAACCTCAACAAAATTGATTAGGTTCTATAGTCAATTTATGCTGCCAATTGATGATATTGCAGGGGAAGCAACTCGCAGACCTATTAGACGAAGATCCAGCATTGATGGAGAGGAGACTGCAATGTGCGAAAAGGCTGGAACTTTACAAGAAGGCAAGAGATGAGATTGATTCTGTGTCATGGGCTCGATGAATTTGATCTTGTGGTAGGTACCGTTGTATATGTTAATATAATTCACGACAGCAGTGATTGCTGAATCGGGTTTCTTTACTGAAAGCAGGGATACATATATGTGCTGTTTCCAAATCATTCTTACATTTCATTATTTGGTTGTATGCGAGGTTTTGTTTCCAATTCATTCTTACATCACATTATTCATTGTTAGAATTTACATTAGACTATTACCTCAACTGAGCTCATTAGTAGTCTAGCAACACTATCATGTAGAGTCGTCGTCAACTCAATCGACCAGGTTTTCACATAGATACAATCATGCGCTCTCCAGCATATATGTAAATATTACATGTTTTGTGCAAACTCCAGCCTTAACATTACTAACCTACGTCAAGTTGCAACGGAATAATTCTTGGTTCATAACATTAGGAGAAAGAGAAAGGATATGATAATCCTTTTATTTTTTGACAATTTAGGATATGATAGTCAGTTGCATGAGAATGTTATAATTACAATACCGTACATCTCTGTCTGAATATTATGACATTGAGGTGGCTGCACCTGTAGCAAGCTCATCACACATGGTTTCATCAGCTTGGTTGGTGTCAATGTCAGTTATAGGCTGAATATTGTAACTGGGCTGGTCGTCATCATCATTTGCTGAAGGGATGCCACTCACACTCACTAGTGGTTCTTCACTCCATTCATCTGCACAAGTAGAGAGAAACCAAAGGATAAATTTTGCCAATTTCCAACAATATCCAATTTATGGAATAATCACTAAAGCCAGCCCAAAAAGGTAGTCGTATTTACCAAAAATCGACTTCAAGGAGGTAGGGGGAGGAGTGGCTAAAAAGTCCATTCCGACGTAAATTCCAATTGCCACCACAATTGTCACCACTACATAAGGTAATGCCAAATACCTGAAACAAGAATATAAAATATTTTAGGTATAATTATAAGATTTTTTTATTTACGGTCTATTTACATAAATTATCGATTTTTTGATAGCTCACACATATATCCATCAAAAGCATCAATATTATTTATACAACAGGTCATGTTTTTTTGGAAAAAAATTACATATATACCCCTAAAAACGTTAAACTGTTAGGGGTTGCTTTTATAATTACGCAAAAAAATAAAATAAAAATAAATGATGTGTAATAGATTATAGATTAGGGGGTGCAAATATAATTATCTCAATATTTTAAGCTGCATACCACCACGGCTACAGGGATCACAATTGTGAATTAACAGACATGAGTCACTTGAATTACTAGCAGCTATCTCTCTCTCTAAAATTCCAGTTGTTGTTAAGGGAGCTTTTGCAACCACTACAGAGAACACTTTCCAATTTTCGTTTTGAGAAAAACTATTCTGAGTATTTGGAAAAACGTGTAGGGATGCTTTTAATTGTTTTGGCTTTTTTCACAAAGTGATTTTCTACTGTTTTGTCCTCATAACAGTAAGTTTTAACAAATGGGGTCAATACCTTTCTACCTATTAAGCTCACTTTTCCCAAACATTCTCAATCTATCTTTTTTCTACTTGTGACCATCTTTGGTCATATTCAATCACAACATGCTGAAAAAGATACTTGAGTAATCAAAATTTCAAACGGCATCATCCTTAGATTTCTCTACCTCAAGATGAAAATATCTCATCAATAAAGTAACTTTGATTGCAGAATAAGTAGATGAAAAGGATATGCATAGATGAGGGAATCTGAATAAAGGTCTGAAAGCTAAAAGGCAAAGCATATTCACTCACACATCCTGACCTGCTTGGGTGGTAATAGATCCCTATGGAGTTCAACCAGTAGTCCGGAACATATACCCATATCAGGAAGATGACTGTCTCAACAAAAGATAAAGATAAGAATGTAATCAGAGACCATTGTGTGCATCTTCAGTTTTAACATCTTGCTCTATAAATTAAAAAGAGAATCTGCATCTTGTCAAGCCCATTATGATGCTAGAAACATGATAAACTATAGGAATACAACAAATAGTAACAGATAATTACATAGACACCCCCTCAAATTTAGCATATTATAAAAGAGTTGTTCCGTTTTAAAATAGTGTAAATTACAAAAAGCTCCGCTAAAGTTTGTTATAATTACAAATATCCTTCGTTGTTCGAAAAATTATAAATATCCCCTAAAATTAACTGTTGTCTAACAAATAAGAAAGAGTATTTGCAATTATGACGAATCTTAGAGGAGTCGGTTATGAATTCCCCTTACGAATATTAAACTGCACAGGTGTTAGTATAATCTTTTCAAAATGAGGATTCTTTTAGTATGCTCAAACTTAGAACAATTAAAGTTTAGTTGCTGCCTAGAATACATTGACAATGCACATAAACACATCCCCATATCAAATCATCATTCTCCTCGAGAATTAAACACACTGAAGTAACCTTAAGTTAAGCAGCTCCATTTTACTCATCTGCACATGTTAATTAGGATTGGGGAAAAGCATAGCTGGAGACTTATGTTCTTAATTTCTGCTGGTGCAGATCAATAATAAGGAATCATTCAGTTCTGAGACTACATTCTAACACTTGTTAACACTAAATTATTAAAAGATTCTCAAGCAGTTTTTGCCATGTCCGAAGATTGTCACCCCTAACAGTCTATCCATTTACGGCTTACCGTCTTCGCATTTTTAATTCTAATCACATGCCCAGATAGCAGAGATTTGGATAAAAATATAATAAAAGTTACAGGAAATTTGCATTCATATCACATTGTATATACACTACAAGGATCGGAGTTCAGAAAACCATTGAAGACTATGAAAATCAAACCTGCGGCGAAGACAGTGGTGACTGATCCTACGAGGCCATAAACTTCATAAAGTCTCTCCCCGCCCTTGGCGGAACCGCCGAATCCCGTCGGAGACTGGTCGTCGGCGTCGGAAGGCGCATTCCCGTTCCCGTTCTGGATGAAGCTCAATATCCTTCGAGATATGTTCACAGAAGAACGCTCTTCCATCACAAATTATTATCTTTGGACTAATGTTGCTTGGGCATTTCGTCGAACACAGAGCAGGCAGATTTCTGAAGGAAGGAGGAGGAGGCGGCGATCTACTGTTATACTCTGCGATTTTGATTTTAGTAGCGGACAAGCAGTCAGGTACCGAGCCCCATAAAACGCGCTTGAAGTAACTGGACTCGCGTTCAAAGTAATAGCGACTCTTGTACTGTGAAGTAACTTTTTCTTGTTAGTGGGTACGACAATCTTAAATATTTCAATAAATTAGTAAGTGTGGCATATTATATTTTATGGTAGCCTTGATTTCATTGAATGCTGCCGTGTCGGGTCTTTGCAATTTGATAAAATAAAATATTGATTGAGAACCTTTTTTTTGCGACTTCTGGAGTTGTTAAAATGAATTTGAGCTCCAAAATGTTTCATCATTTAAGGTGGGGGTTGTTCTGCTATGAATCATAAATCGCCCCACTAATTTATTCCAAAAGTCTTGAAATTTTTCGGGATCCAGGTGCCATAGAAATGAAGCAAGGGTTCAAAATCATAGCATTTTCGAACTTCTTTTGGCTTTGACCCTTCGAGCATCCAGGTCCTATTGTACTTTTTAAATGTGTCTACTATTATCTTACTTGGTTAATTTCTTTATAGAAAATTATTTTTCCCATGTTCTTTGGTATGCTTGTCAAGTAGAAACAGAATAATTTGATTCGTTAGTATCCTTAGAGGTGTCTGTCATTGGCCTGAGATTAATCTCTCCCTCTTTGACCATGAGGTGTTGGGTTGACTTGAACTATCAAAAGTTTGCACTTCATATGGTTCAACTATTGCCTTCTCACCAGAGTATGGTAATGGCATTGCATAAGCAATACTTGAATCTACCACTGCAAGTTTAAAGTCATATTCTCTAAGTGTAGGTTTAGAGCTTTGCTCTCGTAATTCTTGAGCGATCATTGAAGTTGATGCCTTTCGAATTGGTTCTAGGAATGCATTCCATGACGTGCTAGAAGCAAGTTTGTGCTTTTGATGGCAATCTAGACAGTTTCAAGATCAGTTTGTTGCACTTGGCCAGCTACTTTAGCCTTAACCATCAGTTGTCCAAACTTCTTATCAAGTTCCTCAAGATTTTCTCCGAGATACTTAAGTTTTATGATGATGGAGTCTGCTTCAAATGCTTGCATACAACTTGCAATCTAATAATACGGCTACAAGTTTTCTCAATTTTAGTTTTCTAGTTTGTTTTTCAAGAAAGACTTAACATTCATATTATCAACTTGTAGAGGAATTCTTTGGATGAGGAATTCTTTGGATAGTATGAATAAGGGCCACTTCATAAACGTCTTCCAAACTGCAAAGAATTCTTTCTCGTCATATGCTAAAGTTTAGTTTGTTGTTCGATGAATAACCTCATGTATATCTACATGTTTCTTCACTAGTAGTCGTTCTTTCCATGAGCATTGTTGTCTACCTGTAGTCATTGGCGTAAGTATAGACCCAATAATTCGTCCCTGTCTTGTCGCATTACAAACTTTGAAAGGTTATTGCATACCTGTTTCAACTCGCTAACCCTTTGGGTGTGAATTTTCTCCCATTTCCATTTCAGGTTATCTATTTTCTTAAAAGGTACTAGTTGAAAATCCTTTCTGTATTTTGGAAAATCTTAAATGAGGATACTTGCAAAATGAACAACTTCAAAGAAGCTTTAAAGTTGCTTCTTGTCTTTAAAAATGTTACAAAAATTGTGGATTTTTTTCCCAAGATGCTCCTACAGTCAATACCTATTTCGTTTAATAAGAATTTCTAAAAATTCAATTTTATTGATAGAGGTGATGGATTTCTTTTTAGAAAGCACTAATAATTCTTTATGGCATGTATAAAAGAATATTTCAAGATGTTTAATATGACCTTACATATTTCTAGATGCAATTAAAATATTGACTACAATGACAAACATGAATTCAGGATAGTTCGTGAAAAGATTACTCATTTTCCTCTAAAATATCTAGGGTGCATTAGCGAGTCCTATGGAGAGTACATTCTAAATATATTGTCCTTGTGGTGCGGAAAATATTGTATATTTTTTTGAATTATTTCTCATCTTAATCTGATAAAAACTAGATTTATAGTTAAACTTAGAAAACTCTTTAGCACCTTAATGCAATCTATTAAGTGTTATCTACTTGGGATGTAATAACCATCAAATTCTAGTATCTTATTGATACCTTGATAGTTAATTACTAACTTGGGTTTACCTCTCTTTATTCGACTATGATTTCTTATCAGATAACTGGGGCTACTGCAAGCAGAGACTCCAGGTTCGATGAGTTTAAGATTGATATGTTCCTTGACAAACTCTTGCATATCTTTCTTATGCTCTATGTTTATCTTGATAGTTTTATACCAAACGTACTCATACTTGCATTTTCTTTGACCTTTAGAGTAGTTTCAATCTTATTTCTATCTCACCATTTTAGAGAGTTCTCATTGAAATTCCTTTGTGTTAAGTCTCTTGACATTGTTGAAGAAAAGCCTACTTTCTTCATCTATGTGTAATGACTTATACTCTTATATAGCTCTTTTTCTAATCCTAAGTTCTTCTTCAAAAATTTCGCTAAAATCCTGTTGCCTGAAAGACAAAAGAGTCTTATCAAATTTTATTATATTCTGCATTTTTGGATGGATAAATTTGGCATCATAATCATTGCATTTGATGCAAAAAATTATAGGCATTATCCTTTTAATTGCCTTTTCTCTTCACAACACTTATATCTCACTACTAGTAGTAAAAATCAACAGATTTTGGTGGTATCTTGTATGTATTTTGCAAAAGTCTGGATGAATTTGTTACCTAGTAAAATATATGTTCCTATATCATGAAAGTAAATATGAGGCATTTTTACCTTGTACCAAGGTGTTCCAAATGATCCTCCAATTATGATTTTTGCTTCTCGCTTTTTTTTTATTAATTACTAGATTTTTTTTATAAAAAATTTCATTCCTGCAATAACGGATAAGGTTTCCATAGCTTCACTAAGGGTATTACTAAGTTTTGTTGTACAAATCCCTGATCATGAATCAATATAAGCTGCAAAGTGTTCTGACCTATATTAATTGTACAACATATCATCAACTATGTATATGTAGAATGGACTAGTCATTTAATTCTAATGGTGAAATCATCTAAATTGAATTTCATACCATTACCTTTTCTCCTCCATGAAATATGATTTTCAAGGAAACTTAACCCCAAGTCATAGACCAATTTTCTCATCTTGCAATATCTGTGAACATGATCTCATGGTCTGCTATTTTTAGCATGCCTTTGTATTTACTAACAATATGTTGTTGCAAATGATTTAAGTTATCGCAAGAAAAGTAATTTTCTTTCTCAGTTATGTAAAATACAACTCGAATTTGTTTTCAGCTTTTAGGGAATCTAAGTTTTACATAGTTGTCTGAGGAGTTAAACCATTTAATAACTCTTTTTCTATATTTTTATAGCCCGTGATCCTGTCTTTCAAAGAGGATATCATGCTATTGAAGTAAATTCTAGAGTTAGATGTTTGATCTAAAATTGAGTGATAATTTATTAAGACATCAATATCACTTATTTTAGGAATCCTAATTTGATCTGGTGTCATTACCTTCGCAAACTCCTTGAAAATTTTAGGACTCTCAATATATTGTTTTTTAAGAAACAACTTAGAATGACGTGTATAGGGATAAACTATTCGATATGTTATAGAATATGATCTATTTCCTCCTCTCAAAATATTTTCTCTTAAAATCCTGATGAATAGTCATCTACGTGTATGCAATTGTGGGGTGAATATTGAACATTAGTTCTCCCGCATACAAGTTTCCTCTCATCGTTCCATGACATTCATGTCTTAAGCTATTGATTTTTCTATCCATTATTGATCAATATATTTTTGAATCAATTTCTTTCTTAAAGGTTGTTTTGATTACTATTCAATAGTTTCTATATGAATCTATTTCATAGCAATCGTTATTTATTTTCTATGTTTACTTAATTCTTCAAGATTCTTCCTTAGGAATAAATTGTATTTCCATCACATTACTAGTAAGTTATATAGGAATAGCAAACTCACCTGAACTTACTTTGTAAATTATGTAATGTTTTCTCTGGTTCTACCCTATTTGGTTGAGACCTTTACCGATCCCTCCAATCCTAAATTCATCGTATGGGATGAGATTAGAGTGTTGAAGCATGATTCTTTCAATAGTTTTATTTGACACTTTCATCCTTGAAAAAAGATCATGACAGGCGCCCAGAGGTTTGAAGCATGTCTTCTTTGTTGTAATTATTTTGACTCGATTGAAGATCCATCCGAATCCCTCTCTATTTCTTCCTCGTGGATGTATTCATCTGAGGGTAGATGGTTACCAAATCTCTATAATAAATTGCATATAGGATGTTGTTTGCGACTTTAAATTTATGTTATTCACTATATTTCTTAAGGCAATCTGGTGATATATGCTCTTTTGCTCCACATGTCCAGCAGTTGCAATTTTTGAAACTTTCATTGGCTCATCTTAAAGTTATCTTCATCGGGGTTCTTCCCATAGATCTTGCGTTTGTTCGTCTAGATTCTTAAGATGAAACCCTTGTTGGTCCTGTTTTCTATCCAAATTTGTGTGATCTTACCTTCGATTTTGACCACTATGATTTCCTTCGAAAAGAGGACTTTCTAGAACTCCTAAGATAGGAGTCCCTGCTTTTCTTCTTCCTTATCCGTGGCTCGTTTGATTCTCCTATAACGGTCAAAACATCATTATTAGTATAACAGAGATGGGTTCAATTTTATCTTACCTCTCAGTAATTTTTTATTCTTTTGGATAGATGCTTGATAATACTAATCCTTTAGTTTGTCTTTAAGGAAAGATATTCTCCTTATTATTGAGTCCAATAGTCCTTCGGTAATATATATAACTGAATCAATATTTTCCTCTATGAACAACAAATATTTACAAAGAACATAAAGGCAACTATTTTGGTTGCTATTGTACTTTGAAAAAACTACTTGCCTAACTAGTAGATATAATCATCTACTGCACAAATACTTCTCAATTTGAGGCCAAAAAGAGGGCTTGTGAGTACTCTCTGGCCTTCTTAGCTTCTTTTGAAGTATCCATCTCCGATATAATGTATTTTGATGAGCCTTCCGAGTCTTTCTGCAATTGCGTTTTTGGACTCTCCGACTAGAATACTTGCTTTGGCGTCTTATGGTGTACTATTTCATCCGACTTTTACAGAACCCTCCAAACTTAGCTCTAATAATAGTATGAAGTTTTTCTAGTTGAGTTCTATTGTGGTTGCTATCTTCATGGCCGCAACCCATCCAGCTACCAATTTTTCGATATTCCCAAAGTTGATAATATCCATATACTGCTATATGGGTACAAGGCCTGAAATATGGTTCTCATCCATGGTGTATTTTCATGCACTTTTCTTGGATTTAGTCTTGAATTTTCTCTTAATCTTGTCCCCATGAATGTTGGGGTGACATTGGTGTAGAAATCTGCACCCTCTCTCATTGGATAATCTTATAAGAGATCATTTGAGCCTGTACTGTTCTCTAGTGGTGGTAGTGCTAGAGCCATTTTGTTAGTTTGGACATTGACTAAAGTATTAGATTTTTCCGCTTCTTGGGCTTAGATTTTATGGATCTGATGGATTTAAAGATTAGATTTTCCTGCATCTTAGGCTTTGGAATCTCTATCATCTTTCCCTTCTAATGTAGAAGAGGTATTGGTTCGAAGACATCCTTGGTATGTTCTTGGTAAGATTTGAATGTCTCTCGGCTTTCAGATTTGTAGATCCTTGAGTAGATTTGGGAGGATCTTGTCCATCTTTTGACTCAACAGATCTATTGTTGGGATAAATGTATTTTTGGTCCGTAAATAAAATCACTAATATGACTTTGGTTTTCAAACAATTTAATATTGCAATTTTGATTCTCAAACTTAACTTTTTTTGCACTTTTGGTTCTTCCATTAACTTTTTCATTAAATTTAACAAAAAATTTATTTAAAATGAAAAAAATTACTTTTTTCCTCCCATTTTGTGGTGTTTTTCAAGTTATAACCCAATGTACCAATTTTTTCTATTTTTTTATTTTTTTTTCAAACTTCAAAAGAGAATAAATAAAAAAAATATAAAATTAAACAACAAATTTTCTAAATTTTTTGCTTAAATTTATCTATTTTTTTATTTATTCTCTTTTAAAGTCTGAAGAAAAAATAGAAAAAGTAAATGCATTGGATTACAACTTGAAAAACACCATAAAAAAGAGAGAAAATAGCAATTTTTTCCACTTTAAATGAAGTTTCCTTTAAGTTTAATAGAAAAGTTAACGGAAGAACCAAAAGTGTCAAAAAAGTTAAAAGTTTGAGAACCAAAATTGCAACCTTAAATTATTTGAGAACTAAATTCGCATTAGTGATTATATTTTAGGACCAAAAATACGTTTATCCCTCTATTTTCATAGGTAGGTGGATTAACTTATGTCCATAGTCTTAAATTGTCTTTTGGATCTCCCTTAGATCTTGAGAGAATTTTGAGGTATCCAGCTCGAGTTCTTTCCAATCAATTCTTTTTAGGGTTTAAAGTAAATTACCCCCCTGTGATAGTTGAAAGAGCAAATTACCCCCCTGTGATAAATAAAACAGCAAATTACCCCCCTCTGATTTTTAAAATATAGCACACTGCCTCCCTGCGGAAATTAAGCATTAGTGTGAGGGGGTAATGATAAAAATACCCCTCCTTATATATATGAAAGGCTGATTCTTGACCAAGATTAGGGTTCCTATTTTCAAACTTGTTTCTAGAGATAAAGTGAGAGAGGCGACGAACCTAGGAAAAAAATCAACTGCAGAATCCAACGAAATCCACCGTTCAAACTCAGTGAAAATGACTGAATATTGTCCCGAAGATACTTGTAAAGTATTTTAATAACTTTTTTTTTTTTTTTTCGTGTTTTAGTTTACATATTTGTATATATATATATATATATATATATATATATATATATATATATATTGTAGAAGCTAAAATACTTGTCCAGATCTAGAGGAAAAACTAGTACTTATAAGTAGATTTCGAAATATATTCTTTGTGATTTTTTTTATGATCTTTTACTGATTTTGAGCTTTTTTTGTTGGCTTTTGGTTTCATAGAAGCTTTTTCAGAGGGGAAAAACAGGTGAAGCTTCAGATCTGGAAAGCAATGAAGGTAAGTCTTCTATCTCCTCACATTTTATACTAAGTAAATGTGTTTTTCGTTTGTATGGCTTCAATGGGTTTTTCTTTATTTTTTTTCTCCTTTGGTTGGGATTAGGATTTTAAATTTTAATACATTAATATTCTTGTTTCCCCTGTTGTGTTTGACTAGTGGCTGATTTTGTGATTTCTGATTTTCAGAATCAGATGATGAGAGACAAGGTTCAGAAAAAAGACTGAAAGGATCTGCTGCTTTCTCGAAGAGCCATGATCCTGGTAATTGATGCCCTTATGTTGTTTATACCTGGCTAAAAGTCACTAATTATATTAGTTGAAACACTGTCAAAATTGAAGGCATTACTACAAAATTATTATTTCATCCAAAGCTGTTAGAGTAACTATTAATTTTTCAATAAAGAATCTGATATATTCAAGTCGTTCACTAACTAAATTTAATTGGGTCCTCAATAGCTCATATAGTGAATGTATAAGACAAACTTGATTTTTTTCTTGTTTTTGCACAAAAGGTGATTGTTTCTATGTAAAATTTTTGCTTTCTTTTGTTTATTAGATGCTGTTGTATTGATATTTCATGAGGATCTGCATATCTGGTTTAATTCAAGGTTGAGTTGTGTGCCTAAATTTGTGTATTTTTCACAATATATGCAAAGCAATACTCCATGCCCAACACTATTCGTGGCTAATCTTGGTCCAACATACTCTAAGGAAGAGCTGATGCAAGTGTTATCGAGATTTTTGAAAGTCTCTTCTAGTATAATTTTCAACTTGGAAGAAGCACATACTAACACTCTACACCAAGATCTACAACTCAGGTTTGAATTTCTCAAGAATCTTATGAAACATATTTTATTAAAATATTTAAAAATAAAAGTAAACTGGTGTAATTTTTCTTTGCAGGAACAAATTGGATATTAGAGCCCCAAAAATGCGGGATTATTGATTTGGAGGTGCAACTCTTTCAATTTCACCAAACAAAGCGTATATCAAAATGCCAACAATTCCAGAAATATTGGACCGAATCAAAGGAAGATCAAAGAAGAGATTATGAGAGAAGGATTGAAGGAATTGCAAGAAGAATTTTTGGAATGTGAACTTTTGTAAATCATGTTGAAATTTGAAATATGGTTTTTGGATTGTTGTTTTTTGTGAGATCATGATTTGTTCTAAATTTCAGAATTTGATTGTTTTTTGTACATCAGCTACACAATGTAAATGTGTAAATTTGGAGCCAATTATGAATATTGAACACAGGGTTGCAATCTTTTGGCAATTGAAATGAATTTTATATTTTCTGCAAATGTTTTTTTTTTTTATTATCTATTTTCATTTTATTTTTTTTTGTGTTTTAGGCCATTTGAAATTTATGCCAATTGTAGGTTTCAAACATAAATGACAAACAATTGAAAGATTTACACAACAATTATATTACAATTAAATACAAAATACTAAATTTATTTAATTGAAAATATAGGTTTGATATTTTTTCAATATTTCAGCAAGCTTAATAAAAAAAAATTCAAATTGAGTGTTAAAAGGGGTAAGTTTGAAGTGGAAAATGTTCAGCATTTTATTTAAGTAAGGAAGGGCAAAACAGTCCATAATGGGGGAAAATTGTTGTTCCAGCCGCATTAAGAGCGCGTGTGGCACACTTTTGGGGCTCAGGGGTTTTATTGCTCGATTTTATATAACACAGGGAGGTAATTTGGTCTTTTATTTATCACAGGGGGGCAACTTGCACATATACCCTATCACAGGGAGGTAGCATGCATTTTTCCCATTCTTTTTATCATATATTTTAAAAACTGTATTGTTTGAGAAATATACTTGATCCATCTCGCCTTGCTAGTATTCTACCATGATCTCGGTGGATTGTACGCATCTCACCACATTTTCTGATAGTATTTGTCGGGCGTGGTAGTTTCACGTCCATTTTCCTCTTTTCTTCTTTTGTAAGAAGATTCCAGTCTTTCTTTTCTCTAGCTCGATCTAATATTGCTACAACTTTCTTGAGAAATTTCATAAAGAAATTCATTTTTCGTATTCCAAAAAAATATTCCTATTTTCATTGTAACTCGAACTTTCGTTCGCTTTCATATTTTGAAAAATCTCCTCCACTAAGGATTAAAATGTCCATGTATAATATAAACTTTTTTTTCTTTTCAAGAAAACTCAGGATTTGATACTATTTTTAAGCCATGAAATTAAATTTGCGAGAAAATCAAATTTAAGAGACTACAAGTGATATTATCAAAAAGTAGAATAAGGTATTAAAATTGTAAATTCAAAAAGGCTGAATTACCTTTTTCGGATAAGGGATTCTTCTTTTTTAGTCCCACGGTTTACGTAATTTCTGTTTTAGTCCCACTTCTTATAAAAAAAATTCCAACTTAGTTCCAAACCTCGTTTTTTGTCAAATTTTAACGGAAAAAAATGGAGAATTCGTTAAAATATAGGATTAAAATGGAAACTTCGTAAATCGTGGACTAAAAAGGAAAAGTCCCTTTTTATGGGACTAAAAAGGTAATTATATTAAAAATATTAATATAATTATAAATTTACATATAACATAATATTTTATTATTAATAAATATCTATTTATTATTTTAAAATTTGCTAAATTATATAAATTAACAAATTTAATTTTTATATATATTTTGTAATATTAATATTATATATAATAGATTGGAGAGAAGGGTAAAATTATAAAAAAAATATACTTTTCAAATCCATAATCGCAGTCAACATGCGTGTACCACCAACTCTAGCCTCGAGGCATTTTCTAAATTTTTTTTTTCATATTAGAGGGGTGTAATTAATATTTTATTATTTATAAAGGGTTTTTTTAACATTCTCAATATCATAGAGGATTTTGATTTTTTCCATTTTTTTGGCATTCATTTTTTGGGGACTCACACATGTTGGCGGTACACGCATGTTGGCTGCGATTATGGGTCTAGAAAGTATATTTTTTGATAATTTTGCCATTCTCTCTAATCTATTAAATTTAATATATATATATATAATATTAAATTTATATTACTTTATATGGACATATATAATTATATTAATATTTTTAATATAATATTATTTTAATTAAATCAATTAAAATTAATTAATAAATAAGGACTAAATTACCTTTTTCGTCCTATAAAGAAAGAATTTTTTCTTTTTAGTCCCACAATTTACGATATTTTCGTTTTAGTCTCATATTCTAACAGGTTCTCCATTCTTCCGTTAAAATTTAACGAAAAATATGGTTTGGGACTAAATTAAAATTTTTTTAATAAGAAATGAGACTAAAACGAAAATTATATAAATCATAGGATTAAAAACGAAAAATCCCTTTATGGGCGAAAAAAGTAATTTAGCCGATACTAAAATTACAACTTTCTTAAACTACGGTATCAACTTTGTTGTTATCTCCATTGTATGATATTGAATCAACATGCTTTAGAAAATATGATACCAAAATCATAAAGTACCCTTTTTTTTAAATAAAAAACTCCAACTGCCCGGTATAAATTTTCATTTATCCCGAGAGTATTTTAGGGATTTTTTTGCATTTAGGCTGCACTCAGAATGACTAGAGAGTAGACCGTCAGCTTCACCTCTGTGCTGATTGTTCTTCCACACGTCAAATACTTCATAGAAACCGCGTGGAATCAAGAAAGAGAAAAGATATGTGAAAACGGTGAAAAAGTTAAACCCGAAAGGGCCAAAACAAGTATTCTTCTGTCGCAATAATTATTTGCTGGGTATCGTTAAACACTGTTCTATCTATAAATACACGTCGTCTTCACATTATTCTTAGATCTTCCACAAGTTCCCTCCCTTTCTGCAGACTTCACAAGAATTGGGTGAGTCCCAGATCGTATTTTCGCTATTTTCATCATTTTCTTGGCCTGAACTACTCAAATTCTTGATGATCTTAAGCTTTCTTTTGCTTGATGTGAGGAAAGCTCAATGTATTTGAGCGTCCCATTTGTAATAATTTGTATATTTTTTGGTGGTTTGTAGTCATCACTTGGTGTGTGATCCAGATGCATTGTTCTGTATAAGGTCTTTGTATTTGGTTGACATTTTGTTTTACTGAATTTTGGGCGCAGCCCTTTTGCAGGAATCAATGTTTTTGCTCCTATATTCGAGAATTTTGTGGGTAAATAATAGTTAGTTTGCAGTGATCGGATAGTTTCAACAGTTTAATGGAATCTCCTGATCAACAGCAGAATGATGGTTCTATTCAAAAAGTATCTTACTTGATATTGATCTCTGGAGATTTAATCTTTCTTTAATATTCTAATCATTTATTGGCTGGTTAAATTTATTTAAAACATCTTATAAGCTCTCATAAGATATATTTTTAGAACTTATAAGATTTTAAAGTGGTTGGATAAAAGTAAGATTATGAAGCTTATATGATGTTATCAGTGGCCATTTTTTAGTAATATGATCAAATTTGAAGGAACTTGTGAAAATTTTGAGAATAAGTTGAGAACTCCATAATTTTTTAAAGGAGCTTATTTTTAGATTTTATAAGCTCATTCTCTAAAATTTTGTCAATTTCTTTTCCATATCTTATAAGGTCTCAAACATGTTGTAATTTGAAGGGCTTATAAGACTTGATGATTATTTGATGTAATGGAATCTTTCGATGGAGGAATGAGTTCTGGTGTGCAATTGGCTGCAAAGTGATTAAAATGTTTATGCACTGAATCGTTAGGCTAACCCTTTGTAAAGCCCAAACTTTTGAATTGAATCAAGTTTTCATTTGGAAAAATTAGTGATCATATTTGGCAGAAGGCACTCCTATCACCTCTGAATTGTAAGACTATCGTTTTCGTGAGACTGAACTTGTTATCCTTCAGGTTCCATATTTCAATCTGCTTAAAGTGCTTCTTGCAATCTTGCTGATGTTTAGGTTTACTTCCATCTGACACCAAGCAATTGCTACTGAGGATTTAGCGTTTTGCTTAAATCATACTATAGTGTGATTGATCTTTGCCTCATACTTTTGTGTTTATTCTATGCTGCCATGCTTTATAGTTTACTTACGCCATGTGTTGGTTAAGATACTCCCATAACTTTTGAGCAAAAATCATATAGACATCTTTACTGCCATTTCCTTGATCTAAAATAATATCACTGATCATCTTCGTGTTGTAGTCCCATTCTCCCTGCTGGAGAATAATGTATGTTCTGTTTATTGTACTAAAACATGGAGCTAACTGCCTATGATGCATATGGCCTGGATGCAGATACTTTATCTTAATTACCATAGTAGGCAATCATGGGAACTGTTGCTGATGCTGCAAATAAGGTATTTCTCTTCAGTCTTGTTTAACTGCTGTTCTTGAATGTGTTAGCAATTTGAGTTAACAGTATAGTTGTGAGCAATAGTTCAAACATCAAATTTTTGTCTCCATGTGCTTAAGATGAGAAAAGAATCAGGATTTTGTGTCCATTCTATGAAATGCTTTCTGCATAGGTATCTTTACAGGACAGAGAGAAACCAAGACAACGTTCCTTTTATTTTTTAGGGTTGTCATTTCTTGTTCTAGCTACAATGAGTGAATTTACTTATCTTTTCATATATTATGAGGTATTCAGGAATAACCATGATCGCAAATATGACAAGTATATGTTCAGCACCACCCGACATGGTGTTAAATTATTGTTTTGAGTCTAAGAGTTGAGTTTCTCCAAGAGAAAATTCTAGGTATAAGCTTGAAGTTTGAGCGAAAGTTGCAGTTGTAGGATTTCCAATTTGTTGAAAGATTAAATATGTATAGTCTTAATAAAGATTGAAAACTCAAGCTGATTGATCTCTAAATTCTATTTGACTTGATAAATGGAAAATAACTATATCATTGGGACACTGCTGCTAGAATTATATTAAGTGTATCAACCTCACATGACGATGTGCATCAGATGTCACTTGCATACTTACAAAACTCATTTGGCAGAGTGCTGTTGTATAAATTAAATTGTTGTGCAGGAAGCAAATGGAAGTTCAGACTTTGATAAGAAGGTCAAAGTGGTCTTTGTTCTTGTGAGTGCTTCGATTTCCAGATTAACTGTTTATTATTGCCCACCTATTCATGCAGAATGCCGGACTTCATATCATCCTTCTCGGCTGTCTCTATCGATCTCTAAATCTCATACTCCTTCAAAAACTAGTTGTCAACTCAGCCTTTGTACTGATGCTATCGCATATATTGTTATTATTTTTCTTGCTCTTTAAACTTGAGCAGGGGGTCCTGGCAGTGGTAAGGGCACTCAGTGTGCAAATATTGTCAAACACTTTGGTTATAGTCATTTTAGTGCGGGTGATCTTCTCCGAGCAGAGCGAGATTCTGGTTCTGAAAATGGGTAAAATCTTATTGTAGCACCAATGCTATTCATTAAGTGCATTAATTGAATAAGTGACATTGCTTCATCTTTCATTACTGCCTGTTTATCCTTGCTTTTCATCAGTCTTCGATGTCGTGTTTGCTGTGACCTAGCACTTTTGTGTTTTTGGACAAAGTTTTTTATATGATCCTTTAAAGTTGATTCATGGACTTGCTATATGTTCTAAATAAGATAACTGTCAAATTCCCATACATTTGACAACTTTTGATTTCCGACAAAGCCTCTCTGGAAGATTATAATTTTATCTTTCAGGTTCTTGTTATGCTTGCCATTTTCCAACTTTTCATTTTATGCTATGTAGGACAATGATTAAGAACATGATCAAGAAGGGAGAAATTGTTCCCTCCGAGGTCACAATTAAGCTTCTCCAACGAGCAATGGAGGAAGACGGAAATGACAAATTTCTTATTGATGGTTTCCCCCGTAATGAGGAGAATCGTGCTGCATTTGAATCTGTTGTATGTCTTATCCTGTTACTCTCTCTTCTCTCTCTCTCTCTCTCATATCTATATCTATATCTATATCTATATCTATTTATATTTACATTTATATTTATACTCTAAATATCTCATGTATTTGTTCCCATTATAAAAAGACATTCATGTCCTTGCTTAATTAATCTTTAATTTAATAATAAATCAAAATTAGTTATAAAGAAATAAAATTCTATCAAAAAGACTATTTAAGAGTTCTAATACCTTTAAACTATTTGGACAATAATAAGTATATCCAACTAAAATAAATAAATAAATAAGTAAATTATATTTCTACTTGATTAACTTGTTTGAAGACTAAAAATATTAATTTACTAGGGAATAGTAAAATTTAAAATGAATGGCATCATAATAATATATAAAATACTATATAAAACTCAAAAACTAAATATATGTATATATATATATATATATATATATATATATATATATATGAAAGAATAAATATCATGAAATTTTAAATAAACATTATCAATCTTATTAAATTGGAAATGCTTTTGAAAAATTTAAAATGAGTGACTTCTAACTAATTAATTTATTTTAATATTAATCGTAGAAAATTATTTTGAGATTGTATTTTCATGTACTTTTGATTTTTATCATAATATATTAGAGATAAAATAATATTAATAAGTGTAACTTCTGATTAGATATATAATAGTGATAATTTCTTGAATATTGATTCCAATTGTGGAAAGACTTTCGAAGGTACCCTTCTGGGGTATTCTTTTGAATAATACATAAATAGTCATAAGAACCAAATTTTATCAAAGAGGAAAATTATTTGGTATTCCTAATTTCTCTAAACTATTTATACAATGGATATATATTTTAAAAAATAATTAATAATATTTTAAAGCGATTAGGTTTCTAGGAAGGATTTTAAATAGATTTTAAATATTTGTTGTCTTAAAGAAAAGTGATTTACTTGGAACTGTCAAATTTAATGTTATATAACCGGAATGCTGCATAATTAATTAATGTTACAAAAATAAGCAATAGGTTCATAATTAGTAAATAAAATTATTAATAAAAAATATAATTAAAATCAATTGCGCATTAACATTTTAATTATAGATTTAATTTCAATTGTATGATTGTATTCTCTACAACAAGGTTTTTTTAAATTTTATAATAGATTCAATTTTTTGTATAACGATAAGATATATCTATAGATAAGAGTTGATACTTGATAGTATTTTTCATGATACTTTTACTTCATTATTATTCTTTTATGGATTTATTTTAACTTATGAACTTTTGGGGTTTCTATCTATCCTAAAGGTTGGGAACGTGAAAGATTAAGTTTTTAAAAACATATGATACTATTGAATAATAAATAGATAATACTAATTAAATTTAAATGAATTAATAGATTAAGAAATCACACTAAAAATATGATGAAGTTAAGAT
The DNA here is from genome assembly GCA_034509725.1 of Sesamum angolense. Taxonomy (NCBI): domain Eukaryota; kingdom Viridiplantae; phylum Streptophyta; class Magnoliopsida; order Lamiales; family Pedaliaceae; genus Sesamum; species Sesamum angolense. The sequence goes on from JACGWL010000008.1 coordinate 9,215,354, forward strand.
TACAAACAATAGTCAACGAATGGTTTAAAATCATTTCACATTAATAAATTTAAAAATAAAATACATCATGATATTGTAGTAAAAGAAAAAATATAACATCACAAAAATAATATGACAAACATAAAAAAAATTAAAAAATTTGTAAATAGACAAAAAAAACTACAAATAAAACATGTTAAATTTCTTTAAATTGGAATTTCTTATAAAAAATCCAAAAAATACGGGGCTTTGTTAATTTTATTTTAATGTTGGGTCTTTTATATATTATATTTTATTTTCGCAATAATCTGTTCCAATACAAAACTATTAAACAGAATAACTAGTAAATACGAAAGACAAAAATCAATTTTAAGAAATACTTTTGTATTTAATAACATCAATTAATTTAAAAGTGAATTGCAAATAACAAATTAAATGGCTTCCTCATCAATTAAAACTATTATTATCAATTTTTTAAAATATAAATGCATAATAATAATTCAATGATAGAAATATGAATAATGTTATGAGTTTAATATTTTTTTAGAATTAATAAGTGAATATTCACTTTTAAAAATATGCTTCTACACGTGCAATGCACGTGATATTTCCTAGTATATATGTGTGTGTCCTTTGTGCTGAAGAAGAATATGACTGTTCATATGACATTCTTTTCATGTTGTACCACTTGGCTTTCTGTTTTGCAGACTGAAATCGAGCCGGAATTTGTTCTTTTCTTTGATTGTCCAGAGGAGGAAATGGAGAAGCGTGTTTTGAATAGGAACCAGGTTATAAATGTTTTCCACACTCCTAATGAAATTTACAGTCCATGCTTTCCATCTCCACCCGCTTGTTTCTTTATTTAAGTTTACACTCTTCTATTTTCAGAATAGAGATGATGATAATATCGAGACAATAAGGAATAGATTCAAGGTCTACATGGAATCCAGCCTCCCTGTAATTGAATACTACAATTCTAAAGGGAAAGTCCATAAGGTAATTCATCCCCGTCCTTCCCTCTTATATTCAGCCCAGACGACATTGAATATGACTATTAACGTTTCCTTTTTAATTCAGATAGACGCTGCCAAGCCAATCGACCAAGTTTTCGAGGCAGTCAAAGAGGTTTTTAGCTCACATGAAGACAGGGTAAATGGACATCACAATGCTTCCAAGAAACGCATTAAGCCCCTTCAATATAGACGGAAAAGGAAATCTGGAATTAGTGCACTGAAATGCTGTTGGACGAGGCGCTTATCGCCTTGATGACAATTGGCATTTATGTTTTGGTGTTAAGATGAAATAAAATGTTGTAGTGATGGATATTTAATGAAGCCTGGCCCTCGTGTTTGTATAAATGATTGCATTTTTATGTTACTATGACAGTGGGGGGGACAAAAAAACAACGAAATAAAGAACGAATCAATTTGCAATCTTGGAAAATGAAATGTCTGTTCAGTTGCATGTTATCCTTGAGTTCAGATGAGCACGAGAAATTGTGCATCCATTAGTCGATCACCAATTTGTGGGAATGAAACGGTAAATTCAGAAAGTTGTGGGTCTGGGTTGAGCATTTGTCTGAAGAAGCATGCATTGTGTTCCTTGTGGTAATCTAATAGTATTTGTTTTGCTTTGTTTGTCTCAGGTTGCTGCTTGAAGAAGCTGTTTCACTCCTTGTACTGCACCAGATGTTACTGTAGGTATAATTCTTTAGTAAAAGTTTTACATCCATGGAGGAGATTTTGATTTTTCGCCTTTCTACCCAGAAACATGACCGAAATACTCAAAGGCGGACGGTTTTTTGTGGTTACTCGAATGAATATTGCAATTTTTTTAGCACAAATCAGATCATCCAATCGGTACCTAAACAAATTACATGACAAGTAAATTATAATTGTCATATCAACGATGGGTAATTCAGAAAGAACAATGAGTCATATAGCATGTGTGATAATACTTGCCAAGTGATTGGATGGATGTAATTACATGAGTTGATGTGGGTTATTAGTTTGCTTCTATTTACTGTTGTTTATGATTATCTCCGTGCAGTAGAGACTGAGTTTGACAAGTTTTTTGCCTTTCTATGAGATTGAAGGTCTTAACTCTAGTGCTAGTTATACGGTGGCTATTGCTTCATTTCATTTTGAAGATGAATTTATTTTCACCTCTTATCATATGAAAAAACATCAAAAAATCTCTTATGAAAATTTAAATATAATAAATCACTTTATGTTATAATAATGACTCACACAGCTCCCTGGTCAATTTAATTTCAGGGGATTTTTTGATTTTTTTTTCATATTACATAGGATGTTATTGATATTTTATTTTTTTCAAAGGAACTTTTCAACAATTCCAATATTGCTGAGGGGACTTTGGATTTTTCCCTTTCATTTTAGGTCAAAAGTTGAGAGTGGACTTTATATGTGTCTGTATATATTGGCTAAATTATAGCTATTTTTCTTAAGGTTTGACATAATTATGAATACATTTTAATTGTTTGTGAAATTATAGTTATCTCCTACATAGAAAATTAATTATGTAATCCTTTGATAGTGAGGTGGAAATTGCTATCTTCCTCTTGTTGATTTTTTTTCATAAAAAATAATGTTTGAAAATGTAAAATAGTATAAGGGAGGGTAAAGTAAATAATTCATAGGGCATGTAATTCAAAAAAATATTTCAAAAGATTTAAAAAATATATAAATTATAATTTATAGTCAAAAGGATAATTTAGTCTGTTCATTATAAAAATTGAATGAAAATGTAATGGAGGCTGATGAAATAGGTTATTTGTTAAGCGGACATTAAATTAGGGGTATTTGAAATTTCTCAACTAGCGATTTTGGGGTGGTTGTAATATACCCAATATGTATTAGCAGTCGCAACACATTTAATGCGTAAGTGTATAGGAATTTATTTAGAGTGTGTTTGGTTGGGGTGAAAAATAGAGAAATAAGAGAAGTGGAAGTAAAAGTGGATTTATAAGAGATAATCTAGCGTTTGGTTAGGAGGAAGAGATAGAGGTGAAGTAAAACTTGATTTATATGAAACTCCTTCGAAGTTCAATTTTATTTCCGTCCAAAATTGTGCCGGAAAGTGGAAGTATAATGCCAAAAAGATAAAAAAATACAGTTTTTAATTTTATTTACTCTATTACCCATATATATATATATATATATAATTTTCATCCAATTCTTTTTTCCTTCTCACTGATAATACCGTACATAATTGTCAAAGAAAAAAATAATAGAATCACCGAAAAATTATTACATCGAAGTCCACAATCTTTTAGTAATTTTTATTTATTTAACTAAATGGTTAAGAATAAATGAACAATGCTCATTTTGATGAATATTTTTATCAATAAAAATAGTTTTATTTTTTTTCTTATTTGATAAATATTCTTATTAATAAGATTTGTAAATTTTTGATATACTAAAATTATATTAGTATAATATAAATTTATTTATTTTCTGATACAAAGTGAATAGAAGGGTAAAATTATAAAAGTTAGTCTTTTCTTTTCAATTTATTTTTAACATACCAAATAAGGAAAAATATTTGAAATTTACTGTCTTTCCAATCATATCAAACAAGTTGAAGAAAAACTATTAGCCTATGTTTGGATTAGGTTTTGGATTGTTTTGTTTTTGTGTTTTTGAGATAGAGAGAGAAAAACTGAGAAAAATAAGTGTGTGTTTAAAATAGATGGTATGTTTGGATTTGTGTTTTGGGATAATATAAAATAGTTTAAAATAAGTGGTGTATGTTTGATGTTGGGATTTGAGAGACAAATGTGACTGTTCATTGTCAAATCATATTTTTTTAATATTATATTATATATGTTATAATACATATTATATATATTAATATATTATTTTAGTATAATATATTATTATATACATAATAATATACTAATATATATTATAATAATGTAATAATATATAATAGTATATTGAGTACAAAATATTTAAATAGTTCAAGTTAAAAAAATTATAATTAATAGTTAAATGCACTATAGTAAATGGGTTGAAAATACATTCGTTAGACGTTAAATTTAGAGTGATAAATTTTAATAGATAATTAAAGTAATCAACATTTATGACGAGGTATCTCTATACATTCGTTAGATGTTAAATTTTGAGTGATAAATTTAAATAGATAATTAAAGTATTTCAAATTTATAATGACGTATAAATTACCAGTACATTGTCCTCAGTATACAAAACTGGTAAAGTATTTCATTGAGGTAGAGATTCAAATATTGTTACTCAGTAGCATTGACATTAAATCTTTTTAATGTCAATGATTTCATAAGTTCGTAATTATTTTTGTTAAATAAACTTTTTATTAGATTTAAGATATATATATATAAATATATATATATATATAATACAAATAATATAAAAAAACAAGTAAACTCATTTGCTTTGGTGTGGAGTTTATGTGATTATATGAAATAATATTATATATTTATAAAAAAATTTCATGCAATACATTATTTTATTTAAAATAATTTCGTTGGCCTTTATATTCATCGTGAAAAGATTTAATTGATAAATCGAATAATTAACATTTTGCCAATACACCCGCAGTAGTGGTGTATTGTTCAAATATTTTAAAATTTTTTCAAATATTACGTTCAACTTATAGTTGAATGAAATACCAGGTGAACAGTTAATTACCTAAGATTATGAAATATTTTTACCCGTGCCATATGAGGCACTCAGTTTCTACAGAATTGTCCAATTATGCCAATACATATCTGCACGACATATAATATACAAATGGATTAGACTCGCACAAAAGTCAGCAATAGATATATGCTTTGTACGGATTAAAACAACACTTTATTCGCATTTTTCGGGTGGGCACTGTACGCCTAAGGACCGTCACGCGGCCGAGGTGGGAGTCCTTGTGGTCGGCGTGAACGCGCTGTGCTGTCTCCATCACTGTTAGTCTGGGCACCTCGATCAGACTGCACCCCAAAATGACGGATGTAGTCTGTCCACGATCCAATTCCCCCTATTTCCGAGCCCATGTCGAGACTGCGTCGTGCGGCGAATGAAGTACTGTGTGGCATTTGTGGGCCACCATCGCCACATCGCCACGCGCTACATGCTCCACTGCATCCCAACTAGCGATGTGGGTATGCGTCTGTACCGATGGGGCCGCTGAATCTGATATGACAATGGGTGCATCAACGCCTCCTCTCAGTGGACTACGCAATGAGTTAATGCTCTCGTTGTCTTCTGCAGCGCCCTGGTCCTCAACAGGAACACCTGGCAACCTGATGGGGCCCCACACCTCTAGCATGCTGGGATAATGTGGCTCTGGGTACTGATAGTACCGGCTAGCCAACGGGTAATACTGCAACAGGATTCAATTAAAAAATTGTATGTCATTGCAATTAAAAAAGACAAAAATGGATAGTTTGCAACTGTTAAATAAATATTTTCTCTTAATTGAAAATAACATGACGTACCCGTGACGCCCGTGGTCGCAGCTCCGAGGGAAACACCATAACTAATGTTTCAATATCATAAAAAATCCCTGGTAACTGAGTGATGGCGTTGAACTGATTAAATCGCCTCTTTAACTCGTAGAATTTTTCACGAACCTGGTCGCTGGTGTAGGGATATCCAAAATTTCTGCGTAGTCCACGTGCCCAATGACCCATCTGTGCCTCCGCAATTGCGTCGTCTCTCATGGGCGCTCGTGTGTTGTCGTCCACGATCATCCACATGAATCGCTGCTCAACATTTAATGTCCAGTGTAAATCCTGTGGGAATCCAGCGGTCTCCAGATATCTGCGATATGCCATGTCTGCAAATAAAAATTATTTGTTAGGAAATAGAAATGTAAAACATAGCATCACGTAAAACTCAGGTTCAGATTTAGAAAAATTCGAAATTACTTTTAGTAATACAAATACAGCGTTACAAGTTGATTGTCAATCAAGCACTTGTCAGTCTCATCCGAATATCTACTAAACTGCATTATAGTACAATATGAAGCTAGGTGAAAATTGACAGAGGTTTTAACCGTTTACATATGAAACAACAATTGTACACTAGGGTCAACTCCTAGTTCGGATGGTTGGATGCCCACATCTGCATTGCTATGCTATCTCGAAGAATGCGTTGGGATTCTAATTCGTATGTGGTTGGATGTCCCCTATGGTAAAATGTTTCCATATCAGCCGGAGTGTCTTCGTCCGGTTCTTTGAATATGAGATCATCGTTGCTAAGCTTATAGATGAAGTTGTGAAGTGTGCAACATGCAATTACTATATCGACCTGGTGGTTTAGAAGGTAGCTGGGCATCCCCCACTGTATTATTGGAAAACGTTTTTTCAGTAAGCCGAAGCATCGTTCAATTACATTCCGCAACCTTGAATGTGCATGGTTAAACATGTCCTGTGGGGTTCCATATGGACGACTTGTCCTCCCCACTCAAGTAGGTGATACCTCGTTCCACGATAAGGACCTAGGAAACATTGGTAGTTTGAAACCTGCGTCTACCAAATAATACTTACCTGCGTTTTCAATATGCATTATTATAAGGTGAACCACTCGCACCATGAATTCTACCCTTAAGGTAGAAGTTTGTGGAATCTAGGTTATAGATTACAGTACTCACCAATCGGAGGAAACGGAAAAGTGTTGTCATGTGATACCGCATGGTCCAGGACCCGAGCATCGACCGCACTTCCTTCCCACCCAGCATACACATAAGTGAAATTCATATCGAAATCACATATTGCTAATACGTTCTGTGCTAGGCCGCCTTTCCGCGATCGATATCGGTTTTGGTCCACACGGGGGACCCATGCCGGTACCAACGTGCCGTCCATAGCTCCGATGCAATCCTACAGCGATGTCATAAAATGTAACGAAACGCTGTTACATGCACCAAATGACTATTAGTGCGAGCAACTTGCAATAATTACAACGATGTGGCAGTTTTACAGAAAGGCTATTATGCCAATTAAAGTGTTTGTATGTACCTTGAAGAATGGATAAAAATTTGGGTTATTTGTTATCCTCGCATGTGTCTCCGTAAAACTCGGGCGAGTTATAAGTTCGGGTGCCAATGCGCACAATGCAGAAATCACTCGGTGAAATCTACGATTAATAGTCTCCAACGAGTGTTGAAATCGCTCCATATTGTCGCGCTGCCGTTTATGCATTCCGACCGTCTGCATGAAAAGTGCAACTTCTTCGATTGAACTGACACGAGACGTCTGACCATGCGGCAGCAACCCTCTTGATGTCAATGCATCAACTAAAGCATAGAAGCATGGCTTGGTCATGCGAATATTGTCATAAAAACGCCCCTGGTGTGGGGTTGTCATGATCTCGGCAATCCACTCAGCTCCTGTAGTCTGGATGTGTTACACGGCACATTATCTCGAAATAACTCTAGGAATATTAAATCTCGGAACACTAGAAATTACTCGGGCACATCAGAATCGTTACTTCCTGGAGTTCCGGGGGTTCCTGGCGTCCCCGGGCTTTCGCTTGTGGAATTCGCCTCGGGACCTCCCTCTTCACGTGAGCTTGCCATATTATAGGAAGTAGGTCGATTGGCAAACAGAAACAATGAACAATAGTGATGTTTATGAGTACAATTGCAAGAAAACACGGTGCATTAAATACTAAACGAGTGTAGGAACTTAAATAATATGTCAATCCAAGTACACAGGTTAAACATATAATTGCACGAATCCTAAATATTTCAAACAGATGGTGCAGAATTTTCAAAACTCGGCCAGTAGCGTCATTTGCCCAAAGAGTATAACCAGCGGAGCTTATTCTAGTCGTTAAGACGTAGGAAGATCGTGCGCGTGCTATGACTGTGAAAGCGCTCTAACACGGTGGTAAAGACGATGTCCGGCAGATCCGAAAACTTTATCAACTCGTCTACGCACCGCTCAATTGATTCAGTAGCTTTTGGGCCTGACCGGTCAATCTTTCCTTGTAGTGACTCATTCAACCTGTCCATAGTGTCACACTTTTTAGCCTGCATCTCACTCATACCATGTCGCACCCGACGCCCGCTTCCGGATGGTCCAGCGCACTTCTGCGAAGGTTGGGGTGAAGAAGTGTACTCAGGCGGGGACATCATAGGTGGCGATTGAGAGAATGTTGTGTCCTCGTACTCATCTCGTGACCGACGACTACCAGACTGAGTGCCCTCCATCTGTTCCTCGTCTATATCGTGTGTGCTATGGACTGACCGACGCGGTTGGGATGACGAACGCGCAAGCCCACCAGTGGCGGTGTTTCGTGAGAACATCTGAGTGCATAGCTCAAAGCGTGGAAGCCCATGCTCAACAATTTTTTTATACTCGGGGTTTTGCTACATTAAATGACATTTTGCAAGTGTGAGCTTAGGTTGTGAGCGTGTTACATCCACTTCATTTGAATGTCATCGTGCATAAATATATGGTTAGACAAAGATAGTACGAGCAGGTGCTTACCTGGTATAGCTCCTCCAAGCGACCTGCATCGTCTGTTATGTTATTCCTTTCCGAGTCCCATCCCCACCCGGTTCCTTTAGTGATCATGTCGTTCAACAGACGCCAAGCACGGCGCAGTCTACTAAGTTTACCCTTCAGTTGTACTGTTGTAAATAGACAACCCTGCTGGCTCATAACGGAGTTCATTTTCTCGGTAATACGAGACCACACCCAGGGCGGAAATGTGGATGATTGCAGTCGGTGACTGATGAACTCCTCGTGCATTAACTCAATGAACACACGTTCTATTTCCGTGGTCCATACCACTTTATCATATCGAGATGATTGGGAGGAAACATTCTCATTTGGGTGTTGCATCTTTGTGGACGTATTTGCGTCAAAATCGGTAAACGAGTTTATGTTATCTTATTTGCATGTTTATATATATAAATTGGACACAAATTGAAAGACTTGTAAACGGTGATTACATATTACAGTTGATTATTTTTAGCTCAAAGGAAGAGACGCGTTTCGATAAATACAAACAATCACAATTCATAGGAGAACAATAATATACTAAAAGTGGAATAAATTATACATTCGAATAATATTTAGGATATTATAAGTGGGCTTAATTAAACAATAAATTTATCAATGCCAAATCAACATATTTTTTGTGAAGATAAAAAAACTCTACTAGTATTGTCAATAAAAAAACAAATACTGAAATTAGTCTCTAAAAATAATTAAGTAACAAATTGAGTAAAATAAATGTAACAAAAATATTTCGAAATTATTTTCCACAATCAGTCAACATTTTAACCAACATATTCATTATGTTATTTATGTTCTAATTTAAAAAGATTTAATTTTAATATTTTTGCTTTATTTTTCTCTAACTTATTTATTCAAATCCTTTTTTATTTGAAAACAACAAATTCGTCAAATTCACAATAATTATATTTATATATCATTTATCAAGTTATTATCTAAAAAATAAAATATTTTTTGTAAGGGTAATATGGAATCTACTAATGTGAATAAATTTAAAGTAAGTTAAAAAGATCAAGACTAATTTGAAGTTGAAATCAAATATCGGGAACTAAAGTTAGTTTTATCTATAGAAGATGAGAAAAATATTCATACATCCTGTGAAAGTCGAACCCATGATATCGAATGTATTCATTATTTCGGGACATGTAATATCTCTATAGTTACAAAAAATCAATTCCAAGTAAACCAAACAAGTGAAGAGAAGAGAAATAGGGTTGGTATTAATTAATTTAGACATATAACCATGATGTAACAGTTGGTACTATTCGTATAATAATTGCATTAATTAGGATGCAAGATCTTGTTAATTATTACAGTTGGAACTAGTCTATTTGTATAATAATTGCATTAATTAGGATGCAAGATATTGTCAATTACAAATAGTTAATCAAGATTAATTTTTATTCAATAAAACAAATGACGCAAAAGCAAAAATTCTAGGTAGAAAGGATTGAGGTATATAAACCAAATTCTGTAAAAATGAAACCTCCAAGAAAAGCAAAGTTCGTGTGTATAATTCCAAGTAAATTTTCTGCCAAAAAATAAACTACACAAGCTCCTGCTACATTTCGTATTAAAGAAATATGAAGCAATTTGTGAATTAGAAACACAACATAAACATGGTAAAGAATGTGTGTGACATAAGAATAAATGAGTAAAAAGGGCAGTCATGATAGAGTCATATAAAAGTGGTAAAAACAGATCAAATAATGAGCTCAAATTTTGCTATCCATGCCACTACTAATATATTACATATATTACATATATATAATGAGTGAAAAACCATCAATATACACGACTAATTAAAATGGGGTAGACAATCTTTCTAATAAGTGAAAAAAACAAACATATGACCCTCAACGGAGAGAACTAGCATATCAAAGTAAACAACATGAACATCACACTTACTCACATTCAAAAATGGTTAGACAAGTATAATCAAAATAATGTATGTACACATTCTTTGTACCAACACCATAATTAATATTGGGGTAAAAGAATTAATAAATACCTTTTTCAGATCACAAGAACGGAGATAATTTTGATTTCAACTAATTGTCACCACTAACGAATTTGAGAAACGCAAGAGACTGCAGTAGACTTGAAAGCTAACCCGTTGATGAAAACTGTTTGAACCCTTTGTTACCAAATACTACCCCCATCCACACTCTATCAACTCAATCAGTGTTAAAATGGAGTATTCTCCATCACACTCTATACATGGTATATATAGAGTGTAATAGCTCACATTTCAGTCCAAAAGAAAAAATAGAGAAAATGTGATACATGTGAAGGTTTCAGAACTCCGCAGAAAATGCATAGCATGTAGTCAATCAGTAATTAAAAAGCATTGAATCGTACATACTTGCAGTCAACAGTTTCATAAGAAAAGTTGAATCATACAGTGTACTATATGTAGTTCAGGCATCTTCTACAGTATTAGCAAATAATTGTCCTCACTACAGTGTTCCACATCAGTTGCCTCAACGGCCACTGAACAATGAATCAAAACATGATTATATACAAATCAACAGAATAGGTGAAATTAAATTAAAATAATGTAAAACAAAATTATCAGTTAAGTTTTGTTCAAACCCGAATCTCTTTTTATTTGCAAGAAAGATGAGGGCAAGCCGTGACATATTTTCGGACGACCACCATATCAACGGCGAAAAGCAGCGGCAAAGTAGGGGATCATCGTCGGATAGCGATCGGATGAGACTCAAAAAAGCAGTGACGAAGGGGGAGTTACGAGGCAAATCTTGTGTCGGACGGCGATCGTATTCGCGGCATAAAAACAGCGGCAAGGCGACGGCTCAGCAACAAATCTACGGCGGAGAACTGGCGGACGACCACCGTTCTGAACAACGCGAATCTTCACCAAAAACCACCGGAACTTTGGCGGTAAATAAAGGAAAAAAGGCCTCGCAGTGGTTAAGGGAGGCGGCGGGTACTGGTGGTGCCAGCGGCATGTCGTTGACTTCGATCAATGCTGGGGTGAGGACAAAAAAAAATTGACAGCGTGAGAAAGAAGAGAGAAAGCTAGGGCTGAAATTTGATGTCAAAGAAAAAGGGCCTAGATGGGCTATCAAAACCTACCAAAATAAACTAAACACACACAGTCAAGGTGTGTAAAATTGAAAAACAAACATGGATTCGGTTTTGGCCCATTTCAGGAATGGGCCAAAACCCAATCCAAACATAGTCTTATTCTTTTCTTCCCCCTCCCTATTTCACTTTCCTCTCCCTTCCACTTTTCTTTTCCTTTCACTTGAACCAAACGAAAACGGACCTTTATTATTCGTACAAGTATATAACAGTTTGGAAATAATAAACATAAATTTTGGTTATATTGTGTTTCTCTTATGAAGTTGGATGAGTGAATGTCGTAATTATCATGAATTTTGATGCAATGTACTTATATAAAAGCAATAATAGGTCAGTTATAAAGATGTTTATCGACACACATAGTACGGAGACAATCCTTCTTAGCTGTTTGGTTGGTACGGGGGGTGTGGGGGTATCTGTAATTTACTTCCCAAGTTTGTAACAATAAAAAAATAATTTACTCCACACACAAAATATACGCAAATATAGTTACAAGATACTTTTCAAGAGTGACTGATTTTCTCCATCTATTTGATTTGCAAATGAAAACAATATAAAACATAACTTTTGAAAAAAAATGTAAATTAAAAATTCCTTGTAAAATGTTCATAAATTAGTAAGGACTAACCATACAAACTCTCAAAGAATTGATACAAAAAGAAATTAAAAAGAAAAAAGAAAAGAAAAGAAAAATAGAATTGAATTGAATTATACAGAGTACAGATGAGCTAGGAGGAGATGCAGCGAACGTTGTCGCACAACATGGAGGCCAGCTCGTCGTTCAGAGGATTACACAATTTCTCGACAAAACTCCGAAACAACAGAACAACGTCGGAGATCAGATCTCCCCACCGGTAATGATGATGATCCTCCTTCACCCAAATCATCTGAGTTCTGCAGAGCGGACAAGTGGAGTGGGCCTTAAACCACGCGTCGATGCACTGCGCGTGGAAGCAGTGCCCGCACTCCTGCAGCTTCCGGTATCGGTCGCCGCCGCGGACGTCGCTGAGGCATATGGCGCAGTACGGCGGCGGATTGCGGGAGTTCCGGTCGAGTACCTCGGCGGCGGGGAGGCGGTCGAAACCGTGGAGAGAGGCGGTGAATTTGGAGATGAACGGAAGGTAAAATTCCATGGCTGGTGAACAGTATGTGTGGTGGTTGTTGAAGTATGACTGATGTGTACATACATATATATATATATATATATGCACACCACAGACACGCAGTTAACGTGTGTGTGTGAAAGTCCGGGTCTTGCACGTTTATTTTAATTAAATATTAATTATTAATAATTTAGTGATGAAGAAATTCAAAGGGAAAAAAGGTCCGAGTTGTTGAATTCGTAAACTGAGTCCCAAACAGTCACCGTCGGTGATTGCACGCTTTCTTAATGGGTGAACAAAAATTTATCTAAGGTAATATTGAAAATGGGTAAATTATACCTCTATAAAAAATAAATAGTAATTTATTTCTTATATTTTAACAAATTAGTAATCGTGACACGCGATTTTTGCGAGCATATAATAAGAATCTTGGTACGAGATGATATATAAGAGAATAAATTATAATAAATATGGAGAAGTAAAGTGAGAGAGAAATGTGGGGTAGTGGGTAGTTAAGAGAAAAAAGATAATTATAAAATTATTAAAATAATATTGAAATTACTAATTTGACCAAATAATTTTAAAGAGAATAAATAAAATAAGGGGTAAATTGTGACAATTTAAAATTGGTACGATCAAAGAGTTTTTTTTTATATATATATATATTATAGATAAAACAATTTACCTCACTGTTTAAGGAAGTCAACTGCTATAATATTAAAAACATAAAGAGGTAAATTGCTATATTTTGAAAAATAAATGAGGGTGATTTGCTATTTTTTTTTCATAAGGGGATTGTTTGCCTATTTTTCATAACACATGTAGGTAGATTGCAATTTATCCATTTCGTAATTATTAGAAAATTATAATTTTGGTAAAAAAATAGGGTAATTTACAATATTAATCCCATACTTTTTAAAATAATTAATATGAGTCTCTCACACTTTAGGAAAATTTGCAAAGTTAGTTTTACCATAAAAAATTTGCAGCTTTTGGGACTAACTTTACAACGTTTGGGATTAACTTGTAATTTTTTTCTAAAGTGTGGAACAAAGTTTGCAACCTTTTTTCTTGAAGTGTGAGACTAGTATTGCAACGATGGGACTGACGTTGCAATTATTTTCTCAAGTGTGGAATCAATATTCGTTATTTCAAAAAGTATGAGACTGATATTGCAAATCACCCTATATTTTGGAACCAAAATTGCATTTTTCTCAAACTCAAATAAAATCCGGATGAATTGCTAAGGATGTCTTAACTTAATAGTTGAGAATGGAGTCCCATGACAAAACTCGAAGACATAGCTCGAGACCCACAATCCAGTTGAATTACCAATGATGTTTGAAGTTGAGATTTTATGATTAAGCTCGAAGTTATGGGTTCGAAATCCATCAGATGTGGGGGAATTTGTAATTTATTGAACGAGTATTTGTATCATTAATGTAATTTATTGTAATGGAGTTTAATGAGTTTATTTTGATGTGAGTTTATTAATTCAATAGATGTATTTATGTAATCATTGTTTCTATCCCAAAAAATTTATTATTGACTTATTACAAGTCAAATTATTATTTTTTTATCAGTTTATCCTTATAAAATGTGAAGATAAACCTCCTCATATGAACTAGCATATGAAATTGTATATGGGAAGTTTTGTCAAAAAATATTTATTCGACATGTAATAAATCAGTAATAAATCAATCGAGAGAAAATAAGAATTTTCATTCAATTTTTTTAATATTAATAAATTATATAAATTTTTAAATACGAATAAATTTATTTGTCAAATGAAAATAAAGGTCAAAAATATCAAATATAATTTTTTAAATTATAAAAAATCTCATTAGATTACATCACACCTTTCCAGTCAAAAAATATAACTATGGTCAAAAGAAACCCGTGGAATAACTGCAAGATAAATACGAGTGGCGCCGCCGTAATATTAATTGAATTTTGTATTTTATTTATTTGAAATAAAATTATTATTAATTAAAATAATTAGATCATAATTATTTTTTTAATATTAATATCTAATAAAAATAATTATAATAATCATATCCTAATTAATAATAATTAGATAAATTCATTGAATTTTGTATCTTAAATTCATTTTATATTATAGTTAGTATATGAATATAAGGTTGGACAGGGCTAAATAATCTTTAAGCAAATGGATTTTTGTTTGTATTTAGCATATACACATATATTAAAAATATTTAATGTAATCTTTATATACAACAGACCTATATTTATTAAATACAGTACAAACTAAAATAGAGTTTGCAAAATTCAAT
The DNA here is from genome assembly GCA_034509725.1 of Sesamum angolense. NCBI lineage: Eukaryota > Viridiplantae > Streptophyta > Magnoliopsida > Lamiales > Pedaliaceae > Sesamum > Sesamum angolense. The sequence goes on from JACGWL010000008.1 coordinate 9,230,359, forward strand.
TCAAATATATTTAATAGGGATATTATTCTCCTTGAGGTTTGGTGTAATTACACATAAAATTTCTGTGATTTGAGAAATTACATCTAGCATCCTTAAAATTTACTTACGTCTAATAAATAAATCACTTCATTAGTAACAAATTATCAAGTTTGTTTATATAATAATATTTTGCTTTATTCTTTAAAAGGGTTAAAATATACTTTGCACCCTGAACTATGTATAAGTTCATTTACACCCCTGAACTATAAAAAGTAACAAAATGGCCCCTCATGATACACGCTAACTTTTTTATCACGAAAATGAACTTATTATTTACACCCCAAAAATATCTCTATTACAATCATTCCTGAATAAATCTAATTTTTTATATTTAAATAAATACTGCCCAAAATTTACGATTTTTGTACTTAGTATAGAATCTATATAAACCATAAATTTACGATTCTTATACTTTTTACGCAATTGGAAAAAAATCTACATAATTTTCGCCTGTGTTATATATATGTTAAACTTTTTTTGAAAATAAATTATCAATACAAATTTAACATATTACATCGAGCATATATATACTATAAAATATGCAATAATTAATATATAATATTCTATATTTTCTTAAGTGATGATATGATATATTTTTATTATGTGGACATGTAATCGAATAAAAATTTATAAGTCATATAACATACCTTTTCTATAATATTATATGCATTATGTGTTGACACATATTTACTTGTACTTTTTAACATAATATTTTTTTACTTTATATATATTTGCATATATATATTTTTTGGGTTCCATAATATATAAAATAAATAAATATTATTTTTAAAATAAAATGTGTGTAAAATTTTAAATCACTAAAAATAGTTTGTGGGAGATATTTTAATAAAAATATATTTTAGAAAGTAGAATAAAAAGTATAGGGGTAAGTGAGAAGGGCATTTTTGTCTTATCGATGCCAAAATATTTTGTCAGGTTGTTTTTGTTACCTTTCATACTTTAGGGCTGTAACTAAGACAAAATGCATAGTTCAGGGATGTGAAGTGTATTTAACTCTTTTTTTAAATACAGGGAATAATTTACTCATTTCTTGTAACGAGTAAATAACATTTTTCCCTACAAAAAAATAAGGGTAAATTACAATGACCTCCCTAAGATTTTGACATAATTACGAATGCTTCCTCGTTATTTGAAAAATTACAATTACTCTCCTGATGTTTGATGAAATTATATAATCCTTGGATGGAGGTATGACATTGTCAACTTTACCCTTACGGTATTTTTATTTATTTTTTAAATAATAAACTTATAAAAAAAATCAAACAAGCGAGATGGAAATTTTTTAAAAAAATATAAAAATTACCCACTTAGTCTGTAAAAAAATATTTTTTAAATTAAATAAAATTATAATTTTTAATTTACAAGGGTATTTGATCAGTTCACCACAAAAAATAGATGAAAACCTAACGAATTGGGCTAATTGTTAACAACCATTAAAATTATGAGTATTCATAATTTTTCAAATAACGAGAAGATATTTATAATTATGTCAAATCTCATGGGAGATCTTCGTAATTTACCCAAAAAAATAATAAAAGAAGGGAAATAAGCAGAAAAGAGGTCAAAAAATGAAATGAAGCGGTAATAAGTAAGACCAAACCTTGAAAGAAGGTGGAAAGCCGTGCGATCGCCGCAGATGACTATAATTACATAACATAACATTCCTTGTCGTCGCCTTCACATAATTAACTAAGAATTCAAACCTTAAACTCTTCATTTTGACTTCTAATCTTCACATCTCTCTCTCAATCTCTGTTTATATATTGTTATTACATTATTACTCATCTCATCATCATTCATTCATTCAATCAAATTCACATAATCTCTTCATTCTTACACAAACTAGAACAATCAACACCCATGGATTTTTACCCTCAATTCCTCCCCAAATTCACCGCCTCTCTCCACGGTTGCGACCGCCTCCCCGCCGCCGAGGTACTCGACCGAAACTCCCCCGCTCCGCCGCCGTACTGCGCCATATGCCTCAGCGACGTCTGCGGCGGAGACCGGTACCGGAAGCTGCCGGAGTGCGGGCACTGCTTCCACGCGCAGTGCATCGACGCGTGGTTTAAGTCCCACTCCACGTGTCCGCTCTGCAGAACTCAAGTCCCTCAGATGATTTCGCTGAACGGGGATCATCATTACCGGTGGGGCGATCTCATATCTGACGTTGTTCTGTTGTTTCGGAGTTTCGTTGAGAGAATGTGCAATCCTCTGAACGATGAACTCGCTTCCTCGTTCTGTGACAACGTTAGGCGCGTGGCTTAGCTGATTGTTTCATGTTTGTTTTATTTCAATTATTATTATTATTTTTCTACTAATTCTTTGGAAAGATCAACTTTTTAAGTGATTGTATTTAAGTTTTTTGGACTTGAGAAAAATTCAGTAGATGTATTCATTCGTGTAATTATGTTGTTCATGAGTCACAATTTTATAATTAAATTATGGGTGGATAGCAATTTATTCCTGTGATATTGAAAATGGCAAATTATCCTTTATAAAAAATAAATAGCAATTTATCTCATTGTGTTTTGAAAAATAAAGCAAATTACCTTATTGTCTAATGAGGTAAATTGCTTTAATTTTAAAAACATAGGGAGGTTAATTGCTACATTTTAAAAAATATAGGGGTATGAATTGCTATTTTATCTTTCACAAAGAATTGTTTGCCTATTTTCCCTAACACAAGTAGATAGATTGCAATTGACCCATTAAATTATATAACTATATTTTGTAGTTAAATTTGAGGGAAACTTCGACTAAACTTTATATCTTATGGGACCAAATATGCTATAATATTTATTTTATGGGCTAAATGTATGAAGCCCGTAAAATTTAGGATCAAAAGTGTAACACACCCTATCACATGGGACTAAAAGTACAATTTTTTTTAAATTTCAAGATTAATTTCATTCTAATGTCAGAATGAATTGAAAATTTATTGAACGTACATAATAGTAATTAGACGCAGAATAATTATGGGTAGATTAAAAGTTACGAATTAAAAGTTTTTTTTTATAATCAAAATATAGTATTTTTGATGTAATTTAATTATAAAAATATTATTGAAAGTGAGATCAAACAACATGAGAAATTATATTTACACTTTAAACACATATTTAACCTACTCAATTTATATATCGAGACCAAAGGGTATTGCAACTATCATGTTATTTGTTTGAGAATGAGCAAACTCAATTTTTAAATTTAAATTTTCCTTTATTCAAGTGGATTGAGGGCATAACTCTAAAAAATTTATAATTTATTGCAAATATAAAATTAATTTAAATCGATCCACTAGACTTTTATTTTAATTAATTATATATTTTATTTATTTCTGTGAGGCTTGTTAAGGTTATGGTCCATGACCAATAATCAGGTAGGCCCAGTCACCGGCCCATTACTCACTACCCAGGATGGCTCAAGACCAATTCTTCTTGAGCCATTGACTGTCGAGATTCTTGTTCGATTTGTAAGAATTAGTTTAGATCTAACTTTCGTTTGTAAAAGTTCTTATTATTTATTTTTGTAATTTATTATTCGGGTTGTATCGTTTAAGGGTTTTCCAAACCCACCAATTAATTTGTAATAGATAGAATTTTGCGATCCTGAAAAGGTGGATATAGATACCCAACAAGGGTGCTTGGGTGAGCTTATGAGATATTTTATATTGTTAAGTGTAATAAGATGCAATTAAAAGTTTAGAAGTGTTAAATTTTTAAAATTTCTGAATAAATAAAATATTAAAGTGTTTGACGTAATAATTTTATTATAAATAATAATGATACAAAAACAATCAAATTGTTGGAATTTAAATTCATATAACAAATATTTTTACTCGAGGCAAAAATATTTTAAAAAAAATCACAAACTGTATATAAAGGGTAAAAGTGAATACCAACAAAGTCGTGAGGGTATTTTGGTCCTTCAAAATGTTAAAATCAAGCATTTTAAAGATTTTATAAAAAAAGATGAATTGAACTTATTTTTCTCTTAAGAGCTTATAAAATCCTAAATATCTTATTTGGACTCGTATAAGTTTTTTAGCAAAAAAATTACAAAATTATTTAATAAAACTAATTATAAGCTTTCAAACATTTTATAAGATGGTTTGTATCCAAACACCCTCCAAAAAGACAAGTACAACTGCAAAAAACATAATTATATTGGAAAAACTTTGATTCTAGTACTTTAACATCAGTGTTGCTACAAATGAATTATCTTTCGTATATAAAATATCGATGTTTAATTAATATAATTATTTTTTATTCAAGAAGACTACAATTTATTGATCACGTGCATCTTTTCAATTATTTTAGTAAATTTTGGTTATTTTTATTTTTGATATGGGAAAATTTTACAAGTATAGGATAAAAGTGTCGAAATGAAATAGCAAGACTAAAATTACAATTTTTTCAAAATCGTTTGAAGCAAGAACTTAGATTTATTGAAGCTGATATGGGTTAAAGTAAATTTTTTAATAAAATAAGAATAATGAATCCTATTTTTTCATACTTTGATAATCCCACCGGATGATAATAATTTTTTCTCTCCTTAAATTCGATGGATGAGATATGAGTTATTTGATGAAATAAAGAGAGAGTGACGAGAAAACAAATTCCCCTCTCTAATGCGTGAGAGTATGGGTCTATTTATAGTGAGAATTTTCTCTTTTATTTGCATAATTTAATAGGTGGTTAGATCGAGTGGATGTAATTCATGACTCTTAGGTAAGCGGTAAGAGTAAGTGGCTGTGATGTATATCTTTCTTATCCTCCATGTTTATCTGGATAGGCTTGTTTCGAACATATTCTTGTTTACATTCTTCTTTGACCTTTAGAGCTTCGATTTTGTTTCGATCCCACCAAGTCAGAGGGTTCTCGTTAAAATTTCTCCGGATAAGTCGCTTGACATTCTCAAGAGAGAGCTTGCTTTTTTCTATAACATCTAGCGATTTTATCTCTTGCAATGCTTCTTTGAGGTTCTTAATTTCTTCTTCCAATTCCTCAAGAAGCAATGCTGTCGATGAGTCCTGTTGTCTAAAAAGACAAAATAGCTTTACCAAATTTCTCCTATCCTGCATTTTTGAATGAGTTAGTTTAACATCATAATTTATTTTTTAAATTGAAATTTCTTTTGAAAATTCATACTACGGGGCTTCATTAATTTTATTTTAGTATTGAATCTTTATATATTATATTTTACTTTTACATTAATTTGTTCCAATATATAATTATTAAACATAATAGTTAGTAAATACCAAAGACAAAAATCACATTTAAGGAATATTTTTTTATTTAGTAGTATCAATTACATCTAAAAGTGAATTTTTTTCAGCTAAATTACCTTTTTCGTTTGCATAAAGAAGGGACTTTTTCTTTTTAATCCCACAATTTACGCGATTCTCATTTTAGTCTCATTTCTTACAAAAAAAATTCAACTTAGTCCCCAACCTCATTTTCGTCAAATTTTAACAAAAGAATGAAAAATCTGTTAAATATGAGACTAAAACAAAAATCGCATAAACTGTAGGACTAAAAAGAAAGGACCCTTCTTTATGGGACGAAAAAGGTTAGTCATTATTTTTTAAATTAATTGAATTAATGGAATATTATATTAAAAATATTAATATAATTAAAAATGTACGTATAGAATATATCTTATTGCTAATAAATATCTATGTATTATTTTAAAATTTGCTAAATTATATAATTTAACAAATTTAATATTACATATATATTATATAATATATTGGAAAGAATGGAAAATTGTTAAAAAAATTATACTGTTCAGACTCATAATGGCAATCAACGTGCGTGTACCACCAACTCTGGTCTCGGGGTTTTCTGATTTTTTTTTTCATATCATAATGGGTGTAATTGATACTTTATTATTTATAGAGGGTTTTTTTTAATATTCTTAATGTCACAGGGAGATTTTGTATTTTGTTCATTCTTTTGGCCTCCATTTTTGGCGTGATTTTCCCCCCCTTAATTTATAGAGGCTTTTTTTTTTTCCTTCATTTTTTTCTCCAAAAAGGGCAAAACAATACATTTCAATAAACAGTAAATTCCATTCTTTCGTTAGTGCAACTGAAATATATTGTTTTGCACTTTTTTGGATGAAAAAATGGAGGCAAAAATTTAAATAACCAGCCTCTACAAATTGAGGGAGAAAAAGATTCCCACAAAAATATGGAGGCCAAGAAAATGAAAAAAATACAAAATCTCTCTGTGATATTAGGAATGTTAAAAAAATTCTTTATAAATAATAAAGTATCAATTTTTCACCTCCAGTGATATGAAAATAAAAATAAAAAAACCCCCAAGGTCAGAGTTGGTGGTACACGCACGTTGACTGCGATTATGGGTCTTGAATGTATATATTTTTTTAATAATTTTTGCCCTTCTCTCCAATCTATTATATATAATATTAAATATTTTATATAATATATATTAATATTATAATAAATTTTAAAATAATGCATAATAGTTATTGACAACAAGATATTATTTTATATGTAAATCTATAATTATATTAATTTTTTAATATAATATTATTTAATTAAATTAATTTAAAAACAATGGCTAAATTCTCTTTTTCGTCCCATAAAGAAAGGACTTTTCCATTTTAGTCCTGCAGTTTACGCGATTTTCGTTTTAGTCCCATATTTTAACGGACTCCATTCTTCCATTAAAATTTGACGAAAAGTGAGGTTTAGGACCAAGTTGAAAATTTTTTGGTAGGAAGATTAAAATGGAAATCGCATAAACCGTGGGACTAAAAAGAAAAAGTCCCTTCTTTATAGGACGAAAAAGGTAATTTAGCCTTTCTCATCAATTAAAACTATTTGTATTAAAATTTTTTATATATAATTGTATATTAATGATTCAACGAAAAAATATAAATAAAATTATGAGTTTACTATTTTTATATAGCTAATCAGTGATATATTCATTTTTAAAAATATGCTTCTACTCATGTAATGCACGTGAAACTTCCTAGTTTTATTTAAAAGTAAATTGACGGTCAATCTTTTCAATAATGATATTATTTATTTTATAGATTCTAATTATTATAATTAAAATTATATGTTTACACATTGAATGTGCAGCTACCACCGCCCTAACAATAAATAGGTGTTTTAATTGTAGCCATAATACTAAATATCCATAATTATTTTCCCCAAGCCTACCTGATCAAAATCAACTTGAATGTTCAAAATCAGCTTCTTTCTTTTAAAAAAATTAATATCGTAACAAATACTTATAATTTTATATAAATTGATTAAGATTATATTATAAATTTTAATTATTAATAATCCATATACGTTAACTATAAGCATATATTACAATTAACCAACGACTAATAAAACTAATCAATGCTTACGTATTGAGGGACGCAGATTCATAATCATTTTGGCACAGGGTCATAATTTCACCAGCTAAATTATGCGAAATTTTTTTACTCAAATCTGAATCAATCATATGGCAAGTGCACTTGCCATGTGATTGGTGTAAAGTTTAGGAAAAATGACCAATTACATATCACTTTTTTTGTGATTGAATTGGTTTAATCGAATCAGGTTATCACAAGAATTTTTTAGATTATGTTTGATTGTCAACCTCTGGCAAAATTGCAAATATAGTTGTGTAGGATAAGCCTATTTCAAAAGTAGTGCAATTTATGAGTTTTTAAAAGTAGTCCACCTTTCGTTAACGAGGAGAAAACAGTTGCAAAGTTGGTCCTTCTCACCCGTTAATCGGTTGAAGGGAGGAAAAGACACTCAACCAAAATTATAATCTTAGTCCCATAGGATAAATCTGTTTCAGAGATAGTCCGGTGCTATATGAACTTTTAAAAACAGTTTCACCTTTCGTTAAAATTGATTAAATGCCAACTTATGGCGACGAAGGAGGTGCCCTTATATTAACCCTTAGCAAAAAAATATAGATTCAAGACATTGTTCACTTATCAAATTTTAACCATTATTATTGGTTCAATGTCATTCAACATAGAAAAAATAACAACAATTAGAAATGCAGCCAAACAAAGATTGCATTCAAAATAAACACACCAAGTACCCGGACATTAATGGAAGATGTGACTACTTTAAAAAATCAAAAGGGCAGGACTAATTTTTAAATGATACCTTATCTTACACAATCTTACCCGAGTTATTTTTAAAAACTCGTAAAACACACGACTATTTTTGAAATTAATAAATAAAGAGTTAAATTCATTTTGACCCTTATGATATGAAAAAATATAAAAAAGATCCCTATGAAAAGTTAAATATAAAAAAACACTCTTATATTGAACAAATGACTCACAGAGTTCCTTGGTCAACCTGGTCTCAGGGGATCTTTTGGATTTTTTTTTTTTCATATCACAGAGTGTAATTGATATTTATTTTTCTCAGAATTTTTTTTAAACATTCCCAATATCACATGGGGGTCCTTGAAATTTTTCCATTAATAAACCTATCCTAAGTAACTAGAGATATTTTAAGTAGTGGGGCTAAGGACTATGGCTTCCTGCATGCCATTTCCACACATAAGTTCTCTGTGATCTCTGCTGCTATCTCTTTGTTTCTCTGTGTTTATTCTGAAGAATTGAAGAAGAAAAAGTGCAGGCCAGATGAAGCACTTTTATGTGAGTGCTTTTGACAGTTTGTTTACTAATGTTCTTCTTGTACTTGTATTTGAAAGACTTCTATGTTTGATGATTTTTTATTTTGCTCGAATTTTTATTTTTCAGATTCGGGTTTTCCCTGTTGCTTGTAACTACAAAAATGAAAAGTTTAGTGACAAGAAAAAAGGATAAATTCTACTTTTGATTCTTAAATTTTCTTTTAAAATCAATTTAGGCGTCTATCAAGAAGTTCATTTCCTAACTTTAGCATTTTTAAACTTTAGTTTTTACTTCAATTTGGTCCCTCTAATAATTTTTCGATGAAAAGTGGCTGGATTTGTACTCTTTTGAGGTAAAATGTATATAAATTTGATTTTATCACTTTGATCCCTTAAGTTTGTAAAATTATTAAATTAATAATTTCTTTAAACGAAAATATAATTTTTATATTTATTTATGCTGATATGTTGTAAATTATCTTATGTGAACAATGAAAATTTTGAACTCTTGTGGACATCATCATCATCATCACCATCATCATAATAATAATATATTATTATTATTATTTAACTTAAATAAACAGTCTCTTTTTTTAATTTTTAGTAGTTAAAAAAATAAATTACTGAATAAATTTTATAAAATTTATCTAATTAATATAAAATATAATAAAGAAAATCTAAGTCAGTAACTTTTTATTTTAAAAGTTAAACCTTAAAGATATTTATTGAATGTTTGGATTTTCAAATAAAAAATTGTAGATTATTTAATAAATAAATTCTTTGGTGGATTTAATACATATATATATACATATAAAATTCATTTTTGGAGGTATTCTAAATATATAATTCCATTTATAGTAGAAATTCTATATAAAAAAAAATCTCTTAAAATGAATTTTATGTATATTTGAAATCCACCAAATGATCTAGCTAAAAGTACATTCTATCAACTTTTTCTTAAAAATTGTAGCTGTTAATATTTAATAAATATTGTTAAGATTTAAATTTATTATACTTATCTTTAACTCCTAAGATTAAAAGAACCAACTTAGAAATTTTGACTATATTTTCAGATTAGATAAGTTTTATAAAATTTATTCATAATTTTAATTTTTTTGTCAATTTTGAAAATAAAAAAGAGACTATTTTATTTTAAGTTAAGCAATATGTTATTATTATGTTTACAAAAGTTCAAAATTTTTATTTTTCATACAAGATAACTACATCATATTCACCATACAAAATATATATAAAAAAGTGTTTTCCTTTTTTAAAAAATGACTAATTTGATAATTTTACAAACATAAAGAACTAAAGTGATAAAATCAAACTTAAATAGACCATGTTACCTTCCAAGAAGTCAAACTCAAACCCCATTTTCATCGAAAAATGGTCAGAGGGCAATACTAAGATAGAAATTAAAGTTTAGAGATGCTAAAGTAAAGAAATGAAATTCAGAGATTAAAGTGATTTTAAACAAAAACTCAAGGGACCAAATATAACATTTACCAACAAAAAAAATTAAGTGATAATTTTAATATTTCACTAATTATATATATATATATATGTATATATATATATATATATATATAAAGATATTATGTGACAAGAATATTTATTTTGTTACAATAATGAATTTCATGATTTTAATAATTACCATTATTTTAAAAAAAAAATTGTTACCATGAATTAGTTGCCAGAAAAAAATTGCATAGAGTTGTCATTAAATACATTTAGTGACTTTTGTATATTGACCACCTAACGACAACAAATAATTTGTAATTAGAATGTTGTGTTGCGATTTTTTTTTTTTTTTGATATAGAATTATGTTGTCACTAAGTTGCCACAATAGAGATGTCACTAATTATATTTAATGACAACTTTATACATAATTTTTATCACTAATAATTATATAGTGACAAGATTAAAATTATTATTGCTCAATATATTTTTAGTGATAAGTTGAAAATTATCATTTGATATTATCACTAATATATATATTTTTTTTGTAGTGTGTTGGATCTAAACTAGGAATAACATGTTGAGAGAATGAATGAGAAATTGAAGCATCATATAGTATTGAAATTGGGGTAAAATATTTTTTTAGTTAGAATGGATTTTGGTACCATTTATGGTAGGTGTTGCTTTTTTAGTTTCATAAAATTCATAATAACGTATTTTTAGCCTCAAAAAGTCACGTGCGTTGTGGTTTTGGGACTAAAATAGAGTTGCGGTTTTTGGACTAAAAAACCGTTGTGATTTTAGGACTAAAAAGTCCCAAAATTATATTTTTTGGGACTAAAAAGATGTGATTTTGAGTTTTATGGGACTAAAAGCGTTACTTGCCAAAGTTGTGGTACCAAAAAAAATTCTGCTCTTATTTTATAGGACTAAAAAATCATTTTGCCCTTTGAAATAGTTCAAGAAAGCATGTAGATGATTTGTTGAAGGTATTCATGCATAGTATATAAAGCACAAGACCGAAGATAGAACTTATAAGACCTTCTGAATGACATAGAATATATTATAGATAGTCTATCATGACATTCATAACTGGATATGAAGTTTGCCCAGTAAACATACATCACTTGGTTATAACAAGTAGAAGAGCTTCAGATGTCTTGGATTCTAAACTATATAAGATAGATAATTGAATCATAGGCTATATTATCAAGGTCTCCAACTTTGTTTTCGAGTACTATATATATATCGATCATCGCCTCGTTGACAGCTGCAGAATGCAGAAATATGTGAACTCTGTGCTGCGAAGAACGTAATCTAGTTTGGCTTTAGTTCAGTGACGTTCGTCAAGGGACGGAAGCCATGTGCAAGGCTGGCTTGCCAGATTTTTTCAATATCGAACATCATGTTTCCACACTCGTGCACGTTCCATTCCTCCATAGCATGCAGAATTCCGGCTATGCGCCATGCACTCATCACTCTTCTTGGCAGCCAATTCTATCGTCAACGAAAAGAAACTTTGAGAAAAGGATATATAGGAATTTAGTGAAATGAAAAGAAGAGAGGTGTTTGCAAGTAAATTAACAGAAAAGCATTTGGATGTTGAATAACAAGTTCTTTTTGCTGTTTTCTTGGTGCTGACCTCACAAGAGTCGACGTTTTCAAGATGCTTGGGAGCCAACATTGCCGGTGTGCTGAGGTAGATGCAGTCTTTGCGCGTTTTCTTTGGAGGAAAACGTGAGAATGGAATGAATGTTGTTCCTTTTGATGCCTTTATCTGTTCGTCTTCACTTAGGTCGTCTCCCACTAACCATGTCTGCAGAAGTAGCAATTTTTATTCACACACTTCACGATCAATGAGGGGAAATCACAAGTAAAGAAGAGGGAGAAGAAGGCTGACCTTGGGAGCACTATGCTTCGAGAGGACCAAATTGTTTCCCGCCTCGTTGCTAAGCTTTGCTTTAAGTTTCTCATACTCATCCTCAGACGTTGTGTATACCTGTTTCAATTGCAAGGAGCAAGTACGTAAAAGGCCATATCGACAAAGAAAAAGAGTTGTGCATCCTGACAAACTTTACTATCGACAATGCATTTGTGCAAGAAATCAGGCATTCCAGTTGGACTAGGATTCTCCAAGTTCAGCCTTTCTACTACTGATCCATGATTCCCTAGTGCTGTTACAGCAGTAAGAAATATACGGCAATGCTCAATTCTGATAACATTGCTAAGGTTACTTCTTTGAAACATAATACGGCACAGTTGGGAAACGTTTGCATAATTGTCCCCAGCCGTTCTATCTCATGACAAGTTCTTCAAACATAGGGACTAACCGACTAAGGGTGTCCTAGATGTTATAAACTGCTGGTTGTGACGTTAGAATGGCTAACGTACCTGGATTCCCTCTTGGCATAAGGCAAGGGCAATGGAGTTGGCAACCTTTGATAATTTGCCTCGAAGGAGAACCTGAGTTGTTCCTTTCGGAATGCTGTTTAGCACAACCGCAACTGCTAAGCTACTCCCATCAACCAACTTCAGTATTAGCTTAGGGTGCTTTCTCAAGAACAATTCGCCATTTCCATTGAGCCCCTCGTCCTGCATCACGTGTACAAAGATTAAGTAACCCATCGTCTCTGTTGATGCAAATTGACTTAGTGTAGAGCTGTTACTTGCCAGATTCAACAACCCGAGGGTCAAGACTCTGACGCCCTTTTCCTCGGCTTCTAGTACACTGTCTTCAATCATACTATTTATAGATTCTCTCTGCCATTGCATTTGGTACTGCAAGTGCATGAAACTATACATTGTCAGAAAACTTAAAACTTGCTGTGTTGTATTAAAGTGATATCAACTATGTGTTCTTTACTTGAATGGTGAATTTCGGAATAGCCCATGTCTGCAGTTTGAGGTGTTTGAAGACGTTTCTCTCAACGGTGAATGTGCGTCCGTAGATCCAAGTGATCATCATCGACCAAAGCGTGACAGGCCACATCAACCACAAGTACCACTTATACTTTTGAGGTTCGGACGCCAAGAATGCGAACCCCAGACGGAGATGATATATAGATTCTGGCGTCGTGAGATGAGTCAGATGCACCACGTCGGGTGCTTCTGCCTCTCTAACAAGTGATTTTTCGTATAATGAGTCGGAAGATTTGTCCATGGTACCATAGACATAATCGTAGAATGGCATGAAAAGTGAGTAATTGGTCCGGAACTGCGTGTGGTGCAGTGAATGGTACTACATCGTAAAAAATTGCATTAAATTAATATAAATCTGGTCAGAACCAAGTTTAAATGCATCAACCCAATCACATCTAAAGTGCATTTGTAACTGCCGTATGATTGGTCACTCTTCCTAAACAGTATATCAACCGTGTAATTCACTTATCTTGCGATTTACTACCATATGGCCCAACCTACTTGAACAAGAACTAGAATCCTCCAGTCCTTGCCTCTACAGTTTACTTTTCTGTTATCAATTCTCTCTGCAAGTTCAAGCCTACACCTTCTGTTTTCTTCTTAATAGCTTAGCTAGAGTTGGTTTATATAGCATTAAACGCAATTTTGGTCTTCTAATTATACCTATTTCCATTTTAGTTTTTTAATTTTCTAGGGTTGCAAAATAGACCTCTAGTTTTTTTAATTGCTCAATTTTGGTTCTCCTTTCATTGGAATTTCTCTAAAATTGTCGGAAAATACCACCTGAATCTGATGTGGCATTTTAAATTGGGAAAATTAATTTTATTGATTAATTATACATGATAAGTCAATTACATGAATTTAATTATAAAAAAAAAAATATGATATGACATTATTTACCACATCATATTAGGGGTATGGTTTTTTATATATATACACAATTATATATATATACACACATTATACATATAATTACATATAGGGCGATGACGGTCAACCGCTGCCTCAGTGGCGATGGTGGCCGTCGCCGCCCAATCTCTGGGCGAGGACGAGGTCACCCAGATCCCAACACAAAAGGGGGCAACGAGTTGCCCAGAAAAAATAGGCGTTGTAGTTGCCCAATGGCAACGGCGACGCCCCTTTCTTCTCTGAGCGACAATCGTCGTTGCCCAAAGATTGGCGGTGACAATCGCCATTGCCACTGAGGCAGCGGCTGGCCGTTGCCCATAGTGATATATATTTATATATATGTATGTAATTTATGTAGATATATAGACAAAAGAGGAAAAAATGCATTATTTTTATTTTTTTAAAAAATAAATAAAAATATTTTAATTTTTTAAAAATCTAAAAATAATAAAAAAATAATTTTATTTTTAAATATATATAATGATAATATTTATATTAAATACTCTTTTTTAAAAACTTTGATATACGGTTTTTTGTATTTTATATTTAATTAATATATTTATAATAAATATAATTTAGCAAAATATATTTACGCAAAATAATATTTAAATTAGTTGAAAAATATTTTTTAAATTTTCAAAAGATGAATAAAAATGATTTAATATTTAATAATTATAAGAATAATTAAAAAAGTATTAAAATTTTATTTTAAATATAAATAATATAATTTAATGGCACATGTCCACTAATGCCATCTTGAATTCCTTTTGAAGAAAAATCCAATGTATTTACCTAGTCAACCCCAAATAGCCAATAATATTTCAACCCTTAATTTGAAAGTACATGTGGGCTCCATGTACAATTTTCCAACTAATTCGGTAAAATTTTGACAATACTGTTCCGAAATTGAGTAATTAAAAAATTTAAAAAAAGAAATATAAGTAAAGGACTAAAACTGCCTTTAATTCTATTTATATATCATATTTATTGTTAGTATAATTGTTAGTTATTTATGTCTGGCAGGTCAGAAATTAATACGTTGGGACCGCCTCTGAACTGACGGGCCATTGCATTTTGACCCTTTTCATGAAGTTTTTATATTCACAAGCATCCTTCCTATTTTCAGTAAGAGGAAACTAATATGCTGAATTTAATATATATATATATATTATATATATATATATATGTCTAATAACTTGTTTTAAAGAAAATAAATAATTAAAAGGTGTAATATATGTATATATTAATTAGAATAGAAGATGCATCACAATGATGAAAAATAGAAAATTCAATCTGAAATTTGACATGTATGCAATCTTTTTTTCTTATTTTATATTATCGGACTTTAGAAACATCTTATACATGTGGTGTACATGCATCCGTACACACATATATATGTATATATTAAGTGAAAAATCGTGATGTAATACATTTCAATAAAAGATTTAGACCGCTAATAAAAAAAAGAGTAAATTATAACGGGCTCCCATAAGATTCGTCATAATTACTAATGCCCCCCTCTCGTTGTTTGAAAAATTAGAAATACCTTTTGGGATTGCTTTCGAACAAATATCCATACAATGGCAGTCACGAGCGGATATT
This sequence comes from Sesamum angolense, assembly GCA_034509725.1. Lineage (NCBI taxonomy): Eukaryota > Viridiplantae > Streptophyta > Magnoliopsida > Lamiales > Pedaliaceae > Sesamum > Sesamum angolense. The sequence continues at coordinate 9,245,944 of JACGWL010000008.1, forward strand.
TATTGGATGATCATTAATTCTAGGGATATATTTATAACTTTTCAAAGTATTTATAATTAAAGTAGATATCAGGAGAGCCAGTTGTAATATACTTACGAAGGTGTGTAGATGAGGTACTTGAGGGGTGGGAATAAGGAGAAGAGACGTTTGGGAATGTGCTCAAAGTTGCAGTGGCCCATGTTGTTCATGAAATCAATGTAAGTGAGATAAATTGCGATTGAGAGGATGGAAGTGTTCCCCATCCACAGAGTTAAGAGCACCGGCAGTGAGAAGATGAGGTAGTATCCAATGTGCTCTGCAAATGGATGAATCACAGCTGCAAGTTACCCTCAACATATTAGTATTATTAGTTCAAGATTATTTAAAAACCAAAAATGCTTTTACAAATAATTCAGAATCTTCCGGGGTTAATGAAAAAGTGCAAAAAAATCTCTGTAAGTAAATCACGGAGGGTAAATTACATTTTATTTTTTCACAGGATTTTTTTGCACTTTTTTATTAATACAGGGGTATATGTATTTAACTCGAATCTCTTTCATCAAACATTTAGGGCACCTTTACTTTGGGTGATTAGCCATGATATCATGCCTAATCACCATTTATTTTTTGTTTACTTCATTTTGGATTAGTTTGTGATTAGTGCCTTAAACATGATATATTATGTGATTTTTTCATGATAGTAATCACAATTTAATATATCCCATTTTAATCACATCACTCAAAGTAAATGTGGCCTTAGGGTTAAAATGCAATCCCTCGACGTAGGATGTAATTCATGAGCCTTTGTCTTACATGTAATGGGCTCAGTGACGATGGAGGAGTGGTGGTGCGAGTGGTATCGGGAGTAAAGGAAGTGGTGGTGCAACGCCCTATGAAACCAGTAGTAGATGAACTCGACTGGACCGGCATGAAATAAGAATGTCCAGATTACTCCATCAGTCCTCCACCAGGGCAGATGATGAGCTGCCTGTATATGTCTCGATCCCAGGTAGAAGAAGAACCCGTTTAATATAATTTGATCGTCCCTGCAAATTGTAGTTTCATACTTGTTTAGATCGTGTCTGAATTTCCCATAATGTCTGTTTTCTTTATTTTTGTTATAAGTCAGATGTTAGGTGAGAAAGGAGAGAAAGCATACCAGTTTCTTTCTCTATCGACTTGCTCAAATTCAATGCTCTTATCGACTATCCGGTTATCTCCTTTGGCTGTTCGGTACCGTGAGAATGATATCCATATCTGGTTGTGGACCATTCTTGATAGCAAGAGAGGTAATATGAGGAAGTACGAGAGATCCCTCTCGCTTTCGTCCTTTGTCATGTACGAGTACGTCGAATGAACAACCCACGGTGCTAGTACCACGTACTATATTAAAAAAACATGAAAAGAAGACTGTAAATCACACGAATGGAAACAAATACAAACCCACTCAGCCAAACTTGAACCAATCAAATGACAAATGTGTGATTGGTGTAGGAAAGTGACCAATCACATAACAAGTAAGATACACTTGCTCTACGATCAGTTTGGTTCGAGCAGACCTGATCAGTACGAACCAAATCGGCGCAATATCTAAATTCAACATTGTTCTCAAAAAGTACAAGCAAGTGCAAAGTTGGATGTGTGTTACGATATATTGGAAGAATGTATGACAAGCCAAGAGGAAAACAAGAGTACCTTAAAGTTGCCAAGCCATGTCCACGGCCATTCGGTAAGAATCCCTGGTTTAGAAGCCATTTCTCGGCACCAACTGCGCAGAAACACTGCAGCCAAGGGAGAAATTTATACGCAGCGTGGTGGGCGAGTTGTTCCTCATGCAGCTGCCTCTACGGCCTGTTGTCTGACCAATGTAGCTGTGATGACGACTTTTTTGAATGGTGCATTTATTAGTCTCACCCACTATGTTCACTCAACAATTCTAGCACTTGCCAACATTTTAATGCACATCTATCTTGAGGCGGTATTGATTCTCCACGCGCTGTTAATTATACGTAGATCTCCTCTAAATATATAAAATTATTTCTTTTATTAAAATAAAATAAAATTATACTTCTATATTCTTCGAAGATTCATTTTTTACATTTGATTCGATCTCTTTTGATAAGGTATGGAAGGAAAATATTGACGTTAATATAAATTTTTTATTTTATCTCTCATTTAACATGTCCGTGTAATAATTTTGTAATTATATGGGGGATGTAATGATATTAATCTCAGTACTCCATATAAGTATATATTAAATTTATCCCCTTATAAGTACAAAAATATACATAGAAATGTTAAATGAGTGGCAAAATTAAAAATTTATACAATTTTCTTAGTTGGCGCCAGCATATTTTATCCAAACCTTAATGGAAAAGTGTCAAGTATAAATAGAGAACTTTTGAAAAAAGTGTAAGTGTACTGTTCAAAACTTTTTTTTAGAGATATCGCAATTTCACATTTTCAAATATGAAAGGTGTATGTGTAATTATCCATTTTCTACATTTTTTTAATATATACAAGCCAAAATATGTATAAAGATTGTGAATTTTCTTTAATATATATGGCATCATTGACATCACTATAAAAAGTGCAATTTTTAATTAAGATTAATTACCATGATTAAAAATAAAATAGTCGTAGCAAATAGTCATTCACTACTGCCATGCAACAATTTGTTGGTCGTGGTATCTGTGAAGGTGGCTAAATCATTTACCATGGCTCTTAGCCATGGTAAAAAAAGAAATTATTGGTGAAAAATTTATGTTTTTGCATCGATTTTACTTAACTATGGCCAATAAAAATTATTTTCCATAATTTTTAGTTCATACTTATTAAAGTTGTAGTTAATAGTATTTTTTTTTCTATTGCATGAATCTATAAATTTGTAGAAAGATAGAATTAAATAAAAATAGAAATGGAAAATCTGATTCGATTATAATGTGAAGATTGTTATCTTCTGTAGGTTAGCTATGACGGCCAACATAATTGCCCGCCCCTTCACCGCCCACCCCCACCGCCCACCTACATATATACATGCACATATATTTTTACTTTCTTTTGGCAATAATTTGAAGTTAAATTACAACGGGCTTTCCTGAAATTTGTGATAAGTACAAATATCCTCTCATTATTTATAAAATTACAAATATCCCCTAAAATTATAAATATCGTAACAAATACGCCCTTGTAACAGCCCATTGTAGGAGGGTATTTACTATAATATTTGCAATTTTAGGAGGATATTTGTAATTTTTCAAACAATAAGGGGTATCGATAATTAAGACAAACTTCAAGGGAGTCTATTATAATTTACCCATAATTTAATCACTAATAAATTAATATATGCATCGATTTGAAATAATTGACAATTTTAAATCAACAAAAATATAACTAACAATTTTATTGAAATGAATATATTGATTTGACATAACTAACATCATAAAATACAATTTTATCAATTAAATCCGAATATAATTTCTTTTTTACAAGAAAAATATTCAAATACATAAATATATTTTTTTTCATTAAAAATTGAAAATAAAAAATAAAAATAAAATTAAAGACGAGCTTAACTTTCTCACGAGGTGATCTCCCGTATATGATAACATTAACGTGTAAGGTAAATTACAACCAGTGATATAATTATGAATATTTTGTTATTATTTGAAAAATTATAAATATCTTCATCATATTTAATTAATAAAATTATGTACTCCTTAAACGAAGGTCTGAAATTACCAATTCCACCCTACCGAAAAATAGTGAAAAATCGGATGATATGGATAGAAAAATTTAAAAAATTGTAAAAAATAAAGATTACCCACTTAATTCAAAAAAAATAAAATAAAATTATAGTTCATAGTCCAAAAAGGCATTTTGGTCAGTTCATCATAAAAATCAATAGATAGAAAATCTAACGAAAACTAACGAATTGAGCTAAATGTTAGATGATCGTAAAAACCAACGTGGTACTGGTAATTTCTCAAACAATAAGAAAGTATTTATAATTATATCAAATTTTTGGGAAAACTCATTGTAATTTAACGTAACTTATATCTCTTCCAATGGAAATCTTTATTTATTTTTTGTTATGGGGGTTTATTTTTGTTTTTGTTTTTGTTTTTCTTTTTTTTTTTTTTATCTAAATGAACATTTAAAAATTGGATAGGATAATTAATAATGGGTTGCTCTACCTTCCAACTGCAGAAGTCAAGTTGAAGCAGCAAAGGGAACACCGCTACTCCAGCTATATGCACTGAGAATGACTTAGCCAAAAATCATTCATTCACAATAAAATGCCGGTCGCTTCTCTATTTTTGATGTACCATAGGTGGATTTATTATTCTATGCTGATGTGTGCAGTTTGGTAGTTGAAATTTCAGTATTTCTTGAGTAGTATGCATCATACGTTGTACAGAAAAAATTAAAATTATTCGATATGCGATTAAAATAATGATAATATTTTATTTTTTAGATATAATATGAATAAGAATATATATATATATATATAAATTAATACATCATATTTTTTTTAAAAAAAAAGAAAGAAAGAAAGAAAGGAAGCAAACTTAGGGGTATAATAATAAAATTAGCACTGTAGTGTCGTAACCGCTATTTGTGAGAGAAAAAAAATGTCTTTTTCCTTTTATATAGTTAGATTCACTTGAACTCGATTTGATAAATTTAACAAATCATTTTTTTCGGTGAACTTTTGAATTCAGCTCGAGCTTGATTCCATTGATGAAAAAATTATAAAATGTTAAATTACTTGAGCTCAAGTTCAAGCTCGTATTTGTTTCAATTAAAGTTCGTTTGATCACGATTAAATCGATAATCAAATCAAAAATTCAAATATGAATTTTAAAGATCAAATAATAATCAAAACAGACTTGAACAATGGTACATTCGATTCAACTCGAACTATTTAGAGCCCTAATCATTGGCTACAATTTTCTTGATTAGGAAAGTATTTACTAGGTTTAATTTATCAAAGTGAATCAATTGGATTCCTGAATAAATTTAAAGGAGTTGATCGAAAAAGAAAAGAAAAAGTGAAAATCACTGTAAAAAACCTATATTATTTCCTAGATGACCAATGATAGCAGTTAGGCCTGACAATGGGTAGATAATACTCAAGTTTAAGTCCATTATAACAAGTCTAGACTCGTTATTTTTAAGTTAGACCCAACCTCAGGTTTAGGCCCAAGTCCATTAGAATTAAATTTAGGAATAATTACACTCACATCCCTGGTGCACGAAAATCCCCTGTGGTTTGGGGAATTACATATGACAATCCTGAGGTTTACATCTGCTTAACAAATTAGTCCATTCGTTAGTCATAATGAATTGAATTTGCTGATATTAATTGAAAAACTAAATGAGAATTGATATTTACTATTATTGATTTATTGTAGGTCAAATAAACTTTTATAACGGTGAAGATATACTTGCTCAAATGCATTAATGCGTGAAGACGTATGAGGGTATTTGATCATAAAAAGATTTATTTAACCTATAATAAGTCAATCAATAATAAATATAATTTTTTTTTATTTAAAATTTATGGGTATGGGTCGGGTACAAACCCAATAATTTTCATACCCAGAATTTGTTAGATCAGACAAATATTATTTGTCAAATAGTACCCAAATGAAAAACAGCTAAAAGAAAAAGAGAATTGAAACAAGACTTGGAAAGACCGCCCCTCTTCTCTATGATGTGTTCTTTGTGGGGAAAGACGCAATTTGTCCTTTTTTGATATCGTACATGTGCAAATTATTTTTTTACAAATTTTTTTTTTAGTAATTTACTCTCTTATATTTTTTTAAATGTAACAATTTATCGTTCGGTATTTTTTTTTTTAAAATGAAGCGATTTACCTCCATAGACTGGGGGTAAATTATTTCATTTTAAAAAAGTACAAGAAAATAAATTACTATATTTTTTTTATAAAGAATAATTTGCTGATTTACAATATTATGAGACCCGTTGTTGATGTAGGTGACGTATGACTAATTAATGAGACAATTCAAGGGAATGCCAAACAGAATCAGGCAAAAATGTGGATGATGAAATGGGATGATTTGGCAAGTTTAGAGACCAAAAGTGATTGCATGGTGAACAAAGAGAACATGATTTTTTTTTTTTTTTACAGAGAAATGACACTAATTAATCTTTTTATTACTTTACTTCTCAATATTTAGGATTAATTGCAACCACCTTTTTTCAAGTTTGACATAATTATAAGTATTTTATTATTGTTCAGAAAATTACTAGTATTCCGTCATATTTGATGAAATTATGTAATCCTTGTATGGATGTTTGAAATAGTTAATTTTATCATTGCTGTATTTTTTCTCTTTCTTCAAAAAATTGAGTAATTATGAAAAAATCGGACGAATGTATGAAAAATTTGAAAACTGTAAAAAAAATTATTCAATTAATCAATAACTTTTTTTTTTGAAAAAAAATAAGTAAAAAATTAAATTTACAGTGAATAAGGGCATTTGAATATGTTGACAATTTTAAGAAAATGAAATGAGGAGGTAGGACTTTTATCAAATAATGGATGAACAGTTGGAGTTAGATGCTGCCTGCATTAATTTTGTTTGCCTACCGAAATAAATTGGGCCTTTAGGCAATAATGAACAACTGCTACATTATTTATTTATTTATTTATTTTTACTGAGTTTTTTAATAAGATCATAAATCTCGTTTGATACTGGTAAAAAAGTTCGAGTCCAGTGACTTGAACAATTTTTTTTTAGTTTTTTGCAAATTTTGTGGATTGGAGCCTGCAAAATACTCGAACTCCAAGTTAATAATGGATCGAGAGTGAAAAATTAATAAAAGAACGCGGTAAAAAATGATGAGCATGGTAGTGAGTGATTGAGAGTGATGCTTCATATGCTAAATTCGTGTTTCGTTGCTATTATTTTATAAGATGAAGATTACAGCGGATAAGATGTAATCCTTGATTTGGTTGAGGGACACCCAACTGCGATCAAGGTTTCACCCTTACATTTCGACTAGGGATGAATCTTTGCTTTCCCTCTTAGGTTGTCTGGTGTCCAATTGTCTTTGGCGATTGACGATTATCTGATTCCTTGTTCTTGAATGAGGGATAAGACCGAATCACTGTTTTTTTGGGATTTGTTTGAGTTAGTCTCGCCCAGCTCTCGGCAGTCATTAGGTTTTGGCTAGAGGAGAATCTCTATCTCCATTCTCATACTGCTACGTGTCTTAACATATTTATAAAAACGTCAATCCTTTTTTTACTTACTTTTATACTGAAATTGTCCTAACATATTTACGAATATTTTCAATCTTTTTCGTTAATCTTAAATTGACACGTGTCCTAATAAAGTTAAGAACAATATCTCTCCCTTCTCTCTTTTTGAGGTTAGTTGACGACGATTTTTCAATCCACGTGGCTTTTTAGGACAAATTCATGTATTTTCATCCGCGCCCTAGATCTCACCTAGTAATAATTCTTGTGGATCAAATCATTCCTATTATGTATATATTAGGGAGTGTTCCACATTTCAAATGAAATTTTTGAGAGTGAGATCTCAATTTCAGCAACGAGTTGATCGATATCTTTTAAAAAAAAACAAATTATAATAATTACTTAAATTGATGAGGAAAGTTTTGGTTTTGTAGTTCCTTCTAAATTTAATTGATATTATTAAATAAAAAATTTGATCTTTAAAATTGAAATTTTGCATCTTGTATTTACTGGTTATTATGTTTAATGATTTTATATCGAAATAAATTAATACGAAAGTAAAATATAATACATAAAAATCTAATATTGAAATTAAAGTAATAGTCAAAGCAACTTATTTTTAATTCTTTAAAAGAAATTTCAATTTAATAAAATTGATCATGTTATTCTTTTATGTCTATTAAATTATGAAAAGAAAAGGTACAATCTAAAAGTAATAATCTAATATTACTATTGAAATAAAATTAACTAGTTGGAAGTCGTTGGATTTTAATTTTTCAACCACACTTTTAATTTAATAAATTGGAGGATTTTTTTTTATATTTTATATATTATATTTTTATTTTTTGAAATTCGGATTAGTATTTACATGCTACTCATAATCTATTCATTTTAAAACCTTATAGTGCGCTAGTAAATCAATTTTTCTTTTATTAAATATTTAAGACTTTTCCTAACGAATTAAGCGTGCTAAAATATTATTTGTCTATTTATCTTTTTGTTAGCTATATTATTCATCTTCTAAATAGTTCAGATGAATTAGAAATATCAAACATTTTTCTTCTTTGACAGAATTAAATATTATAATTTATCCCTAAATAAATTTATCCCTTAAATTTTTATTTAAAATTACTTTAATCTCTTAAATTTATTTATTGACATTAGCATCCCCGAACTTTTTTTTTATTTCGAATTGGACCTTCTGGCCATATTATAAATGAGGTGAGATGGTCAGATTAGGTTGTTTTTCTCACTTTAATTATTTACATTTATAAAATTATTAAATTAGTCATTTTTCAGATAGAAAAAGTTCCAGCCTATTGAGGAATGTAAAAAATTTGGAGATTATTTAGATAAATTCTAAAAAGCAAATAAATGTATGAATACATTTCGTGTATTGTCCTGTGTAAGTAATTGTGCCTGTGGCTTCATATAATAAAACAAATTCATTTCAACCAAAATATTTTTTCTCCCTTAGAACATCTTAATCTGTCCCTGAAATAGTTGAAAAGTTTGCAAAAATCATGATTGAAGAAGAACTTCAATAAAAACATAACTCTGGAATAAAAATATGGCCTTGGAGGCGGAACACAGTCTAGGTGTGTTCTGGTATGTTTGCGCATTTAAGAACACGACTATGCTACATAACGCGGTCTTGACATGTAACTTTTGATTTAAATTCAAAATGTGCTCACTTAGAAAATAAACTCATCTCACAGAGCATGTCTAGGCCGTATTTAATTTACTTTTATTTTTTTAGAAAAATAAATAATGACAAAATAACCCCTACTGACTAAGCCATGTGCTGGTCACATAATCATTTTTCCAGCCACATTTTCGTCGAGAAAAGGTTAGGAGGACCAATTTGGGATAAAAAAAAAATAAAGTTTAGGAATATTAACATTAGGAAATGAACTTTATGGACTAAAGTGATTATAAACACAAACTTAAGGGACCAACTATATTATTTATCCTTTATATAACTAATTATTATTTATTATTGAAAAGAGTAATTAAATACTAATGTCTTTTTACAATAGGAATAAACACATAAGAGAATCTCACTTTTATATATTTAATCATAATCATAAGTTGCATTTATCAATATTATTTTACCTCTATTATATTATGATAAAAAAAAGTACGTGAAAGTATGGTCTAAATAAATATCTAATATTAATATTAAAATAAAATCAATTAATTAGAAGATACTCATATTAAAATTTTCAAAGGGGCTTCTAAAAATTTAATAAGATTGATAAATTTTACTTAAAATTTCATGATACTTCATCTTTAATTTATTATTTTTTTATTTTTTGAAGTTTATATTAGTATTTTATATATTACTCGGATGCTATTTCATTTTGAATTTTATTGTGCTCTAGTAATTTAAATTTTTCTTAAAGTATTTAAAAATCTCTTCTAACAAATTAATAACGTAGAAATATTATTTGCCTATTTACTTTTTTTAGTTGGATATATTTATTGTCTAAATACTTTAGAGGTATTAAAAATATTAAATAGTCTCTTCTTTACAGAATTTTATTCTTTTATAACTAATTCTTATTTAATATTAAAAAAAGTTATTTTAAGTAAGGGTACGAGTGTCTTTTGATAATGGAGAACAAACACTTAGGATTCATACATTATATATAGTTAGAGTTAGAGTAGATTAGATATTCTATGATACTCCTATATGATTAAAATATTTTAACAGAGTCCAAAGGGTCATGGTTGAGTGTAAAGTTCAAAGTGTCTATTTTAAGTTTTTAAAGACTGTTTTTTGTAAGTATGAACAAAATCGTGATAAGCTAAAAAATTTTATTTTTGGGATGAGGGAGCCCCCCAATAAGAACACTTTCCAACTCGTCCTCTTTATCCACATCTTCAGCCTTCAGGTGACGTGGCAGGATCTCACAGTTGGAGGCATCCCTTATCGAGTAGAGGACCTTATCTGCAGTCAAACGGTTATCTTTGGAATAGGGGCATCTCAAGCTCGTTTCCTCCTACTACCACATGTCATAATTTTGGCAACTGGAACTCATCTGTTCCAACATGGAGCAAGTAGTCCTATATGGATTTGCCACCTAGACTCTTTAGGGGCACCCCTTATCTAGGCCCTTACTCAAACTATGCTTCCCAATCATTTCAACATCTCGTGGACTTTTCATTCCTTTGGACTCTCATGATCTCCTTTTTTTTTTTTGGGACAATTTAGACCTCTTCGGATCAATTTATTTTTCTAAGCATCATCCAACAACCCCTCCCACCCCCACCTCCACATCGAATATGTGGGGACTTTCCCAGCTTTATTAGAGTAGGCGTCTTCATCCAACAAGACAAGAGTATGTCTCAAAGAGGGACTCGTCTTCTTTTGCTTTAATATTTGCAAAAAATTCTAAAGCAATGTCACACCATATTTGGTCATCGAAAGTGGAACATTTAAACAATTGTCCATTCTTCTTCAAGCATCGGCTCAATGAAGGTAGTTACGAGGGGAAGGTCCAACCAAACATCATCAAACCTCGAACGTGGCTATACAGACGAAGTACAATTCTCCGTACCATGGTAGGAACAAATTATAAAGACATGGTTATAGGAGTACCAAAATTGAACACATAGTACCAATACAACTAAAATATTGTTCTATATTTCAGACACTATTATAAATAAATACAAACAAAACAACGTAAGTGTAAACATAATTGTGACCAACACAAAATACAAATGAGATGTAATAGTATTTATAATCAACCACGTAAAAAAAATTAAAAAAAAATTATAGTCATTCTACAAAAAGCCCCTATGAAAATTTAAATATGAAAAATTACTTTTATGTTATGAACAATAAGTCACACAACCCCCTAGTCAACCTGGTCTCGAGAGGGTTTTTGAACTTTTTTTTCATATCAAATGAAGTGTAATTGATACTTTATTTTTTTCAAGTATTTTTTTGAATTTCCAAAATCACAAGGGATCCTTGGATTTCCAAAAAAATCAACATAGAATAATTGGAATAACAGTTTCACTGAAAACAAAAGAACAGATAAAGAATTCTAAAGAAAATAGTCACACACACACACAACTTTTGAGGAGGGGAGAAATCTTTTAAACTAGACCAAATAACCTAGTACAGAACGTTGACTTGAAAGGTCAATGAAATAACTGAATGGACAGAAGAACGCGAGTCTAAAAAATATACAATAATTAAAAAAAAATAGACTGATCGACATACAAAATCAGACAACAAATGCATATATATATATATATATATATGAATAGAAACATATTCATATTTTTAAAAAGTCACAACAGGTAAATATCTACCACAAGAAACCCCAAAACTACAATCACGAAGGGGATAAAAAAATACCCCAAAGACAAAGGGATACTATAGGGTTTTTTTTTTTTTTTTTTAAGAGAACGGTGAAATTGTTGAACAAGAACGTAAAAATTCAAAAGATATTTTGTTCAACAATGTCTACATCATTTTACGTGTATGTCCCGTGCACTTTTCTGGACATTTAACAAATTACAATCATTTTTATTTTGAATATTTAAAATTTTTAAAATTACAGAATAAAATTATCAAAATAGATTCCTACAAAATTAAAAGCACCATCCAACTTATTTTACAGGACCAAAATTATAATTTTCCCAGAATAAATCATGTTCATAAGAATCTCAATGAGTAGATCAATCTCAAAGTTTGACAAATTCATGACATCATCAAATTTTTTTCTCAGTGAAAATAGAGGTTTTAAAAGTGCCATACTAGTTGTCATCATTATTTGCTTATTATAACTTGACTAGCCTGAAAAAGACAATTGGGGTAAGATAATTTATTTGACAGTTGTTCTGTTACACGGTTTTTTATGTGCATATAATAAATAATTTTTTATAATTTAAAATATATATAAATAAGAATAAATATACAAATCACTACTTTACGCTAAAAAAATAAAATAAAAACTAATTTATTGGTTAAATTTAATTTGGAAAGTTAAATAGTTAGTTATCTTATTAGTTGAAGGGTATTTTTGACTTTAAAAAAATTGATGCAATGGTATCATTAACCGCTATTTGTGAGTATGGAACCCATTTCTCTTTATATTGATATAGATATAACAAATCCTCCTCCAACCAAACTTTTGTCCTAAAACACATGATCCCACATGCTCTTTGTTCAAAGCAATTAGAGGATTCTTTCATTGCATCCATTAATTGTATTCAAGAGGATGAAAGTTTTGTCCTATAAGTTGTTGAAAAATAAATTAAATTGTCACAATAAGTCTCCCAATTTACTATTCCTTGTCCATGACTTGCAATGCGCACGTGTACAAGTATATTTTTATAGGTAAATATGTTATTAGAGTTAGTTACAAAATATATTAGGGATAATTATACACTCTTCTTTTAAGATTTAGTGTAATTACATTAGATCTTTTGATTTTGAAAATTACATCTAGGACCCCTATTGTTTGTCTCTATCTAACAAATAAGTCATTTCATTAGTCAAAATTCACCGCATCTATTGATATTAACAAAAAATTGAAAAAAAATATATTTAACCCGACTGACTTATTATTGAATTATTGGAGGTCAAATAAATCTTTATATGATCAAAATATCCTTATACGTCTTTACGCATTAATGCATGTGATGAGGTATATCTTCACCATTATAAGGGTAGTTTAGTAGGAAAAATAATTGTTTGACATGCAATAAATCAGTAATAAGTCAATCGATAGTAAATATATATTTTCATTCAAAAAAAAAATTTGTTAATACCAACAAATTCAGTTATTTTGATCGGAATGAGTTGTTAGATAGAAGCAAACCTTAGGGGTGTTAGATATAATTTTTCAAATCACAAAGGATCTACGTGATAATAGTTACATCAAACTTCATTGAAATATTAGTATTATACAATTATATTTTTCAAATAAATTGATAATAATTATTTTAATTGATAAGAAAACTATTTACTTCTATTAATTGTAATTCACCTTCTAAGTTAATTGGTACTACTAAATAAAAAATATTTTCCAAAATTAAAAAATATTTTCCAAAATTAAAATTTTGTATTTTATATTAATTGACTAATGATTATATTTCATTATTTTGTATTAAGTCAATTAATATGAAAATAAAAATAATAATATTCACAAATTCTTATTTTGAAATTATTTTATTAAGAAGTTCTATTTAATAAAAGATTAATAATATAACCCAGAGTACAATATGAAAATGTACCCTGATAAGGGTACAAATATTTTCTTATAATAGAATAAACACTCACGAGATTCTCACTTTTTTTTTAATTTAATCATAAGTTACACTTATTAGTATTCTCAAAATGATACGTCCATTATATTATAAAAAAAATACAATTTAAAAATAATTATCTAATATTAATATTAAAATAAAATTAATAAGTCAGAAGCCACTTGATTTAAATTTTTCAACAATACTTTTACTTTAACAAAATTGAGGATATTTATTCTATATCATATTTTTATGTATTGAAGTTTGGATTAGTATTTACATGTTACTTATATGCTATTCATTTTAAATTTACTGTGCCATAGTAATTCATTTTTTAAATAAATTTTTAAGATACTTCCTAACAAATTAAGCGTGTTGAAATATTATTTGGCTATTTACCTTTTAGTTATATCATTCATCTTTTAAGTTGTTTAGAGGAATTAGAAGTACCATATACCTTTTTCTTTGTTAGAATTAAATATTATAGTTTATTCCTTATGTTTTCATTTAGAATCACTTTAGTTTTTCAAGTTCATTTCTTGATATTTACATCCCTAAACTTTAACTTTGTTTCAAATTGATCCATCTGACCATATTATAATTGGGGATAAAATGATCAATTTAGACTTCTTTTCTCACTTTAGTCCCTAAATTTGTAAATGGTCAACTTGGAGTTAGTGCCACTACAAATAGATATTCATAGAATGACGATTTGTTCATATTTAAGAACTCAAATTTGTATATATGTACAATAAAAAAGTTTTATTTAAATTAGGTTCAGTCAAAATACAACAGATCATATAATAAATATGATATATTTGACATGTACTTGATCACTTTTCTTAAATTGTATATCGATTACATGACAAATGTATTACATTTACCGTATAATTGGTTCATGTTTGATCAAACTCGATTTAAATTAGAATTTTTCTAAGCACAACACTCATCGTGATACATTAATGTGATGGGGATAATTCCTTGTAATCTATCTTCCAATAGCAAAATAGTCACTTCATATTATGCTTTTTTTTATTGATTGATTCTATTATGTTTTTATTTTTGTGTTATTTATTTTCTTAATGAGAAGTTGAAAACTAATATATTTTTAATAATACTGAGCAAAATTTTAAAATGATTGCAAATATATATTATGTAAAACATTAGTATGACACAATATTAATGTAGTCATGTGATTTTATATATATATATATATATATATATATATATATATATATATAATTGAAGTATTAAAATTCAAAGGAATACCCCATTAAAGGTACAAATGATTTCTCACAATAAGAATAAATACTCAAAAGATTTTCACTATTATATATTTAATGATAAGTTGCACTTATTAGTATTCTTTTACCCCTATTATATTATGATAAAAAAATAAAAAATATGTGAATTAAAGTACAATTTCAAAATAAATTTTTTGCTTTTCATATTAAAACAAAAATAAGAAAAATATATCATATTTTTGGTCCTATACATTAGAGACTTTTTCAATTTAATCTCATTTATTATGATTTTTTGAAAAAATTGCATCTAATGAATTGAAAATTTTCTCAATGTTAGTCCGCAAGTGTATTATTTATCCAATAGTTAACTAAAAGTGAACAAAAAATGTACGAAAAATGCTAAGGTAAAATTGAGAAAGTTTTCAACTTTATGGGATACAATGTGAGAAAATTGCAATAAATAGAACTAAATTGAAAAGGCCCCAACAATTAATGGAATTTTTTGTTTTATGGAAAATGCTAATGACTCCTTTAATAATTGGCAGAAAAATGCACATGAGGACTAATAAAATCGATAAACTTTCAACTTACGGGATGCAATATGGGAAAATAATAACAAATATGACTAAATTAAAAAAAAAGACCCTAACATATGGGATCAAAATGTATTCTAGAAGTCGCCCATTTTAAATTTTTATCTAAAATTTTATGATATTTATTCTACTGCTATTCATTTTAAATTTTACTGTGCCTAAATTAATATTTTTATTATTTAAAAATAACTTAGAAAATTTAATCTTGTTGAAATAGTATTTTTCAATTTATTTATTTTTAGTTGGATATATTTATCATTAATGTCCAAGTAGTTTAGTGGAATTAAGACTCTTAAATAGTCTTCTTTTAACAGAATGTTATCTTCTAGAACTAATTTATATTTATTATTTAAAAGATTATTTAAGTAAGGATTTAACGTCTTTCACAATGAAAACAAACACATGGGAGATTCATACTTTTATACATAGTATAGATATATTACCCCCTCCGCTTGGCAATGTAGTTCACTCGCCAATTTTTGCGACTGATTTAGCTATTTTGATTTGTAAATTGTCACTTTTACCCTTAATTACTAAATTTAAAAGGTGAAAAAACACCACCACTTTCTCTTTCTATATATTGCAACACGCTTCTCTCTTCTTTGGGAGGTTTTTTTTTATTCTATGTAATTTCTCCGAAAACATGTGTGGTTTATTTACTAATTAGGGACAAATTAAAAGTGACCAGTTACAAATCAAAATAGTTAAATCAATAACAAAATGGGTGAGTGAACTGTACTGTCCAACAGAAGGAATAGTGTATATGCTTTTTTATTAAAAGATTGGGGAAACTCTTTGTCTTTTTTTTTTTTTTTTTAGGAGGAATTTTTTGCTCTTTTCCAATATTTGAGGAGAATAATTTGGATTTATCCCATTTTTTAAGTACTGAACATATCGCTCGATTGTCTTTTAAAAATATAGTTAAAATCATCCAGTTGATGTGGATAGAAAAATATTGTACCAAAATACCCCCATTCTAAACCCAAAATGTCCAAACGAGACAGGAGTCAGCATGTTCTTACACAGATTTAGGTCAGACCAATCGGCCCGAACCAAAATTGGTGGTATTTTAGTCCAAATATTGGTAGCATAGTTTCAAACTTCAACTTTCTTAAATTTTCAAAAAAATTGACACCATAATATTTTCTTAATTAAAAAAAATAAAAAGACCAGAAAATGAGTTCTTAAGGGACTAAAATTAAATACTACATAAAAAAAAATGCTTTTTAGAAATGAATTAAATTTCAAACCTATGATTCATTTTCATAATAATATAAAATAAAATAAAAATTGCAAAATTTATGCTTTTAAAGAAATGACAAATCTTCGAAGAAACGAAAAAGTGGTTAAGAAATAAACACCTGGAGCTATATATAAATGTGGTGAAATTGTTGAACAAGAACATAAAATCCTAAATATATTTTGTTCAACAATGTCGACACCATTTGACGTGCATGTCATCTGCACTTTTCTGGGCATTTAACAAATTTCAGCCATTTTTTTTATTCTTAATACTTAAATTTTTTTAAAATTACAAGTAAAATTATTTAAATAAATTTGTAAAGAACTAAAATCACCACCACTAAATCATACAGGATCAAAATTATAATTTTCCCTCAATAAATCATGTCCATAAGAATCTTTATGAGTAGATCAATCTAATAGTTTGACAAATTCATGACATTAAATTTTTTTCTCACTGAATTAAAATAGGGTTTTAAAAGTGCCATGCTAGTTGTCATCGTTGTTTGCTTATTATAAGTTGACTAGCCTGAAAAAGACAAGTGGGGTAAGATATATAATTTATCTGACAATATAACAAATCCACCTCCAACCAACTTTTGTCCTAAAGCACTTGATGTTTTTTTGTACTAAATGATCCCATGTTCTTTGTTCAAAGCAATTAAAGGATTCTTTCATTGCATCCATTGTATTCAAGACTATGTATGAAAGTTTTGTCCTATAAGTTGGTGGAGAATGAAGGGATATTACACTTCTAATTCATGAAGTTTTGTATAATTACATGTAAATTTTTTGTAGTTTGTAAAATTACGTTTGATATCTCTAGAGGTTTGCTTTTATTTAGCATATAACTTTTTCTATTAGTCAAAATTTATCGAATTTGATAATATTAAAAAAAAATAAAAAATAACCTATATCTACTCGCGGTTGATTTATTACTGATTTGTGTTATAGGACAGATAAATTTTTTTATGATCAAATTACCCTTATACATCTTCAAACATTGATACATGTGAGGAGGTATCTCTTCACCGTTATAAGGGTAGTTTAATCACATAAAATTTGTTGATCTACAATAAGTCCGTAATAAGTTAATGAAAAGTAAGTATCAAATTTTTGTTCAGTTTTTTTTAGTATAAAAAAAATTTAGTTATTTTTTTTGCTGACGAAGGGACTTATTTATTAAATGGAAGCAAATTTTAAAAATATTAGATATAATTTTTAAATTATATGAAGTTTACATGTAATTATACCAAACTTCTCGGAGAAGTGCGTAATCTTCGTAAAAATAAATTAGATGGTGACATTAATAGGTCTCACAACTCACTATTCCTTATCCATGACTAATTTGTTCAAATGTATTTTGTTAGAATTAGTCTCCGATTTAACGTAGGGAAATTATGATTAAAACGATAATTAAGGAGGGATAATTATGTAAATATTGAACAGTGTATTGCTCGATTTTCTTTGAAAAAATATGGTTAAAATCATTCCACTGCTGTGGATAGAAAGACATTGTACTAAAATACCCTCACTATAGATCCATGTCCCCATTTCCTTCATGTGATTAAGTATATATGGATAGAATAAGTGAAGTCCGACACATTAAATGAAGCCCAAAATATTTCGAAAGTGATATGGGCCTACAAAAGTAAAGGCTCGAGAAAGCACACCAAGTACATAGATCAACAGAAAGTAAGGAATGGGAGAGACGCGACAACATCGCCTTCACAGACCAGTGTTGTCCATACAACTGGTCTTAAGTAAAGAATCCGGCCCGGCATTTAAGTTGTTCAAGATAACTATTCAAGAGCTTACATTTACTATTCACTCCGATATACGATCTATTATATAAATGATCTAACTTGAGCGTTGAAGTGCTCAAACAGGGTCAAGTCTATTATATGTCTCTTTGTACAGGTCCCAAGCTCATTCCTCATGGCCCGAGCCTAAGCGTCACATGATAGACGACCTCTAGAGATTGGACTCCATCAAATACCCTCATTATAAACCCATGCCCACATTTGATTCGTGTTATTAAGTATGATAAAATTGTTTATTATATATATCATACATTTAGTTCATAGTATTAGAGCCTGACATTAGTAACAACCCCGATCTTAACAATCTAATTTATGGAAGGAAAAAAAAATTTAGTCCATTGACTTGGTTCTCGTTCAATTTTGGTCCACTAACTATGATAACTATCATATTTTATACACTAACTTTAAAAAATGCTTTAATTAGGTTCGATTTAGGAGTTATTTTTTATCAATTTTCGATAATGAACGAAAATTGCTGATGTGTCAATATTTTCCAGTAAAATAAGTCATGTCATCGTCTGACATGATTAATAAATACACTTGGCATCCTACATGGCCTAATTCTATACAAATATATACATAATTAAAAAATGAATATAAATTTAAAAAAAATCCCTACCCCTCCAACCCCCCCTCCCCCGCCACCCCCCATCCCCTCCGCCGCCCATAGGGGGTGACACGCCGTCTCCTAGCGCACAACTTGGCGATGGTGGTCGCTAAGATTCTAGGCGACAGTTGTGCGCTGGGTGACGGCGGTCGTCCCCATCTGCGGGGGCCGGCGTCACCCCGTTCTATGACGGGCGAGGGCGGGGGGGGGGGGGGGGGGGGGAAGGAAAAGGGGGGGTTTGGGGCGGGTGGATTATTTTTTTATTTAGATTATGTTATATAAAAATAATAAATTCAAATAATAGACAAAAATTATACTAGAACAAAGTTAATAGACTAAAATTACATCAGGATAAAATTACATTCTTGCAACGCTCTAAGGTAATTGAAAAGAGTAGATTACATCAATACTTTTTAAGATTGAGTCTAATTATACAAATATTTATTATTTTTTGTAAAATTATAAGCATATTCTATAAGGGGTATTAGTGCAATGTACTACAAGTATATTTGTGTAAGATTTCGTCATTGAATAGAAAATATACTCGTAATTAGTTATAACTATAATTTTAAATGTGTATTCGTAATTTTACAAATAATAGGGACTAAAACCCCTAATGATTGCTCAGTGATAAATGAAATAGGGGTACAGAGACAACCAAGAGGTTTGTCTCGAAGCAGTCATGCTTGAAAGAGGACGTAATAGCTCACTGATTGAGCGCTCTTGTGCAGAAAATGAACGGGGCTAAGCGATTTGATGAAACCCCCGCGCCAACAACGGTGGACTAAGAGAAAACGAGAATGTCAACTTGAATAATGCAATCATTAGTGAGAATCCAATACCTCAAAAACTTAATATTGTATAATTAGATATAACTTTAAAAATATCACTATAATTTTCGTCCAACCTAAAAAGGTTCATACTCTGCTCCCACATCAATTTGAATGATCAAACTTAGCTCTTTTCATATTTAGTTCAGTTCAACTTAAATATTAGTGTATACATTCGGCATTATTTATAGCCCTGTATTATATTATTACATAGGGTAGATTCAACGACTTCTCCACAATTTTGATAGAATTATAAATATTCCATCATTAATTGTTTATGAGATTATTAATACTTTCTGATTTTAACATTTGTTCAACAACTATCCCATTCTATTAGTATCTGTTAGGTTTCCACCCAATTTTTGTGATGAAGTGACAAAAATGCTTCGGATTATAATCATAATTTTACTTACTATATTAATTTTCTAATTTTTTTTATGGACTAGAAGGGCAAGAAGGGAATTTCACATTGTAAGTTTTTCTTTTTCTTTACATTTAAAAAAAAAAAATTAAAAACAACAACAACAAGAGTAAAGTGGACATTTCTAGGCCTCCATACAAGGATTAGATAATTTCATGAAATGTCAGGGATTACTGCTAATTTTTCAAATAATAAAATAATATTCATAACTATACCAAATTTTAGGAAACTCAGTGTAATTTACCCTTATCGTTGTTATCATTATTGTTGTTGTTGTTTACCCGAATATGATGGAGTCTTATATTACAATTTTCTTGATTATTATATATATAAATGTGTGTATGTGTATATAAATAAAAAATATATTTTATAAATTATTTAAAATCTAAGCCGTTCATTTTTAATGAGCAAAAATCAATGGCTATTAAAACAAAGGCACAATGAACAAATTATCACAAAAATTGATGCCGTTAAAAAGAAGTGACGGAAGAGGTGCCTGTGCATCATTTTAAAAAATATAGGGTTTTTTTTATATATACTTTTAATACAGTGAGTTTTTAGCCGAATTTCTAAAATACAAGAGAATTTTATGCAATTATCCCTTAATTTATTTGAATCTTTTTTTGTATCGAAACTTAAGTAGTGTAAAATCCTACTCATTGGCACATCTAACTTAATGTGTGAAGCCAATTAATTAGGTCATGTGGTGCATTGAAGGGCAATCTTAGGCTTCCAAATATGTGTATTCTAGGGCACAAACTTCTTTAATTACTTAAGTCTTGGGCTGTTTCAACCAACAATACTACCCTTAGTGTCCTTTGCTCTCTGGATTGGACTCAACCAAAAGAGATGTTAAATTTGAACCTGAATTGGATGTGTGAGTGTGACAGCTGGTGGGGAATGCATCTGATAACTACTTGAACCAAATTTGTAGATTTTGGCACCTTTTGAAAGTTATCTTCTCCTAACTTCAGTCATGCTATTAATGATCCTTTTACCTATATATCCATATACATTTTGCAATATATAATTTTTGGGATGATTATATTTACATTCTTTGATTTACGGTCTTTTTTATAAATCATTGATATCTTTTATTGTAATTACAAAAATTAGGAGTGTACGCGGTGTAGGTTTGGGTAGTTTAGGTAATTTTTTGGCCCAAATCAATGTTTGCGGTCTTTAAAAAGCTATACCCAACCCAATATCTTGGATTATCAAAACTTTTGTGTAAACATATGAAGAATTCTAGTATATTCTTCTTTTTCTTCTTCTTCTTCTTCTTCTTCTTTTTATTATTATTATTAACTCCGCGGTCGAACGCGGTCTACATAAACATAAAATCAAACCCGATTGCTAAAATGCGATCTTTTTTTAACTAGCCCAAAACCGACTAAACCCACTATTAACCTGCTAATTGCGGTGCGGTTTGAATTGGGTCGTTCGGTTGGGGCGGTCCGACGTTTTTGTTGAACACTCCTACCAGAAATCACTTGTGGTAGTCAAGGTTTTAAAACAAAAGGTTAAAAAGCATTTTAAAATATTAAGTAATTAATTTACTTTTTAATTTAGTAAAAATATTAAATAATAGTAAGTATTAAATATTATTTATAATAAATGATATGATTTATTAAAATATATTTTGTTAATAAACTTGTCATAACTCGTGGACATATAGGTGGATAAGTTGTTGGACATTTCAACAAGTATTTTTCACGCATGCAGTTTTCAACTTAATCGAACTTAATTTCATCATTTTATAATCTCAGGGGACAAATTAAATAAAGGGCATACTTACAAAACTAATAATATAGGCAAAAAATAACAAAATGTAAATAATAATTTTTCTTGTCACTTAAAGTTTCAGATCCGAATATATCTCGCTTAGTTACACTAGTTTTAAAATACCAAGGTCGAGCATCTGGCATACTTTTGCATTAAAAGTAAAAAGATTACAATATATATTAATTAACCACTATTGCAAATATTACCCGTTATTATGTCATTTTTTTTAAAGGTTTAATGCAATTTAACCGTGTGATATTGCAAATGCTAAAAAATATTTACAATATCACATGAGGCTAAATTGCATTCTTCCCTTTTTTTTAAGACATAGTTGAAATCACGGTAAATGTTGACAAGTTATAATAAAAAACTTCAAATTTTATTATTTTTTATTTAATTGTAGTAAGTATCATTGGTTTATTGTAATTTTTAAATTATAATCTTTTATAATATAGTGAAAATTTAATTTTCCGATAGTAACCAATCATCGGTGCGCTTGGTGCATAAAAGCACTGAGAACTACTTCGGCAAGCCTACAATGAGGATCTATACTATTTTAAAAGAAAACTTTTTGGTCGTACCAACTTTAAATTGCTCTATTTTACCCTTTATTTCATTTTATCTTTTTAAAATTATTTGGTCAATTAATAATTTTAATATTTTTTTAATAATTTTGTAATTGTTTTTTTCTTAACTACCACTACCCCATATTTCTCTCCCACCTTACTTCTCCATATTTACCATAATTTATAACTATAATTTATTCTCTTAACAAAATTCTCTTTCCTTATCATCTCAAACCAATATTCTTTTTATATGCTCGAGAGAACCACGTGCAATAATAACTAGTATTTTCAAAAGCAAAGAAAATTTAGCTTTGTTACTGAGTGGGAATGGGCCTGGTTCATTCATATGTTTCTGGGCTTCTGTATCTGTTTGAGCACAATTGGAATTGGGCAGACCTTCAATTGAACTTAAGGGCCCAATAAGTGTCATATTATTGGGCCTACTTAGCTGGACAAAATATATGGGCTGGATAGTGATTTTAGACTTAGGCCTCTTTATGTTTTGCAGACTATTGGATTTGGGCTTTAGTTCTGGGCCTTCTTTGTTGACCTACTTCATCCCTTGTGCATGAGACTGAAAAAAGAATTACTATTGGTTACAATATAAATAATTATGGCTAAAAATTATGATAAAAAATTATTATTAAATACAGTTAAATAGAACCGATACAAAAAACTAATTTTTTCACTACAAAAAATTATTTTCCACTGCTAAGAGCCATGGTTAAAATATTTGCAATGATTTTTAAACTATGGCAAATGTTGTAGCCACTCTTACAAAAATTACGACTAACACTCGTTGTATGGACGTGGCCAATGACTATTTGCTATGATTGTTTTATCGTTAACCATGACAATTAGCTATGGCTAAATGTTATATTTCTTGTAGTGTGATTAGTCTCTTAGGGTCTGTTTACTTTTCATTATCAGGTTGTATAAGCAGTTTAATACATTTGAATAGTATATTATTTTGCATTATGGAGGCTCGTTTTTAATCCAATAGTCCTATATTGTTTGGGTTGAATAACTCAAACAACCCAAGTAGCATAAGTCAATATTGTAATTAATACAGGATTTTTTTAACAGTAAATTACCATGAGCTCTCTTGAGATTCGACATAATTTTAAATATTACCTTGTTGTTTGAAAAATTATCAATAGTCTCTTGATTTTAAAAATTGTCTAATAATTTTAGTCTCTGTTAGGTTTTCATCCATATTTTGTGGTGAACTGACCAAATGCCTTCGTGGACTTAGAATTATAATTTTACTTATTTGTTATAATTTTTTAAAAAAAAATTATAGACCAAGTGGATAATTGTTTTTTACACGATTTTTTAAAAAATTTTGTCCACCTCGTCTAATTTTTTATTATTTAAGAACATACAGTAAAGATAAAGTTGATAATTTCATACTTATATTCAAAAATTACATAATTTCATCAAACATTAGGGGTATTTATAATTTTTCAAACGAGAGAGAACATTATTTAATTATAGATTTAAAATTATTTTATAAGTATAATCAACATTACAAATTTATTAATTAAAAAAATTATAATCAATTGTTACAAACATTATTTATGGTGTGCGACCTCGTACTAACACATTTGAAAGATCTTAGCGTTGTTGGTATTCTTGTCTTTGACATATTTGTGACCAGTTCATCTCATAATTATGACCTCGCTATGTGTGGCTTCGACAAGGAAAGCGTACAAGTACGAAGACTAGTGTCATGAGCCAACTTAAAGTTTGGGACATCCCAATAGTCTTTCATCATCAAAGGCTGAAAACACTTAAAATATATCATTTAGTAAGCTGTCAAATCATAATAACCCATAACCGTTAATGACGCGTCAATCATATGTGCAGTACATACCTTTTGAGCATGAGAGCAAAGGATCCCAAATTGACTTTATTTGCCACATGAACATTCTTGAGTGACAGTTTTGATGGCATGGTATTCAATTCATATCCATGATGGCGCTTTGTAACTAACAACATAGGCGGATTGTTCAAATTTACGGTATCTAATGACCGCATTCTCAACATTTTTTTCAAACCAACATTTGAACAACTTGTAGGCATAGTCCATCCATAATTAGTTGTTCAACATTAATTACTCCGCGCCATCATTTCACAAAAGTAACGGACTCCAAGTTGGAGATGCTATCCACAGCCCATCTTTTTTATATTTAAAAGAAATTATCAAGTCGCAGATAACGTCAACGACTTGTAAAATTAAAATTATATAATAATATTTAGATTCGAATAAATCTTATCCGTCAATTTAGATTCATGATTAATGATTAATGATCGTATCATATCATATATATGATATATATATATATATTATAATTTCTGGACCTGAATTCTAATAAAGTATTTATGGCAAAATTCTCACAAATATACTATAGTATATACCTGACAGGCTGACACAGACATACCATCTCCCTCACAAAAATTTGCATGTCGAAAAAAAACTACAAAGAGCTTACGTGGGAAGATAATATTCCACATGGGCCCAACAGACATAGTTGGACTCTTTTCTTCTTGAAACGGCGTCGTACCTACCCGCAAAATGTTAAAATTCTTGGATCTATACCCTTGCATTTTTGTCTTTTTTTCTGAAAAAAAATATTTAAATTGGTGATGATTGATTAGTAGATTTTGGTGACAATTTTTAGGGATCTCGACATTTCTGATTTTTTTTATTATAATAATATTTGGGTGGCAAAAATAATAATATTTTAGACGTATATGATTGGAATTTCCGATCAAGTGTTATTTTGATCTTATGTTTTGAATACAAGACTTGGATTATGATGAATTTGAATTTAAAATCTTTACAAAAATTTCTTATAAATTCAAATAAGAGAATTTGTGGATTTGAAATAAAATGAATTTGAATTATATTCATTTTAGGTCTTTAATTAGCCAAATAAAAATTTCAATTTCAAATGCAATCTAAGACTACATTTGCAGTGACAAATTTGGATTTGAACAAAGATTTTGAGAAAAAAATTTCAAATGACTTCGTATTAAAAGAATTTAGAATCTATCAACGTTTAAAAAATATAATTTAAAAGTAGAGTAGGGTGATTTGAAAAAAATCCTTCAAATTTACAATTATGCAAATAAATATTAAAGAATTTGTCATTCGGGATTTGGAATATGGATTTCATATTCATCAATTCAAATGTAACCTAAGGCTACATTTGAATTAGTGGATTCAAATTTGATTAAAAGATTTGCATAAATGACTTCAAATGTATATTAGAAGAAATTAAAACACATAAATATTCAATAAAATGTAGTTCAAATTTAGAATAAAAGTATATGAAATTTTTTGAATTTATAATTACTCAAATAAATACAAAGAATTTGTTACTAGGGATTTGCAATTCATGATTCGATGAGACCTTTGTCTTAAAATATGAGATCGTGTAATTCGATGAGACGACCTTTGCCTTCAAATAACGTTGATATTGATTACATATCAATATATAATAAGGTAAATTCTACTAACACTTTCTAATATTAAGTCTAATAAGCAAAATTATGGAAAAACAAACATCAATTTTATTATAATAACTCTCTATTGTTTGTAAAATTATAAATATAGCTCTTCATGTTGCATATGTAAATCATATTTTCTATTTAATAATAAAATTTTACACAAATATCCCTCGGGAGATATACTTCTAATTTTATACTGAATAATAAATATTTATGGAATTAGACGTAATTTGATGGAGCTACATAATTTATCCTTTTTACTTTAAGTTAGTCCGGCGCATGCATGCTTGAGGGTGAGAGGTTCTTGGAAATTGCACCTCTATTGGCTGTAAAGTTTCTATCTTTTGCCCACAAACTTGGACTAAAGCAGCACTTTTTATTTTTTATTTTTTATTTTTTGTTTTTTTATTTTTTATTCTTTTTTTAGTTTTTTAAGGGTTATGCATTTTTCTCTTTCCAGGAATTGATGAAAAATGAGCATTGGAATGTTGTACCCTACACCATTCCATCACTTCTTTCTTTCCTCTTGATGGAGAAATATAACATGCTTGGACTTAGGATAAATTACAATGATCTATTCGAAAGTTTGGTGGAATTATGAGTAATTTTTTATTGTTTAAAAAATTATCAATATCCTCTTGATTTTAACGATCGTTTAATAATTAGTCCAATTCGTTAGTCTCTATTGGGTTTCTATCCATTTTTATGGTGAGTTGATCAAAATACCTTGCGAGCTCAAAAATATAATTTTATTTATTTTTTAAAATTTTATGAGTTTTTTTATGGATCAAGTTGATGGTTTTTTCTTTTTATAATTTTTAAAATTTTTCCATCCAACCCGTCCAATTCTTTTACAAATTTATTTATTTTTTTTAAAAAAAAGAGTAAGGGTAAAGTTGATAATTTCATACATCATCCAAGGATTATATAATTTTATCAAACATTAGGAGGGATATTTATAATTTTTCAAACAATAAGGGATATTCATAATTATGCCAAACCTTAAGACAATATCGTTGCAATTTACCCTTGAACTTTATTATGTTTTTCAAATCTTTAGGAGGGGTAAAGTACAATTGTCTTTCTTGAATTTGATATAATTATGATTTTTTTTATATTATAGAAATTATAAATACTCATCTCCTATAAAAATAATTATATTGGCCAAAATGATGAAGTGAAAATTATTATTATACTCTTCCTGATTTTTTTAAAAAAGTTATTTGAAAAATAATATAGAAAAAAGTTAAGGGTGGGTAAAATAAATAATCCATATAGCATGTTAATCCATAAAATTATTTTAGAAAAATCTAAAAACTATATGAAATTATCATTCATAATCCAAAAAGACATTTTAATCAGTTCAATAAAAAAAATCACATAGAAACCTATCGGAAACCAACAAAATGGGTTTCTTGTTAGACGGCTGCTATAATGAAGATGAATATTTATAATTTTTAAAAAAATAAAAAATACTTATAATTAGGACAAAGTTTAAGAGAACTGGCTATAATATGTTGTATGTATTTAATATTCTTGTAAAGGGTTTATATAATTTCCTTAAGTATTTATTATCCTAAGAGCTTGATATATTGAGTTCAATTGTTTGTTTTATGTATAGTTAGTCCCTTATAATTGCATTTAAAATTAATTTAGTTCTTTAAATTTATTTTTTTTATTATAGCATCCCTTTGGTCCATCTGACTAATTTTTGAAATATACGTGGCCGAAGTTTTACTTTTTGAAGGATAAAATAAATAATTTAAGTTTGATTATTTCATTTTAATATTTTAAATTTATAAAATTATCAAATAATTCTTTTTCAAGCGGGAAAAAAACTTTTTGTATATCTTTATCTGTTGAATATGATGTAATTATCTTATATGAATAATAAAAAATTAAAATTTAGTGAACAAAATAATAATAAGCTTAATTTAAAATAAATAGTATCTTTTATTTTTTAATTTCACAAAAAAATAAAATTTAAGTTCGTATCAAACTAGACAATTGGAAAAAAAGGTGTTGGAATAACAAATAGAAATGAGACACTAGCACGTAGTACTACATCAAACTTCGAATATCATCCCCTTCGAGGCGATCCCCATATGCTAGCATCATTGTGTTGTAATTTCAAATTTTAATTATTTGTTAAAATCCATAGATTAAGAGAAAAGAAATTGAGAGAAGTGTATCATGAAAAATCAAAGGGGCCTTGATATTTGTATAAGGTGGATATGGAGTTTAGTGTTTTTACACTCAAGTTGTCTCACAATCAAAGTTTATAACCAAAATAAACTCATTATATTAAGTTCAAGTCCAAGCTGTGATTGAAATATTATGGAGACTTGAGTAAACTTGGGACTGCTCAAACGCGTGCGCTGCCTGCCAATCCTAGCTCGGCTTCAGACACGGGCGTTAGGGTTAATGTGTCAGGATATATCTTTTTGCAACAGAAATATTTGAATTTAATTGGACATGAACAAAAATCAACTGTTTTCAATTAAATGAGATTTAAAATTGCTTTTAATATGTTGACCGGCTATTTTCTTAATAGCGCAGTCGTTTAAGCCATTTTCGGCTGTTTTTGGCGATTTCAGTTGGAAGATTAATGTTCGGTTTAAATGACGGAATATATTGTTGCACTTAGAGTGCCTATATAAGGTTGTCTCAACTTTCATTCTCAAACACATCACAACCGAGCTCTCTTCTTTCTCTCTAACTCTCAGATTTTCTCTCTAAAGAGCTTTAGTCTCGATAAAAGATTACTGAGTGTTGTTTGAGGTGTTTGTCAGAATAAGTGCAATACTAAACAAACGGTAACCATCTTATCCTAAAAGTAATTGCGTAGTACCTGATGCACTTTTGGATGGGACGTATAATTTATTCAAGGCAAACAATTTTCATGTTATTCGATTAATGTGCAATTGTTGTTACGATACAACTCTCACTATTATTTTTGTTCCAACGTAGGTATTTGTGTTTTGATTTCAAAACTAACTAATATATTCGATTATCAATTTCAAAATGAAATTATAATTGTTTATAATAATTGGGCTATTGTATGAGACCAGATATATCTTTTGCTATCTCAAAGCTGGCTAGATACACTAGTTATCCGGGCAAAACCCATTGGGGAAGTTTGGATAAGGTACTAAGGTACCTAAAGGGCATGGTATCACTGGCCATACATTATGGCAAATTTCATACTATTCTTGAGGGATATAGTGATGCTAGCTGGATAGCCAAAAACTTCGGCAGTAATGGGTGTTCAGGATATATTTTTACCTTAGGTGGGGGCGCAGTCTCCTGGAAGTCTACAAAATAGACTTTGATAACCCGGTCTACTCTCGAAGTCGAGTTATGTACGTCGGATACGACTGGTACTGAGGAAAAATGATTATATGGGTTGTTATCACAACTTTCTATTGTAAGACAGATCCTACCACCTATTGTTGTACATTGTGATAGTCAAACCACAATCGCATAAGTTCAAAATCATAAATACAACCAAAAGACCAAAAACACATCCAAATTAGACTAAAGTCTATGGGGACTTTAGTGTGCGACATATTTATAGGCATTGACTTTGTGGGAATGAAGGACAATGTGGCTGATAATTTCAAGAAAGAATTAGATCTGTCATAAATACAAAATCCAGATTGGGGATTGGATTGAAAACCTATCAATGACATATCTATGGTAGCAACCCAATCTTTTAAATGAAGATCCCACAAAAAGAGTTCAATGTGGTATTAACAAGTCGTAGAGTATGTTAGAGCACAAAAAATAGACAAATACTTTGTATTTGGAGTCTACCCTTGTAATTCTAAAAGGTGTTGATACTGCTCGTGCAGTTAGAGTTTAACTCTAAACGGGATCAAGTCTATTAGACGAGATGCTAGCAGTGCATCCCTG
Organism: Sesamum angolense; assembly: GCA_034509725.1. Lineage (NCBI taxonomy): Eukaryota > Viridiplantae > Streptophyta > Magnoliopsida > Lamiales > Pedaliaceae > Sesamum > Sesamum angolense. The sequence continues at coordinate 9,275,963 of JACGWL010000008.1, forward strand.
AAAAAGCCCAACTAAGTGAATACAGTTGTTTGGCTGCAACTAAAGAATTAATTTATTCTTGAAAGCATTCATGAACTGGATCAGGCCACATGACCTAAGTATCAACCCAAAGATCAAGACAAACTCTGTGGCTTGTTGTTCTGACAGACGTTGTCACAATCACAAGCTCAAATTCAAGGCTTAGTTCCATTTGATCTAGTGACAACTGACGTTAGGTAACTTAAACAATGGTTCAAATCGGAAGGTACCATTGTTGAAAGTAACCTACAAAAACTTGAGTTCAAATTTATGAATTAGTGGGGGATTGTTGTAATTTAAAATTAAATTACATGTTAAAATTCATAAATTAGGAGGAAAGACATTGAGAAACTCATATCACACATAAAAAGATGATGGAAAATCAAAGGGGCCTTGATATATATATATATATATATATATATATATATATATAATATATATATATATATATATATAGGTGGATGTGGGGGTGAGTGTTTTTACACTCAAGTTATCCCACATTGAAAGTTTATAACCAAATAAACTTTTTATATTAAGGTTAAGTCCAAGTTGTGTTTGAAATGTTATGGAGGCTTGAGTGAATATGGGACTGCCCCACTTGCATGTCGTTGGCCCGCTTGCTCGTCTCGACCTGGTTTGGCTCGGCTGTTAGGAATGCCTCAATCTCAGAATATATTTTTTTGCAGTAAAAATATTTGAATTTAATTGACATGAACAAAAATCAACCATTTTCAGTCCAATGAGTCTTAAAATTGCTTTTAATACATTGACCGGCCATTTTTTAACAGCTCGACCGTTTCAGCCATTTTTGCCGTTTGTGGTAGTTTCAGCCGGAGGATTAATGTGCGGTTTAAATGACAGAATTTATTGCTACGTTTGGAGTGCCTAGATAATACTGTCTCAACTCTCATTCTCAAACACACCACAACCGAGCTCTCTTCTTTCTCTCTAACCCTCATATTTTCTCTCTAAAAATTTCAAACTTTGATCTTTAGTATCGATAAAAGCTATTGAGTGTTGTTCGAGGTGTTTGTCAGTATAAGTGCAATAGTGAACAAACGGTTCTGGAAGAAATTGCGTAGTACCCGGTGCACTTTTGGATGGGACGTACAATTTCTTCAAACAAGCAATTTTTCTACGATTCGATTAGTGTGCAATCTCTATTGGACCTAGAGTTGTTACGATACAACTCTCATTATAAATTATCCTTTGACTTATCGTAAAATAGTATATCTAATTGTTGTCGCTATTATTTTGTTCTAAAATAAGTATTCGTATTTTGGTTTCAAAACTAATGAATATATCTGATTAACAATTTTAAAACGAAATTATAATTGTTTATACAATTTTCCCAACACGTTGTACAATGTCTATTACTTAGGGTGTGATTGGTATGTAGGAATGGAGTGGGAATGGAATGAGCATTCCCAAGTCCATTCCTATACCTTCGATTGGTATATGTTAAGTTTGGGAATCCCCATTCCCATGGGAATTCTTATTCCCTTAGATAAGGGATTAGCCATTCCTTCCCAAAAACATGGTATTAGCTATTCCCAATATATTGGGAATCAAAATTCTTTTTTTTTTTTTCTTTTTGCTTAATTAGTTTAATATTTAGTTTTAATTGATATTAATTTAAATAGTTTTTGTATTGAATATTAAAAAAAAATTATGTATGCATGGTAAGAAAAAAATATCATTTTGATATTTGACTATTTTTATGAATTCAAAAAAAAATTTAACTGAGTACTGAATAAATAATGATAAATGCACTGATTAAATACATAGTCTATTTGATTATTTGAATTAATTTTTTTTTGCAGAAAAATCTATATTATCTATATGTTTATCGAGACAACAAATTATTTATTATGCAAATAGTTTATATAAATATATATTTTTAAATAATATGTGAAATATTTTATAAATTATTTATAGCCTTCTGTAAGAAAACTTAAAGTACTATTGTTATATAATTGAATTCTACATTTTCAAAAACAAATATGAACAAATAATTCTTTTAGAAAAAATTACTTAAGCAAAAATTTGTCATAAAAATAAATTTATTTTATTACTAATCATTATTTTCTTATCAATAATGTTAATGGAATCAACTAAGTAAGTAATAAATGAATTATATTACCTTCTAATTTATAAAGTATACCAATCATAGGAATGCTATTCAATGCAATTCCTTTCCCTTCTTTATTCCATTCCTCAATTCATTCCATTCCCACTTAATTTCATTACTACATACCAATCATGCCCTTATAGTTATTCATGCAATCCACGTTCTGAATCTGTGACAAATTTACTAATTGTTGTGCTATACCTTGTGTGCTTGTGTTGATGCCGTCGAGTTCTGTTTGCTATTTTTATCGTATCTTGTGTGAATATTAACAAAAATCCAAATGTTGTTATTATCAGACAGAAGTAGTCGTTTACTGTTGGATTACTAGCCACGCAGTACTCTTTCCCGTGCATTGGAAACGAACTTCAAATTATAAGACGATAACGGATTAAATAATAAGTGCAAAAAAACATCTCTTATTCCTTACATTGAACTTTCAAATAAGGATTGAAAAAATAATTATCATAATTTTATTAAAATAGAACAACAATCCCCATATTTAGGAGATTTGAATATATAATTTTATAAATATGGAGTTTAAACTTTGAAAACTAAGGCCAATAAAATTAATTTAGTTGACGAAGCCGAAATTTTATAATTCTGAGATCATAAGTTCGAATTCCACCAATATCTATACTAATATAAAAAAGAAATCCCTTATACACTCACAAATGGAAGTTACGTGATACCGTCGCACTATTTTTTTGAAATGCAAAAATTAGCATTTTTATTATCTACTCTATCTATCTGTATCTATATCTAAACTATATAAAAAAAATGCTAGTAAACTAATAATACTACCTTATTCAAGTTATTAATTTTTTTAACTGATAAATTAACTTCTTTTATTTTCTTTCTTTTTTAAATTTAATATATTGATTTTTATATTTTACTCTTATTAATATATTTTAAAGTGTGAAAATTATTTATTATGTGCACATAGGGACGACGTGCCACAATGGCTAGTCTATACTATATAAAAAGAAAAGGCCTTTCCTCTCTCACAAACAACGAGTATGATACTGCAACACCAATTTTATCGTTATATCATGGGAAAATCTCATTTTTAGTCCCATATCTTAGAGTCGTTTTTAATTAAATCCCATTTGTTACATTTGCTCAGATTTCGTCCCATATCTTCAGAATTTTCTCAAGTATAATCCCAAAATTCAATTTTCGTCGAATAGATATTGACGCCGTTAGTTCCAAACAACCTCCCCCCCCCACCCACCATTCTTCCCCGTCTCCCCCCCCCCCATCCCGTTGCCTGCCCCCAACTTCCCACCCGCCACCAGCGCCCGCGCCCCCTTCTCCATCGTCGGCGCCCCAGCCCGCCCCACCTTTCCCCCTTCTTCCCCATCCCCGCCTCAGCCCTCCTCCCCTTCTTCCCCTTCCCCCATCGCCGGCACCGCCTTCCCTTCTCTCTCTCTCTCTATATATATATATATATATATAGAGAGAGAGAGAGAGAGTGAGAGAAGGGGGCTGAACGGAGGGCGACGGGGAAGAAGGGGGAAAGGTGGGGGCAGGCTGGGGTGCCGGCAACGGAGAAGAGGGGCGCGGGCGCTGGTGGCGGTGGGGGGAGTGGGGGGCAGGCACGGGGAAGAAGGGTGGGGTGGGGGGGGGGGGAGGCTGTTTGGAACTAACGGCTCCGTTATCTATTTGACGGAAATTGAATTTTGGGACTATATTTGAGAAAATTCTTAAGATACAGGACAAAATCTGATAAAAATGTAACAAATGGGATTTAATTAAAAATGCCCCTAAGATATGGGACGAAAAATGAGATTTTCCCTTATACCAATGATACCCCTAAGTTGATTTTCTTTTTTTCTTTGTTGCTTTTTTTTTTCTTTTTAGAAATATAATATATTGATTTATCTATATTTTTTTTTATTTATAATATAATTTAAAATATAAAATATTATTTTTTTTATTATATGCACGTAAGAACAATGTGTTATGACACTTAGTATTGATTAAAAAAAAAGTACTTTCTTCGCCACTAATCTTGGCGACGAAAGTAGTCCACTCCTCTAATGGTCCCGATGGATGCTGACACACTCTCAAAGCCCATAATCGACGGTTCTGATGGAAAGAGCTCAACAATTTTTAGACATGCCGTGATGATTTTTGATACACCAGATTAAATTTTGGTATCAGAAATTGACTTCTCATCAATAAAATATAGATCTCGAACATGATGCTTTTATTTATTTATTTTTATTTTATGATTACATTTTTAGCTAAATTGACAATATAATTACGAAAATTTATGTAGTTTGGGAAATTCCATAAGTTGTTTTATATGGACCCAATAATAAATAATCCTTTTCAAGAACTAATTCTTTTTATTCTGTTTGAAAAAGGCAACTTTTAAATTATCTAATAATGTTTGTATATTTTCGTAGAAATTGTCACACGTGGTATTTTCTGTTCTGATTTTTAGTTTTTGATCTTTCCAATTACGGGTAAAAATATTTTTACACAATTTAAATTTTGCAAACTTTACTTGATTTGTAAAGTCGAGATCCAAAATTATATTTTCACGCGTATCATAAAAAAGGATAAATTACATCAAACCCTTGAAATTACCTGCGATTATAATTATAATTACAACTAAACCACTGTTCAAAGGCAAAACTTCACACGAACACCCCTAAAAAATATTATAATATCACCCCAAGGGGTGTGTAGCTGTAATTTTATAAAAAATAATGAATATTTATGTAATTTGACCTAATTTCAGGAGTGTTAGTGTAATTTACCCTAAAAATGGACATATTTGATTTTTGTTGAGAAATAGAAAAGTAAAATTCTCGCTATTATTTCTTAAAATTAAGATAAAAATAATAAAAACAATATTGCGCGATGATTATATAAGTGAAGAATAAATTTTTATCACCACCTACTTGATGGCTTTTTCCATATATATGTAATAATATATGATAAAAAGGTATTTTATTTTCGTTCCTATTAATTTTAAACAGAAGGGCAAAAAAGTCATTTAAATTAAAAATCTATAGTGAAAATAACTCAGACATCTTTTAAGGGATGAAAAAAGTCTGTATGAGGTTTTGCATCTAACGGCCATGCCTGGTACCTACACACACACCAATCCATCCCCACTTGTAGATGTATTGAGTTTCAAACCACTAGATTGTCCCCTAGAAAATTTATAGTTGGGATCTCATGATGAGCATAAGATCCTCAATTCGAATTTTATAAATGTATGGGTATTTATCTTATTTTATTTAAAATAATTATTTTATTATTTATGATTCGGTTGTTACCGATTAAATTCTTAAAATGATGTAATTATTATTTTTAGAAAATTTTTAAAAAAAAGAAAAAGAAAAGTTTTGAGTCCAAGTCTTGGTAAAAACTTATCAAACTAGTCAACTGACTGATGATATTTTTTAATGCATATTTAAAAAAAAATTATATGCTGTATGATTTGATTGATTTTTATACTAAAAAGATTAAGGAAAAAAGAAAAATATATTTTCAGTATATATATTTAGGACTTTGAAAAAACTTTTAAATTTGTCAACATATATTAATCAAAGGTTGTAGTTTTTTTTTTTCTTTCTTTCTTCTAAATAATTATTAAATATTACATCAATATCAACAAACTGCCAAATAAATCCATTCGATCAATATATAACACAGTATAATAAATTCACATTAAGTGAGACAAATTCCTATTACGATAAACTTACATTAATCTGATGAGATTTTGAACGCATAATTTCGAATTTATTTGTGGGACCTCAGTATTGGATTAATTGTCAACATATATTAATCAATTGTTGTAATGTTTTCTTTTTTAAAATGATCATTATATATTACATCAATATTAATAAGTCGATAAATACATCAATTCGATCAATAAACACACAGTATAATAAACTTACATTAAGTGAGATAAATATATATTATAATAAACTCAAATTAAATAAAATAAATCTGATAAAAATCGAACATATGATCTTAAATTTATTTACGGGAGTTGGATGTTAAATTGTCTAACTTATATTAATCAAAAGTTGTAGTGTGCAGTGAAGTGTGTTTTCAGTCATGTCAAAGGTTGTGTTCAAAGGTACAATATTGGTCGTGTCGTGGTGCCAAATTAGGTGGACAAGAATTGAGATTGTGATGCAATGTCCCTATTATTCATCTCCAAACCAAAATAATATATAATAAGCCTTTTAATTTTCAATTTTATTACTAATTATTCACTACTTTTAGGGAGTATTTTATTAGAGAAAAAAAAGTATCACATAATAACCATAATTTATATTTTATACATATATATATATATATTTGTAAGGAATTTTGGAGAGACACAAAATTATGATAATATGATTGGCAAAAATAATTCTATTTAAAAATAATAATTTCTAGTTAATTTTTTTTGGCCGTGTCTCCCCCGACCTCTTCTTTATACGACGGGGGTCGTCTCTCCCCCTGTCGTTTCCACCTTTCCCCTTCCTTATCGACGTTTTTTTTTTTTTCAATCATATCTTATATTTTCTTTTGTTTATCAATAAACTCAATAAATACACAGGACAACTTCTAAAAGAACTTAATTTTTGTAACAAAATTAATAAATAAATCTTTTTAAGTTTATATTTTTTATAAGATTTTAAGTACTTGGCCAGTACATACAGCGCTGACCGCAATTCTTCCTGACATATTTGTAGGTTGTCACCCCTACTTTCTCATATTTGTAACCGAAAAACTTGAAGTTTATTCAGTGTCTAGATTCAAAGTTTATAACCTCCTAACATATATAAAATAATTAATAGGCCAAATTAATTAAATTACCTTTTTAATTTCCTATAATTAACTCTATTAATTAATTTTCATATGGTTATATTGATAAAATATCAAAAAAAAAAAAAAAAACTAGCATGACTAAAAAAAAAAAAAAATTGGGATAGAGAGATATCCACCACCTTCTTTTTCCCACTAAAGAGAGAGAGAGAGAGATGGGCATATAAATAATTTAGTGGAAGCCAAGTAATGATAATTATGAAGAAATGAGGGCTACATGACAAAAATAACATTAAATTTATAACCTAAATGTGCTATGAATTTCCCCACCACTATTGATGTCACTACCCATACAACATCCTATTTTCCATCAAACATTCAATGGTGGGGTGATTAGGACAATATATATATATATTATATATATATATATATATATATATATATACTTTTTTGCCCATGCCCATTTATTTCTTTAATATCCCTAAGACCCCTACTTTATTCTCATCAAAGTATTTTTGCCGGGTAAATTATATCGATATTTCTTGAAATTAAATTATAAGTACATCTTTTCTAGAGTTGTAAATATAATTTGCATTGACGTTTTATTAGGGGCAAAAACCTATGTTTACACCTTTCGAGATAAACGGCACTGAGGAATGTACTTATAATTTTACAAAATATAGAGATGTTTTTGTAATTAGATATAACATCAACGCGTGTTGATGCAATTTATCCCATAATATATTGAGTAGTTATTAGATAATAATTATTACATACTTTCTTTGAAAAAAAATTAAAAGGTACGTAACAATCGTATATGCACTCACTGCAAAAAGCACTGAATCTATGAATTAGAGGATCTTTGAGTGAGTATATAAACTCTTTAAAACATCTTATTTAAATGCTTGAAAACTTATACGATGCTACAAAGTATTTGGTGAATTTTTCAAGAAAAAGATCTTAAAAGTTCTAAGAGCAGCTTACAAGCTCTCTTTTTTTAAAAAAAAAAAAAAAACACAGAGTTGCGAGCTTATTTTTAAAATCTTATGAAATATCTTCAAATTAATTATAAATTTATCTTTATTAACATCTTATTAAACTCCATAGTCTTATTTTAATACTTCATGAACTTATTTCTAAAATAAAATTTAATATCTTATAAACTCTAAAAAATATCTTATAAAATGTATTAGTTTATAAGATCTTTCAAATAAATTTAGTCAAACACCCTCTTAGTCCTAAAACGTGACAGTTCTAGAACTATCACTACTCATAGGTATTTAGCAGCATATTTTTTTTAAAAAAAAATTGCGATAATATGATTTTGGAAAAATTTTGACAATGACATTTATTCTGTCTAAGTTGTTGCTATTGGTAATTAATTTTTTTGTCACTATTGGTAATTCATTACACACATAAACGACGACTTTAATTTTTGTTACTGTATGATCATTATAGATCCATCACTAATTATTTATTATATTATTTTTTTTCCGCAATTCTTCCCGTCTCTAGTTGCCATTATTGACAAATGACAACTTCTGTACATCTTGGAAGTAACAGAGTTGTGTCGACCGATACGGTGATAAAATTAAATTATTATCACTTAATATATATATATATATATATATATATATATATATATATATGTATAATTAGCAATAATCTTCATATTGTCACTATAGTTTTTGTAATTAATATTATTCTTTTTTAATAATGTAGTTAGATAAATACACATATAACACGATTACATGACAAATAACACTTTATTATTAGATTTAAATGTATTTTTGGTCTTGTAACTTAATTAGATTATTTAATGCTTTTGTCCTTTAAAATTTTTAGTATGCATTTTAGTTCTGCATCTTTTACTTTCTGCAATTCCAGACTTTCTTTTTGCCGAGTTCACAATCTTGCCAGAAGAATACATACGCATCTCTCATGACCTTTTAAAATTGGGGTTGCTGTGCTTATTGGCTCATTTTGTCTTTTAATTTTCTAAGTTAGCATTTTAGTCTTGTATCTTTTTAATATTTGTAATTTGAGTCTTTTTTTTTTGTTAGGGTTCACCTTTCTTGCTGGCGGAGGTGAAACTCTGGCAAAAAACAAAATTTGAAATCGTGAAAATAAGAAAGATGTAGGACCAAAATACTACCTTAAAAAGTTGAGGACGAAAACGCCAACTAACCTAAGTTACATGGACCAAAAATGCATTTAACCCTTATAATCAATTGGATTTGCTCAAACCCTATTTGGGAAAAAAAGATTTCTGTAATGTAAATTATAAGATATTACCATAAAAAACAAGTAATAATATCATTTTATTAAACAACAATTTCCAATAGGGCGCTTTAGAAAAGCGATTTAGTTAGATGATTTCACTAATCATATCAAATCGGAATTTCTGAACTGGTCGTCATTCCCTGTCTTTTTTTCTCTCCTCAGGAAAATAAAATAAAATTTACCATCACGTGATATCTATATTGGAAAAAATACAATTTATTCCTTTGTACTATACGAAATGAGCAAAAAAAAAAATCTTTACGAAAAAAAAAAAAGAACAAATTACCCCATGTGGTAATGATAAGGGCGTAACTTGCTTCATTTTTCAAAACACATAGGGGTAATATGCTGAAAAGAATTTCACAGGGAATTTTTTACTCATTTCACACATCACATGGGATAAATTGCATTTAATCCTATCTATATTTTATATATAAAAGTTAGGAGAGTAGTAGTGAAGAGTATATATAAATAGATGTGAGTGAGGTTTGTGGATCTCTACCTTCCCTTCTGCCTCTGCCTCTGCCTCTGCCTCCCCTCTCCCTCTCATTATGATATATTGTCTCCTCTGCATATGAGAATTTGCTTTAAACTTCGTTTTCATTCTCACACACTCACACTCACTGTGTGAAGAAAAGCACAAGTTTCCATTCTCAGCCACAGAACTGCAGATTCAATTCTCTTCTCACTATTTCTTCAGAAAATTAGATAGGAGAAAGAGAGAGAGAAAGGGGAAATGGTGTTGGAGAGAATGTTCACCACTGCTGCAAGTAAGAGCTCTTCCTACATATATATATATATATATATATATATATATATACTTCCCTTCTCAACGTCCAAAACATGCATGCACCCTCACCTCCAAAGAAAAACTGATATGCATAAATGGGGTTTTTTACGATACTTTGGGATATATTTTTCAATATGAAAATACGATTTTTTTCCGATTAGATATATGTTTTTGGTGTTTTGGTTGTTTGAACGAAGCCATAAATCTCGTTTCTTGTTTCTTTCGACGTTTGTTAAATTTGGTAGTTCTTGTTCTTGTTCTAGACTATGCACAGTATCTGGGTTTTTTTGGGTTAATTTTGTCGTGGTAAATATATAATTGAAGTAAGAAACGAATAAAAAGTTGAGTATACATGAAAATTCCATAAATTTTGGGCTTATGTTGTTTGCATGGATTAAGGTTGTTGATAATATTGGTGTTTTCATTTCCTACTTTCTGGCGAAGCTCATCAAGTGTAAGAGTGGTAGGGGAAGAACAAATATGTAGTTATAAGTTTGAGATCCAATTTTTGGTCTTTTCTTTGACCTAATCTTCAGTCTACATTCTAAGTTCCAAGGACAATCATTCTCTCCCCTCTCCAAAAATTCTTGTCCAAATTAGTGTAATATACTTGCTATGTGATTGATTATTTTTTCTAAATTGTAAATCAATCACACGACAAGTGTATCGCGTTTGTCACATAATTTATTCAAATTTGACGAAACTGAGTCCGAACTAGAATTTCCCTTCTCTCTCTCTCTCTCTCTCTCTCTATATATATATATATATATATATATATATATATATTTGTGTGTGTGTGTGTGTCCAAAAATTTCTGCGGTCACAATCATACTTATTATGTCCATATGGTTTGAACCTAATTATTGACGAAACCACACAGTCTATAAGAAACTTTATTTAAATTAGATCCATATAGAATCCAACCAATCGTACAACAATACTATATACTTATCATATAATTGGCCATGAGAATTTGCGTGTATATAAGAGTTCTCCAATCCCTTATCTGAAGGGCCCCACCCCATTATTTTTATTAGAAAGTAAGAATATAATTAGAATATTACCATGATTTGGACAAGAGGGTTTAGTACTATGGAAAAACTGCTGCATTTTTTGTCTGAAGAGATCTCCTCGTACTCCATGCATTCTGCTTTTAAATACAAGAAAAGCGTTTCAACAAGGACTCTTTTCACCCAAGAAGCGTGTTTTAGACATTGATCCTCACGTGAAAGTACCAGTTCAGGGGTTGTCTGTTGAATAAACTCCTAAAGATGTGGGTTGAAAAGCAAATAAAATAAAAGTTGATGGGCTTGTTCTGAATTATTTATAAAAGAATCCAACAATTAAGACAAGATCTGGGAGGCACCCCCACATAATTTAAGCAGAAATGTAAGAAGGAACAGAACAAAGCATGTGATGACTCCAAGAAAACTACAAGAATTATATTCTTACAACTACCACAGAGGTTGTACCTTTACTTCATCTTTCACTGCAATAAAGATTGGGTTTTCAGCACAATGCAATTTACCCGTTATGGCATCGGAAATGAGTAAAAAAAAACCCCAGTGAATTTTTTTTAGTAAATTACCACATGTTTTTTGGGAAATGAAGCCAATTGCCTCATAGCTGAACTGTTGTTTTTGCGGGTAAATTGCATTGAACTCAATCATAATCATGATCAGTAATTAATCCCAGTTGGACAACGGATATTAGCTGTTAATTTAGCATATGATGCCAGAATATCATGGCAAATGCTTCGATGATAGCTAAGCAGAGGACAAATATTAATTAACCATGATAAAAGTTTATAAGTTTTTCATGTTGTTTTCACTGACTATGTGTGGTTGATGGTTTTGATTTATCATGATTTTTAAGGTGCCCTAATCTGTAATGCATGAAAGATCCATCTTTCCGTATTGAATGAGATTTAGGATGAGTGAAGTCAATTGTTTGACAATTACACAGACGCTCATACTCTATCGACTTTCGAAGATTATATCGACACATCATGCATTACGTACTATGCATTCCACTTGAATTTTGGGTTTTCATCAGCGGAGAATCTGTAACGTAAAATATGACAGCAGAACATATAATTTCGAGCGATCATTTTGTAGAGCAGTGTAGTTTTACTTCAACAGCTATCATGTTTATTGTTGGAAAGCCTGAGCAGTAGAGCACTTGCTCAAAACATATAGATCAAGAATATGTATCAGATCATAAAGTTTCCGTTCTACAGAGAAGTAAACGAACCAACAAGATTATTTCATGCTTGAATGTGAAAATATATCATTTCTCTCATACTTTCAAGAACGTACATGAAACTGAAATTACCTGGGAAGAGTTTTGTTTATCCTGTCGATGACACCGTTGTTTGTCTTCGTTCTTGACAGATTTACGGTTTCTTGAATTTCGGGTAGCATGGCCGGAGCTGATCTCCCCCTGCCTGTGGGAAAATGCGAGTATAATCCTGCAACTTGGATTCCTAGCAGTTTTGTTGCTCCACTTCATAAGAAACAATGTGCATTGTCTCTGCAAAGGGGCAAAGAAAATGAAGGATGTAGAGAAATACCCCAATGAAGATGTTAAGTACAGCCTGTCGTTTAAACTAAGCATCATCTGTTCCGTCTTCATGCTCGGTGCTCATGTTGCAGCGTTGCTGATGTTGCAAAGGAAAACTGGAACTCAGTGCCGATCCAAAGTCTCGGTCCTTTCGTCCAGGATTATGCAAGTGATATCATGGGGGATCACTTTGATTGTACTGAACAAGATTCGAAAGGGGAAGTACATCAAGTTTCCATGGATCTTGAGGTTCTGGTGGACATCAAGCTTCTTGTTGTGTCTAGCTCGTGCCATGATTGATGCTCATTGTGTAATGACGAACAACGGCCAACTTGGGCTGCAAGAATATGCTGATGTCATCAGTTTTCTAGCTTCCATCTGCCTGCTTGTTGTGTCAATCCGAGGGAAGACGGGCATAGCTTTCAGCATCTCAGACGACATTACTGAACCGCTCCTCAATGGTAAGAACGAAAAGCATGCAGAAGGGAAGAGGGATAGTCCTTACGGTAGAGCCACTCTTATCCAACTAGTAACATTTTCTTGGCTTAATCCACTGTTTGAGTTTGGCTTTAGGAAGCCGCTCGATCAGGATGAAGTTCCAGATGTTGACGTCAAAGATTCGGCGAGTTTTCTGTCCCATGAGTTTGATCAGTGCCTCAAGTACGTAAAAGAGACAGACGGGACTGCAACCCCTTCTATCTACAAGACAATTTACATATTTGCGAGGAAGAAAGCAGCTATCAATGCACTTTTTGCAGTAACAAGTGCAGGAACATCCTATGTAGGGCCTTACCTTATCAATTACTTTGTTGACTACCTAAATGAGAAGAGCTTTAGGAGCTTAGAAAGTGGATACCTTCTTGCACTAGGCTTCCTCGGGCGAAACTGGTTGAGACAATAGCACAGAGGCAGTGGATTTTCGGAGCCCGACAACTTGGGCTTCGGCTGAGAGCTGCTTTGATTTCTCAGATATATAAGAAGGGCCTGATCTTGTCGAGCCAGTCACGTCAGAGCCGAACGAGTGGGGAGATTATCAATTATATGAGCGTTGACGTACAAAGAATCACAGACTTCATATGGTACTTGAATACCATATGGATGCTGCCTGTACAGATCTCCTTGGCAATCTATGTTTTACATATGAATCTTGGAATGGGAGCTTTAGTAGCATTAGCTGCAACTTTGACGGTGATGGCTGGGAACATCCCGTTAACCAGGGTTCAGAAGAGATACCAAACGATAATCATGGATGCCAAGGATGATCGAATGAAAGCCACATCAGAAATTCTTCGGAGCATGAAAACACTGAAACTGCAAGCATGGGACAGCCATTACCTCGAAAAGCTTGTGACTTTGAGAAAGACAGAGCATAACTGGATCTGGAAGTCACTTAGATTGAGTGCATTAACAGCTTTCATCTTCTGGGGTTCGCCAACGTTTATCTCAGTGATCACTTTTGGCGGATGTGTTTTGATGGGAATTCCACTCACAGCTGGGAGAGTCTTATCTGCTTTGGCCACATTCAGAATGCTCCAAGATCCTATTTTCAATCTGCCTGATTTGCTTAATGTGATTGCACAGGGAAAAGTTTCTGTGAGAGAATTTCCTCCTATCTTCAGGAAGATGAGATAAAGTCGGATGCAGTTGAATATGTTCCAGATGATCAGACGGAGTTCCATGTGGAGATTGATGGAGGAAAGTTCAGCTGGGGCATGGAAACAAGAAATCCAACACTTGATGGTATAGAGTTGAAAGTAAAAAGGGGAATGAAGGTGGCCATATGTGGTACCGTTGGCTCAGGGAAATCCAGTTTACTGTCATGCGTACTCGGTGAGATGCACAAACTGTCAGGAATGGTGAGGATCAGCGGTTCAAAGGCCTATGTTCCTCAGTCCCCATGGATCTTGACCGGAAATATCAGGAGAATATTCTCTTCGGCGAGCCATATGAAAGTGATAAGTACAATAGAACAATTGAAGCCTGTGCGCTGACAAAGGATTTCGAGCTATTTGCTGCCGGAGACCTAACAGAAATAGGTGAAAGAGGTATAAATATGAGTGGAGGGCAGAAGCAAAGAATACAAATCGCACGGGCCGTTTACCAGGATGCTGATATATATCTTCTTGATGACCCTTTCAGCGCTGTCGATGCTCATACCGGCACACAACTCTTTCAGGTCTGTTCGTCGTTCAGTTGCCTCGTTGATTTTGAGAATAATCCTCACTTAAGCTTGAAAATACCAAGCATAGTTTAACTTGAATTGCTGCTTACACTCCACAGGATTGCTTGATGGGTGTCCTCAAGGACAAGACTATTCTGTATGTTACGCACCAAGTTGAATTTCTTCCTGCAGCAGACCTCATTCTGGTAACTGTTTCTGTGATCAGTCAAATGAAGCATGAAATCAGTCACTTCTGCTCGACTAAGTATAAACTTTATGCCAACTAAGATCTACACAGAAAAATTGTCTTGTTTTTTCTGTCTTTTTTCTCATCAGAACTACACTTAGTTCTATAGTGTCGCATAATAACAGAAGTTTCGACAGGTGATGCAAAATGGAAAAATCAGGCAAGCTGGGACGTTTGAGGAACTCCTGAAACAAAATATCGGATTTGAAGTTCTTGTTGGTGCACACAACCAAGCTCTTGAATCAGTTCTAACAGTTGAAAACTCAAGCAGAACCTCTGAGTATGCAGCAGTCGAGAATGAAACAGACGCAGAAACCAGCACAAATCAAGAATTCCCTCATACCAAGCAAGACTCAGAGCATAATCTGTGTTTGAGATAGCAGAGAAAGAAGGACGACTAGTGCAGGACGAAGAACGAGAGAAAGGAAGCATCGGGAAGGAAGTTTACATGTCTTACTTGAGGACTTTCAAGGGCGGTGCTTTAGTGCCGATTATTATTCTCGCGCAATCATCGTTCCAAGTGTTGCAGATAACCAGCAACTACTGGATGGCGTGGGCTTGTCCAACAGGAGACGATGAGCCATTAACCGGAATGAATTTTGTGTTAGCTATATATACTCTTCTTGCTGTTGGAAGTGCTTTTTTTGTGCTTCTCCGAGCTTCTTTAGTTGCCATAGCAGGCCTTATGACAGCGGAAAAGCTCTTTAGCAATATGCTGCACAGCATTCTCCGTGCTCCAATGGCGTTCTTTGACTCTACTCCTACAGGAAGAATCTTGAATCGGGTAAGTGCGTTAAAGTACACTAACATAACAAGTTTTCTCAGTACCTTGACGTATGAGCTACAAAAATGTTAAAGCTCACGACTATGCTAATGATGTGCACAGGCTTCCACGGACCAAAGTGTTCTCGACTTGGAAATGGCAAACAAATTAGGTTGGTGTGCTTTCTCGATAATCCAGCTTCTTGGGACTATAGCAGTCATGTCACAAGTAGCATGGGAAGTATTTGTCATTTTCATTCCAGTAACGGCAATCTGCATATGGTACCAGGTGAGCATTTGCTTCGAGCTTCTAATCTTCACCGCTAAAAATTTCTTCTGTCAACATCAGTCGATTAATCTTTTGTCGTGTTTTCAGCAATATTACATACCAACAGCACGAGAGTTGGCCCGTCTAGCAGGAATTCAAAGAGCTCCAATCCTTCACCACTTTGCAGAGTCACTCTCTGGAGCAGCAACCATTCGTGCTTTCGACCAACAGGAACGCTTCACTGATGCTAACCTCTGCCTCATCGACTGCCATTCAAGACCATGGTTTCACAATGTATCAGCAATGGAATGGCTTTCTTTCAGACTGAACCAGTTGGCCAATTTTGTCTTTGCCTTCTCACTCGTTTTGCTTGTGACTCTCCCTGAAGGAATCATAAATCCAAGTAAGATACTTTTGATTGAAAAAATGTGACTTAAATATTTCGTTTACACTTATTCAGAAGAATACAAGATGTCGATAGAACAGGCATCAGCGCCGTCGTTTATTCATTTTCAGGCAGAAGCTGATTAACCGTATCTGTTACAGGCATCGCAGGGCTGGCAGTCACTTACGGAATAAATTTAAATGTTTTGCAAGCTTCTGTTATATGGAATATATGCAATGCAGAAAACAAAATGATATCAGTTGAACGGATTCTTCAATACTCAAACCTTGCAAGTGAAGCCCCCCTCGTTATTGAAGATTCCAGGCCGCCAGCAAACTGGCCCGACGTTGGAAGTATTTGTTTCTCAAATTTGCAGGTAAGACTCAAAGGCTCACACTTCTGAACGAAGTCAAACTGTTCAGGCAGTAATTGTTAGTACAGGAAAGATTTACTTACAGTTTCTTGAATGATTGTCCGAGCAGATACGCTATGCTGAGCATCTCCCCTCCGTCTTGAAAAACATTACCTGCACCTTTCCTGGGAGAAAGAAAGTCGGGGTTGTGGGGAGGACAGGAAGCGGTAAATCGACTCTCATACAGGCCATCTTCCGCATTGTAGAGCCTAGAGAAGGCAGCATTATCATTGATGACGTCGATATATCCAAGATAGGTCTTCATGACCTGAGATCAAGGCTTAGTATCATTCCACAGGATCCGACGATGTTTGAGGGAACTGTTAGAGGAAATCTCAACCCGTTAGAGCAATATTCCGACACTGAGATTTGGGAGGTAAAAATTCTACCCTCAAATGAATAAACAACATAAAAGACTGCTGCTCAGCTTTTTATTGTTTAACAATCCTAGGAAGTTAGCAATAACAACGTTGTGCTTCAAATTAAATCAAAACATAAAAGATTTCATCAAGTAGAATGGGCTTTCCCTAAATTTACCTTCTTTGCAGGCACTGGATAAATGTCAACTAGGAGATATTGTCCGTCGAAAGCCAGAGAAGCTGGAAGCTACAGGTCAGTTTTTTAGTCTTTACTGCCTCAGTTGTTCATCATTGACCAGCGCTACCACCTCTGGCCGTAAAGGCTACTAAAACATCATGATTTTGACAGTGGTTGAAAATGGAGAGAACTGGAGTGTCGGCCAAAGGCAGCTATTTTGTCTTGGAAGAGCTCTACTAAAGAAAAGCAGCATTCTTGTTCTGGATGAAGCAACTGCATCCGTTGATTCTGCAACTGATGGAGTGATACAGAAAGTTATCAGCCAAGAATTCAAAGATCGGACCATTGTGACAATAGCTCACAGAATCCACACAGTAATAGATAGCCTTCTCAGTGATGGTAAGAACTACAAGCCCATAGTCTAATGATCCCCTATGCTCCCGAGATTGTAATGCATGAAAGTTGATTTTTCTTGAGCAGGAAGAATAGCAGAGTACGACACCCCCGCTAAGCTATTGGAACGAGAAAATTCTTTCTTCTCCAAGTTAATCAAGGAGTACTCCATGAGATCGCAAAGTTTCAACAGCATTCCTAAATGGGAGCATTAACCTTTGACTCCAAGATTGCTGGAAGCTGCACCTCAAGGCATGTCCTATGGAAGAAACATCGCAACCTAAGAAAACCGAGGTGTCTGGATAAGCTTCTCAAAGGAACAAAGAACCGTCTTAACGAGTTTAGACAAAATATGGCATCTTTGTTGGTGCATTCTGCAGTCAGAAATAGAAAGCTTCAAAGTAATAGTTAGTCTAGCTAACATTTATGATGCTGTTACTCTGTGCTGGAAAGCTCACGAAAAATAATGTAAGCACATACGATGAAATAGTTGAATAAATTTACTGCTCTCTAGCCAAGTCGAATCATTCACATTTTGCAATCAAAGTTGCATAGAATGATTCAGAACACGTCAAGCTTATTTCGCTTAGTACAAAGCCTTCTTCCATCCCAGCCTAGATTTGTTAGTTCTTGGTTTTACGAAGAACACCATCAAGCAAACAACATCATACCTTAAAGTCAACTACAATCTCCTCAAAGCCTGTTCTTGATATGAATACACTTCATATCAATCACATTGCAAGTGTCGTTAAGCTTCTATATGATTATCACTCTTCTTAGATTGTAAACTAAACGCTTGAGATGTTTATTGAATTTACAATTGCAGTTAACTTGTGTTTAGCCAAACTCGATTCAAAATACAATTTCTCGATAAAAAACCATGCCAATCAGCACTCACGCCGATATTTTAAAACCATTGTACGCTCAAATGTGTGCACATAATTAATTAGAAAATTAATTGTTGTCTTTAAAACATGTATATATAAAATTGTAGAAGATAAAAGATATTAAAAGAAAAAAAAAAAAAAGAAATTATGTAGAGAATGAAAGAAATTGAAAATTATGAAGAGAAAGTAAAAATTGGTGATAATATGAAAAATATAATAATGAAAAATATTAGAATTATTCTCTTCAATAGTAAAATATGGATAGATTAAGATAGATGCAAATAATTAGGAGTTCTACTCATGTTATTTAGGCGACTGTAGTGCGACTTTGGCAAGAAAGAAGTCCACACGAGTTAAGTGAGAGGAAAAGCGTTCTACAGTTAAAAAATGAAGGAGAAACTCAGTAACAGCACCGCACCGCAGGGGATTTGGTACGAAGATAAAACGATTGAAACTCAGAAGAAAATGACAAGAATGCTTGCAGTATGGTGAGGAGTAGCAGATAATGGCGGTGATGGTGAGAGCGACGAATTCACTAACAACCGTCAAATTGGAAGCAACGAGTACCGGTAATGGTGCGCCAGCTCCAGAGAATCTGAACCCACCGGCGGCGGCGAGGCCACTTCTCTCGGTGGTCTCGAAGCCGTCTTGGGTCGTGAGAACTGAGGCATGTATATCTTCCGTTTCGGTTGCTTTCTCGTAATATGGTCGAAATTAAGAAAAAACGTTAAGGAGTTCAGAAGTATAATTTTGGGGATGAGTCTGATAAATTTGGGGTCGCAGGTTGGTTAGTAGTGTGATAGACCAACGTGCACGTGAGAAGGTTTTCTTGCTGAATACGCAGCTTATGTAGGTACGTAGGTTTTCTTATGGGACTTCGTGTTTTGAAAGAAATGTAAATTTCCTCTGGGTAGAAAAATGAAAATCCAATATGGGCCTTTCAATTTCCATTTCCGTAATTCTTCTTACTAAGTCCTAGACTATAATGCCAATCGGAGATTAAGTGGAATTATGGAGATGGAATCTTACGATCTAGCCGTGAATGGAATATTATCAAGACTCACCAAATCCTTGATTTCTCCTGACAAAAAAATTACAAGCGAAATCTGTTAGAGTCGAGAATCTAAGATTCACAAATGGGTGAATCTCATTGTACTGGAGAAGTCTTTAAATCACATCAGAGACAATGCTATACAGTAATCCATTTAGTTGGTGATGCCCGGATCTAATTAGTGGTTACTATGACTGGAGTAATATGTATCAATCTAAAAAATGAATTGTATCCGGAAAAAAAAATATTCTATATTGAATCACAAGTTTCTGATTCACATATCCTGCTATTCTTTAAATATCGATGAGCAAGATATATATAATTTACGCTTCTTATGACAATAATAGAATGTTAATAATGACTATTCCTTGGTATCTTTTAAAATAACAAGTTGATATTATCACCTGTATTTCTTTAAAACAATAAAATTGATACTTTCAATTCAAAAACACGAAAGGTAAATTTATTTATCTCTTTCTTAATAAGCGATAAGTAATTTATTAATTCTACCCAATATTACAAAGCGGCCGAGTAAGAACTAAATTATTTATTATTATTAATAAAAAAATAATTGTAAATACCTTTCTACATAAAATATTTAGATGCAATACCCATGTGCATTCAAATCCCTTGATACTCATAGTCGCACCCTAAGTCTGCAAGATTTCAAATAATATATACAGATGTAATAGGCATGAAGTATCTTTTCTGTACCGTTAGTAATATTAATGTTCAGGCTATAATGTACATATTGGTTTTCCCTCCCATGTACGCACGGTAATCTAATTAGAGTCATCAGCACATAATATTATAATGTCCAACATATAGCAGTTCCGTGATCTGTAAGAACCTGCAATAGAACTACAACACTCGAGGAAAAATCTAAGTAAAGAAGAAACATACTGAGAAAACGGTCTCGTACCAGGACAAACGACAAACCAAACTGATTTAATCAATGCATTTCTTGAGTGAAGATGATTTAGGTTTTGGGATGTTATATCCTAAACATGTCAAGGTTATAGGATAGCAATGGTCAAATTTACTCTGGTCTAACATGAGTGCCATACGGTGCGTCTAGATGGAAAATGATTCAACTCTCCTTATATGTCGCACCTCTGAGATTCTTGATTTAATTCTTAGCTCATATCTCCTCTCATTTAGGTTTTCTGTAGTTTGCGTTCATATGTCTTTAGCAATATCGAGGATTTCTATAACTTAAGTATCTCCCTTTTGAAATGTGCGTCTAGATTTCATAACTTTATTTTTTAATAAACAAAAAGAAATATTAAACAACGCATAACAATTACATCCCTCATATCACGCA